>JAEIFI010000501.1:7500000-8125000 GCA_018901815.1 Zaprionus lachaisei
GGTTGCAATATTTTAACAAATCACATAAATCGGCTGATATTTTGTATGACAGCTATACGATATATCGCTCCGATCTGGCTCATTTCGACTTATTTACAGCATGAAGCAATAAGAAGCATGTGTTCCAAGTTTAATGAAGATAGCTCTAAAACTGAGAGACTACTTTGCGCTGTAATGTACCCTCTGCAAGGGTATAATAAAAACTACAAACTTAAGAGAAAGATAGACGGAAAGATCGGTTTGGATATCATTCAATTATCACTACTCTCCTCCGTAGCGCTCAGTTTTCAGTATTTAAGATAGAGTGTCTGTCTGTCCTTCTGTGTATATGTCCGACAGCCCGTACGCACGCGGGATCTTTGTAGCTATAATTACTGAATAAGTTATTCAAGCCAACGTTTGCTTTAGTTTCGGGTTTTTGACAATGCACACACAAGACATTTATTACATATAATATACAATATAACATGTATACATATATATACATAACATACAAATACAACAATTGAACTTATTTATAAAACCTACTTACATATACTGCGTAGCTTTGATACAATATACATATGTATTGGTTTAATTAAAACTTACTCAGGGCATTCCCCTCTTCTCAATTCAGAAATATTATCTCTTTTAAAATCCTCGAGGTCCTCCCAACACAGATTAGTCGCCTCATCTGAATTGTCAGCGCATTCCATTTTACCATTGCATCGGGCATTGCTAAATAAAACGGCTCCATTTGCACAGTGGAACTCATCTTCGTTTTTTTGCCTGTCATATTTACACTGCACTGCAGACTCGTCGCTGCCATGAAGACAGTCTCTATTTCCGTCACAAATTCCAGAGTAACTAATGATAGCATTATTTTCTATGCATTTATATTTTAAGTCTGGATCTTGGCTAAACGCATATTTCACATTAGAGCACAATATAAGTAAGCAAACAAGCCTACCAATCATTTTTAAATGATTTGCACGACCTTAAACACTTAAATTACTCTTAATTTTAAAGAGTAGAGAAAAAGCCGCGTGCTTTGGATAATTGCTGTCGATAAACTGTTTTGTTAGCTTGAGTTCTGCTCGGTTTCTAGCTCGTTTTTGCGTAATTTCTTCATCTTTCTATGAAATTTGAAGTCGATAATTTTTAAGCTTATCAGAACCAGCACATGTCGTCTGGTATTTATAGTCTGCGCCTAATGCAATTAATTAATATATTTCAATTGGAAGCTGGAGGGGGCCATTAGATTGCATTATTGTCTTTCGGCTTAAACATCGACTCCGTTTACCTTAGATTACAACTAAAAAAACAATAAAACACTTTATGATTCCAAAAGAAATATTCTAAAAATATTCTAAAGTCGTGTAAATAAAACTGATCCACTTGTTATGTTGTTGCCTTTAGTTTAAATTAGTATACCCTTCTTTGGCCTTTTTCAATTGTCAAAGGGTATAAAATAAAACGCTTATTGCATAAAAATCTCCAAAATTATTTTAATAAAAAAGTGTATTTGATTTCAGGTGGCAGAAAGGAGAACCACAATAAAAGCTGCGCACATAGAAGCTTATCAACGATGCCAGACGTACGGAACACTCAAAAAAGATTGTGTATTTCATCAAGAGCAGTTGTCAAACAAAGCGATTAAAACAAAGTTGAATTAATCAGGCAAATTCAAAAAACGGCACTGCAAATATGTGGAACTACCTCAAGTTGCGACTGCTGCTCACGGCTGTTATAATCGGGCTAATAGACTACGCCGGTGCATCCACAAAGGACACCTATACGGGTGCCCGATTAGGACACCGCATTGTCCAGACTCGTTATGGGCGTCTGCACGGTTTAATTCTTCCTCTGGATAACTTTCGTTTACTGCGATCGGTCGAAGTATTCCTTGGAGTGCCCTACGCCACACCACCAACGAAACAGAACCGGTTCGTATCATATAACTTTAGTTTAATACTAGTTAGACACGGAATTATTAATGGTCTCAACTTACAGGTTCAGTCCAACACGTGCGCCGGCTCCTTGGGAAGGTATTCGTATTTCAGATACCTATAGTCCAGTGTGTCCTCAACGGTTGCCGAACATTCAAAATGAGACAGCCGCACTTGAGAAGATGCCAAAAGGTCGCTTGGAGTACTTGAAGCGTTTGTTGCCATATCTGAAGAATCAATCCGAAGACTGCTTGTACCTAAACATTTTCTCCCCCGTCAATGGTAAGCGAAGTTGATATTTTACAAATGTATTTCGCAATATACATTCTATATAACATTTGGTTTTCGTTCTTTTGTGTTTTGGTAATTTCTCAACTTTGTTTTGAGCAACACAAATATAATGCTGATAACAATATAAATGTTATTTCTATGAAAATATAATAAACATATATACGGAGTAGAGTTCTTATCGCACACATGCTTTAAATAGAAAATTATAAGCATTTATTAGCAACAACTGGATATAAATGAGACTTATTTCTAGAGAAACAAATTAATTAGAAAGAATAACAACTTTCGGCATGCACACAGGGTTTCCTTCGCATTTTTATATACTTGCAAAGAGTATATTAATTTTGGCCAGAAGTTTAAAACGAAGCTAACGGAATATCTTTGACCTTATAAAGTATATATATTCTCACTGACCATCAACAGAGGAGTCGAATTAGACATTTCCGTTGTTCATACGTCTGTCCATTCGTCAGTCTGTCCGCCTCTCCGTTCATTCGTCCGTCCGTTTGTCTGTTGCAACGCAAACTAGTCTCTTAGCTTTAGAGCTATCTTAATGAAACTTGAGCACACGTACATCTTATTCCTGTACGCTGTAAATAAGTCGAAATAATCCGAATTGGAGCGATATATCGTATAGCTGTCATACAAACTATTGGCCGTTTTCTGTACCTTATCAAGATATTGCAACCAAATTTACTATATAAAATTTTATGAAAATCGGACAACTATTACATATAGCTTTCATAGGAACAATCGGTCGAAATGAGAGTTTTTGTATGAAGACCAAGAAGACAGATCGTTTCTGTGCTAGTTATATGTAATATAAGATTTTTCATACACTCTTTCGGAGTTCGAATAACTCTTATCGCTGGTTATACATACATACTGATTAAGTGACAAACGGACCGACATACTATGATTAATATACTCTCTGCAAGGGTTTAATAAGTCACATTTTTATATAATATATACATACATATATATATAAATATGTCGCATTCTCTTAAGAGATAAATGAGTACAGAAGGACATTTTCTTAATCTAAAGAACATTTGTTCTCAATTCGATCCAAAGTTTCTAGTATAAATTGCTGAACAAGCCGATGCGTTGTCCGCGCAACAACGACTCTATGTGCACAAGGTATGGCCCCATCAGTGCTTCCAACGGAATGACTCAATACTCCATACAAGCACTTTTGCTTTCCTTCTCCCTCACACTTTCCAATAAAACCACTGCCGCTATCTCCTTTGCAAAGTTGAGCTCCAGATAGTAGTTGAACTTCATATTCTAAGAGGCTTGTCTTTTCTTCCACCACTCTTCCTGGGACCATTGTTAGGTTGCCCAATATGTTTGTATTATTCTCCAGAGTTTCCAATGCATCAAACTCACCTCTTGATACGGTATAATTTGAATTGAATGGATATTTGTAGCCAGGTAAACATATTACGTTGGACATTTCATCCCCAGTATGCTTGAGCTTTAAATGTAGAATGGCAACATCCAACGAAAATGTATTCCCATCATAATTACTTCAAGAAAGAATAAAATATTTTAAGAATCTTCATTAAAATGCTAAAGTCGAATAACTTACGATGGATAGAATATTTTTTCGACAGCCCAACCATCGGATATCTTAATATAAGATTTGCCTACGTCACGGATTACTCTTAATACTTTCTCTGTTCGATTGAAGACGCAATGTGCAGCAGTTAGAACCACATTAGGCCGAACTATGGTACCAGCGCAGCTATAAGTAAAATTACTTGACCGATTGACGTCTTCATAAATAAATACTACTGATTGTTCATGATCTAATTTAACTTGTGCGACTTTTTTCGTCATAGCGACACCAGGACTCCTGCAATCGAATTGACATGCATTACTAATATTTGATATGTTTTCCCAAGTTCCATCTTCAAGGCATGTAACTTTAGGTGCGTCTACATTCTTGAATCCGAAATTGCAACCAATTGTGGCAGTGGTTTGTGGACGAAAATATTGTTTTTCCAGGCAATCTATAACTTTGTTGTTCTCGTCCCTACAAGTTGGTTTAACTGAATCAAAACAATAAAGTGCTTCTCGGTTGCAAAATTCTATAAGTAGATAGATAAAATAGTAAATTTGTATTATTTGAATAACTTATTTGTACCATAGAAAAGCAAACTTACTAACACAACGCGGACTTTTAATGCCCTTAGAATCAGTCCACGTTTTATTCATGCACGTTGCACGTTTTACATCCGGCAGTAAATTGTATCCCTCTTCACATTCAAACCTAAATGTTTTATCGTTGAATGGAGGTTCAGTTCTCTTTTCACATCTATCAGATTTGCCATTGCATTCGTATATCTTTAGGGTTGTATTGTATTTAGCGTAAGTATCCATTGGACAGCCCATGGTGCCATTTGTTTTTGGATTCATATTTCTTTCGCAAAGGGGCAGAGCGCGTAACCATTTACCTGTTTTAAGACACACATTCCATTGGTTTCTCTCAATTGAAATCTTTTCATTTTGACATACAAAGCGAACACCCATGTTGGGATAGACAAAGTTAGTAACATTGACTCGAAAAGAATAAAACTGCGTCTCATTGCTAAATTTCAAATGAAGTTCAGTAGGTTCAATGCAAAACACTGACTCTATATTATTGATATCAATATTTTCTTTGCAAGTAATGGGCAGCTCATCGGTTCCATCGATGCAATCGAGATTATTATCACACATTTGAGTTTTCTTTATGCAGACCCCGTTTCCGCATTGAAATTCATTATAAAAGCAGTCCCTCATGCAAACGTCGACCGACTCGTCCCAGCCATTTGAGCAATCATATATATTGTCACATGTTTGGTTACGATAAATGCAAGTTTGCTTCTCTCCGGTTGGACACTTCCATTTGCCTCTGAAAAATAAAATGACAAGCTTTCAGAAATAAGGAAATTTGCAATTGGAATAGGCTGATATTTAAATACTTTTGCACATAATTATTGGAAATCATTCCAAACACAAATCATTCCCCACTTAATTTCTAAAAGACAAAAAATTAAATGAGATTAAGCTGTTTGGCGGGCTTGACTGTGGCTTTTGTTATTTACCTAATCTATTGTATCCTCACACAAAAACAGGATGTGGCTTTATACTTGTATGATAAATACGCTTGGTTATTGTTGCTGACTAAGAACACATTTATTGTCACAGACATTACTTAAAATGGATTTATAATACAGTAGAGGAGGTGGCCCAATTAATAATGTTCCAAGTTTTTTATTTAACATGCGAGGCATTATTATATACGATTTTCATATATGTAGAGCTCCTATCAAAACTTACTCAGGGCAATCGCCACTTCTGGAATCATTGATTTCATCTTCCTCCCCACACAGAGAAAGCGACTCATCTGAACTGTCAGCGCATTCAATTATACCATTGCATTTTAAATTGATATGTATAACGCCACCATTCGCGCAGTAGAACTGATCATCATCTTCGAATTTCTCCCTATAATATTTACACTGCACTGCCGACTCGTCGCTGCCATGAAGACAGTCTTTTCTTCCGTCACAAATTCTAGAGTAACTAATGTTAGCATTGTTTTCTATGCATTTATAGTTTAAGTCTGGATCTTGGCTAAACGCATATTTCACATTAGAGCACAATATAAGTAAGCAAACAAGCCTCTCAATCATTTTAAAATTACTTTTAATATTAAAAACTGGAAATACACAACGTTCCTCTATTGAACGTTGCCGATAAACTGTTCCGCGAATTAATGCCAAGCCGCAAAATTTTTAATGGTTATCAGTTGCATTACTTGTTTACCCTTTAAACATCTATTGGATAAAGGGTATACTATTGCAGCATAAGAGATATAATTAATACAAATATTCATAATAATATTGTGTATTATGCAAAGTTCTCTGACTTGTCTTTAAATGAACAAAAGAATTAAAAAAATAAATTCTTTAAACGAATTTTGATTTTCGAGATTGTTGTTAAAATTAATTATCAGATTAATAGGAATGTATTAAAAGTATGATGTGGTAAACTGGGTTCAGAAATCTTGAATTTGAATACAAAGCATGGGTATCCCAATTAAAAAGTGCAGCTATGTATCATACATTCCATATAACTGGAGGGAATATGAATCACAGAAGTTATACAAATTTTAAGCTTTTGGTTACTTATTTTAATTATATATATTATTAAAGTATGTATATATTTGTGCTCTGGATATCAACAGCTGGCGCCAACGAGAAGAAACTGCCTGTCATTGTTTTTATTCACGGTGAATCATTTGAGTGGAGCAGCGGCAATCCCTATGACGGCACCGTGCTGGCCAGTTATGGTGAAGTGGTCGTGGTGACGCTCAATTACCGACTCGGAATATTGGGTAAGAATCGCGATACTTAATGTAACAGTAAGGTGACAACATAATAACAATAATGATTTGTCGACAGGCTTTCTAAATGCCAATCCGAGTCCGCATACACACGCTCGTGTCGCTAATTATGGGCTAATGGATCAGATGGCAGCCTTGCATTGGATACAACAGAATATACAGAAATTTGGTGGCGATCCTAACGTAGTTACTCTGGCCGGTCATGGCACCGGTGCGGCATGTATTAATTACCTTATGACATCGCCCACAATGGTGCGTGGCCTATTTCATCGGGCCATACTCATGTCCGGTTCAGCATATTCATCATGGGCTCTGGTCGAGGATCCAGTGCTTTTTGCCATTAAACTTGCCAAGGAGGTTAATTGCACTATACCCGAAGATCTTAACCGACATCATGAACAGATTGTTGACTGCCTAAGGGATGTGCCGCTGGAGGATCTGTATGCTGCTGATATACAGGCGCCTAACTTTCTCACCTCATTTGGGCCATCGGTAAGTTGATATTAGTCCTGAGAAATACATGTTGATAATAATTAAATGACTTTTATAAATGGAAGTTTATTTATTTAGAATTATGTGTTTTATTTTTTCAAGTTGCAAATAAAGTTATTTAAATTTGAGAAAATATTAAAAAAAAAAACCTTCAAGGCAGCAATTTGTGATTTGAAATACTTGCAAAAGTTGCCACCTGAAGTATCTCCTTTTATAAGATTCGAGTAATTTTTTCTTTATGGGTTCTACAGTGTCTTTTTTTTCGGGTGCTTTTAAGCTTAAGGCTCACGCCGATTTTCATTCGTCCACATTTTTGTTTCCTCTTTTCATTTGTCGCCTTTGTTGGTTCATCTTTTGGCATACGCTCCAATGGACTTTATGACTTACTTCGCCGTTGCTTTGTGCTGCTGTACTTGAAAATCGTGTATGCTTTTCAACAACAATTGCTCGCTTTACTTTCTTCTCTTATACTTATTCTCTCTATCTCTCTCTCTCTCTTTCTTTGTTTCTTTCGACTTTCACTGGCGGCTCTCATTTTCAATTTAGGTTGATGGCGTTGTCATACGACCCGGACATTCCAATCTCGATATCGATGATTTAATGACGCGCAACTCGAAGCGTTCATCGGGCGACGCTGGTGGTCAGGCATCCGGTGGCAATGGTGGTGGATCTGGTGCTGGTGGTTCTGCCTTCAACGGTGGCTCGGGCTACTTTGGCGGCAGTGGTGGAAACACGGCAAACATTGGCGGACACTATGATGTACTCTTTGGCGTTGTCACTGGCGAATCGATTTGGCGCTTCAGCGCTCATGACATACAAAATGGCTTCGAGGGCGAGCGTCGCGATAAAATTATACGCACTTATGTGCGCAACGCATACAATTACCACCTCAATGAGATATTCTACACGGTAAGTACGGCTGGCCATCAATAATGGTACAATTGAATTACTTATAGTAGAACACATAAATCCTTTTATCAGATCAACATTGTGGGGCTTTAATGGTTCTCTAATATATAGTTAACTTTTTGATAACGTTATTATATTGTTATTATATATTGCCTGGGAAACAAAGTGTACACTGCTTAAAAGAAAGTAGTCATAGACTTTTAAAGTAGATACAAGGCTTCAAAGCTGTGATCTCTTCTATTATACTTTATATAAAAACATAATGAATAAAAGGCAGCAATAACAACAACAGCAGCAGCTGCTGCTAAGTAAGTCAATTATAATATTCACGCATTTGGTGTATACAAATGTAACTGTAATTACAAGTACTCACTCGTTCGTACACACATTGCGTATACGTAACATTTGCAACTACAAACGAAGGCTGTGCGTCGTTCTGTGCTCTGCAGCTTTGCAACATTTTATTCTATTTCTTTTTTGTATGTTTGTTTTGTATTTTGCTTTTTTTCTTTCTGTTCTTGTTGTTGTTGTTTCGTATTTGTTTTATGCGCGTAGCCTTTATTTTTACATTCTGTAATACGCAAGCGAGCGAAATGGAAGGCAGTTAACACGCCATTGCAGCCAAAACATTAACACGCTTTATTTGGCAAATGTGTAAATGTGCGCATGTGTGTGTGTGGCCGGCTGTATGGGTGGGTGGGTGTCTGTCTGTATGTGTGTGTGTGTTAACATTGGCAAGGACACTGAGACATGTCGTGCTACGCAGTATATGCAGCGTGTGTCTGCGCTTATGTATATGAAACACACACGCACACATACACACGCACACCTACTTAAAAACGCACAGGCTACACTTAACCCAAATCACAGTTACAGCATCAGCAACAGCAACAGAAACGGCTGCAGCAACCGAAGCCAGCGACAAGAGGCAGCGCGACATCAACCGCCGGAGTCGTGCCCAGTCCCCATTCTCGGCCTTATGCTCATCCTTAGATACATCCTCATCGCCAGTCGTCGTCGTTGTCAACATTTGCCATATTAAAACCAAGTATATGTACGCCTGTCTCTGTGTCAGTGTGCACTTAAAACACACACATACACAGACGCACACATCAAGGAGCCGTAAATTGCCAACGCATATATCACGATTATAGCGCATACATTCGTATTTATTTTACTTCATTATAGTCCTGCACTCTCCCTCGGGCTGCAGTTCAGCAGCAGGCAACAACCAACATTATAATGCATTCAGAAATGACATATATATTGTCTCCATATACATACATATGAACGCGCACGTACTCAACTGTGCATACTTTATACTCTGAGAAAAATCATGAGATGCCACATGACTCGATAAATAAACTCTGATTGCGAACCTTTTAAGAAAATTGAGCCATTCCTGCAGTTGTCTTAATTTCCACAGATAAAAAAAGATAGTATATTTATGCAGTTTGTTTATTTTATCACTAAAATGTTATACTGCAAATTATGTTGAGCACAATTAAAGCCGCTATATATATTCGGTTTCATGCAAATTGTTCAAGTCCCTGGTGGGTGCATGCTTTTGGATTTTAAATTATGCATGACATCGATTTTACAGATGCATTTTGCGGTTCTCCTGAATGCGCACACACAGTGGCAAAAATAATAAAACCCACAGCAAACAACGCCAGCAAAAATCCCATGTAATCCTGCCAGGATTTGACTTGCCTGATATACATATGTAGTCTGTAGACTGTAGTCTGTTCGTTTGTATTTAGCTAGCACAGTTAGTAGGTCTCGTACGTATTTGTGTATGCGAGTGTTTGCGGAGTGTGGATACGTGCAAACATTTACAAATGCAATAAAACACCCCTAAACAGCAACAGATCAGAGTGATTTAACGGGATATAAAGTATTATTGATGGGTTAGCTTTGCTATATTCAAAAACCAAACATTAAAAGTTGGTGGCAATTAAGCCTCTAAGTTATTCAATTGACAAAGGTCTTGAGTAATTAAATAACCATAACATATTTTAACTAACAAATAAGTTAACAATATCTCCCCCTCTCTCCATGCAGATCGTCAACGAATACACCGATTGGGATCGCACCTCACAGCATCCGATCAATACGCGTGATACCGCAGTCGCCGCGCTATCTGACGCACAGTTTGTGGCACCCATCGTGCGCACTGGAGACATACTTGCCTCACAGTCACCACCGCCCGTGAGCCTCTCAACGCCCAGTGGGGCGGGCGGCAATGCAGCTGCCTCCACATTGGCAGCATCCACACAGCCAGCGGGGCGCTGCTACTTTTATGTTTTCGACTATCAGACCAAAGATGGTGACTACCCGCAGCGCATGGGCACAGTGCATGGCGAGGATTTGCCATACATATTCGGTGCACCGCTTGTGGATGGCCTCAGTCATTTTCCGCAGAACTACACCAAGTCGGAGACGGCGCTGTCGGAGGCTGTGATGATATACTGGACGAATTTCGCGCGCACCGGGTAAGCCAAGTCAAGGCAATCGTTGTTGTTGTTGTTGTTGTGAGTAGTCTGAGTAGTCGTTCACTATTTGTTGTTGCTCAGCAACTCACCATCCATCCGGAACTTTCCATTGTTAAGAGCCAAGCCAACCGAATCCCCCCCTCCTAAACCATCACCCACACCCTTCCTTGTAGCGTTAAGCCACTTACGGTAATTTGTCAGGCGAGCGAGCGGGTCCTTCCGCTATTCTAAGCATTCCTTTGGTGTGCAACACTTAGCGCTGATTGTCCGTGAGAGAAAACTGTTTCTATGAACTGCTGCAGCGCTTTCAGCAACAGACTTGCAACACCTGCTGCCCCAGTGCCATAAAACAAACTATGTAAAGCCCCAGCATTTTAAGCATTTTCTATTTGTGCACGCAGTCCTGAACGGCGGCAACAGCAACAGCCACAACAGCAACAACAGCAACGTGCAAAGTGCAACAACAAAAGACCCTGGCACACAAAATTCTATGCAACATTCATTTTAACGCAACTACATTTCTCTATCTCCCTCTCCCCCTCTCTCTCCCACTGTCTCTCTACCCTCTGCATAGCAATCCGAACGAACATCATCGCCAGGACTCCGTGCTGCCTGTTTCAAAGGAACGCAATCGCTTCCGTAGCATCACCTGGGAAAATTATGATCCTTTGCATCAAAAATATTTGGAAATCGGTAAGGCTGTAAAACTTTTATTAAGTTATCATAAATTTGGTTAAGTTTTAGAATGGGCTCTCAAGATACTTGGTTAAGATTTTAGAAGTTTGGCTGGTTGGGAACATTATAAGTTCCTTAGCTGCTTAGGCACTTGCAACAAAAACTATAATCAGTAGCTTTTCAACAATTTTTTAGTTTTGTACCCCCAACGTATATGCTGAGTACAAAAGAGTCAAATACTTCGCACTGATTTAAAAAGGTTTAGACAAAATATTAATATATATTTGCTTCAAATCAAAAGTGCCATATAATGTTTTGAGTGCGATGAAAGGGAATTTTCAGAGCTAAAACGACAAGCAATTTCTCAGAATGAACATAAATTTAATTTGAATTTTAAAAAAGCCATGAAGCACAGCAAGCATAGTGATAAGGAGAGTGAGCAAGCAGAAGTTGTTGAACCAGCGGATGTGAGTTCAAGAGCTTAGCATAGGAAAGAGTGGGTACGATATCAAGCGGCAAACAAGGCAGTTGAAGGTCACTGCTCAGTAAAAAAGTTGGACAATACATGGCGATAAAAATATAAATAATAAGTGACCTAAAAATACCCATTTAAGTTCTGAAATTCAATAAATGTAACACTTTAATTGTACAAAGAAATAAGTAACAAATTATCAAAAAAACTTTCAGTACAAAAATAGTACACAGATGTACTTAATTGAACTAATAAAATACTCGTATATACGATAAGAATACTTTAATTGCATAAAATGAAATGCATCATAATTTCATTAGTTAAAATTGATTTACAAATTACAGATTGTCAGAAACGACAACCTAATGAAAGTCGAAACTTTTGAGCAAACAATAAGATTAATTAACAGCGTGGTATATAGAATGATAACGTTCTTTAAATGTTATGAGTATGTATGTGATAAATATATGTAATATATGTTGTTATAATTGACCTGAATTCCACAAAGATATGGTTTGTTTTGATTTCTTTTCATATCATATCATGAACCGTATTTCTTTCAATTCAATAAGCAGGAAAAATTAGAAATTATTGCCTACGTTTTGTTTGCTTTGAAAGAGCGACCCTTCGATTAGAAATACTTGTACATACTTCGTACCTCAACTTCTTCCATTTCAAAATACCCTTCTAAAAAGCTTGGACGACATGCGTGTGAGCATGACAGAAATACTTTATACAAATTACACTTTACGCGGGCCAATGGATATTGTGCGACTCTTTGTTCGTAAATGTATCTGTATTTGATTTTGAATTTGTTGAGGAGAGGAAAGCAACTGCTTTTCCATGCACACTTTACGCACATGTAGCCACAGGAGTATGATGCATGGTCGAGGCATAAGGTTGCTTTTTGTTTGATTTTAATTGAAAGGACCTGCCTACAATGACAACGACAATAGCAGAGGCAGAGGTAGAGGTAGAGGTAGAGTCAGCGACAGCGACAGCTGACACATACTCGTCCTTGTCCTCCTGTCTCGTAGCTCTGCCAGAAGAGCTTTTCAAAGACTTCTGTTCTTCAATGCGCTGTCATTGACATATACACACGTACACGCATACATAATACAGGTAAGGGGCGTGTGGATTCGCTTTGCGCCCACGACTGACTGATTGCGAGTTTTGATTTGATATGCTGAAAAGTAAAATCGCAATCGAAATCAAATCGACCCATACCGAAGCGAGTTCCGTCGAACTGAATCGATTCGAATTGAATTGAATTATGCGAATACGCAACGCAACACTCACATCTGTTCCCATAATGGTTAGGGTACAAAGGCGCAATCCACGCAAATTGAATGCGAACACACTCACATTCCGTTCATACTCATAAGCATCATTTGTAGATACTGCTGAAAGCCGAACTGAAAGTTCTTTCACATAAATTATGCAACATGTGTGTGGGTGTGTGTTAGTGAGTGTTATATTTATCTGTGTGTATTCAAATGGAAAGAAATGCGTGTTTCCGACACTTTGAATGCTATAGAGAAAGTGATCGTGTTACTTTTAAATCAACAGTTTCTTTAAATAGAACTATCATTTTAAGCATTAAAGAGCCTTTGTACTAACTGAATATATATGTAGCAGGCAGAAGGAGGTGTGGCAGACCTGGCATAGTATATATATTCGTTATCAGCATCAAGAGAAGAGTCAATATAGCCATGTCAATCTGTCCGTCTGATTAATTTTCATGCATTACAGTTCATTTTTGGGAAACATAATAAATATTAATTATCAAATTATTTCTGGAAACTTGGTTGCGATCGCATAACTAACATAGAAGTTATTTAAGAAATAATTTTAAAAATGTACTTATTTCCAAGCCACTCCCTGCAAAGTATGCAACACAAAATACGCTTAACATAGAAGTTATATATTTTAAAAAAATGTTTTATTCAATTGAGTCTTGGGTATATCGGAGTCTAGCATACTCGACTGTAGCTCTCTTACTAGTTTATTTTATAAACTGTTTTATTGCCAAACAAATGTTTTAAATTTCCAAGTTATACTTGCTGCGAGTATCAAGGTGTTATTTATAAATAACATACGTACTACATTTTCTTGGGCAACGCCTACTTTAAAATTAAAGGGTCTGCAGGGAACTCATGCCAGTAAGAAGGCAACACCTTTTGAGTATTTCGTGCCATGTGCTTTGATTGCTCGACAAACAAACTGCCACGGAAGCCACTGCTTAGCCCCATCCCCCCCTTTCTGACTCAGTCAGGGAAAAGGGTGAGCTGCCCTAAGTAAACGTCACCCCGTGACCCACCTGGCAGCATCTAAAATTAAGCACTTTTATGCCGTTCAGTCAGTTAAATAAACAAGAGATAAACATACAGCTAGGCCAGCAAACTGGCGAACGGGTGGATAAGGTGTCCTCAATAGTGTGTCTCAAAAGGCAACTAACCAGAAAGGCAACTCCTCCTGCTGTCAGTCAGCACTAGCACTGGCACTAGAGAAAGTTGTTGTTGTTGGCGCAGGGTCAATTTGCATTCTGTCTCCATGGAAATAAAGATGTTTACATTAACGCTTTTCTTTCTCCGTTTCCTCTTGTTCATATATTTTCAAAAACCTTTACATATCACAATCTAAAAGGCATGAAGCCGCGCATTAAGAATCACTTTCGTGCTCACCAACTGTCGATTTGGCTGCGACTGATACCCGAGCTACATCGTGCCGGCATGGAAGATGTGATAGCCAGGCACAATCTATTTCGCAATCACGACGACATGGAATTGTATGAAGGACCCGTCAAGCCAGATCCGTTTGGTATCTCGGCCGGCACAGGAACATCATCATCTTCGTCATCGTCGTCGTCATCGTCCCGTCTGCTACTTATTGATGAGCAACTGATGATGAAGAAGGGACGCGGCCTCAATGGCTCAGCCTATCTAAATGGCATATTGGGTGGTAAGTATCATGACCTTTCTACCATTTTAAATGCCAGCATGCCGTATGCAGTGTTGTTTCAGCTTTTAACAATTGACTGTGGCAAACAAAAGGTTAACAGGCAACTAAATTGGCTTGAGGAGGCAATTTCGACTGCAGGCAATTCTTAGGAGTTCTTAAACAAACTTCTCAGTTGTCTGAACACTAAAATTCTATAAATATCGAGGCCTCCTCAACGGTTTGTCTGCTGTCTATCAAGCCAAATAAATTCGTATCTAACATTGCAGACATGTCTGTCAGCTCATTTAAATTTAAACCGATTGGTTTTTCGGCGAAAAGCAAAAACTTTTCAAGTTGTTTCTCTTTTTATGCACTGAGAAAATGAAACTGATTTTTTATTTATTTAAAAAATTAAACGATTATTTGAAATCCTTATTGATTTCACTACCGAAATAACTAAATATTGCAGTTTTTTATCAATTTACAAAATTATAAGTAAAATTTGTGCAGTGCAAAGTAATCTTAAAAGAGCAAGGGAAACAACAACGGAGTAGATTTGCTTTATTCTATAACTTATGATACTTTGCATTTAATTATATATAATTCCCATTTGAGTTAAAAGCATTTTCAGCTATCATACTTTTTAAAGAGCATTTTAAAGTTGTATTGCATTTATCAGCTCTGTTTCATTTATTTCATTTGTCATTTAATAAATTCGCCTGACAAAGGTTTAAGACAAGTCGGCCAACATCCGAAACAGTTTGAGATACAAATAACTAACATTTGTTTGGCCACGACAGCCGCAGCAAAGATTGTCTTTTTGGAAACGGGCCTAAGGCGTGCAGAGTCTATTTAACTCGCTCGTTCTCTCTCTCTCTCTTTCGTTCCGAAATGTAAAATTAAATTAAATCAAATTGCCCACGAGGCGTTTGCCATGTCCTGCACAGGTAAAAAGGACGCAGCAAACAAATTATTTCAGACAGATTAAGTCCAATTTCTTATGGATTTTACACCGACACAAAACTAATTGAAATGCGGCTCTTGCTTTGTGGCTTTGTAGACTTTTGATAAATTAATACTTTAATGGTGCCCAAATTGAAGAACTAATCTCTTGACGGAATAGTTGACTTACCATGTAATATCGTTTACCTTTGCCAGATTAAATCTTTTCAATTTACATCGTCATAAATATGCAATTGAAACAGTTCACTTGACAGTTCTTTCTACTCGGGTCAGAGGTGAACACAAGTTGCACTAACCTGCTGCCTACTATAAATTTATGAATTCTTGTTCCGTCTTTTATATTCGAGTTGAGATTGTCATTCGATTTGTAGGGGAACCACAACTTGATAAGCTTGATTTACACTTTCTGTCGTTTGTATTTGCTTGTGCCTCATAGTTAGCACTACATCGCACTTCGTAAATCAAACGACTTATATATAAGCAATTTTAGTAAAATTTGCGCACATGTGCACGTTAAATAAATTGACAAAGGGAAGCAAATCAAATATTACCCATACGCTGTGCGGGGCCGAGGCAAAAGGGTTGTACAAGTCAAATAAATGCGAATTGAAAAGGAAAATTGTTGCCAAGATTTTTGTTGTGTTATTTCTTTTTCTTCTTTTGGCATTCTCTTTCTTTTCCTTCCTGCTGTATGACTCAAGCACAGACTCAGCTCGAAATCAACACTTTGGCTTTCTTCTTTTCATTTGGCTGGGATGAGATGAAGATTTGTTTACTTGGCCCGGGCCTAGCCTGGCGCTGTTTACTCCAGTCTTGTGGTCTCGCAAGTTAAATTGCAAATTGCAAAGTTGGCATTTTGGGCCTAGACCATGACGTTTCCATTTGTATGACCGACCAAGCAAGCAAGCAACTGGCTGACCCTACTCGACCTCCAGCTGAGACTTTGCTTATTGAAATTGCGTGCGGGCACAGGGCAGTAGCAGCAGGAGCCCATTTGGCTTTTGAATTTATATATTGTGTCGAGTGCTGACTTTTGAAAATGCACTCAACTGTAATCTGTATTAAGTATATGTATGAATGCTCCAGTTTACACACTGCCTGCTTAGTGTATCCTTTTTTTTGCCATCGGCCTATGTCCAAACTTAATTCTCATATGGTCCATTGTGTGAGGCATTCGCATAAATTTACCATTTATATAGCTTTCGAGGCTTTCAATACTTTTGCACAGATCTTGAGCCGGCATTTTAGTATTCCAGCAGAAACGCAAACTGTGCATAATTTTCATACACTTGCCGCCCAAGCTGCAAGAAACTCATTAGGACAGTTTATATAAAACTCGTTGTGAAACTTTTTCCACACTTACCCTAAATTAACGGCAAACTTTGATGATGTTCTTGGCTTTCTTTCATGTAGTACTTTGTGTCACCCTGTCTCCCCCTTCTCCTCTTTCTCTTTCCCGGCAGCTGCCAAGTGCTGAGCGAGCAGCTGCATTGCTTAGAGAGCTACGCAACGACGCAACGCTGAATGCAACTCAAACAGCAAAAGCTCCGAGGGGGCGAGGGTGCAGGAATGTTGGCGAAGCATGAAGCACTCGGCCAACAACTCCACCAGTTAGCGGTCCCTTGTTACTTGTGTCGCTTCCCTTTCGCGCTTCCCCCCTTGCGCTGCTCACAAAGTCAAAACCAAGACAGTCAATATCAAGCTGGAGCTTTCAGCTTGCACTCAGCACTTTCCACTGTGCACTGTGCGTTGGCCAATACCAAATGCATTAGCTGACGACAGGCGGTACTTCTCTGGGCGTGGCCGTTGAGAGAGTTCTCAAAGTTATTTGAATGTTACTTGGGGTTGTATCTCTGTGAGTCCAAACGCTGTTACAACAACAACTTCCACTGCAGACCTTCAACTCAGGTGCGAGAACTTGTATAAAAAATAAACTAATAAATTTACATTAAACTTTGGCTATTTATGAGAAAGAAGAACTTCTTGCTTGAGTTTATTTGTTTGAATAGATAAATACTTTACTTGATAAATGACAAATGAGTAACGCCAACAGCTGCCAAGATCCTCAATCTAATTCCTTATATCGTTGCTTTAATATTATTGAAGTCATATAACTTTGTCAAGCTAGCATATAACATTGTAAATCTAGTTGCACTTGGTGTTCATTTAATTTCTAGACCACGAGATCGAATCTGTTTAATATTTTTGATTCTTAATATATTGTTTCTTGCCATGAAAGAAAGCGAACCCTTATCCAAGGCTTGTAAAAATGTATATCAGGCTGGTATAATATATGTTATATCTGATGTTGATAACTGAAAACATATAAAAAGTTGACTACTTCGAGCAATATGTGAGTTCCAGACTAATCACAGAAACCTCATCTGTATCGATTGAACCTTACGTCTCATTCCCTTTCTTTATTCACACTGGTAAACAAAATGTTCGTTTCAATTAGGGCAAGAGCCTAGGATATGCTGTAAAACTAAATCCGGCCATCAAAACAAACTCAACGAGAAGCATTCAGTGAAAAACTGAGAAAAACTCTTTGCCAGCGCTGTTGAAAAAAAAACAAATGATAAAATGCCTTGAAATGCGACAAACAGCCGTCAGCTTGACAGTCGAGGACAGCGACAGACAGACAGAGGAAGAGAGAGGGGGATAGTAGGAGAAAGAGGGAGAGCGATAAGCCTGGCAGCGATCCCAGGCCGGCTGGGGGCAAACCACAAAAACAAAACAAAAGAGACGACCAAAGCGACAGTGTCCCAGTGTCATGTGGACTCGACACACTTTGACACTGCTTTGCTTTTGCTCCAACTGGGCGCGCCTTGGGTACTCCTTGTCGTCGCTGTCAGCACAGAGTCGTGACTTTGGCCAAGAGACACATGCAAACGCGCCAAGGTAGCATTAAAAGTAGGTAAGAAAAATACGAAAGAAAGAAAGAAAGAGAGCAAGACAAAATACGCAGCATGCAACTAAAAGCCAAAAAATCCTTTAAAATTCCCGCAAAAATGAAATAAGAAGTAAAAGCTCCATCGAGTGAGTGGCAAAAACCGTTGAACAGTTCAAGTTGAAGTCGGTCATGAAAGAACGGAAGTGTCCAGATTCGGTTCTTTATCTTTTCCCTTCATCATTTTGTACGCGTCCTTTTCACTTTGAAGTGTTGTTGTTGTTGTTGCTGCTGTGTTTATTATTATCGTTGTGAATCCAACAAGCTCGTTGCGAAAAGTGGTGCGTGGGCGTGGCCAGAGGATAAACGATGTACATGCACTCACCACATTGTTTATTGCATTCAAGTAGAGAACCTTTTAATATTCGAGAGGTAGAGAGATAAGGAATGAGTAGAATGAGGATAATGAGAAAAGTGAAATCTTTTGTGTGCAGATTATCATTTAAGTGTATACGAATGATGTGGTATAGCGGAACTTTTCAAGGTTTTTAAATGAGTTTTAAAAGTGCTTTATATGAAATGAATGACTATTTGAAGATTCTTCAGAATCTATTAATATATATACCTGCTATCCATCCAATGGTATTATAACATTGTGCCAACCAAAATTATATGTTTAAGGCAAAAAGAGGCGAGGGAGACCCCACAAACTATTATATATATATTCTTAATCAGCACCAACAGCTTAATCAATACAGAAATATCCGTCCGTATGAACATTTATATCTCACAGACTATAAGAGTTAGGACTAAAAAAAATATAGAAAACTTTCTAACTATTGCACGCAGATATATATTATGTATATTTCAGATTTAAGCCACGCCCCCTTCCGCCTCCTTAAAATTGATAAAAGTCTAATTCCAAGTGTAATTTGAATGCAGACCAATTCATTTTTGGCAATCACAATCACTATTAACGCCCAAATGATTGCTGGAAAATTGGTTTTAGTGGGATAATAAATATAGAAGTTATTAAAGAAATAATTTGAAGAGTTACTAAGTATCAAACCGTTCCCTAGAGTATGCAGCATAAAATGTGCAAAGCATAGAAGTTATATATTGGGTAGCAAGCACACTCAACTATACTTTCATACTAGTTACTTATGTATATTTATTCGCTAAGTTTGATCCAGCTTTGGAATCATAAATCATCATCTGATTCAATTTATGTGAACTGCACATATGATAAATTAAACATATACGAATCTACGGATAGTCTTGAATTGCAAAAGAGTTATACGAATTAATGTACCTTAAGTATTTCTAAAATAACTCTACAAAGTCAGCTTAAAGCTTTACCTTACTTACGTGGACCTAAATATAGAGCACGAGCAAGGGATGAGCGCATTTGTGTACTTATTCCCGCTCAAAGAACCCGAGCAATCGCTCTTGGCGGGCTCACAAGTCTGCGCTACTCAGTGCGACCTCAATTCCCAATTCCATGAAGCGAAGGGGAAGGGGAGAGGGAAGGCAACTTTGCGGCTATTTTCAGATAGGAAACGCAACATGTGGCGCGGGCTTAAAGAGTCCCAGTTGAAATACCCACGGTTCTTAGCCATCAAGGGCTCATTGGACTGACTGGCCTGCCTGGTTGCCAGGTTAACGAAATGTCAAACTGCACTGCCATAAACTATAAGCCACAATAAGTCGGCGCAAATTGAAATATTACCCCTAGCTGGACGCTTCGCTGGCTAATCACTTTCTAAATGCTGCGGCAATTCGACGTGCTACCTCAACAGAGTTCCAGTTGATGGCCAGAGAGGAAGAGTAGCAACAGCAGCAGCAGCTGCCGGCACAGATATCTAATTTATGCAAGGTCATTTCATTGAGGCTACCCCGCAAGCACCGCAAGCATTTTGCAAGGCAAGCAGTCGAATACTCTGGCAGGGCAAAGTCAGTGGCAAAGGGGTGGACAGGGTGGTACTTGCCCAACCTAAGTTGCTTTTATGGTTGCTTTTTTGTCATTGCACTAATTAAAGGCACATTAAGCATCAGGCCAAGGCAAATCTTTGCCAGCCATGGGCTTCCTTTATCTCTGACTCAAGTTTCTGCGGCCATGTGTCCTCGTACATAATTATCTAAGATAAGGAGAAAGAAAGGGAGAGAGAGGCGCGCTCGGGGGCGGTCCTTGAACGCATGCCGATACTGCGGTTGTTGGCCCCGAACACAACTTTAACTCAAGCCCTCGGTCCATGCAATAAAACCAAAAAGGAAATTAAAATAAAAATTAAAAGGAATTAGAATAAGAAAATTGTTGAGGGGAAAAAGAGAAGGAAAAACGTATTTCAACTTGAAAATAAATGCAAAATGGAGCGTTCAGATAAAAAGCTTACTCAGGGGTCAGTTGGCAATGCTCGACTAAGTTACGAGCGCAGGTTTGTTGCCGTTGCCGTTCTTCTTGCTGGGTTATTTCTAGCTGGGGTTGCAACTTATCTGGTTAGATGGCATTTAGTTGTGTGTGTTGGTGGGGGGGTTGGCAAGTAAAGCGAGTTACCCCAAGAGGGTCCAAAGTGTTTGCTGCTTAAGTCCGTCAAGTGGCAGTTGAAGTGTGTTTCAAGCAAAACCACAGGGAAGTTCCCCTCTCCAAACTAGCCTCGTTATATTGCTAGCCAAACCATGGATTATGTAAGCACTTTAGCTAATGCCGCTTGGCAACAGGTGTCCACGATCATCAGAGTTAAAGAAATTCCAATTTTTTTTACAGAATATGCGAGAAATCAAATTATTTTTTATATTTATAAGCGGACTAGATGATAATTCCAAGAGCAGGCGGGTTCGAAAACTTGTCAAATTATTTGATATTTACGCATGCAAATTGAAAACCTCTCAGACGACACTCGGCAGCTGGTAAGATTCACACGCCGTATTGAATGAAGAGCAAGAGCAGCAGCAACAATAATAAGAAAGAGACAAGTCGACACGGCTCGAGTGCTTATTATGGCACTCGGGTTGATTGTGCAAATATTTATGCAAAATACGTGCACAAGTCTTTAATCTTGTGCAGAACTTTTTGCCGAATTGTTTGATATGCAGAAAATTGAAAAGCAAAACTTAGCAACACAACAACGAGAACATCACACACAGAGACGGCAGCAGAAGCACACACACACGCATTCAGTTCTTGTTCGGTACTTGGCTTAAAACAATGCCAAGTGTAGTCCCAGAGTATCTCTTGCTCTTGAGCCACACAAACGAGACAGTCAAAGACAACGCAACAACAAAGCAACAACTGAAACAACAACAATAACACTTGACAAATACCTGTTCAAGGAAGTGAACTTCACAGACATTTGTTTTCGCAGACGTTTGCATTGCATTTTCCCATTTACCTGCATGCCATAAAATAAATAGTGTACAATGGGAAGAGGTGCAATGGAATCAAGTGAAGGAGTTGAAACCCGTTTGGCATGCGAATGCTTCAATATGCGGACATTTTACAAAGAAAGATAGCTGTGTAAAAACGAATCTTAGTCTGGCTTACAGTCGAGACATGTATGGATAATTCCTTAGAGATTGCACAGTCTGATCTTAATTTTTAAGTACTTAAACTAAACATAAAAATTAATAAAATGACAAAATGAATTTAACTTAAATCAACATTTAAAACTTCTTTTGAGAAATCAGCACCAAAAACTATACTTTATTTGTTATTTATAACAATTAAGAGCTTACGCATTTTGAGCTCTTAATAATCCTAAATTAATTTGAAATACTAAAAACTTATTGAATGACAAATAAATATAGAAAAGAACTCTATTTTGAACATGTCGTGGATGCATACAATCATTTGTAATGTAATCTTTAATATTATATTGTATTAATATATATATAAAGTTGCGAAGTTGAATTAAATTTCTTAAACAAATGTTCTTTCTTTTCTTCTTTATTGTTATCTGGTTTAGTTTCTAATTTAATATAATATTCTTTTAAATACCTTTCAAAACCTTCATTTTATATTCTGTCATCAAAATAAATCCAAGTGAATTGTACTGTCCCTCTAATAAAAATAAATTTTAAGTATATTCCCTTAAAAACGACCTTCTTTAATATGATATAATTAAATTACAATATATGATGTAATGAAATGCAAACTAGTTTGCCCCCCAAATGTTTGCTTTATTTTCCGGCCTTCCTGCTCAGATATTATTGCCAAGCATAGCAAATTGCTCGATTGTTGAATCCTAATTTGTGTGTTTATTCGTAATTCGTCCTAAATGGATGTACCCACACACACATACACACAAAGTAATTAGGAACGCACTGCAAGGGTCTCTCTCTGCCAGCTGGCAGCTGGCAGACGCACACGAGTCGTATGAGTAATAAGTCGGCAGAATTATGCGCGTATTACTCATGCGAGGCAGGCAGCTTGTAATTGCCATGCTGCCTGCCAGGCTGCTCTTATCGCAGCCGGCATGCAGCATATACGACAAACACAAGCAACATATTAATATGCAACACATGCTCGTGCTATCTCACTCACTCACTCACTGATTCCCTTTCCTTCTTTCTTATTGCAGTTACCACAGTGGAACCGAACAACATGTATACGACCTGTATACCCATTGGTGGCAACTACACGGGCAGCGGCAGCGGCGGCGGCGTATTTGCACCGACAACCCTGGCGAATGCCTCATCGGATACATTGGCATCCGGTTTTGAGGCCGCCGGATATGCGGCCTACTCGACGGCGCTCAGTGTGACGATTGCCATCGGCTGCAGTCTGCTCATTTTGAATGTGCTGATATTCGCGGGCGTCTATTATCAGCGCGACAAGACGCGGCTGGAGGTAAAGACACTGCAGAAGCAATACCAGCAGCGTAGCATGCACCAGCAGGTGCCGTATCCGCCGGAGCCCATTAAGCATGCACATTATCACATGGGTCACTCGCAGAGCGCCAATGTCATAGTCGATGTGGAGAGCCATGGCCAGGATCAGGCCGGACAGGCGGCCATGTTGATCCAGGCAGCTGCCGCAGCGGCCGCTGCAGCAAACGAGGCATCCAAGCCGCCGCCACCGCATATATGCGCAAACACGGGCATGCAATTGGCCAGCCAGCAACAGCAGCAACAACAGCAGCAGGCACAGCAAAGTGTAGGCGGCAGTGGAGGCGCACTTAATAATGCAGCTATGGATGGCACAAAAGTTGCCGATAACTTGGCCAACGTCACCTATAGCACCAGCAGCAAGCAACAACAGCAGCAGCATCAACATCAGCAACACCAGCAACAGCAGCAGCAACAACAGCAGCAGCGCGAACATATGCAAATTAAAAGCATGGGCGGCACACAGACCTTCGGCCGTGCCAGTGGCAGTGGCGGCGGCGTTGGCAGCGCTGGTGGCGGCAATAGCAGCAGCAATGCAGCTGGCAACACAATGGTTACTGGTGGCGCCTCTGTTGTTGTATCAGGCAATAGCGTTACCTACAATCCCGGCCTAATGACTCTGCCCAAGGCCAGCCAATTGCATCACGCCGCCACGCTGAATTATGCGCGCAACACGGCTGCCCTCAACCTGGCAGGCGGTGGCACCGCCCTGGTGGACAGTCGTGGCAATGTGCTGCTCACCAGCTCACCGGCGGGCGGTGGCAATGGCAGTGATTGCATGACGCTGCCACGCAATTTAAATTTGGCCGCAGCAGCGCGGCACAATCCCTCGACAGGTGAGTTTAAAGAAAGAGAGATTTAGAAAGCTAGAGTTGGGCAGCAAAACAAACAGGTTATCCGTTCTTTAATCAAGGTATATATAATATACTATACTATACTATGTACTATATTATAAAATCACTGGGGCTATGGGCATCTCCATCAATATATTATTGAAACTTTATATGTGTATGGAAAACAGAAACCTTCTTGCCAAGATCTACACATTCATACGTACAAACAAACACAAGGTTAAACTGTCCTTTGCCATGTTTTGAGTATTCATAACAAACACATTATGTCAAAGTTTAAAGGGCCTTCTTTTAATAGTTGAAATTCAAATAATCAAATTATTGGTGCTATGGGCATGTCAACTAATTTATTAATGAAAATTTATCTACGTATGTCAAACAGAAACCTTCATGCCAAATAAAGTATATGTAGCTGTAACAGTCGCAAAGATCTAGGCGTTCATACAGACAAACAGAAGGTCAAACTGACAGACAAATCCAAATCGACTTGGTTATTGAAGCTGACCAATAATAAATGCACTACGTGGGGTCGCCTGCTTCTGTCCTACACTTTTACAAAGTAAAAGAGCTCATTCAATGGTCAAATGGTATAAAAACACAGCCATGCCTGAAACTTGCAACAAATTGAAGCCAACTGCAGTGCCAAGAGTTGGCCAAAATCCAATTGAATGAATTGGTTTGCTGCCACACAGTCAAGATGAAAGTGTTTTCTATTTTTGCTCTTACTCGTACTCTTTTGATTTCTTCTCTCTCTCCCCCTCTCTCTCTCTCTCTTTATTGGCAAACAAAAATACGAAAACTCGAGTTGAAAGCATGTGGCAGTACGCTGCATGCTGTGCGCCACATGTGGCAGCTGGCCACACATAGTAACCACCCGATTCGAGGGAAACAATATTGCGAGCAGGTAGCAATCAAGCTGAAATATGATAAGATTTCATTTCATTATGAAATGCTTTCCTGTGTTATTCGGTTTTCCTTCATTGCGACTTCTTGCACTCTCTACAATTCGATTTAAATCAAGAGAGAGGGCAAGAGAGAGAGTGATAAACCAGCTCAGGGTCGTCTTAGATGAGCAGATGGCAAGTGTTTATAAATGAAATTTCTTGTCAAGGAATTCGATTAGGATGACAGGCTCTTGCAATGGTATTTTGTGAATATTCAGCAGAGAAAAGTTGATGCAAATCAGAAGACAAGTTATAAAATTATCGAAGCTTTTCAAATGGTTCGGAATAAACGCAACTTTAAAATGAATTTAAAGAATGAAAGAAATCATGGCTAGCAAAATGAGGTGCCTTAGCTATTCAGCTCTTTATATTGTATATGGAAAGGAAAACCATCATACTCCCTCTCTTCCTTTACAATAACCAATTACTTTAATACTAGCGAAAAAACCAATCAATACACTCATACACTATGAAGTTATATATTCAAGTCTCATATCTTCAACATTTGCATATATTTATTATGTACATACTGTATGTAGGTATACTACAATATATACTAAACATAATCATGCACAGTATGTTAAGGTGTGCTACTGGGCAACATAGCTGGAGTTCTGACAGCTTGTTAGCTTAGAAATACGAAATATTTGAAAAGGAATGACGCGGCACAATGCTGGAGCAGGGAAATGGGAGAAAGCTACAAATAAATTTCCTGCAAAATCACCCAAAGCAAACAGAAAAACATTGCTCAATCAAACCGAATGACCTTCATTCTGCTGGGCCTGACAAGAGCAAAAGCAAAATGCGAAAGCGAAACTGAAAGTAAAACCCAAACGTAACGAAACCTCCTCGGGCTAAGCCCCAATATGTCCGCGTGAAAATTGAAATTGTAATCAGCCACAGACCCCGAACTGGCTGGCAAACGCAATGGTCCGATGCTAAAGGCTGCCACGTCCTGCTGGTCCGTACAAGGCAAAATATCCGGCGGGCCAAAGAGAACCCAAAGTTGAAGGCCAAAAAAAAAAAACAAGAAAACAGAGGACCGGGAAAACGTTTACGCTTCGGTAGAGTTCAACGCACTTGTAACTTTTGACCACAGTCTGACAGCAGACAGCACAAGCTCTGGCGGCGGTGGCCTCGAGATGGGCTTCGAGACGGACTCCCGGCTACCGGCTCCGGCAATGGCTACACTCCGTATCCGTTGGCCATGCTCAATCCGCATCTGGTTGCGCCCGCTTAGTTAACGGGCACAACGGAAATTGTTGTACAAATTATGCTTCAGTGATTGCCATGGTTTTTCACGAAATATACCCTGTAAATTGGTCGCAATGGGTATACAACTTTTAATTTACAATTAACAACAGTATAAGTAGTTCATGTTACAATTTATTAGTGCGGTATATGTCAGTATATACCTTATAGATAAAATAAAACAAAAAAGATATTGATGATGAATTCCGAGATTAATCCTTCGTGTGAGAATATCTAACAATCTAAAATAAAAAAGGAACAATTAAAGAAATTTCATAAAACAAAATGTTCGAATTTTAATTTGGTTTCTTGTTAAGTATGGATTTTGGATTTGGATTTTTTAGAAGTTTGTTTAGAATCTAGAGCTCATAAATATTTTACAAATAAATTGTTATCAAAATATAAAGCAATGAACCAGTTTATTATTGTTAATAGGTTAACAACAACCTCTTGAGATTCTTTTAATTTATCTGACACTTTTAATAAAACTTTATTCATTCATTCATTATGTTCTAGAAGTTTGTTTAAAATCTATAACTACTAAATATTTTTGAAATGAAACATTACTAAAGTATAAAGCAATGAACCTGTTTAGTTTTTTTAATAGGTGAACAAAGTTTTTTTTTGATCTCTTTGGGATTCATCTGAAAAATAAAATAACACTTTACACACTCTAATACAATTCTTAAATATTTGATTTAATATTTCCCAATTTAATATCTATATATACAATTCAAAAATTGTCAAAACAAGTTAATATATATCCAGGAATGCTTTTCGCTTTATGTGAAAAGTTTTATGACATTTCATACGCTCCTACCAATTACTCATCACTAAAACTTATCGAATCAATCAGGCAGTATGGGGGTTAACCCTTAGTCGTCCACTTCAGTTCCCTCTTGCGTTATGCCTCTGCTTGATGAACTGTTAAATGGCAAATGTGAGTTGCAGTTGATGCCGGCAACCGATTGACAATTCTTAACAGTCAAACCACACGGTTCGGCACGGAGTGGAATCAATGATGTAACGGTACTTCAAAAAATATGCCCGCAACAATAAATTTCCAGTTGAGCTGGCGTGACAACTGATAAATATGATGATTGTCGACTGCCGATAAATATTACTGCATTGCTCGAAGGAATGCGAAGAGAGCAGGCACACGACATCATGATTTACGATAAGATTTTCAATTTCAATCAAGAGAGTCAATTCAACGTTGAGATTTGTCATGTCTTCAACTACTACTACCATTGCAACTACATACCAAGTGGAACTTGTCTAACTTCCTTGGGTGGCCATAAAACATTTACCGTCGAAACAATAAAAACGGCATAAAACTGTTGTTAGTTTAATGCGCGAGGCTTGCATAATAAAATGAAAACATTAACTATGCCCGACTGGCCCACGGGGTCAACGTTGAGTGGAGAAGGGCACTCCCCGTGTGCCCTATGCAAGGAATTATGTTATTTTTATTACAGCACCCGCTGAGGGTCGCAAGAGGGCGGAGCATCTGTTGTTGACGTTTTGTTCATAAATAAAATTGTACAGCAATCGATAGCAACAAATAACAAATATTCGTATGAGTGCAGGTAAGGGGTGCGTGTGGAGCAAGCGGGGACGAGGGGTTGTCAGCAGTTCCATTCGTTTGCAATCTTTTTCACGGACTCCCCTCGCGATAAACCAAACAGCCGAACAATTGTATTTACTGCGGGTAGCTGACAAATCTCAACAAGTGTGTGTGAGTGTATGGGGAGAGAGAGTGTGTTGTGAATGGGTCGGATGTCTGTAATCAAATTACCGCAAACTGGATTTACTCTTTTAGAAAATGTTGTTAAACGTGTATGTGCCTGCGTGTGCATGTTTGTGCATGTGTTGCTATATGTTATTTTTAAACAGAAATTCAAACATTGTCAAAATGAGTTGAATGGGAATGAGGGTCGACATAAAATTTACTTATCTATGCGAGATGTTGAACTTGTACGCAAATACCTTTTAAATCAAGTTTTAGTAAATGGATGTGCTTAGTTGAGTATATAAGTATATGCATATGTATGTATAAAGGTGTGTTAACAATGATATAAACATACAATATACATACAATGTTAACAGTGGCAACGCTGTAAGCAACTATCGATAGAATCAGGCTTGCAGTTGACAGGAATAATCGTGTAAAGAAGTCAGAGAGTTGAGGGTTTTAAAAGGCGAAAAAGTCATTCACCCTTTTGGAAACGTCGATCGGTCAAATCGGACTGTCGTCGCAAGTAGAAGTTGTGTTGCGCTATCATTCTCAGTTTGTTAAAATAAAACTAAACGTTGTCAAGTTTATTAATTCGTATTATTATAATAACTATGAACTATATTCATTAAATAATATCAATAAACAGTTTCCTATAGTATAATATCAGTATAAGAGTTTCGAGTCTGATAAATAGACGATTTATCTCACATTCAATCCAAAAACTACAATCTCTCTATTATAATACAGATATATGATTTATGAACTTCCTACAGCATGTACTTTATTACTTTGGACATGAGTTCACTTCCGTTTCCGTTTCCCTTTCAAATTTACCCTTCAAGAAATTTTCATAATATTCGACTTTTCAATTGCATATTCCAGCTACACCTGCTGGCTCAATCGAGTGTCCTTATCTGAATGCTCTGCTCATTGATGTGAAAATTGCAGAAAATGTTCCAGTTATACACACACACACACACACACACGCACACGCATGCATGCTTGAGAAGCAGTACCTTGCTGTCGCTCTCTGGCATTTCGGCTACTTGAGCAGGTTTATGCACTTTGTGCTCAGCTCAGCTCTAATTACTGTTCAATAGTGACAAGAGATGAGGAGATGATGGAATTATGTAAAAGAAGTATACAGATGTGCCTGTGCTGCAGGAACTACTATACCATTAAATGTATTGCCTTGAAATGTAATCAGTGTGTTCTGCTGCTGCTTCTCATGCTGTCACAGCTGATTTAATTTTACGCGACTCTGCCGGCGTTGCTCTGGCGCCTGCTTCTCGGAAGCGGAAATTTTTGAAGTGGTTAAGTGGGTGGCCAAGTGGGCGGCAGTTAGACTACTTGGATATTGCCGGGGATAAGGCTCGACGCCACTTCGCTCGACGCCATTATCATCGACGCCAGCGACAGGTGCTGGCGCTGCCGGAAGTGGCGACTGCTTCAGCTCGTCGCGTCATCATCGTCGGCGTTGTTGGCATTTCAGAATTCTCAACGCTCTCTGCATTATTTATAATTATTGCGAATTTTCATATAATTATGCGTGGGCGCATCCGACGGCAGGCAGTCTCCCCTCCCCTCGCCTCTTGCATCCTTGCCCTTAGTCTCTTCCTGTTCCTCGCGGCAGCTGGTTGCCATCGCGGCGAGTTGGCAACTTTCGTTCAGTTCAGTTGAGTTGAGTTATTTATTTAAGCAGCTCGCAGACCATAAATATTAAAGTCAACTACAGTTTGTGTCTGTGCGAAAATCCTTACGTAATTAATGTTTGTTCTGAGATTTTCGGCTGCCTTTTTTTCCAGCTTTTATTACAGCCTGCTCTCTGCCTATTTCACTCTCCCTTTGTCTCTCTCGCTCTGCGCACTCAAGTGGCACATTAATATTTGTTGTTGTCGCTGCTGTCTGAATCTCTTGGATTATATAAAATGATAACGTTGTTTAACGGCAGTTTGATGCCTCATTAGGTTTAGTTGGCTTTTCCGAACTTGCAAGCGACTTTCGGGTTTCAAGTCCACGTGCGGATTTAAATAATAATAGTAATAACTTTTACAGGCAGCCAACATTTATGAACGTACTTTATGGGCTCCAATAAGTAAAATAATTTAAGATATAATCCATTACCTAACGTCCCATTACAATTACAAAATGAAGCAAAAGTATTCAAGATTAAATAACAAATTTCATGTATTAAATTGAAATGAAACTATTACTAAAAGAGGTGAAATAAAATAGAACACTAGGTTGGTAAATAAAAATATACAAAGTATTAATGCAATGCAAATATGCACAATTAATGTATTTTTGTTTTCATATCATACAAATTTCTATTTTTATATATATTTTGCATGTGTTTCCAAGTTTAAGTGATACCAAAATAAAAACTGGTTTGAAATATTTGCATATTTTAGCCACACAAACAGAGTGCTCTGTTAATGTATCTCAATGCATTATTAATAGCCCAAAAAGGAACGAAATGTCTACTTTTGATGCGCAGCAACACATTTTCATCAGAACCTAATGAATTATAGACCGAGTGCCTTGTTCCACAGTGAAATCACATTTCAATAAGCTCTAGATTCTTGGAAATTTGCACCAGAATAGATAATAAATACCTTTAAAATGTATAAAGTCTATTTATAGCAATGCAGAAAATCGTTGATCTGAATTTTCCCTTGAAATTTGAACTGTGTCTACATTTAAACCTTGTTTGATGCTTAATACCATCGAAATTTGTTCAAACGAACTTTTAATGCAACTGATTATATATCAATATCAATTTTCATATGGAATTTTCGCTTTTAAAAATCTCTGCTGGCTTGCAAAAAAGCCTTGCATACTTTTTTAGGGCAACTTAGCTTAAAACGTTTTAGAGCAAAAATTTGATTATAGACTTAAGACTAAACCAACTCGAGCTCGACTGCAATCGATAAAATTGCAGACTCAGCCTTTTTTTTGGCTTTTTTTCACTTACTTTCTTAGGCCTTAATCATTTCGGCCAATGCCCGACGAGCTCAAGTTGAGCACTCAAAGCGAAGCTATTTCATATTTTCTTTGCGCTACTTTTCAATTTGCTGTAGCAACGTGGCGCAAATGGCGAGCAAACTTTGCATACGATTTGCAGTAAATTCGCAGTAAATTCAAAAGCCGCTGTCGGAAAGGAAAACGAAACTGGGAATGAGAATAAAAACCCGCAAAAAATAAGCCGCCAGCAAAAATCAACCAAATTGAGTAAAACAATGAAGCGTAAACGATTTTTGCTGACATGTGTGTAAGTACGTGTGTGTGCGTATGTATGGGAGTGTGAGTCAGTACAGACAAAGGATGTGCGAAGCGGGGTTGCCGAAAATAATAAAAATAAAGCAGCAAACAAAAGGCAAACGCGGCCTGCCTGCTAAGCCCAAAACGAGTAAGTACAAGCAAGTACACGAGTGGGAAAAGTACGGCTGGAGGGAGGGCAGGAGAGAGAGAGCGGGAGGAAGTGGAAGCGGAAAGAGCAAAAGGAAACAGTCAGGCGAGCGAGCGAGATAGACAAAGACCTCGACGTGACGTGATTGTCATCCACATTGTCAACGTTAGGCAAGCAAAACATCAGCCCCGCCACCAGCAGCGAGATTGGCACTGCCAGCAGGACCTCCACGAAGACATAAACAGCTTCATACAAATGTTATTATTGGAATTTCAACAGTGGCGGGTGCGCACTCGCACACACACATAGAAATCGTTTATAACACATACGCCGTGTGGCATGCAGGGAAAATACAATGAAAAAACGAAGCACAGAAAGATGATGAAAAATCTATTTGCAAGCCGATAGACTGTCGCCCCAGCAGCCCTAACTTCTGCATGACACCCCCAACTCTCTGCCAACCCGCCTCAACTGCCTTTCCCTGGCCATATTTATGCCGCTGCCGTCAACATATGTTTGCCTTCTGTCCGAAATGGAGGAAAAAAAAAACCAAGAGTCGGGCCTACACATTGGACTACGCCATGTAGTCGTGGTCGACATTATTCGATCTCTTTCAGTTCAGACACCGCATTGTGGCTTCTGGTGGCGCAGTTTTGCGCTTTCCCTACGCTTTGCTTAGTTTTATTATTTGTTCTTCGCTTTGATGATTTCGGCAAAGCGACTGCCAGACAGACAGACAAACAGACAGACAGACTGGCAGACAGAGCGAACTGAGGGCATACAAATGTCACTTTTCATGTATTTGTTGCCATAGTTGTCCTGCTCTGGGTCTGCACTGAGGGATGATAGTTCTCTCTTTGGGCACAGCTGCTTCTATACTACCCCCTCACTCTTGCTCTTATTGTTACTGTGCATTGCGCAGCTAGTTAGATAAGACAATATTATTTTATTGCCCCGGCACAAGCAAAACCCCACAGTGCGGCCTGCTTAGTGGTCACTTGTAATGCGGGACTTGCCTGACTCCCAGCCTCGTTCTTCTCCTCTTCATCCTCGGCCTTTTGTGGCACAGTAAGTTCAACAATTTGGCGAATTAAAGGGTACCCTTTAAGCACGCGGCCATATAATTTTAGTAGAAGGCTTCGCATGTTTTGATTTAATTTTCATGCAAACAGCAAGAGACTTTGCCCAAATTGCACTAAACAAAACTAAAATGATATTAAAACTTGCAGTAAATTCAAATAGAACTTTCATAAATTATAATTGAATTGAAATGATAATCAATTTAGAGTATGAAACTTGAAAATTTGTATAAAAGAAGAATATACATTTATATAATAAATCAAGATTAAAGTGAGTTTTTCAAACATAAACCTAATTATATAAAGTATTTATTATATATCATACTCTCTGTCCTTATAATGTCTCTCCTTTCTCTCTCCCTCAATCATTTCCCATTGACTCATTTCATCTTCTCAGAAACCTTTCGTCTTTGGTCTCAGTGTAATACTGTAAGTAAAATTTTGAGTTTTCTTCGTCATCAATTAATTAAAATCCCTCTGCCTGCTTATCAAGTATTCCATAAAGCTAGAAGTGCAAGAGGATGGCAACTTAAATAACTTTAACCCAACTGAGTGCCGTGTGGAGCGAGAATTCGAGACGGCTAATTCAACTAATAAATTTTTCAATTCGTTCGCCAGCTCTGACGCTCGGGCAACACATACATACATAAATCTACATGGTGGCACTCATAAATATTTCATTGATGCGCTTCAGTGCTCATTCCGATGTAGCTGACGGTGCTGGCAGGCAGGGTCAGTACAGTCCAGTTCAGTGTGGGTTTGCCTGGGCATGCCCAGTTCGACTTCCATTTCCTTGGCACTTCCTTGCAAAAATGTTTTCGTATATTACTTTTCCTTTTTTTAATATGCTCATTCAATTTGCTCCCGCCTCCCATGGCCTGGCCCGGGCCTGCATTAGCTGTTGCTCCCAGGCAGCTGCTCCTTCTTCTACTCTAGCTATGTCTGCCCTTTATCCATGCTTGTTCGTCGTTTATTGATGACATGACAAACAAGGTACGATTTCCGTGCACTCAAAAAGTTCGACAACCATTTTTCTTATTCAAGAAATTCACTTGCTCTCTCTATCGCACTTACTCTCTATCACTCTCTGTATCTCTCGCTTCCTCTTTGTTCGCTCAGCTATTGGCTATTGTATTTGTATGCACATTAACTTCATTTTGCAATCACGCGCGCCATAAATCCAATTTAATTGTGCTGCTCATTCGTTCGCACACACACACACACATACACACATACACCCCAAGCAGAAATACGTTCGCCTGATTTGGCACAGCTCGCGCTGCGTATACTTAATATTTGCTCGTTCGTGCGCTCCATGCCCGGCTCAATGGTAAATAGACGCACATCAATTTTCCTCCGATATCCGTTTGATTTCTTCGCATTGCATTTTGAAAAATAGTCTTTTTATACTGTTGCTTTAGTTCCCCTTGCCTTCTCCCTCCCCTCTCACTCCCTTTCCATTCACCTTGTTTTCCCTTTTTACTACGCACAATTTTGTGCTAACTTGCACAAACTTTCCATGCGTAAGCTCACTCTAAAACAGAAATGCGACTTGCCTCGACCCGACCCGGACCGACAATCTGGTCAATCACTTGTTGTGATTTATGTTTGATTGAAAAGCTTTAAATTGTATGCTAATCTGGCATGGCACAGAGTCATTTGTATAGTTTCTCCTCTGCCATTTCCATTTGCCTCAGTCTGCCTCAACTCTCTGCTAATTTGACTGTCATTAGCGGCTTAGCTTGGCATGATATCATTCATCAGCAATCAATTCAATTGGGTTAGAAGTAACTGAAACTGAAACTTAAACTTAAACTGATGGGCAACTGTAGGTGAAGTTTAACCTGATAAATCTCCTTTAAATTCATCATTCAAAGTTGTTGATTGCTGCTGGCCAATTGTATATAGCTGATAGAATTGAATACGTTTATTGAGAGTTTAAGTTGAGTAGTAGAAACAGCTGAATTTAATATGATAGTAATAATCAACTTAAACAGAAGCCATCCAAAAGAAACTATTTTTTGTTAATTTTTATTTGAAAATAGGTTGTTTAAAAGCTCTAATTACAGAGGTTTAATTTACTAGTGTGGGACTTCAAGTCGCAATTTTGGGATAAAATACTCTATTCGTATTAAACTCAATGGTTTTATTTAGTAATATTTATGTACCTAACTTTAAATAAGGTTAATCTTTTAATAAGTTTTCAAATCGTCGTTTAGTAAATCTTTAATCGTTATTTTGATCTTGGTTAAAAGGATGAGCCTTGCTTTTTCACGTCTTAAATCTTCGCGTCGTCATGAAAACCCTTTCCTCTTCTTCTTCTTCTTCTTCTTCTTCTTCTTCTCTTTTTTCTTCTTCAACGTTGTTGCCAGTCCATCATCTGTAAACTTGGGCCATTCCTACATTAGATAAGCATTATGTGATTATACCTTGAGTTTAAAGTATCTTGAAAATTTCCTCATAAATTCAATGGAAGAATAACTTTTCCAACAGTCATCATTATATCAAGTTTAACATTTTTAATCTTGTGCCGTGGGTGCATAACCAAAAATAAGGTATAATATGTAATGAAAATACTGTCAAGCATATCTCAGACTTGCTAGAGTTAAATTACTTTCATTCCTCTGCATATTGAACGGTCTGCAATACATCTGCCACGTAATGTTGCAACTGTGACTGCATTTATCTCTGACTCATGCCTTGCTCCACATTCAGCAATTCCCCTTACTGCGTCACGTTGCTAAGCAACCCGTGCAACTAATTGATAAAGTCCAACAACTGTCAGCGAGGGCACTGAAGTGGCACGCAAAAAACGACCCAGCGAAATGGAGCAATAAATTGACGTGCAATTGGGCGCAGCTCATTAATGTACAGCACACACACACACACACACAGAAACACACAGGCATAAGCGACCTCTGGCGGAAACACAATGGACAATTGCCTGCACTTGTACCGAGGCCACTTGGTTGCACAGTGAATTGCAGTGCGTGCAAATGCCACAACGGGTCAGAAGGGGAGAGTAGAGGAGAGGAGACTCTGTGCCACGCTGGACACGCTGGAGTCGACGTCCTTTTTTGGTGTGGTCAAGTGAGCGTGGTTGTACACGCGCATGATGTGGCAAAGCGGCTGGTCGCCATTTTATTGAGTTATGTGCTCGCAGTACGCAGCACTTCCGGCCTTGTCATTTCATACTAATCAACATCCGTTCAACGGATTTTGCCCCAAAAATTTGAGTACATAATTTTGAGGGGGGACGGCTGACGCATGGCTTGATTTACATGCGACTTTCGCTAGAAAGCGCAATGTTTTTCCATTTGCAGTTCTATTGTAATGGCGCAGTGGCGAGTAGCTGGCACAACGTTGCGTATAAGTGATGTGCATATAAATTAGATTTGCTTCGCTGCGGATTGCAGAACACAAAAAAGAAATAAAATTGGGAAATCCGAATGCATGGAAATTGAAAATTTATTGCATTGTGTGCCGCCCCGGCTGCGTTTCGCATTTCACATTTCATATAATGCATTACGCATTATGCATACGCACCGTTGTTAATTTCATATTATGAAACAGCGGCAAGCGGCTGTGCCCGAAGGGAAATTGCACATGTACACGAGCACTCGCACTTCCTTTGACCATCTACTTTATTATGCATTTTAGGCACACACATGTGTGTGTGTGTGGGTAGTGTGTGCGTGTGTGGGTAGTGAGTGTACGGTCGTGTGTGTGGGCATGGATTCGGAAATTGCCCAAAATAGGCTACTTAAAGTAAGCTTAGGCTGCCTTTGATCTTGCTACAAGTTTGTGGTCACCTTGGGTGCCCTTTCTGACCTATTCATAAGCCAGTCCCATTCAGTTTGAATGCTCTCCTGAGTGCTTCTATTGAAGCAGCATGCCATCAGCGACGTGCCCCGAGACAGCCAATTTAAGGCCAGAGGGGAACTTTCAACTTCAGGTAATGCTTCCACTTAGTGCATTAGCGTAGCCCCACCTGCCTAGCTGAAAGTCTTTAATTAATGCTCTTTCTCCGACCCTCTCACTAATTCCACTTAATAATCTATGCCTTCGTTCCACTGAGTTTGGATACTAACTTTGTTTGTTCATTAAAACATAATTTTTAAGGAATCTTTATGAAAATAATATGAATCTATGTAGGTTGGTGGAATATTACATCAAATTGACAAAAACTTTACTAAAACTTGTGGTACAACCTTAAGAATATTTCAAAGGGAAAACTGTGGAAAATTTTAAGAGACAATTTATGTTGAGAAATAAAGAATTTTTGAATGGAAATACTAATAAGAAGACAATGTGAAGTATAGGATTGATAATTAATAATTTTTTAAAATAAATTGTTCGTGTTACTTGTAAGAATGAAGTGTCAAGTAATTAAGTATAGACAGTTTGATAGAATAAAGATAGGACTTTGAGATAAATACTCTGAATAGTCTTTTGTAATCAGCACAGAGCACTCGGGAAGGATCATGTAAGCCCACATATAATTAGTAGAGCAAAAATACAAGGATAGTGGCAGAAAATTTAGAGTAACTCTAAAAGAAATACAGAAATTGATTAGGTTAGGCAGAGTAGGGGAATCTACATAATATTCTATTAGTTTTACGATAAACGTAACATCTTAAATAATAAGACGATTAGTTAAAGAAGAAAGGTTAATTTGGAGGAGTCTGCTAGAGTAAAGTGGTAAGTCTACACTCAAAAACATGTTAAAACTCAAAGCGAAAAGCAGAAATTCACGTTTTAACAGACTTAATTCCATCTTGATGTATCTGGTAATGCGGCAACCCCACTCGCGATCTATTATATATAGATAAAAGCTTTATATTATTACTTTAGCTAGAGTTTCTCAACAGTTGATATATCTTATAAATTGTACAAACTAAGACGAAGTTACTAGGTGCAGCATAAGAAGCTGTTCTACTTAACCTCTGACAACAACTGGTGCACCCTTTATAAGAGCAACGTTTCCAATGTTAGTTGGCAGAACGTGTCGCATTACTTGGCATTTTAGCAAGCTCAACAATAAAACTGCATTTCCTACATTTGCAGCACAGGCAAACAAATTAACTAACACACAGACACACAAACACACACACACACTGTGGAGACTACACAATATTTATGGCGAGGCGGTGTCATATTAGTTGACATGCGGTTGCAGGGCAGAAAAGGAGAGAGAAAAGGGACTGCAGGAAGGGAGCGAAGCGGGCCAACTAAATATTAGCAGCGTCAATAACTGCGCGCATTTGCACTTTTGGGTTGACAAAGAGGGCAGAGGAAGAGGGAGGGAGAATGGGACGGAGGGAATTGCAGTGTAGTGTAGCAGACGAAGACAGGGTGCTGGCAGTTGCTGGTTGTCAATTGAATGGCACAAAAAGCGCAGCAGAACCAATAATAATGTCGATGACAATGTCTATGACGACAACGATGACGTTGACGATGACTCTCGCAATGGCGTTGCTCCTAGCGATTGCAATGGCGATGGCGATGGCGATACCAATGACGATGACGATGTGTGTTTAATGGTCGACGTTGGTGTTTACAAATTGACTTTTGTTGTGGCCCTGTTGCTGTTGCTGAGCTGCTCGTCAATAAATATTTGCTTGATAATATGCCGACATATGCATAACGACATAAGTAGCTTACAAAAACCACATTCCCCCTGTGTCTCTCTATCTCCACTCACTCTCCCTCTCCCTCTCTCTCTCTCTCTCTCTCTCTCTCTGTTCGACTTGCCATTGCAGAATTACAACATTATCAGCAGCAGCAGCAACAACAACAACAGACTGGCAAGCATCAGCCAAACGGAGCTGTGCTAACGGGCATGCCAATGCATCATATACGTGGGCCACGCCCACCATTGCGCACAGCCTCCTCGACGACGACAAACACCACCAGCAGCAGCAGCAACAACAACTCAGCGGGGCTGCTCGATCAGACGCCATCGGGTGGCAGCAGCAGCAGCGGCGTCAGCAGTGCGCCCAGCTCCTCCAAGGGGCACATACATGCCCACACCCATGCCCATGCCCACGGTCATATGGCGCACTCACACGGCGACAGTCTTGCGATGAGCAGCGCAGCGACAACAGCGCAGCAGCAGCAGCAACAGCAGCAGGTGCCACAAGCAGCCATCGATGAGATGCGCGTCTGATAGGTATCGGTCTTTGAGCTGGACTTATAGTCATCAACGGGGTAAGTTAAATGTTGGACATTGTTAGGTTAGGATTGAAGAACTTTACATATCAAACCAAAATGGAAGGCTACCTATATACCCTCTATGCAGGTTCCTATAACTTCCGATTGTTCCTATACTACTGTTATAGAGTAGTGCAGAGTATTGGGTCTAACTTTGATTGGTACTGATAAGTTAAGTTATTTGTAAAACGAGGAAGAAAAGCTACATTTGGCATGTCAAAAGTTGTATACCCCTGTAGGTTCTTAACTCCTCCGATTGCTCCAATACCAGTTATATATAATGCTGCAGTTTTGATTGATATTGTGTATATTCAGCATTGTTTAGCATAATTGATAGACACTGTTCAGTTAAGTTATTTGTAAAACCAGACAAAAACCTTTATTTCGACCGTTTGTTTCTATGGCGGCTATATGTTATAGTGGTCCGATCTTGATGAAATTGTATACCCATATTATATATATAGAAAAAGTCTAATGTGGTGAATTTGATAACAATATCTTGACAAATAACAAAACTCGGCCGATAGTTTGTATGGCAGCTATACGATATATCGGTCTGATACGACTCGTTCTGACTTATATACAGCGTGGAGTAAAAAGAAGCATGTATACCAAGTTTCATCAAGATAGCTTTCAAACTGAGAGACTAAATTGCGTTGCAATGACAGACGGACGAATGGACGGAGAGGCGGACAGACAGACGAATGGACAGACGTATGGACAGACGTATGGACAGACAGACGGACAGACTGACAGACAGGGCTAGTGCCCGTCTTTTGGTGATGCTGATTCACAATATTTATACTTGATGGGGTCTGGAAGTGTATAAATAGGCTTAAATGACTAAAAAACAGCAATCGTATATTAGCGAAATATATTTCTATAACTAAAAAAATACCTCATTGTATTTTGTAAAAATGGGAATTTGTTAAAATACGTAAAATTTGGATGTGGCATTATCCAGTTAAAACGCCTACTTGTCACACTTTGGCTTCTTCGGCATGATCATGATCTCAGGCGCACTTGTATACTTTCTCTTGTTACTTACTACAATGTGCATGTCAGGTTCGGTTTCGCTCGAAACGGATTCAATCTCATTCTGTACTTCGTCGTCACTTACACTAGTCGCATTCATTTCGTATTCTTCTAGATCTTCGCTGTTGCTCATTCCAAAGCCTTCTTCAAGTTCATTATCGTTCTCATTGGGCTCATCCAAATTAGAGCCTTCATCGTCATCTAATCGAATTATATAATTTTGCAGAAAGTCACGTGTAATGGGGCCAATTAAATTTGATGGTTCCGCTTGCAATTCACGTTCACATATGGTTCTATAATTCAACTGAGTTTCCTTAAGTAATTCAAGCGTTAGTGTCGACAACTCATACTCAAGCATAACATCAGACTCGCTGTCGTCCTGATCGTCGAGATGAATGTGCTCTAATTGATATGTGATATCACCTTCGGCACCGACCACCCCATACTCATATAGATAATATTTGTCATCTAGCTTTTTAATGGTACCAAAACGTATTGCAACTTCTAGGGCTTTTCGCAATTCATCCGTGCAGTATGTCTTCCTTCCCTCGCTACAATTCATTTCGATCAGAGCCTTTTCAACAATGTCCTCCCATTCACTGGGAGGATTTAGCTCAATCATAGCAGCAACCAGATAATATGCGAATGTACCCATAGTATGAATTACAGTTAGTTTTTTCACAGTAAAAAGAAAAATAAAAACGAATTTAAAAATGTACAAAAAATTCCCTAATTTATACTATTTAGCAAACGATGTTGATGTAAACTCAGTTTGTTATAAAATGAGAACTTGAAAATGTTTGCTAGCCAAGCACATGAAGTTGATAAATATCTCATAGTCTTTTTAAACTTGCTTAAATTTTAATCTATAGTATATATACTACGTGAATGTGTGTCGAGAAACGCATCTTAAACATTCCCACTATGCCTGCAAATATGGCAAGAATTTCAACCCTTTGACAGGGAACAGAAGACATTCGGCGAAAGGTAGATACGTCTAAAATATGGTCACAGTGCTATTCAAAAAATAACAAACGGCATGTCAAACATGCGGCTGCAAAATTGTTTGCCCTTTATTTGATCACAGAAAAGAAGGGAAAACAGAGTAAATTGTCAATGAATTTGACTAGAGGATACTCTGTACAGATTAAGTTAGTATAACCATAAAATAACAAGGCTTTCCAACGACTTCAAAGTATATTATACTTAATACCAGTTTTGCTCTACCTCAGGTAGGGTATACTTTAGTCAGGCAGATGCTCAGCACTGTGTACCACAGTTAACTCAAATGTCGCAGCTGCTGACATGGAAAAATGCGCAAGGGACACGTTGTGTCCTAGCCTCATATATATATTATATACATATCTACGTAATGAAGTCATGAAAATACAAAACAGGTTCACAGCCTGCGAAAAATTCGCCATATCCGCAAAAAAATAAAAATAAATACTCTTGCGATACACACTGTCAGCCAGGTGTGGCTTGGGCCCCCTCAAGGCCAAACGAATTTCCGGACAGACTTCTTCGGGTTTAACTGAAAGTCTTTGCAATGCAGCGACGACTTGTATGAGAATATTTAAGAGAAATTAAACCGGCAAATATTCGACTGAGTACTTATCTTTGTATAGTACAAAAAATATATTTAATTTGGTTAAATATGTGAAATAATTTAAAATTTGCAACATTTCAAGAACTTATCGAATGGTCAAGCTGAGTTTACATAACCTGAGCTCTTACAGCTCCACCATCTACTCTACTCTCCATAATACCTATGCAAATACATTACTTTGAGTTGTCCATGGGACTGTCTAGACTTAAATTAAAAATTTTGCCGCCCAAAAGTTGCTAATCAGCTGGCTTTGATATACAGAATTTAACAAATGCATAAAGTTAATATATCCAACATGGAAATACTCAGATAATCTTTCCCTAAGACACTGCCAAGCGCGCTGTCCACTTGCAGTCACTTTACTTTTGCATACTAAGGAAAATGTTTGTGTGCGCTATGTGTGTGTATGGTTGGGTGGGTGGTTGTGTGTGTGTGTGTGTGTGCGTGTGTATGTAACTGGGCTGTGGATGCGCAAGTGCTTGTGGGCAGGCCATTAATTCAGCTGGCATACAATTAAATTTGCATTTCTTTCATTTTTTACCGCTCACCTGACCCGAACACCTTCACAGTAGCCTCCAACAATCTCATTCCGAGCAAGGTCCTCGGACTGAGGGCTCTCCTCTTCCTTGCCTCCACGACTTTTAGCTGATTAACATTTGCGCTCTTCGCTTGTGCTCAGGAAAATGCAATTTTCCCAACTAAAAGTAAAGGCGAAAGCGCCAAGCGTGGTAACCTTTATGTAAATTTACATCCAGCATATATGGCGGCGGATGGATGCATACTTAAGCTTACACATAAATATATACGAGTACCATCACACCATCATATAATGACTGGGGGCAGAGTGGAGTGCCGAAGTGTATATTTGTTAAAAGCGCAATAAACATTAATTTTCCATACATTTCTTTTTGTACTCGTTTACTTCCACTTTTTTCTGCTTCCCATTTTATTTTTTGCTTTCTCCCGCTGTGCATATTTTGGCACTTGTTTAAATTATGATCAAAAGTCGAGCAAACCCCGCTCAGCCAAGAGTAGAGTCTGGCATGCAACAACAAAAGAAAGAAAAGCCAGAACAAAACGGAAAATAGCTAATATTTTCTTATAACCTCAGGCTGAGATTTATCATGGAATAATGCAGTTGAAAATTACTTTTACTGCGATTTAAAGAGAAACGAAATATGTTTTGGATTGGTCTTTAAGTTAAGGGAACACTTCCTAGAATTGAGCTCCAAAAACAGATTTAAAATATCATCTAAGCATAATTTCAAACGGAAATAATATTAAATATACTCTCTGTGGAATTTAGATGAGATTTGAAAGACTAACTCCTTTAAACTATTCATATTATAGACTAATATCATATCCTCTTGACTAATTTTGCAAATTTCACTATGCTGTAAAGTATGCAATATATTTTAGTCCATTTATTTATTATTTCGTATTATATATTCATTACTTTATTGAATTAATTTATCAAATTAAATAGTGGTTTCAAGTGAAATGAGGAGATTGATTAACAAACATATATATATCTACAATACTGTAATATAATTAATTATACAACTCAATTTGATAATTCAAGAACCGATTTGCCGTTCATGAGCTGTCAAGTGCAGTTATGCAAGCAATTAACGTTATTAGTTAATTATTTGATTAATTTTCAACAGGTTTATCAAGTTTGCACACCTCAAAGCCAGCAAATGAAGTATCTGCTGACAATATGATATCAATATATATAGTACGTGTATCGTATTAAACATTCAGTTTTGGTGTAATTGAGTTAATTCCGCATAATCGATGCGGATGAATCACAATGAATTGATTCGCTTGCAAATATTACGATTGTTAGTTGCAATATTCATTCAAATATCAACGTCAGTGAGTTCATTCACCTTCGCATGCAGTCTCTTCCTCACTATTAATTGTTATTGCTTTTGCAGCATGGCATTTCGTTCCCCAAAACCACATGCATTTTTCAGCTCTGCGCAGGATGCGAACTGAATGCAAAAGCTGACAAGTTTTGTGCAGAAATTGCGGTGAAAACTTTATGTAATTTAGTTAAAACTACGTACATATGGTATGTTCACATACATATGCAGACACATACACACACTCACATGCACACACACACACTGGCACGCACATGCCGTGTAATTAGTGCGAAACTTTCAGAAACATTAGCCAACACGCGAGGCAGAGCAAAGTGAATGGCGAGGATTAGCGTAGCTGTTTGTCTGCTATCCCCAGATTTGTCGGGCTACTTACAATAATTGCCTGTACCCTAGGAATGCTAACGGAATGCTGAGTTATGTTATGACTCATAGGAAAGAGGAGAAACAGCGCTACCATGATAATATTGAATATTTAATATTACAAACGAGATTGTATAACAAACTTGATATGCAAAGAAAATTATAAACGCTGAATTCCACAATATATTAATTTTAATTCAGATTAATTGAAAATATCTTTTGTTGTTTATAGTTTCATAGAAAAAAACTGTGAAATAAGCTACACAAGATATCAATGAAAATCCTTCACAGTTTTCTGCAGTTTATTTTCTATGCCAAAACTTGCAAGACAAAAGAATTCTTGGACATGAGAATGGACAACATTGCGGGTACTTGCAGTTGAAGTTGACTGAACTAAACTTACCGCAAGTTAACTTAAGCAAGTTTCTTTACAGTGTAGAAGTGGGGGGGAAGAGAAGGATGCGGTCTGAGTAATGTTGGCTAATGTTTATTATTTCTCGAGCAGCAGCTTAAATCTTATGCGATGTTAGTTGGTTCTTTTCTGGGTTCCCCCACTTGCTCGAATATATGTAAAGTGGCTGCACAAACATGCGCGTAATACGTTAATGATGGCCTGAGCACACACACACATACACACACACACCCGCACATACACAAAGAAGCGAGTAAGACTTGCCCTCTCTCACGCTTCGCACACATTGTAACTGCGATTTGCATTACGAGCATTGCTCAGTTTTGCAGCAGTTTTGCCAGCTATCTACAGGCAGTTCTCGGCACACCGACCGCCAACGCCAACATAGTTTCCTTAACGTACCCCTCCTCCCCCCCCGCCAACTTTTCTACCCCCTCTTGCTGGCAATCTCCGCCAACTTGCGCGCTCAACTGTGCCGCACCCGACCCACCCCAATGCAACTGAAGGCACTGATGAAGGCAGCAAGAGATGGGGCCAAGGAGGGCTTCAGGGGGCCAGTCAGCGTTGCCATTCTGACAGCAGCCTCAGTCTCACTTCCAGACCCCGCCCCTGTCCCCAGCTTGGGCCAAAACAAAAGGCAGCCGCGCATTTTGCAGCTGCACTTTAGTTTGCACTTTTCGCTTTCTTTGCATAAATTCTCGCGGCCAGGCACAAACTGAGTTTACTGTAGTGCAAAAATGAGCACGCACAAAAACTGATGGCTGCCAAGGGAGGCCAAGGGGGTGGTAGGTGGGTGGGGGGGTGTGGAACTAGATATATGCACTGCTGCTGTACAAGATTTCCCGCGCTGAATTTTAAACCAAACACAAAAGCATAATGGAAAACGCCAACAGAGCGCAATGAAGTATGCGATGCAAAGCGGCAGCGTCGCAGCCAGTGACAGCGGCAAATGGGCTAGTTGCAGCTGCAGCAACAACTACAGCAACAGCAACAGCAACGACAGCAACAGCAACTACAACAGGCAGCGCAACGTCTGCATCTGCATCTGCATCTCCCGTTTCAGGGCCAGGCCAAATGAACAAAGTGATGTGGTGTGAGTGCCTCTGTGTGTGTGTGTGCATCTGTGGTTGAACAGGGCGTGGGTGTGGGCATGGGCGTGGCACTGTCAGTTCTCACGGCTTAACTTGTGTTCGTAAACACGAATCGTAAACTTTGATGGGGCAAGACAGCGCTAGCTAAAAACAAACAAAAGGTCATCTCAGATAGAGAGAGAGATAGAGAGAGAGGGAGAGAAAAAGAGAGAGAGAGGGGGAGAGAGAGAGAGAGAGGGAATTTAAGCAAGTATTGTGCTAATTAATAAGTTCTCCCTCTCGAAAAATGCCTCAACTAACCGAATTACAACTTACTGCACGTTTTCTATTTAAATTTGATAGTTTATAATTTAACCTAATTATTCAGAAGTAGGCGTGGCATAATTTCAGTACAAGGCGTGGCAGAGCACACAAAGCTGTTGTTGATCAGACGCAATAAACAAGATTTATTTAGCTTTCAATCTGTCCAGCTATCTGTCTGTTTCTCTTTATTCCCCCTTTTTCTGTCTGTATAAATGCTAAGAACTCGACTATTTTAAAAGTGAGAGCAACAAAATTGGATATGCAGATACATTTATACCATACGCTGGTCCACATCACCCGAAAATTCTTTATTAGATTATTTGGTAAGAGAATTTTTTAGCAAGGTTACAAAGAGACAACCTTCATCTTTGATATAAAAATTGATTTATTAACTTTAAATGTATAGCTAAAATTTCTTTCCGATTGGATAATTAATACAGAAGTATTTTATGTTATATTAGTTATATTAATAGTTAATAGTTATATTAATATTACCACGGCTCAAATGGAATTTGTGGGTTATAAGAGAAGATTTTGAAGAACTTTTAACTATATCCTGCCTTCTTTGAATTCGCATTTGTAATTTTATTCAAACCAGCAAATGTTGTCTGCCTCTCTGTTTGTTTCTTTGCTTTGGGAATATATATATATATACACTAATTGTATTGCTTTTCAGCTTAAGGCAAACATAAATGTAGAAACAATGTTTGCTGGAGACTGCAATATATTTTATAGATATACACAGAGCAACGCAATATGTTCAGTTCCCTCTTGTACGAATATTATCAAAATGCAGTTGTTATGTGCCTTGCAAAACCTGAATTTTCTTCAAATTGTAATATATAATATAGAAATATACAAATCTTTGTCACTGGGAGTGTGTGTGTGTGTGTGTAGGCAACATCTTTTTCTTTAGGTAACACAATTTTTAATTGCAATCAAGCCCCTCATAACATAGTTAGCGATTTGGAACTAAGGCAGCTAGAGACGCTAAATTTTGTTATATATATAAATTCATGCATACCAAAAACAAAGCAAGATAATTTCAGTTTATTCGAGTACCCCATTGAGCTATAAATCTATAAAATAATAGCAGAAATGTTATGCAAAGACAAACCTTTATTTTATGGAGAAGACAGAGCTTTATTGGCGAGAGTTTTTCATATGTGTGGAGAAGGGTGTGTGTAGGTCAGTATACATATGCAAATGTATATCTATATGTGTGTCTATGTATGTTTGAGTGTGTATATATGTGTGTATTTGTATGAGTGAGCACACTTGACTAACGCATTCTCGCTCATTCAGCTGTCACTTTTTTTTCTCAAATAATGCAAATTAACATATGTTGGAATAGAAATGCGAGCGGATCTGTATTTTTCAGTTGATATATGTACATATTATACAGATGTAGTTATAGTATGCATAGCTGCAATGGTGCATAAATGATTGTTTTTTTGCCTGACTGTGCGTAATTAATTAGCTACAAGTTTGATGCTGATATAAGCATCATCGACAACGCTTGAAAATAATCATAAACTTGCAAGTATTTTTTTTTTTTGCCTATTCGCGTTAATTAACTTTTGCAACAAGTACACTCGAAATGGGCGTGGCACTTGGACAGCTACAAATGAAAAAATCACTCCTCTCTCTTTCACACTCTTTCTCTGTCTATCTCTCTTGGATTCTAATACGCGTTTCTCGCTTTGTTCTTGCCACTTGCAGCTCCATAGAAACTTTGCGTGCCGAAACGCCCGAGGAATTCTATGCGCCGAAAGAGTCTGACAAACTGGACGCCAGCCCCGATGACAGCCAGCTCAATGCAATACACGAGGCAACAACAGCAGCAGCAGCCTCCGCTGGGGAAGGAGGAGTAGGGGGAGCTGCAGAGAAGCAACTGAAATTCAGGCAAGAGATTCACGCTCTGGCTCTGGAGGGGGGCGATGTGGCACGCGGCTACTGTTCGTGCGACGAGCAGTGGACAAACTCATCGTCGCCCACATCCACAACCACATCGGCGACAATGTCGCCAACGCTGACGACGACCGGAAGTGCCAACGCCAAATCCGTCGGCAGCGGCAACGGCAACGGAAACGGAATTGTGCGAATGGCGGCGGCACTGAAGCAGCGCAACGCTGCCGGGGCACGCCTCAAGCAGCAGCATCATGTGCGCTTTTCCGACGAGAAGAACTTCTCGGACTAGAACAACCGAAAGTACTCGTAAACTACTAGACTGCACATAATCTCTCTGTTTAGACTTAAGCGACATTTTCATAGGCTAAGGCGGCGAACGGGGCGAATACTCAATATGCCAATATGGCATTAAGTTGTTGTTAAGTGAGAATCGTAGCTAAAATTCCTAGATCGTAAGCTCTGTATATAGTAGTCTGAAGTGTTAGTCAATGTCGGTGTTTAGCGTATCGAAAATGGTTTTTGTGTGCGTGTATAACAGTGTGTGTGCAAAAGTATTACTGCCTTGGTATAACAGTATAGCAGACTAACATAAGATCACAAGATTGACTGTATAACAGTATGTATAACAGTATAACAGACTAACATGTGATCATTCGATCGTATGAATGAGTGCTAGTATGAGTGTATAACAGACTAACATGATTGATTGATAGCACGATTGTATGCTAGTGAGGGTGTATAACAGTGTGACGGACTAACACAGTTGTACAATCGTCTGTATGGCTGTATAGCAGTATGCTAACTAGGCCGTGTGACTGTATGACAGACTGTACTAATTAGAACAGTTGTTATATGGGAGTATAACAGTATGAGAGTCTGACAGTACAACAGTAGCAGCATACATATATAAAGAAAATGGTCCTACAATTGTATGATAATGTGGCTGTATAACAGTTTTACAGTAAGACCATATGACAAATGTTAGTATGATAGTTCGACAGTATAACAGCATAAAACAAAGATTCGAACGTCAGTGCAATATAACAAAATATGGTCAGTATATCAGTTTGTTGTTACGACTGTATGACAGAACAACCTAGAAGATTGACAGTCATATGAATTTGTATAACTGTATAACACCTCAACTGTATAAAATATGTACAAAATCGTGGGCATGATGTGGTCATATAACAGTTTGTTATAACGAAAGTATAACAGTATGAAAAAAGAGCTGTTTGATTGTCTGAAAGTATGAATGTAAAGCATTTTACCAGTATAAAAGTATTGTAAATCAGAGAGACAGTATGAAAGTATAACAATGTGTCTATGAAAGTATAACAGTGTGTATATGAAAGTATAACAGAGTGTATGTGTGTGTGTGCTAGATTCCGATATAGATTCAGTCATAATTTCAATCGTTTAAGTGTAGCACACATTTTTTCTACCACTCGCAAATGTAGTTAATACTAATAATTGATATAGAAAATAATATAACAGCTCATGGGGAGAGTACCGTAATATCTTTCTAACTAAATGTGTCAATAACTTGACGACGGAGATTAGCAGAAACATATGTAATATAACATATAATATATTGGCATCCAACGGTGTATATAATAATTTGTTAAGCAGATGCCGTAATCCCTCTGAAAGCAAAAAAAAGCAAAAACTATTTAACGAATTCGAAAAAAAGGAAAAATATTCCGAATGCAAATACAATGAGAAAAACTAATAACAATGTGGTATTATTTACTTTAAGTAAGAACCGAATAAAAAAACAACAAAAACGACACGAACAAAATGTAATTCAAGTGTAAAACAATGGCTCAAAATAAATTGCATAAAAGTAAACAATAATCCAATTATAATGAAAATCGTATAGCGAATTATTGAAAACGAGAAAGAAAGAAAGAAAAAAAAAAAAAAAAACAGTGCTAAAAACCAATTAATCAGTTCGACTGTGTGCGTGCAATAAATAATAACGGTATATTTTCACAATTTGTTAACTTTTTAATTGCATTACATCACAGACAACACACACATTTACAAGTACACGAAGATCTTTCCGAGTCAATAAGTCAGAACAACACACAAATAATTTATCTAAAATCACAAAAAAGAAAAACAAGATGGGAAATTGCAACAAAATTGAAACTGTTATAACCGTTAACCTATTGCATTTATATTTCTGCATTTCTGATATTTTAGTATTATTTATAAGCTGTAAATTAAGTTCAGGAACTTTGCAAATTATTCAACTGCAAAAAAATATTGCACAAATTTTTCCGTTTTGCATAATTTGTTCGAGTTTTTGTTTTGAGAAACGGCAGACAGAAAACTATATAAGTCTATAAAATGTATTTATGGCAAAGTTTATAATCGTCTAGTTAAAGATACGAAATATAAAAACAAAATAGGTCATAATAAAGAGATGGAAAACGAGGCGAAAATGAAGTGCATCAAATTAAAAAAAAAATAAACAAGTAAAACTAAAAATAAATAAAATTATTAAATGACTAAAGTTGGTTTTACTCTTGCTGGGAAATACTATACATATTTATATATACCTTCTTTATATATAGAGTTATATATTCTTGATCAGCATCAATAGTTGAATTGATAAGGTTATGTCCGTCTGTTGTGAGATCTGTTTTTGTTTTAATATAATTCTTTCTTCTTTCTTTCTTTCCTTTAAACCCTATTATTATATTATATATTCATTTTAATTATATATATTATATATATATATATATTATAGCATTATATATTCTTGATCAGCATCAATATTGATCATCTTATTGCATTGATGTTACTTTTGTGATATTCCTTACCTATAAAACTATATAGTGTGGCAATCTACCAACTATATGCAACTGTATCTATATATTATACATTCTCGTTCCTTCCAAAGTTCCCCAACTTACTTTAATCCCATTAACCACATCTAATCTGTGATTTGTTTGCTTCATGTAGCTCGACTTGAGGATGTCTTCATCATCATCGACACATCGTAATTGTGCAGGAGGAGCAGGGCAAAGTAATGGATGTATAAGGGAGGCGCAAGGGTCTGTGGGCGTGGCTATAGACCGTCGCGGGCTACTAACAGCTAATAAAGACTGCAAATCCATCGTTTACCGGGTTCTGCCTGCGCTGTGAGATTTTATTTTAAATGCTTTCGCTTGTACATTTTTCACGCTCTCTCTCCCTTTCTCATCATCTCTCCATCTCTCTCTTGCTGCCTCATATTTCTCTTTGTTGTTGCTGTCTGTTTTTTCTTGCCCGTTTTAATGGTCGCTTTTTATGGTCGCCGCGTCGCAGCAGCAGCTCGTTCCCAGGCAGCGGTTATTAAATAAAGTTTTATGGGCCGCAATAAAATGCTTTTGCCCCTTGGCATATTCGCAATCCATGAGGGGGGAGAAAGGGTAAAGAGTATGGTAAAGGAGGAAAGGGGGAAAGGCTGGCAGAGCCGATTTCAAGGCTGCCATTTCTGGTGATTTTAAATTGTTATCGAGGGCGCCCGGCATCGGCAAAACATTCATCACAATTTGCGCATATTATCTACCCCTGCACTTGCCCACGCACACGCACACGCCCCCCTCTTGCCAAACCCCTGGGCGTGTTGCTGGCTGCAGCTTGTTGATGTTTGGCGAAAACTATTCCAATTAACTTGGCAGCAAGTAAAAAACCGTTAGAACACACACACGCAAAGTGCCCGCAGCCATTTTGTTGCCTTCGCCTCGCCGCATTGTTGTCTTTGTCCACTCGCTCTCTCTCTCCCTCTCTCTACCTCCTCGTAACGAACATTTTGTTGCTACATGTTTTTTTTTCTGCTGCTGTTGTTCTCAAACTTCAAGTTGCCAAAGCAAAAGTTTTGTGCGCAAATTTCATTAGATATTTAAATTTACACACACACACTCACACATGCACATGCATGACATGCATGTCTGTGCCTGCCCGTGTGTGCTTGCAGGCATAATTAATTTAAAATTAAACACACTCCAAATATGTTAAAACATATTAATGAGCAACAGTACAAGAAACATGAGCAGGCTGAGAGCGGAAATATATCCAGATATATGAATATATATGTATGTTCAGTATATACAGTTAACTACAGTGTATAATATATATGTATATGCAAGGAGTTCCTAATCTTGTTTCCACAACATCATTAAAATTTGTTTGCATTTTCACAACCATTTTCCTCACTTTCTTTTGTTTATTACACATGTTCGACAGTGTAGCAAAGTTTTCCAACGTAACGAAGGATTGTTTAATGTTTACCTTCGGCACCTTTCATAATCGAATGAGTTTCACCGTTTTATTAGCGAAAATACCATCAACTTTATACCATTTAACAAAAAACTGTGCAAATTTTTTGTATAAACAAAATAAACTTTTTAAAATGTTCCCATTGTCTGGTTATAAAACATTTAAAACAAGAAAAGTACTTTTCTTCAGGCATTACATTTATCTCAAATTAAAGTTGGGAACATGGGAAAATAGAATTTTTATGGATCTACAGCAGAATACCCTTTAAATTAACTAACAACAATAAGTAACACTGATATCGCTCAAATCTGCTGATTGTTCAGGAATATACAACTAAGCAGAACGAATAGGTTTTCTTAAGTTTTTTTTAGAAGTTTCTCATTCAAAATGAACTAAGATCAATAAATAAGTAACAAACACTGATATTACTCAGATTTTCTGATAGTTCAGGAATATATAACTAACCACAATGAGCTGCAGCTGTAAATCGATGAGCTTTTTTTAAAGAACCTTCGAATTTGTATACTAAAAATCACTTAAATTTAGAAAAACTTTTAATATATTCATATTTTCTGATAGTTCAGGAATATATACTGTCACTATAAGCTACAACATTACCTGCACATTCTCTAGCTCCTTCTACAGCTCGTTCTCCAACTCTAAACCCCCTCCCCTCCTCCTTTTCAGATTCCTTTCCCCATTTAGCAATAACCCTAGGGATAATGTGCTAGTTTGGGACGCATACGGGAATTGTGCATATTAGTTGGAAATGTTCACTTTTTATGGCAAAATAAATGCGAAAAATGTGCTAGCACTGGACAGGGTTGGCAGATAGAGTGAGAGGGAGGTAGACAAACAGAGTTGTCACTTGCTGCCTTTTGATTGTAAATGTTTTATTGTTGAGAATTTTCCCAAATTACTTTTAACGAGAATTATGCAAAAACATCGTCGACGTTATAAAATGAGGCACATAAAAACTTGATGACAGGTGTAGCAAATTATGATTATTATTTTAAATACCTGCCACGCCCCATTCGCACCCCACACAGCCCACACACACATAAAGTCTTCAATTCACCTTTGTGAGCTCTTTTTATGCGCTCATTCTCCTTCTTCCGCTCCCTTCTGTGCGTAATTTCGTTATCTGCTTTTTGTGTTATAATAAAAAGTTGCTATACATGGGCTAAAAAATGCACATTCTGATTTATACCGAGATATAAAAAGTACAAACAGTTGCAGACATTATAATCGTAGATCGAATGTTGATTTTCAAATGGTGCAAATAGTTTAATAATTAGAATGAATCTGATAATAATAGAACAAAAAAAAGAACAGAAACAAATTTAGTGTAATATTAAATATCTATGTATGTATAAAATTATCAGTTTTTATAAAAACCTTATAAAAACTATAACTCAAACTTAACAGATACAGCAGGCGGAGTAAGTATGTATATTAAAAGTTTAACTAAATATATCACTAGAAATATTTAATTAGATTAGTTAAGTTTACATGGGACAAATTCTGGTAAATCGTTTGTATAGCAACTACATGTACTAAACAGGGTGCGCTATTTAGACCTTTTGTATTTCATTAAGGAACTTGATTCGAGTTCGATTTTATGATAATTTGTACTGTTTGCATAACTTAAAGATTGTTTTCAATAGAAAGCGCTAGGATTTCAACGAGTTTGCATCGGTTGATGGTTAAAATGGCACTAAATGACGTTTCAGAATCATGCACATTTGTGAAAGTTGGCTAAAAACCGACAGAGTAATTCAGTTTAGAAATATCGAAGGTCTAGATGGCACACACTATATTATTGTATGAGCAGATAGTAATATATTTATAGATAGATTGCAGTAAACGTAAGATGTGCAGACTTTTGTTTGACTAAAAAATAGTTAACAAATTGATGATAAGTAAAAATGCCAGATGGATTTAGTTAAGTTTATGTGGTAATAAACCACTGTATGTAATATGTATTTTGAATATATAAATAAATATTCAATGCATAATAAATTAATAGCAATTTCTACAGACGGAATCAAAAAAATTAAATTTACTTTGTTTATTATTTGTACATTATTATAATATACATTTTATATTCTAACACAGATGTAAGTATGTTTATCTACAATATACTAAATACTTTACACTAATTCTGCTTCGATTATTATTAAATATATCAACTTATTTAACAAATTCTTTTGCTCAATTTGCGCTGCTGCGACTCATTAAGTTTGCAGCTTGAACTCAAATTGGCCGCGTAGGCCGAACAAGGCTGGCACTTTTCCGCTTTTCCACACTATCCACACGTAGGTAGACTAGGCTAGCTCATAAAAGTCAAAAGTTGCCAACAACAAGAGCAACAACAACAACAATAACAGCAGCAGCTGAAGGTGTAAAATCGTTTATATTCTCACGGCTTACATGACGTATGCGTAATTTATGTTTTCGTCGACTTAGACAGCAGGCGAAAGATGGTTAAGTAGGGGGTGCGGGGTGAAGGGTGTGTGTGTGTGTCAGGTGTGTGCGGGTCACATAAGCGGTTTAATATTTCGAAACTTTTGCGAAAATTTGATGAATGCCAGCACATTCTTTTTTTCGGTAATGGGAACCTTCTACAGAATACACTGGAAAATGAGGGAAAATGTGTCCCCACAGTGCGCAGTTTTCCATCTTGGCATTGAGTTCAAGGCAGCAGCATCAGCAGCAGCAGGTGGCCGATTAGAATGAAGTCAATTTATGAGCTGCATGTGCTCAGGTGTATTTTCCGAACTAATGTTTAGTGTGATATAAAGTTGTCATAAAGTGCTATAAAGAGCTCAGCGGCTTTCGATTGTACCTGAACATAATGTTCCTTGTTTCTTTAATCAATTTTAACGATCACTAAAGCATGCTACATTATAAGATACATTATAAATTACATAGTTATACAGTTATACGCTGTTCTTATTAGAAAACAATCAGCTTGGCATTATTAGTTGCTATAAAACGCCATAAAAACGCAACGATGTTGTTTTTGATTTTGGAAATTATTTTTCTTATTTCTTTTCCTACTTCTACAGTGTAAAACTCGTGCAAATAATGCAATGAATATTTTAAATAAGTTAATGAATTTTGATTCCGCCTTTTGTCGTTCAATTAGCGCCTACCGCCATCTATCGTACTACGTTTGACACGGAATAGTGCTTTTTTTCTCTTGAAGCATTAAGCAATGAACACACTGTTCATTGCTTAGTGTTTGAAGCATTTGTTGAATTCTTTGTTATTATGGTTATTATTGTATTATATATACATTGTTATAAATAATGTTCAGTTCATTTTAAACTAAATACTAAATTGCATAAATACCTTAATATTTATAGACAAATTGCTTTACTTAAGCGTAAATATAAGCTAAAGCTTTTTTTCACTGAAGCAAAACGGGCACACTTTCTTTGAAAAGCTTCTGCTCGGGGTGACCATCTCTGCTGCCAACTTTTCATGTATGTTATGGATTGACTAATTAAAATAACAAAAACATGTCGAGCAGCAAATTTATAAAAAACAAAGCAAAGCTTAACAAAATTGAATAATAAATGTTATTAAATGCAAGCAATCTAAATAGATTGACTCCAAATGCCAAGAATTTAAAAGGCCCGCCAAATCAGAAAGTAACAACGGCGTTGCCAGATATGTTTAACTTAAGAAACAACGATTTATTGTTTTTTCAAGAATATCAATGATGTTGTCGGTAGCCAATAATTTCTTGACATACAAAATGAATTAAAAACGTTTTTTATAACTGAACAAAACCGAGCAAGAATGGTATTTATAATTTTTACTAGGGCTGCCATAAATACGCATTTAGTGCATTGTGACGCGTTTTTGGTATTTCTTGCATACTGCGTGCCGTGTGACGTTACGGCCGCCCAGAGTTGCCACTACTATTCAGTTTGCTAGAGACATTCGTAGTGTGAACATACGGTCGTATGTTGAAATTAGCAGCAATTTAATTTTGTGCTAAACACTTGGCAACTCAAAATACACACATATATATAGTATATATATTAGTATATACATGCATATAAACAACACACTTATGCAGTTGCAGTGCATATAAGCAACAACAACAACAAATCAGTTGGAGTAAAACTGCAAAGCGTGCCGAGTGAAGAAACAAGTGTAAAATGTAGCAAAAAAACGAAAATAATACAAAATAATATTCGGCTGTGTGCGTGAGTGACAACGGGCTAAGCACGATAGCGCTAGTAATTAAATGCAGTGAATAATTCTAAATATTGAATTAATAAGTAATTATAATAATAATAACAACAACAATAAGAAAATCGAACCGAGGTAGCTAAAAGCGAAATGCGCGTGTGAGAGAGCGAGTTAGAGCGAGAAAGAGAACCAAAAAATTCAGGCAAATGACAAACACACACATACACACACACGCACGCACTGTTACATGCATGCAGACATACATACATACAAACACACCACACACACGTGCCAATGCTGCCAACGTCGAGTCGTCGTCGCGCCGTCTGTTTGTGTGCCTTGAGTCTCTCACTCGAGTGCCTGCCTGTGTGTTAGTGTGTGCCTCTGCTAGTGCGAGTGTGTTGTATCGAGAGAGTGTCTGTGCTTCGCGTAATCAAACGAAGAAATTCTCAGTGTATGTGATTGTATGTGGGCGAACATTTAATTTTTGAAACAAATTGCATGTTTAATGCTTGTCGCATTTCGTTAGCCGCTGCTGAGTTGGCAACACCGTTAAAAGAGCGCTAACACGTACACACACAAACACACATAGACTTGCAAGCAAGCCTTGTCGCTCTCTCTCACTCGTTCAATCTCTCTCTCGCATGTTCGTCGCTCATTTCAATTTTCTTCAATGAATGAAAATTTTTCACGGTAAAGTGGTCGCGCTGCGTCAGTCGTAGTCGTGTTGTTTTGCCGTTTACGCGACGAAGCAGCAGCAGCGCTTCAAACAAATAAAAAAAATTCAATAAAAAATCGAGTAGATTAATTGTAAAGTACAACAAACACACAAACATACATACAAATGTAAATACTTATTTGTGTTACATGTGCAGTGCGGAAGAGTTAAACAAATATTAAATCGTTCTCAGTGCCCGTTCAACAACAACAACAAATAATTCTTTGGCATTTTGCATAACAAAAAGCACAAAGCAAGCAGCCCCTGGGCAAAAATAATAACACAAGTGACAAAAAAAAATACACACAAACACACACATAGAGACTTACAAAAGTATACGCAGCCAGCAGAGAAGCAGCAGCAGCCGCAGACGGACACGGACGCCTACGTCAATAGAAAAACGGTAAGCGCAAATTCTCACACACAACACATTCTCTCTCTCTCTCTCTCTCTCAGTCTCTGTGTGTTCGCCAGCCATCTCTTCTGCTAACATGTGTCATGGGTCTTGTTGTGTATTTGCCAATTGGAAAATTTTTTGATTCTTTGTTTTTCAACATGCGAAAATATTCTTACTCACACACACAGACACACACAGAATACAACTTACACTTGCTTTTTACGTCGACTGAGGCAGAGCGGCTTCGGCAGCGGCATTCGCTTCATTCATCTCTACAGCACGACGACAACACACCACACAACACACAGACACAAACATACACACTCACACAAACAGGCAAAGGCAGAGACAAGCACACGCACGCTAAGGCACAAGTAAATAGTGATACTCTCATGTGCTGCTCTCTCTCTCTGTCTCTCTCGTTCTCGCTCTCTTGCTACCTTCAATAGAGTGACCATAGTATACAATCTGCTTTGTGTTGTAGCTGGTCAGGCTAAAAAGAACTAAACTCAGCTCTGTTGCTATTCAGACTTTTTCAATTGTTGTTGTTATTATTATTGTTGCTGCTACAATATTATCATAGAAATTATACTGACAATACTAATTTTCATTGCTTTGTTGTTGTCTCTGATATTATTAACATATATTCTCTTTTTTTTACAAAAAGAAAAAAACCACAAAAGCATGACAATAAAAATGAAACAACGCTTTGATTATTTACATCTATTTATGAGTTCGTTGTGCGAGTGAATTTCCGTTTAGATTTTGAGAAAATCCAAAGATTTTTTTTTTAATAATAAAATTAATATAATATAAAATACACACGCCGATCCCTATAGATGAGTCGAACTCACAGTTCTAAGCAGGGCTGCCAGGTCAGCCTTTTCCGGACAGATTGGTCCTTTTATTTTTTCATCTAGCCTGATAAAATCGATAGACCTTACTGTTCTAAAATCTGTCCTTTAGAAATTGCTTAAATATAACGAATTTTTGATATAATTTTCTTGAAATTGTTCTTAAAATAAATGTAGAACCACATGATGTGTTTACAAATCTCTATCTCGTTTTTGCGACTCGGTTTACAATCATAAAAACGAACATCTCCAAGAAATAAATATTTCAGAAATATTGGTTAATATTGCCATATTTTAATTATTACCATTTTCAACATATACCGAACAATTAGAACAATTTATGATATTTAGCCTCTTTTTTTTTTAAATATAAACCTATTGTCTTGATTTTTAAATCTTTTTTTCCTTTTGTCTATCCGTTTTTTTCATCCAAATCTATCCTATTTTTGTATGAGGTAACTGGCAACCCTGGCAACAATGGGTCGGTGCTCCAATCGCGGGCAAGGGCATGGTTTTCTTGCATTACTAAGCATTTCCTTCTAACCAGTTTTTAAATAATATAGTTATTTACACCAACTGATTCTAAATAAAATACATATTAAAAAAAGAATTTTTATTTAATTATTATATTTAAATGATGTTATTCAATTACTTAATTAAATCATTTAATATTAAAGTGTTATGCAAATGCATTTTGTACCACTGTCAATTGTGCATTGTTCATTAGCCCACGCACCACTGTACGCACAACGTACAAGTCTAGCATGTGCATGTGCTTGTGTCTGCCTGTATGTGTGTGTGTTTGCCTGTGTGTGTGCAAGTGTTTGTATAATTAGCACTCACTCACAGCGAGCGCTGCAACTGCTGCGCCTCTCTCCCACTCCCTTCTCTCTTCCTTTCACTCTGTCTCTCTTTCTCTTCTAATTTACATTTGATTGTGCGTGAGCGATAATTACCAGCAAATTACCAAACGCACTTAGCAACTGCAACAAAAGCAGCAACAACAACAATGACTGTGAGTCGTCGATAGCACAATGCAGCAGTGTGCGTGTGTGTGTAAGAAGGAGAAGGAGAGAAGGCAACGCGTGCTCAATTGACATTTATTTATTATATGAGTTGAGTTGAGTTTTTGTCTCAATTAATTCTATTCGTATCTCTCTGTAATTATTTTGATTGACTCTCTTTACTCATGGTGCTCGTTTACCCTGTGATAATTGACTGTGCACTGGGTGTAACTTTTGTTTGGCAATGCAAAAAAAAAAAGAAAACAATAAACAAATACAATAAAAAATAACAATAACAATAGCAACAATTGGCCACTTGCGCTGCCGCTGCTGCATTGAAATTGTTTGTAATTAGAGAACATTCGCAGTGGTCGAGTTTCTAGGAATTTTAATGAAGCCCGCAAAAACTGTTTGTTTCACATAAACACAATTGGCACACACACACACTGGCTCGTTTACTCACACACTCACACACACTCGCACACTCAGATAACACGACAGCGACACTCAGCGCAATCGCCGATGTCGCGTTGCACAAAAAATGAGGAAAAAACGAGAATGAAAAGAAGAAAAAAATAAATAACATGAAATAAATAAATAACTATAAAAAACATTCACGATATTTGCTTACATTTATTTACACTTGAGCAGGGAGAGAGCGCAGCAGGAAGGAGGAGGAAGTGGCAAGAATTCAACTTTGAAATACTCTCGTACGCTGATTGTTTATAAATGTACAATATAATACACACACACAGAAACATATACAATCCCCATATATGTACAATATATTCAATTGTTTTTGTAGTTTGCAACGACATGTTTTCATTAGCTTTATTATACGCTGCACGTTTCTCTTTAGTTCTTTGTTTTCCTTTTTGCTAATGGGACCTTTTAAGGCAGGACAAGTGCGTACAGTGAGAGAAACTGGTTGATTCTAGTTGGTTCTTTGATGCGAATGAAGTAGAAGAATGAATATGCGGAAATTTTCTTTAATTCTTTGCTGTTTAATGTATTTTATAAACTGATTTATCATTCGCACATGAGATTGTTTACCAAAGTTTTGTCAGTTTAAGTTTATAATTCAGAGTAAGATTAATCTTCAGTCTTCAAGGCTACCTTGAGACTGTCTTGCTGGACTTACATGTCTACATTTTATTTTCAAATGTCTGGCATAATCTTCTCTGTTTACATTGCCAACACACGAGATCATTAAAGTTTAAAAGCCACACACGCACGCACACACACACTCCTAGCTTCAATATCAATCCATCAAAAAAAAGAGAAGGAGTGGAGAAGGGATTGAGGGGGGAACTTGAAATTGCCTAAATCCGAGGTAAAACAAGATCGTGTGGAACATTTAATGCTCAAAAAAACCCGCCAGCTCAGCCCCAGACCCAGACAGACCAAGACCAGGAAAGAGAAGAAGCGATGCCAAAGATCCGAAACATAAACACAAAATGAAAAGAAAAGCATATGTAATGGTCTTATGGGCACTGGGCAATGTTGTTGTTGTTGTTTTTGCTGCTGTAGCTGCTGCTACTGCTGTTCGAGACTACAAACAAAAAGAAAAAAACCTCATCCATGTTCGTGTCCAAATGCCCATGGCATCATATGGCTAAAGGCAGCAGCAGCAGCAACAACAACAACAACAACAACAACCAGATTGATACGCAGAAGACGCAAGAGAAGAGAAAAGAACAGACAGAGAGAGAGAGAAGCAAGAGCGGAGCAGACAGTAAATCAACTAAATGATGCATTCTGATAGCAGCAGCAGCAAAGTAATGGGGTATATTGACTGTAGAGTTTAGCTGAGAAGTTTTAATACGATTAACATTTTAGTTTGAACATTATAAGAAACGTAGGTCTTTACACCTTATAATCTTATATATATTATTAGATAGATTAGAGTATTAGATTCAGCTCGAAAAAAAACATACCGCCGCTGTCCCTTAACTTAACTTCTTTTGTTTATAGTTTCTTTATATTTTTGAAATTCCAGTTCATTTCTTTTTATGTCAATAACTGATTTTAAGTCTTATGTAATTTTTAAATTTTGTACCTTATTAGTATAGATAATATATATTTATTCATACAGTTACTAGCAATAAAATAGGAGCAATGCTGCATATCTCCTTCTCTCCTTTGTAGTAATCATTTTGAGTCCATTTTGTATGATATTGTTAAGCCAATGTCATGGGTTATGAGTCTAGATACAATACAATATCTTTAGCAATTTTTCGTATTGTTATAGAATTTTTTAGCGGTTTTCTGCTGTAATTATAATTTCATAAACAAATCTATCTTAATTTTTGAAAGATGTTGAAATATATTATATATAATAAGTAACGAAAGCTACAGTCAAACGTATTTTACATTAACATATCTTTCGTCTTATTATTGTACGTATACGTTATCCAACACTAAGTTCTAAACAACGTGTCGCTTATTTCTCTCTCACTCTCACACAACTATCGGCAATTTGTAGGTTACGTTTACAATATTTCCCTTAATAATCCATACAAAAGAGCAATAGACTCTTTTTGAAATATTGTTTCTTATGCTTCTTACTCTTGTGTTTGTTAGTTTTCTAGGGTATCAAATGTTTCGTTGTGCCATTGTGCGTTTGTTTACTTGCAAACTTCTGCTTGAATATCATTTGCAATGTCTGTCTGCGCTAAGAGAAGCAAAAGATCTCGCAGGCATCTCCGGCCTGGCTGCCGCTGGCATTTGGTGGGGGCTGCCATAGTCTGCAAGTCTGATCTGCTGTACGACGAGGGCGACGACGCTGCATTGTGTGCGGATGGCAACAGCAACCAGAAGCAGCAGCACCAGCAAGAGCAACAACAATAAAAGCAGCGCAGAGACTCGATAAGCAGCAGCGCAGCGACTGCTGCGTCGCGTATACGCCGCATAGTGTTTTGTGCTTGTCTGCTGCGGGCTTACATACAAGAGAACACGCGTGTGTGTATGTGTGTGTGTGTGTGTGCTTTACTACATACTACATATATTATGTACTACGTTTAACACCAGTAGCTGTCTGACAGCTTGGCTGCTGCCGACGACGACGACGACGTCTCGCTGTTGTTGCTATTGCTGCTGCTGTTGTTGCTGTTGTTGCTTCTGTGGCTGTTGTTGTTGATTTTTTTTTATTTATTTATTTTATGGTGGCTTTTTGTTCGATTTTTTTCTTATTTTTTGAAGTTCAAGAATATGAAAAGCAAAACGCGTAAAATAAACTAAACGGAGAAAAAAAAGGTAGCCGATTATAGTATAGTATAGTAGTGTATGAGTGTATGAGTGTGTGTGTGATGTTGCCAAGGCATTGGTATGTGTACTGTGCACACACACACACTGCCTCTCGGACTTCTTTTACTTGGTGCTTTTCTTCCTCGTGGCTGCCTTGTCTCGTCTTCTTCTCTTGGCTTCTTTGGTCATTTTGTTGGATTTTGTGTGCTCCACACACACACACACACAATCTGAAACTGACAGACTCTCACACACACACACACTCATGTTTGTGTGTAAGTTTGAACCGGTTTCACATTGCGTTAGTTGCTCTTTCTGTCGCTCCTGTCGTGTTGTTGTTGTTGTTGTTCGTGTAACTTGTCGATACGTTTGTTTGTTTGCCGTTCTTGTTGTTGTTGATGTTGTTGCTGTTGATCACTCGCCCCTACATTCTACAAATACTACAGCAAACTATGTGAAGTTGTAATACAACTTCTCTTTCCTCCATCCACGGGCAAAGAATGTCGACAACATTTGAAACTGTTTGCACAAACAGCTCAGTGTAGTAAGTAGTAGGGGAAGTTTTACGCTATATAATAGTCGATTCATCTGAACTGTGTGTATAGTATTATCTATATACCATAATCTGTATATTATTGTAATCTCTTTAATGTATTCCATTATATAATAAACTATATATTAGAGTCTGATTCACTTTTTTCATATTTAGCTAAAATATGCTTTGTGCTGATACAGTTACTGAACAAGAATATATATATATATATACTTGTTGTTTAATACAACTTGTTATATATCAATCTCTGATTAACTTATTCCACGTATAGCTTAGATATTCTTTATTCCGATACAGTTACTGAACAGGAATATATACGTGTGTGTATATTACTCGTTGTTATTATTCAATATAAACAATAATCTGTATAGTATTGTAATCTCTTTAATGTATCCCATTACAGAATGTAATTTATTAATCTCCGATTCAATTATTCCACGTATACCTAAGATATGCTTTATTCCGATGCAGTTACTGAACAAGAATATATATATATATATATACATGTATGTATATAATACTCTTTGTTTAATAGAACCTATTGATCCACTCATTATTTTGCATGAACCTGAATAATTCAAAATTCCGCGATTAACCGCAGCAAGCTTTGTTGCGAATATTTCCATTCCATTCATCTTGTCGATTCACTTCTAAGTTACTGAATCGATTCACATTAAATGCTTGAATTACATTTTGTAATAATTTCAAGCTAAGAATAGTATACAATAGTTTATTATACAAATCTTGACAATTGATCTGAACTAATGCCACATTATGTTTACATTATAATAATTGGTGTTTATAGTGCAGTTTATAAATGTGGAATCAATCTTACAATTTATGGCTGCCCCTCCCCCTCAGCTGACCCTAATCCGCACCTGTATTTGGTTTGGTTACTTAACGACAGTCATAGCCCTCTTGGCTTGGCCCAAAACATGCGTTTCTGATGGTCTTTAACACACAACAATCTCAGCTTGTGCGCTGTCAGCGTTTCGGGATCATTAATATCTGCCACTGTTGCTGTCTCTGTCTTTCTCTGTGTCTCTGTCTCCTTCTCTATCCCATACCCAGACTCTATTTTGTTCTGTTCTGTATGTCTGTCCCCTTCTGCTCGCTGCCTCTCTTGTTGTCTCTCTTGCCCCTTGCAAGCAGGCAAAACCGGATTACTGAAGAAGGAAACAAGAAGTTGGCGGCACTCTCTCAATAACAGAGAGAGAGCGAGAGAGAGACAGAGAGAAGGAGGACCGAGAGGCCTCCATTGTCACCGGCCCCAGACCCCAACTTTGTCTAACACGATCAGCGGCAGTGGCAACGGGGACTCTCAAGTGTCTGTTCTGGTATTAGAGCCGCAGTTCGTGTTTGCACAAAGGCTGCTCTTTGTCTGCCTGGCGAACTGGAAATCAGCTCAGCCTTTAGCCCCCTATACAGTCTCCACTTGCCACCAGTTTACTCCCCGTCCCGCCCTCCATCACTCTGCCACTGTGTGTTTTATCTACAATCATTTTGAGCTGCCGCTGCCACTGCTGCTGCTGTTGCTGTTGCTGTTGCTGCCTTTGTGGCATATATCGCACGCATACACATATTTTAAGCATGCGTTGTGCCTATTTTTACTCTCCTTTGATTGGTTTCCGACTCGCTCCTCCTTCTCCACCACTTTACGCAGTATGTGATGAGTAAGCGCACGCCCTCATTAGCATTGGCACATTATTCACAACTCTCAAAAGCCCCTACACTCTACACTACTCACTACACACTACTCCCAACTCTCGCCCGATAAGCCGGTGGAAACTTGCTTCACTTGAGAGAGCGCAATGCGTACTCTTTGCACTATTTAGGGTGCCCAGACAAGTTTCGTAGAATATTTAAAAAAAGGAAAAAAAACCTCGACTTGTTTTCAAATGCCGGCTCCAATAAACTTTTGAATGTTTGCCAGAAATAACATAAATTATGGAATTTTGGATTCTAGGGAAAAAAAAAAGCTTAACCGGTTTACAGCTAAAAAAAAAAAAAAATATGCACAAACAAACAGGAAACCCAAAATCAAATCGATTGATAGAAAACCTAAAATGTATCGATTGAAAATGGTTACCCTAATTAAAATTAATAATCCCATAGAGATAAATGCATCGTGTGTACGTCTATACACATTCTGTTGCCCCGCAGGCTTCTACTGGACGAAAGTAAATCTCTTAAGTGGGTTTCCGAAGTCCATCACAGACCCAGTTCCAGTTTTAGTCTCAGACGGGCCGTTAGAAGCGGCATAAGTGGCATCAGTGGTAGTCAAACAGCAGCAGCAACGGTAGAACGGGGCAAATCCAGATCCCAATACAATTATTACTCAAACCAGATTTAACCAGCTGTTTATACCCTTGCAGAGGGTATATTTATTTTGGCAAGGAGTTTGCAATGCACCTTAGGAAACATCTTAGACCCCATAAGGTATATGTATATATTCTGTATCAGCATCATTAGGTGGCTCGGTCTAGCCAAGTCAGCCTATTTGTTTCAACGCAAACTAGTCTCTCAGTTTTAGAGCTATCTTGATGACACTTGGCACTCGTGCTTCTTAATGCTCCGGAAGGAGCCGGATCTGATTGATATATCGTATAGCTGCCATAAAAACTGTCGACTGATTTTCGTTATTTGTCAAGTTACTGCAACTAATATTACTACATTGAACTTTTTATAAATTATATATATACAAATAACATTTTATCATTTTCAGACCACTATAACTCATAGCTGCCATAGGAACAATCTGTTAAAATAAAGGGTTTTGTAAGAACACCAGTTTTGATTTTAGAAAAAAACTTGATTTATCAGTGCCAATCAGAAAGAGGCAATATATTAAGTATACACAATACCATTCAATTCGGCACCATTATATATAACAAGTATTGGAACGAACGAAGGAGATAAAAACCGTTAAGGGTATACAACTTGCGGCATGACTCGTTTTAACTTTTTCTTATTTTGCTGGCAGCTTGTTCTTGCTTTTGCTTTTACTTTTCATATTTATTTCGCTTGGTACGCTTAGTTAATAGTCTGTATCTTAGTTGTAACTTTTCAATGTGAAAATATAGTAAGGCTATACAGACAAATGTTAAGAAAATATGAGAAAAAATTTCAATTATTATTTGTGATTGGAATCTAAAGTGTCACTCAAAATAAAGTGTTTAAAAAGAGAGTAACTTTTTCTTCATATACTGAAATTGAATAAATATAGAAATACAACTCTAAATAATGCTGATAATTCGTTTTAAATGTTATGAATACTCATAAAAGGGATTAAATTGAATGCCTACTATATTTTCACTGTTATTTTAAGCATTGAGAACTTCACATAAAATCTTGTTTAAAACAATACCGATTTATTGCTTTGGTTTATTGCCTATAAGCATTTTTAATTCGCTCAGCTATCGTATTTCTAATCTAAATTTGTTAGAAATTAGCAATTGTATTTAACCATTTTGGAAGAAATATTAGTAATATTTCTAAGCAATGATGAAACTGAGAATATTGTTTCTGTTATATGCAATTTTCGAATGTTACGCAAAATTTTAATCATTTTCGCTGTGCTATAAATTTGTGTAAGCTGCAAAGTTGCATAAGCAAATCAATTATAGCACTTTGCGGACATGGCAAACACGCAGGGTTAAATATAGGAAACACTTTTACAGATTAACAGATCTATATGATAGATTAAAAAAGCAACGTGCAGGTTAAACACACATAAATATGAAAATATATATAAAGTCGAGCATTTAGTGAATTCAAAATCATGAGGAAGAGGTGAAAGAAGGCAGCACAACAAGTATATACTATACATATACATATACATAGGTATAATGTACAATACATGTGTGTGTGTGCATGTCTGTGCACGTTGTATAAAGGAAATACAATAATAAGAATCGAAAGAAAACACGCTGATAATTCATATGTAATTTAAATTTGTATTTAATAATGATAAGCCGCATACACAAATACAACTTTGTTCGAGGCATTCAGAGGTGTATTGAGGGTATCATATCATAGGTATAGGTACGGGCTATAAACATACATAAAGTAGGCACATATGTGTGTGTATATGTGTAAATGTATCTGTGTGGTGGGGCTCATCTATGAATGTACAACGAATTTTGTTATTTCACACAGTGGAAAACAAGTTAATACTTGATTGGATCGCGCTATCAGCTTTGTCTGCCTCTAATACTTTCTTTAATATTCATTTAAGGTTTAGGCTTAAATAAAATACAAGTTATTGTGGGTTTTAAATACAGCTCTACTGCTATATAAATACATATATACACTTGTACCGATAGATACAATTGTATGTAGATACAGATGTGCCCGTACGATATTCATTCTTAGTAAAAACAGTACATTCAGTCACACTACACACACACTTACACAGACACACTCTCGTTGTATTTATTATAAAGTTTTATCTGTTTTTTTTTGCAGCGAATGAATGAAAGGCGCTTGGCTCATAAAATTTATTGCTTTCGGTAGTGTGTGTATGTTTTTTCTGCTCTAGGCAGGCGGAAAAGTGAATATATTTATTTTCGAGTAATTGGCTGCATATTCCGACTAACCTCCTCCCCCCTCAATCCCGTAAAACGATTCAACTCAAACTCAATTAAATAGTTCTGCTTGCGAAGCGTTTAATTAAAGACGGGAAATTTGAATAGAGATACGAGAGAGAGAGACCGATCTATAATTAATCACTTTTTATACGTGGTGCAAAATAGCAAATTTATGATAATAATGAATTATTTATAAGAGAGTACGTTTATAAGATAAATAGTAGCAGAATTCTGTGTGTTTTATAGCACTTATTGAGTACAATATTATATAGATTTATTTATCATCATCATCATCATTAAATGCATTTTGTATTCACAAATGCTTCGCATCATTAGCCACAGACACATAAGAAGACCTTAAACAGAACGATTCAAACGGTAACCTCAGCCGTATTTGTTATGCTTATTCGAGTACTCATCGTATAGTACCCACTATTGACCAGTCAACAGTTCTCTGCATACAAATGTTGTCTCGTTGTCGAGTTGTGGTTTGATTAAAAGACTTCAGCTTTAAGCTTTAGCGTGCTTTCCTTGACTATTCTCGGCCTCTCGTCTCGGCCGAGTTGTGCGTGCTATAAAGCGCCGCGTAGTGCCAAAAAAGATTTATACGGGTTTCTACACGTTTTATACAGGTATGGTATGGTACACATACATACGTACTCTATATGGGCATGCGGTGATATCTATAGTTATTACTCACGGCACGTCACAACAAATATAAATATAATATTAAAATACTCGCACCATACACACACGATTACGAATACGAATACGAATACAAAACGAAAACTAAATACAAACCATACACAGAGAGAGAGAAAGAGTGAGAGAGAGAGGGAGGTAGTGGGAGCACAACGATAACTCGAAATTAAGATATGCTTAAAAGGCAAAAGAAACAACAACAGTCGCACATGGCGCATAAGTTTGTTGGATTCAATACGTTTCGATTTGGTGGGGGCGAGTGGCTAATTCGAGCTGAAGAGAGAGACGTTAACTTGTTGACGACAACTCGACTCGATTATGAGTGTCAATGTGTGTGTGTGTGTGTGTGTTGGGTGCCGTCAAGAATCGACTGTTACTTTATCTATAAAATACGCCGTTTAAGGTGCAACTGTGTGCGTACTGTTTCCTATCTAGAAACGTTTGATAGATATTTATATTGATAATGAACAGTTTAATAGAAAAATAATATAAAGAACATTATAAATACTAGAACTTTACAGCAACTAATCTTACTTATTGCTTTGGTTTATACATTTGCATAGCGCTACTGTATGTGGGATAGGTCTACTTAGGTCTAGTTGTGTGAGAAGTGCACTAATTCTTAAATATTTTAGATATATATATCGTTAGATCTTGATGAGATTTACACAATACATGCACAATAAGATCGTTATCATGTATATACTAGATTATACAGACTTGGATATGATTTTACTGACTTAAATCATTTATATTTATTCCTTGTCAACGTTTTTTAGAGATTCATCATAAGTTTAACCCTCATTGATAGTTTGTGCAGCTACTGTAATAGATCTTGTAACATATATCTTTTATTTATGTTTGTTCCCACTTAAGCTCTTCATGATGTTGGTTCTTCAACCCGTTAAACGACCCTCGTTCCAAAATAATTTGTAGTCAGCATTACTCTCTGTGCTGATATGGCATTTAAACCATTATTGTTACTGTTGTTGCCTTGCCATATCGTAGTATTATAAATACAACATACACACAATACATGCATACACAAATGCATATGTATGTATATGGCGTGGGGGCCTGATTAGTCGACAGTCGAATCTGTCTTTCAGTCAGTCAGTTGGTCGCTCATTTGTACGCAGCGGTGTCATTCATTTGCCATTTCAAGTGCTGTGCACACTCATGAAATATATACGAGCTGCCACACACACACACACACACACACACATAGATACAGACACAGATACATGCTAGCAGAAAAGCCATTATAGTAGTGCCGGCAGTAGTTATAGTATATATAGATATTGTGCTCGGCAATAAATAAGCTTTAAACTGTAGCCAGAGAGAGGGAGACAGAGCCGGGCAGGTAGTTATTCATTAATAAGTTGTTTAGATGTCAATTGTGTCGTACAGTGAGTGCATAAAGTGTATAACCACATACACTCACATACATGAATATAATTACTTTTTAAGTTATAAGCACGACCGATTTATATTACGAACGAACGATGACTAAAGCATTATAAATTCACTTATGCAAATTGTGTATCATTTAAATTACATATATATATATATCGTATAGGTATGTGCCATTATTGTGGTTCTGGATTATTCAGATATATACTCAGATTTCTTAGAATTTTTAATGAGCGCAATTAAAAGTTGACAAAGTTGTTTTGATTTCAGATTAAATTGAAATATGCATCTCAAGAGATATCTAAAATCTCTATAGTGTCAGTATTTCATGTTCAACATGTACTTATCTGTAAAGTCTTTCATATGCTATACAATCATGAGATTATATTGCTTATGTGGGCTCTCCCTTGCCTTCCGCAATGCAATTTGCAGAGAAAGGGTCAATCAATTGCGAAACCTCAATGCAGCGATAATTTCTTGAGGCCTAACACATTTGAATTGAAATGCAATCAAAACTGAACTTATAATTATATATATCGATGCAATAAAAAGTTCACTGAACTTTCTTCTGTTTCAGTTTTATTCAGATTTTCATATTGTTGGCCTGCAATAAAATCTCAATGTACTTTCATTATAATTGAATTACTTTGAACATAACTAGAATTCTCAATATTATGTACATTATTTATGTTGTCTTTTCTATACTAACCTTTATTCATAGGAATTTTGTTGTTTACAACTTCGTTGCTCTTCGATTTTGCGTGCTGATTTCGATTAATCTTCAGATATTAATCAAAACGGCAGGTATGCTGCGAGTCTTGGCAGTGTTAGCTCCCAGTACGCATCGAAAACAGGCGAACAATAAAATTATCGTGCAATCAACTCGAAACGACTTCATCAATCAAGTAGCCAATAAATCATACAATAAATTACTTTATATCAAGACAAAGTGGTGTCAACTCTAACCTAAACATGAATCTATTGGACACTGTAGAGAAGTATTTAGCTTTTTTTTTTGTTAAGGGGTTATAGAAAACAAGAGAGCTTTGAATATAAATAGAAATGACAATTATTCTCTGGGTATGATAACTATGGTATGATGTTGAGAGATTTTCTTGTTGCATGAATTGTACTAGGGAATATTAATAATAATATGCATCGAGTCTTAAATAGTTTTTGATGATTAAATCATAAAGTAAAAACCTTGTTTATAATTTAATTTGAAGTTTATGTTCAACTGTTTGTTCTAAAGAAAACTATATGATCTAATGCTCGGATTTTTACTGAATATAAACTGTATATAATGCTCATTGTACATATGAAATCTTTTAAGTTTAATTGCAGCATATTGAAATCACATTAAAAGGTTTAATAAATCGATTTAAGGCTGAAACCACAGTCCGATGTTGTTTAAATTTTAATTGCATCTGTATAATAGTCTATATTATCTATAGAAACAGTAAGATTTGATGAGTTAGGTTGTAGTACATAGAAAACTAAACAAAATAGCCAGCAATAATGTACCCTCTCCAAAAATTGAGCATTGATGTTTCCCAATTGCAATGGCATCAAAGTCTCATCACGAGAAAAAGCTAAACAACCTTTAGTTGATTAAAAGAGAAGCAAAAAGAGGGGGAAAGAGAGAGAGAGAGCATGAGGTTAAGGTATTTTATCGGCTGACCAAATGTTATCTCTCTCTCTCCATCCCTCTCTCTAGCGAGTGATGGCAATTTCATTTAGTACACTTAGAGCCTCTTGCGATTATTTTGTATTGCTGGATGTGTTTCATTGCCGCAGACATTCGAAAGGTTTAGACATTCAATTAGGGTATGGGCTCAACTTCCTTAGCGAGAACCCGTTGGCTGTGGGGAGTGGAAGGGGCTGGTGCTCCCTCCACCAGTACATATTTAGTGTACATATTTTACTGCTTGGTGGGCTACCTGTTAAATCGTAAAGTATACACTGCGCATGAGGTGCACTTAGACGAAGAGAACTACCAAATTACACACACACACACACACGCAGAAAGAGACGCACGCATGTCTCTGGTATGGTTAGGAAAAGGCGGAGAAGGGGGTGGGATGGCTAAGCTCTGTCCGTTTTGTAGCTGTTCCACTCGAAAAGCAAATAAAGCCAAGTACCCGACTCCCACTACACATACACAAAGTATCGATGTCTGTGTGAGTGTGTGCATGTGTGAAACGGTAGCCCTAGAACCCGCAGCAGCAGCAGCAGCTACCTAAAGGCAATAATCGTAGTTGTTGTTGGTTGCCCTTTAACTTTTGCTTTTATGTAATTGCCACAAAATTCACTTAAAATGCGGCAGTAAATATACACGCACACATAGAAGAGTATCTACAGAAGGGAATGAAGTGCTGCATTTTCAAGATACTTTTTGAACTAGCCGTGTATGGAAAATCCTAAGACTTTTGTTGTTATTTGCTTCTTTGGTTATTTATTTTGGTATTTTTTAAGCTTAATGGCACGAAGATATAGCTACAGAAACACAAACACAACACACGCACACAGGCACACACACATAGGCACAGATACTGCTGCACATACAGATACAACGTAAGAGATAGAGATACATTTGTACGCGTTCATACGGTAGCCAGCAGGTCGAAAACTTTGGCCATTTGTGTATATAGCGCTCTTCATGTGTACAATGCGGCTGACTATATGTGCGTGTGAGTGCGTATGTGTGTGTGTGTCAGTCTGTTGTATCTTTCAGTTTGTTGTGTATCTATAGTAAACAAATGCGCGTAAAAAACACACACACGGCCAGCAAAATTGGCTGCCTGCAAAGAAAAAAAGAAGCCAAAGCACGAAAAAAAAGGGAAAAATATTAATGAAACAACAACAAGAAGGTAGTGCGTTAGTTTGTGGGTTGGACTTGAGGGATACCCTGCACTGCAGTGCTGACTAGAGATGATATAGGGTTTTATACATATCTATGGCTTATATGTTTTACTCTAGATCTGCATCTATGCATATGTTAACAGTTAATAGATATACATATGTAGTTCTACGATCATAGATTGTATGTTAGGGCAATCAGTTAGCTAGGGTATCTACCCGTCATGCCATGCTCTTTGCTGCTTTGCGCTTGTTTTTGTGGCACGCTGCCCTGTCTGCTTATCTAGATACATGCGCGGCGCATCGCCATCGCCATCGCCGCCTTATTTTGTGCCCCGTCTCTCTCCCCACTGCCTGCCTAAAGGCGTGGTGGCAATGTGGAGAAGCTCTGGACTGGCACTGGGATCTCACTGTTGTTGCCATCATCATCATCATCATCGGCAGCGTAGCTGCTGTCCGTTGCCCGCTCTCCGCCGTTGCCCGCTGTCCATGTCCATCGTCCGGTGTGCGTAAAAATTCTTTTCGAAGCTTGCGCGTAAAAACGTAAAAACAAACCTGAACCAAGCACATAACACAGTAACGAGTTGTGGGGAATGAAAGAGTGAAGGCACACACACACACTTGCCTGCTTACATAAAAATTTTTGTTATTGCCAACAATTGTGCAGAGAAGTTGAAGCAAAAGCATCCCATAAACTTGTTTTCCTCTTAATATAGTATAGTTTTTTGTTTTCTTTTCACTTAATTTATAGAATAGAATTTTCCTAAGGAACGAATCGATTCGATTTAGTAGCAATTTGTAATTATTATTGAAGTGCTCTGAGGTAAGGTTGGGGGTTCCCTAATCATTCCATGGTCTACAAATTTTTTGGTAATGTTCGAGAAAACTTTTGTTGATCAGCATGACTGGCCCAAAGTTTCTTGTACACTCTTTCCATTCCATTCAAAGGGGTAAACAAAGCAAAGTCGTGTTCATTCCATCGAAGTTGCTCCATTATCTCCAAAAACAATCGTACCTAGGTATGAGAGCTATAAACTGGATTAGGGATAAGGTTCTATTTATTTACTATTGAAATAATTAAATTATAAAGAAAATAAAGTCAAAAAATATAAAGAGATCGAGTTCGAAACTAATAAAGTTAAATGAATAATATAAACGACATATAGACATGATAATTGCATTAACAGTGACAATATAATCAAATTACGAACACACACACACACATTGTGATATCTAGATAGTTTTTTGATTATAACTAATGAGATTACTAATTGAAAAATCAATATACAATCGGGCATGCTAATTTATGTAACTCTGTCTGCCTAATTAGAATGTCTTTTCGATTGTAATATATTTTATAATTTATAAATTATAATTTATAAAGCCTTTTTTTGATTAAGAACAGTCTTCAATCATTTCCAAACAAATCATAAAGCTCAGAAAATAAAAAAAAACATTGCGTACGTGCAAATATAAAGCGACATATATAAATAAACAGGCGTCTATATTAAAAATATATGTATATATACATATATATATATATATATATGATATTATGGCAGCGTTCAACACGTTTTGTTCATTTTTAATTCATGAAATTTATTTCGAGCTAAGATAAAAATAAAAGCAACAAATTCGGAAGAGCTGATGAACAGAAATTAAACAAAATATATTGATATGCATGTGTGTGAGTATCTCTGTGTCTACACATATGTGTATACGTATGTTTATACAAATACAAAACGTTGCTATTATCATGCGCCGTGTACAAGTTGCGTTTTGTCAGTTGTCTGCGCGTATAGTCGCGATATAAGTGAGGCCTCACACACACTCACACAGATGTCTGTCTGTACTTTATAAGTATAGATATTCATTGCACACGCTCAATGACTATATGTATCTGTATCTACGTCTGCCAGCGAGGCGTATATCTATCTATAAATTTGGCAAATAAAACCAAAATCAAACAAATGCATTTTATCTGCAATAATTCACTGATTCTATTTATCGCCCCACATTGCCATATAAAAGATATATATATCCCCATCATAGTATTGTAGACTCTAGACAAATAATAAGAAATTTATAAACGAAAAAATAATGCATGAAAAACAAATATTTTCTCATGTATTTTCTCCCTTAATGATCGTTTGATGTCTGGCATAGTGGGTGCCTTTGCGCTTTCAAGTAAAGTATTCAGATACTTTTCATTCAATTATATATTGGTAAATATGCTATAAATTCATTGGAAATGTCATTGAAAACGTTTACCTTATTGATAAACAGACGCGCCTCCCTCGACGAGGCGTTACACAATTCGCAAAAAAATGATTATACTCTCCCTTTGCCAGCTCGCCACGGATTCGATAAGACTATATAATATAAAAACAAAACAAAACGAACTCGAAATATCCGATAGAAGCAATGGTCGTGTGATTTTTCATTCATGCGCTAATCGTTGAACACACTTACACACACTTATACACAGTTCACGTTTCTATATCTTTCTGTATGTATTTTGTTATCATTTTGGCTTCTTTTGACGTCTGTTTTTCATACGCTGCACACGCGTCAACACACATGGATTGGCCCCCAAGCCCACCGACCCCAAACGATTCCATAGTACTAGCCGCCCGCACATAACACTGTGTGTATGTGTGTGTAGTTGTATTCACAATATTTTCAAATATTTTAATACTTTTTAATGCTGCGTAAATTCACCTAACCGATTGCCGTTCTCAGTGTGGCAAACGAGTGGGGAAAATTTAGTAGTAAATACGCGAAGAAAATAAATTAATTAATAGAAAAATATTTTCGTGGGTTTCTCATTTTATTTGTGCTGATGTACATGAACAAATGTTTTCATATGCCGGAAAAATAGCTTTGAGCCAATCTTTTGTATACTCTACAGAACGTGGTATATTAATAGTTTTCTACTGTTGAAAATTGTCAGAAGATGGTGTACTTACTTTTTGTGAATATATTTAACAGATGGAAATAGGCTGAGCTGACTGCACTGATTATATATGCACAATTTTTGATGTATATGTTTGCATATATGTTCTACAATATTTAGTTATATCTGTCTGTATGAACTCACCAATCTCAACAAATATAACTACTGGAGCTACTAAATTTTATAGGAATATTACTGCAGTCAATACTCAAATAAAGATCATAAGAATTGAACTGTTTTAATTTCACAAATTAAGTTTATTGAAGAATTTCTTGTAATTAATTGCTATAATATTACTAAAATAAATATATAATATTAACTATACAATTACTATATTATGACCATAATAATATTAACAATACGATAGTTATATATGTATTTGAACACACAAATACTAAATAATAAATCCACTTGCAATAAGTTTACACGGTAAATTGGATGATGTTTCTTTACACATGCAAACATATTTAGTTAGAAAATAAATCAAAGTTCTATTAACCCAAATATTAGATTTGCATTTCCATCATGTTCTTGCAACCAGCCACAACCTCTTGAAATTTTTACCATATTTCTTGTTAGCATTTTTAATTGCGTTTCATTTCACTATCCCAATTTCGATTTTGCACTCGAGCGAAATTCGCACGCATAATAAAATATCGGTTTTTACAGCTCTTATTTTGGCAGTGGGGGGGTGGTGCGTTATAATTCCTCCTTGTTGGCGCCACTCAATTAGGCGGCAGCAACAGCAGCAACAAAAGCCACAACAACAATGACAAATACAACAAAAGCAAGCAATATGAAAAGGCGTCGTTTTGTCGCCATCAGTCAAAGTTCTTGTTTGATTTACATGTTTATCTGAGTGAGTGTATGAGCATAAATTATACGCAAACTAAGTATATCTATATACCACACACACACATAACCGTGCCCCAATCTTTATTGCTGTTGTTGTTGTTGTTGCTTTATCCATTGAATGCTTTTTGCCCAAATTGAGTTGTGTGTTAAGTTTCACACAAATGCGATACGGGCCTTTCTGCCAGCTCGTTGTCTTCTTTTATAAGCAAGCAAAACTCTACAAAATATATGTATACGATTGCCTGTAATTATAAGCTGCAAATGTTTTGTGAATTTCTCGGAAATCCAGAGAATAAAAACTGAGCGTCTTAAAAGGTATTTTGTGGTTTATTTTAATGGCCAGCTGACGATTAAGGTGACCAGAAATTAAATTTGGGAATTTGCTGGTTGCTTATTAAAGACATATTCAAATTATCTATTAATAATATAAATACAGCTACTTATAATATACTTTTCTTCTCTCTTTTCAGGTATGTTTACAATCTGCAGAAGCAAAAAGTATAGACTTAATGGAATCAAAGGTCTAGGTATTAGAGATTGGATGGGATAACCAATTTTCATAAGTAACTATTAAATATAGGACTGCAAATAATTAATAAATCTTTAAGTTAAATCATTCCAAGACATTCAAGAAATTTCCTGTATAAATTATATTTCCAAATCATGTTTGTTGCCAGTCAACACACACAGCTCAGAATGTATTGTCGATCTTAATCGATTTTGAAAAGTGCCATTCCCTTGCGCTTAATCAGTTGAATGCACTGTTTGCTTCCTGATGATGATTTAACATTTTCGATTAAGGAAAATACGAATAAAAGGAAATTAACGCTAACTAATCAATTATACTTGTCTAGAATGTAGACCTAAGTTCATTTAAAAGCATCACAAAGGCCAGTTAACTATGCACAAGCAACGACTTTGGCATACCCTGAAAATATAGGTCGTTTTTTGAAAAAGGTTCAATTTTGACTTGATAAATAGGTCGTATTTTGAAATAGGTTCAAATTGACTTGTAAAATAGGCTTAAAATTGACTTCATAAATAAGTAATTTTTGTTTAAATAGGTTTAATTTTACTTAAAAAGTAGATCGTTTTTTAAAATAGATTTAATTTGACCTGAAATTAGGTCGTTTTTTAAAAATAGGTTTAATTTGACTTGAAAAAAATTAGGTCGGTTTTTTAAATAAGTTTAACTTGACTTGGAAAATAGGTCTGTTTTTAAAAATAGGTTAAATTTGACTAAGTAAAATTAAGTTTACAGGTTTGCATGATAAGAATAAAACTAAATGATACCAAAAGATATCGATATTATTATATAATAAATTACAAGCACCTTAAAAAAAAGACCAATGTCAAACTTCAATAAGTGGATAGTGGGTACAGATGCTTGTACAAACGTGTGTGCTTAATTAAACGGTAGTTATGCTAACTTTGAGGGGCTTTACGCGGGCACGTTCCTTATGTACCTCAAGTGCAACCTTGATTTTCCGTGCACTTTAACTCGATTCTTTGTGAATTTAATTTTCTTGACTTTTTTTGCATTGCGGTCATATTTTTTTTTGTCGTCTCTCTTTTTTTGTTTTTCACATGCATCAACAATATTTTGTTTGCGTTTGAGCTTTTTATACATACATATACATATGTATATGTATTTGGCATGCACATTTTTTACCCACCTAATCAGTTACAATAGCATTGCCATCGGCGTGCTTGGTTTTCGTGATTGCACTCTTAATTTACTACGCTCGTAGTATGGTGTATATATACAGACACAGATATATAAACATGTGTGTGTCTGTCTGTATAAACCGGCCGGCCCACGCATTCACATGAACCACAGATGCCGGGCCTGGAGCCAGACCCAAGACCGAGCTCGAACTCGAGACGGGCTGCCTACACAGAGTGTTGTTACTTTGACACGAAAATGAAGGATGGCAATGCTGGGAAAGGCAGCAGCAGGGAGTGGCAGAAGAAGAAGAAGGAGGGGAGTGCATAAGAAATTAAATTCAATGAAATTAATTAATGCGTTGCTGTCGTTGTTGTTGTTGGTCTTTAAGCGTAGGCTCCAGGCAGGCGCCGAGAGAGAAACAGCAGCTCTTTTATTTATTTATTTGTTTTCCATCAAACGTGGGTGTTTTTCACTTCAGGGGGGCGCTTTATGATCTTAGATTAGCGGATTTTCGTGAAGAGCTTTTCAACTCAATGAAAGGTTATTAAATATTCAAGCATATCAATCTATTATTAGCATATCTTTATTATCTGTGCCTGATCTTATCTATACGATTAATATTGTCGTTTCAATTAGTCGCACAATTCCATCATGTTTATCTTAAACCCACACTCTATTTGAAATGTCTTCTCGATTTCCATTGATTGTGAAATTCAAAACAACTTAACAAAACCCGGAATCGGGACCAGACCCAAAGCCAGCTGTGTTAGCCAGGCCAGCTGACTCACCCACACGTTCGACTTGTTTTCAATTCAGTTTTCACCTTGGACACAAAGAGAGAGAGAGAGAGAGAAAGAAAGAAAGAGATGTCATAAGGGCCTTTCGCACCGATCGATCGACATAACGTGACACAAATCAAGTCAACCAACTGATAATCATAGATTATATCGCTAAACCGGAACACGTGCGCAATGTAGGCGTCAAAAATCTGCATATTTAGGGCCGTACTTACCCGAAAAAAAACCAACCCTTGACCTTTTTCGCCCATTGCCCCTTTTGTGTGCCTTTGACATTATCCTGTTTATTCGCACTCCAATGTTTGTACAGCCCAAAGAACTGACCAAAGTTGGAGGTGGTGCAATATGTACTTTCATTTCTGAACTGGCTATTTGTTTAGGTCTACGAGAGTTGTGAGTAGTGTCAAAACAGATAAGGTACACACGGGTTCCAGTACTTTAAGATACAAGAAATGTAGCGGACTTTTCGGTTGTATAAATTAGAGCAAAAGCAAAATTAAGGGATGTCTTTTAAGGTTAAAGATAAATTAAGTTTGTTATTTCATGTAATTATTCATTTATTTTAGTTTGCTGTACTTTTGTTAAGGGACTTCAATCATATTGCATGTTCCGTCCTTATCAAACTTTATTCCTCGTATATATTCATAATTATAATAAGTTTGTTGAATTCTAAATACTCCCAAACTTACCCAACCTTATAATATACATTTCGTTTGTTCGTTTCCCTATTTAACGTGAATATTTCTTGCCTTCTGTTGCTTTCAAATTCATACACCCAAAAGCGAAAAGTAAGAATCAAAACAACGAAACACCTTTTTTTCCGTGTGCCTCGTGCCTTCGATCTGAAATTTGAGATAAGCCACAATCAATTAGTGACTATGTAAACTGCAGCAACAACAACAGCACCAACAACAGGGACAAGAACAGCAACAACAACAGAAAAACTTAACATCGACATCGAGACGAAGCACTTTAAGAGGTCACCCATTGCCCCCGTCCCATTGTGGTCAAATAAGTAGGCTGACAGGCTGGCAGGGAAACTGCCTCGATAACCAAACTAGCTGCTAGAGTTATTGTAAATCAACAAAAGATATACACACACACATAGATACACTCGCATTCTAGCGCGTTGAGTATTTATTTTTATGTTTATACTCTTGCTAACGGTATATTAGTTTTGACATTTATACAGTTATATATATTCTGCAACAGTTTTAAATCGAAAAACTGTGTTTAGTGCTGTATTTCATAGAAATTATCAGTTACTTCTATAGCAATTTGAATTCTTATGGTTTTGCAGCCTAACTATATATATTCTTGTTCAGTGTCTAATCGGATAACAGTTACGTTTGTAAATATACAACAGCCTGACTATGTATGTTCTTTATCAGAGTCAAATCGGAAAACTATATGCTATTAGCTATATCTATAATAAAATATATATTCTTCTCATATCAGTCTATCAAAAATACATATCAGAAAACAATAAAAGCTCTTATAGCCTTTTACCTTCATCTATCTATATCATAACTGAACAATAGTTTGAATACTGACAATCAGTTAAGATTTAAATTGTATTTCATTCTGCAAGGATGTTTAAACATTCGGTGTGCCGTCGCTCATCGTTCTTTCTTGTTTAGCTTGTCATTTCGCGCAGCTTTGCGTGTTGCTGCGAGAGGAGGCTCTTCTGCCCTGCCGTGGCACACGCATTCGCTAAGTGTTGTCAAATATTTACCTACAAAATATTATATTTCGATTTTCTATTTACCTTTACACGCTGCGATTTTTGAGTGCTGTTTTCAGCTGGTTTTGCATAAATAACCAAAACATATTTAGCTGTAGAACTCAAGTAAATAAAACTTATTTAAATATGATAATCAAATGATATTATTTCGTATGTATTTAATATATAATATATTGCATATATATTACCATCCTTATAATCGTTTCTAACAATTCTGCCAGTTAAAATAATAATGTCAATATATAAATCCACTTAGGGCGCAAGCTTAAGCAAATTATATTCGCCTCCTGTTGACCCACTTTGTGGTGAGGAGAGAGGGAGGATCTGCCACTCGTCTCTCGACCCCATTGACCGTTCCGGCTAATTGTTTATTATTTGTGCGCAGAGCATTTAAATAAAGCTCATTAGACGACGCTGGTCGCGTGTGGTATTTTTAGTTAATTGCGATGGAGTCTTCTTCCTTTTTGCACTCTCCTTCGTTTTGGGCCTCCTCCTTCTACATTTCAAGGATGTTGGCCACTTGGACTGGCCAGCTGTCGTATAATACATAAAACTTCGGGGCACGTACAGAATGAGAGAGAGAGAGAGAGATGACAGAAGAAGCCGACTGTGTGGGAGAGACCTCCTGCTTCTTTTGTGCATCATTAAGAAGACTTGAATGCTTTGTCCACCGAAAGCAACTTGAATTTGGGTTTTCATTTTCTTTTTATGACTGTACATATATCCGCCATGCTTATACCCTGCAATGCCAGCTAGTGTTATCTCTCTGCAAATTATATATGCCCCAGTCTTTTTGGCCAAGTCATGAGTATCTAATAGTCTTTAACTTCCGCTCACGTACGTGTATCATATATATTTTCTTTAATGCCAAACAAAAAATGGGTTTGAGTAAATCAATTGAGCTTCTCTTCGTTATGCTAACGGACTGCAAAGTAGTTCCTTCTCTAAATGCTGCCTGCCTTTGACACTTTTGCTCATAGTTAGTTTGCTTAACGCTTGCCCAGCAGCAGGTCCCCATAGCAATGAAGACCCCCTTCTAATCATTGCAAATGAGAGACCCCTACATAGGGCGATGTGTAAGCGTTTTATGCGGCAACTTAAGAGCAAATTCTAAAGATACCTTTTCCTTCTACTCTCCCTCTCCCTCTCTCCTTCTTTATCCCCCTTTTCATATTGTTATTCCCCCCTTTCGTTGTGGCGTTTGTCTTTTCTTTCTTGCCGATTGAAATGGGTTCGGGCTCTATTTTTTTTTGCATTTCAAAGCTACCCTAACAACAATTTTGTTATGTACACATAACGCTAAATATTTTTTTCCTACATAGAAAAACAGAGAGAGAGAGAGAGAGGGATAGAGAGAGAAAGACAGAGAGGGAGAGCAGGCTCATAAAATATTTTGTCGCATGAATTTCATATCAGTGTGTATAAGAGGATTCAGCAGCGAAAGTGTGTGTCTCTGTGTGTGTGTGAATCAGTGTATCTATGAGTGAGTATGTGTGCGTGGGGTTTTCAATATTGCGGTGAGTTCTCGGAGGGTTTCACGCTTTTTAGCTGCTTCACGTTGGGTCGACTGAGTGGAGGATTGATTTATATTTAAGGTTATTGCGCATTTATATATGTATTTTATTTTTTTTCGAAAAGGTGCAACGAAAATAAATATCTGTTAAATTGGGAACGCTGTGTAGGCAGCCGCAGACCCCATCCATATGATAAATGAATGTTTGTATTAGTTAAAAGAAACCCAATGTATTTATTTATAATGAAGTATTATTAAATGTGTTTGAAAATGTTGAATAATATTAAAAGGTTTAAACGACAACAAAGAAATATTTATAGAACAAAATAAACTGATAAACTTCATCTATAAAGAAGAAATATGGGGATAACATAGCAACTGTCTGAAATCATTGAAACTGAGCTACAACGCTTCCAAATCAATGAGCAAACAACTCGTTATAGCATGGAAAGTTACTATATTAGTTAATAAATCACTTCCATATCGTGTGATATAATATCTACTATAGATTATTTTAAATATTGCACAAATTTCATTGATAAGATTTCAGCCTGGACTAAACAATGCAGATTATTTGATCTAAAACAATCTCTCCACATTTGGCCAACAACTAACTAACTTTTATCAGTTTCCCTGACATGCTGGCCAACACACACGCACAGACACTCGTACACACACACAAGGTCTCTAGGTCTATGCGATAATTTGAAAGTTTTGAACACAACTTTTATATCGGCATCCTCATTAGCATTGTTGGCCAAAGTTGATAATAAAGTTAAGCCGTGACTCGTCCGTGTGGGCGTTGGGCGTTGTTGGTGAAGTAGTAGGCGTGGTTGCTTACTTCGTTGTAACGTTTTTATTGATTTTTTATTGAGCGTAAATCGAAGCATATGCGAGCATAAAATGTGTTGAGAGTGGGCGTCAAAGAAATGCTTTATGATGTGCCTTATGGAATGGGTTTGCTTTCGATTTTCATTCCCTTGTCCTTAATGACAAAGTGAATTTGCAGTTGTGCCAAGCTCGGGGAAAACTACGCAGCAGACAATGAGGCTTCAAAACGTTGTCTTCGTTGTTGTGCAGTGTACTGTGGCAACATTTGTTTATTCAATTTGAAAAAAAGAGAATCAATTTTATGCAAATGCTTCTTGGCCATCTGGAATGTGCTCTAACGCTGATGTTGGTGCAGAAAATATGAGATTCGGATGAAGAAGAACCAAAAATATATTTAACTTGCAACTTAAACAAGAATTCGACATTAAAACAGCGTAGTAAATTGTGCGAATATGCTAAAGAAAAATGTTAATTTTCTGTGCATTTCTTAGACATATATACAGTTAATATGCAAACTACACTTTATATTTAGCAATCAACATTGATTTCAGACTTGACTTTGAGTTGTTTTATTACAGCAGGCGACAGATAAGAAATCCCTCCACATTAGTGATATAATTCCCTCTTTATTTGCACTTGGCATTTCAATCGCTTTGCACAACACAAATACAACTACTCTATATATAAAAACACATGCATACATATGTAGTATATGTACATATATGTACGTTTAGTCATCCATATGGCAACATCCAGTATTCATTTCTATGTCTGTCCAACCGTCAGTCCAGTTTGTCCGTCAATTCATTCGTCGTGTCCCATTTCGAACTGCATTGAAACCCATTCAAGGGGGCGCGCGGCATGAAATGGAAAACATGGTATAGAAAAGCGGGGCATAAAAAGAGAGAAACTAAACTAAAGATTGCTCGACAGCGAAATACCCTTAAACTAACGTAGAATTGACAGCTTAGAGATTATTTAAGTAGATATGTTTTCAACTAGATGGTGATTTTTTAGCTATTATCTTTTTGGCCAACACTCGTTTAAACAGCTGACGCACGTTTCGTGTTTTATATCACTGTCAAACATCTTCAGTTTGGTCTATAATTTATGGTAACTGTGAATCATGAATAATCGAACAACGCTTGGAAAATATTTGTTTCTTCAATATTTCGCTTGCGGATTATACTTAACATTTATAATAAATTAAGTATTGTATGTCTAGCATAGGAGCAGCTCCACCCCCAATTTGTTTTCTCTAGCTGTCTTAGTTGCTGAGATTAGCGCGTTTGTACAGACAGAAAAACAGACGGACATGGCTTATGTAGACATGGCTGTGTAGAGATGAATATACTGTGTGTGGTCTAGCACTACCAAGTCAATATACCATATTTTGAACATTATCAAAAGGGTAGAAAGTCGAGAAAAACTAAAACTAAACAAATGCTGCCCCCGCATGTTGCTGCTACGGCGGCTGTTGCTGCTACCATTGGCTGCACATTCATTTCGACCACATGCGTTTATAACAATGAAATCAAAACAAAAAGCAGCGCAAGAAATTTGCATTTAGAGCTCAATCAAATGCAATTTGCATGTCGTAAAGAGGCAAAGGGAAATGAAAGAAATGAAAATGGAAATGGCGCACAACAAAAATAATAAAATACCAAAACCAAACGCATTTTTCGCCCAATTTTATAAATATTTAATAGCATCGCGTTGCATGAGTTTGTTTGTGTGTGTGTAACAGGGTTGCCAACATCTGCAATACCCTCAGCGCCTAATGGCCTTTTCAACGTGTCATTTTTCACGCCCACCAAGTTGATCGTTAAACAATTCTCGATTGCCCCCAATTATCTAGTGCATTTCAACTGCTTCATATTCATAATGCATTCACATTCACATTGAGCTACATCGCACATACATACATACTACATATTATCCTATTAAATTGCTTCAGCCTTCGATTGATGTTGATGGGAAAATGTACAAGTGCCCTTCTAAGTCATTTAACAGTTTTGCCAGCTTGCCTTTTCAGTGGTTGCAAACAATTTGAATTTTAGATTCATTTGTTGCGATGCACCCACCAATCAAACTATTATTACACCAAATGATTTTTCACACTTGTCACGCTAATCGATCTGAATACCATTAGAGACATTTCAATCTTTAAGAAACTTCATTATTATCATTTTAATTCTACTTAAAGATTGAAATTTAAAATAATAGCGCAGTCAAACTCTGCAGATATCATTTTTGTTATGTTTATAATGATCTAACCAAATTTCATGAAAATCGGACTATAATACAATCGAATTTGACCAATCTTAACATATTTTATCACATCAATTTGTAGTAATTTTATGGGTATAACGCTTTTTTTTTTTAAATTTGCATCATATATATTGTCATTGTTATCTTCTTTATAATAAATAATTCTTTCACTTTTACACTTTATATCACAATCTGTGATTACTTCATTGTTTATCTAATGCCAACATTACAAACTGAACTGTTGTAAACCTTTCAGTATACGTACATAAATCATAATGTGTCTGTAAAGTTGTCTTGTTAAATAATTGAAGATATTGCGAAATAGTTCATAACTTTTCAATTGACAGATTAAAGAAAGTGAAGATTTGTCTCATCTGACACGTTGCTCGCACTCTTTTGTGTTCTGTTTACAGTTGAATTTGTCAACGTTGTTAAGAACTTACTATATTACTTATTGGCAGCATCTATCCTGAGGGGAAATTAATCTGAGGGTTGTATTTCATTCCAAATCAATTTCATCAGCAGAAAATCTGCATCAAAGTAACAAAGTAACAACAACAAACTTTTGTTCGCCAACAACTTTGTTGCTTGCATTTGTTTACGCATTTTGTTGTTGTTGTTTTTTTTTTTCTTGCCACTGTCATTTGCAAATAAAATATATTTTTGCCTCACTGGCAGTGCTTGACTAAGCTCAGTTTCGGCCGCCATTGACAGCGACTGCGACGTCGCGACGTAGGCAGAGGGACTGCGCGCATCATTGCAAACAGTAGCCGCCCTAGCAACGAGAGCAGCAACAACGCGTCGGCATACCCCAGCTCTGTTTGTTCTTGGTTTGTTTATTCTTATACTTTTTCTACTTAACTCTTTTGCATTTACTCTTTCTACGGACTCTTCTTTGCCGTCATCTTCGTCATCGTTGTGGGCATATTGGATTGCAATTTCCAACACATTCCGCTTTTGTGTTCAATTCTCTTCACTGCTCTTCTGACTACCGTTTGACGTTTCGGCTGGAGCAAAACAACAACAACAACAACAACAGTGACGCCCACGAAAACAAGAAAAAAGTGAATTGAAATGATTTAATGCAAATTTTATGCGCCATATTTTAGCATGGCAACATTCTATGATTGTTGTTGTTGCTGCGGCTGCTGTTGCTCCACATTGTCAACAAAATAATACATTTTGCAACGCTGTCAAATTATTTTGATGGCTCAGCTTCTGTATGATGTCTACCGATGAAAAGCGAAAAATATCGATTTAAAATTGCTGCTTGCACTTCATTCCTGCAATGCACATCAACTTTGGTTATCGATAGCAGAATAGATGTTATTACATTACAACAGCTTAACAGTTTATTGTGCATTGCAAAATATAGATCGATTTAATTGCAATAAATATTGTTGAGCGATAAAAATGAAATCAAGTTATCGATAAAACAAATATTACGCCATAATGGCGGCTAAACAACTGTAGCAACAACTACTTCACAGTCGAGTTGTTGCAATTGGAGCTGGCAAAAACTCGTGAGTGTCGTTTGAGTCGTTTAATGTAACAAATCGCACTCTGACTGCAATTAGCCCGAAGCAGCAGCGAAAGGAGGCGGAGAAAGGAGAGGAAGGGGATAACAAGCAGAGATGGATTTAGTGTGCGAAGACAAAAATTTTAATTAGTTTGTGCGACTTCAGTTGAGCAACATCAGCGCAAATTAATCGCAAATCGCAATGCGTTTAAGCCAATTAGAACAACAACTGACAGAGGCAGCAGCAACGACAATAACAAACAGAAGACAACGACTGTACAGTGCAATTGTTGTTGTCCAGTTTTGTTGTTGTAATTGTAATCAGCCAGTAGTCGCCGCCATATCTATCTCTCTCTTCCTTATAGTGCCGGTCAAGGAAGTGCTCATGTCCCCAAAAACTCAGCCTCTTTCTTGTTGCTTCTCTTCTCTCCTTTTTTTTTGCCTCTTTTTTCGCCTCGTCATCTCATCTTTGGCCATTGCAATCAGAAAAAGCGCGCACAGAGCACACCTAGCTACCTCCCCTTACCACTCTCTTTGCTCCATATTCTTCTTGTCGTCGCATCGCATCGCGTACGTATTAATACAACCATATTCCTTCCTCCTCCTTTTACTTTACACTTTTTCCTCCTCCACTTGAATTTTTCTCAACATTTTCTCGCGTTGCTAGGCAGGCAGGCGAAGCTGAGCTGTCTGGCAACCAATACACAGACATAATAGCTTTAACACACACACATACACACACACACACTGTCATACTCACTTACTCAGAGTGCAGTCGGCTTTACAACTGAGCGCAGCATCGCAGAACAAAAGACGCGAGCAGTGACGGCGACCCCCAAACTGAATTCCCTCTGCGCCTCCCTCTGTGTCAGCCCTCGGCTGCACTCTTTTCATTCTTCAACATTGCGTCGCTGCTTTTTATTTATTTTTCCCTTTTTTTTTTTGAGTAGTGCATCCCGCACTTGGCAACAACAACTGTGCTCATACTCACAGTGCATACGAATAATTTACGGCATGCAAAGGCAAAAAGCTAAAAATGAGTAAAGGCAGAGCTGCATTCTCGCAGGCAGCACGAGATGACCTACAGTTATGGCTAATTGAATAGGCACACGGCAAATGAACTGCTCATTTAATTTCATTTGCTATATCATTTAATTTATAATATGTATGAATTTAATTAATACTTATTGATGTATGTTTGCTATACACTTTTTAAATAATTTAACCTTAAAAACTACTTGCATTATGCATTGATATGTACACACTATTTTGACCGACACTGTAAATAAGACTGTGCTATTACACGCGCCAATGTAACCTCTTCTCTCTCTTCTTCCAGCGCGAATTCATGCGTGCGTGTGTGTAAGTGTGCATGAGTATGTATGTGCGGGTGTGTGAATGTGTGTGAGTGCAACGCAGCTCTCGTACGGGATGAACAACGCACGACTTGTTTGCATTTACTCTACGCAAATGAGCGGCATTGGTGTTGTTGTTCTTGTTGTCGTTGCTTTTTTTCGCTTTTTCTATTTTCAAGGGTGGGGTTAGTCTGGGGTATGAGAGGGGTCGGCATCCACATAAGTCCTCTCCCTGTCCTGACCCCCAAACACACAACTCACTCTCACTTGATGATGCTGCAGCAGCAGCGGTGCACTTTTTCTCATTTCGTTATGCTTTGAATGACTAAGAGGTTTGTTGTTGTTGATGTTGCTGATATTATGGAGAATGGGAGAACTTCTGACGAGTTGGCAACAACATAAAAATCGCAGCGCACAAATTCGCCTGCTAACTGAGCGAACATGCACTCTCACACTCGCACTCTCTCTCTCTCTCACTTGCAATTTTGCTATTGTCTTCTTACCCACACTAGCGTGCGTTCTCTCTCTCTCTCTCGACTATTGCTGCTCCTTTTCGCATTGTTGTTGTTGCTGCTGCTGCTGTCAACGAAGTGGGGTTACTGACTTTGCAGCAGCCAGGCAGAGGCATAGCAGAGGCCGACTGCTACCGTTGCTTTCGATGTGTTTGTGTGTGTATTTGTGCATGCAATGCATACGTGCGTACGTGCGGTGTATCAGTGTGTGCATGTGCATATCAATGTGAGTGAGTGAGTGCGTGCGGGCAGAGGCTGCTAGAAGAAGACGAAAAAGAAGAAGAAGAACAAAAATACAGAATGCAAAGTGAGTGAGTAAATGCAGAGGGGACATTAGCATTTGCATTTTTCATTTCTTTTTGCTTTTTTATTTCTTTGCACACTGCGACGCAGCTTCAGCAACTGTTTATGAGAGTGCATTTTACACTCTTCTCTTTCATCGCATTTGTCTCGGTTGTATTTGGCGCCAAAACATACGCCATGAAACTACCGACTACCGTTAAGGTTCAAAGAACTCTCTAGTCTAATTACAACGCATACTGTCGGTCATATCATAACAAATTAATATAAAGTGCATACGTACTCTGCACCTGTGTGTGTGTGTGTGTGAGTTTCTTCATTTGTAACGTTACTCCCTTTGTCTCTCTCTCACTCTCTGAGAGAATTTATCATGTCCGCATTGCCAACGATCTCACACACTATTGCAATGGGCGTGTGAATTTGGGCAGAGACAACAACAACAACAACAACAGCAGCAATAACTGCGACAGTGGCAATTGAGAATCACATAATATAACGGGCAATGCAACACAATGCAAGGCAAAAACAACAACAAATGACAATGAGATTTTGGCATTGCGGCAACTCAATAATAAACAGATAACTGTCAATTGATGCACTCACTCATAGCAGACAAATGAAACAATTGAAATGAGTACGAAATGATTCTGCAACATTTGAATAGGGGGGAATACTGGTTTTAATGATCCTTTGCAAATTAGTGAAATTTGAGAGAGGGAGAGAAAGACAATAATAATTAGGAGAGAGAGAGTGAGTAGTAAGTAATAGAGAGATATTGAGATAGAGAGAGGGGAGAGAGTATTAATTAAGAGAGCGATAGAGTGTTAATTATGAGAGGGAGAGAGACAGAAGGAAAGTAGGAAGTAAGGGAGAGAGAGTTGCTCTTTGTTTTATTTCAAGTGCACATACTTTTCTGGCCTGCACTGTGCACACAAGTAAACCGCGCAGACTGATTGGCAGACGAGCTGACCATTTCAGGTGGGTGATTGGAGAGAAAAAAAGAAAGAGAGAGAAGGAGGGAGTGGAAAGGAGAGGTATATGAAGGAGGGGGAGGTCGCCGTGGGTCGTGGGTCACACCAAATAGACAGCCAGGCGTACCGGCAAGCAGATTTACTTAAGCACGCATCGGTTGCACTGCAAAGCAGAACATACGTATACGTATGTGTGTGCATGTGTAAGCATGTGTGTGTGTGTGTACACACACCCCCCTTGCCGCACCCGCTGGGTCGTTTTTATGAGCACGAGCACTGAGAATCTGAAGATATTGCTGCAATTTGCATAAACATTGTGTAAATATAGGCACAAGCACTACACACACACATACATACATGCACACACAAACACTATTCACTTCATACACACACACACACATGCATATGCTCACACTCAGTATACATGTATGTGTGTGTGTGTGCTGCATTTGACCAAAAATTCGTCATTGAAGCGCAGCTTCTGCCTGCGTCGACGTCGTCACTCAACAATTCAAGACGAGGCGTGGAAAGAGAGTGCCGTAAGAGAGAGTGTGGGTGAGACAGCAAGTATAAGAGAGAAAGAGTGAGTGGGTGGGGGGGCATAGAATCGAAAGGCTTTCGAGCCTAGCAACCAAACGCAAATGAAAAGCAGCAGTTGTAAAAGGGAAAAAAAGAAAAAAGACAGAGAGGGAAAATGAAAATAAAGCAATCATTGCACTTGTCCCGCACTCAACCGCAGTCGCAGCGCTGTCAGCTGGAGCAGCACCAGCAGTGCAACAACAACAACAACGGTGTGAGAGCTAGGTTTCATTTCTGTTGCCATGTAGCTTCAATTTTTCCATTTTTTTTCTTCAATTTTTTGTGCAAAAGTTCTTTGCCATTTTGATGTTATTTAGCCGTGTGGCCCACAATGGGCGTGGCAGTCATTTCCCGCAATTACGCCTACACACAACGAAGCTTCACGGCAACGGTGAGAGCAAAACAGATGATGATGATATTGTGTGTGTGTGTGTGAAATGAATGATAAGCGGACTTTCAGTGGTTTCAAGAAATATGGCAACACTGCAGCAGCCACTCCACTGCACACACAGACACACAAACACATAGAGGGAGATATATGCGTCATGCCTGGGAGTATGCTACAGTTTTTGTGCCGACTCTGATTGAATTGCATTTGGAATAGGAGAAGGGGAAGGAGAATTGTCCAGGCAGGAATTTTTGGAGGGAGAAAACGAAGTGAGGAGAATTGCCTTGGGTCACCCATCAATTTCAGGTCCGAAAAGTGATTTCAATACGGTTCGCAGAACAATTCTCAACAAGGAATGAATGAATCGATTTCGATTGCATATTAATCGAACAATTCCTCAAATATACATAGAAATATATATTACTTGAAACGCTGCGATCTGTTTTCGATTATTTAGCAACAGTAGTAAATGAAACGAAAAATAATGACAAATGGTCAATTAATTACTGCACACTGTACTCGATTTATTATTTTTGCCATACAGCTATAATTCTCTTATCAGCAGCAGACTCCGTCCTCTCTATATTTGTATAGCCAAACACTTATCTCAATTCCAGCTAGGGTTACCATGCGGGGGGGTACTTGGAAATAACAACAATGCCAAAAATATTCAAAGTATTAAAACTTGTCATTCAAAAATAGAAAAAGAATCTTTGTTGCCCTACAAGTCTGTTCTTATTGGAGTAATAATACATATATATGCACAATATAATGTAATATTTCCAAATAGTTTTTTAAAATTAATAAAAGCTGTAAGAATTAAACAGAACACTGCTTTAAAAATATTGAAATGAACTCAGGAATGCTGAAACTAGTGAATTTCATAATTTAAAGAACCCTATTTGTGCTTATGGCACTCAAAAAAACGCTAAATTCTTTTGTAATATTTAAAAAGTATTAAAAAGTGATTAAAAACAGAAAAAAAAAAAGCATTTAAAAACTCTTTTAATGCTCTAAACTGAATAATAGTGAACTGATATAGTATACTAACTGATATATATAATACATATATAATATATAATAAATTTATAATATATAATACATATATAATATTTTATATATATATATACATATATACACTAATTATTCATTGCCGCCCACTGTACTCCAACTCTTGCGACTTTTTCTTCTGCCGTGCGCAGAAGAAAGATTGACATCTTTGGCTGCAACTGTACACAGTTTGTGCTTAAATGTACATACATATATGTATGTATGAATGATGTATATCTATATGTATAGTAACAGACATACAAACGCATACATAACTATGCATAATGTATGTGTTTGTATGTCTGTTACTTGGCTGCTACTTCAAGTAACATTTGAATGAGTATTTTCATTTTTGCTTTTTTGGTTAAAACCTGCACGGAACTCTCTCTCTCGGACTGTCAATGTAAATTGAAATGTTTCCGTTGTCGTCACTGGACAGGCAGACAGAGAGACAGACAGAGAGGCAGACAGAGAGAGAGAGACAGACAAAGAGAGAGAGAGAGACATAGAGGCAGGCAGACCCGTCGCTATATAGATAGTGCAAAGTGTTTCTGTTACCAAATTGAATTTTATTGCCACCAACTGTCAGCAGTGCCCGGAAAGAGGGCTTGATATATATATATATATAGGTGCGTGGCAGGGGGCGGGCGGAGGGGGTTGGTAACAGGATGTGAGAATTGTCAGGATGCGGAATTCACTAATTATGAAATGACATTTTTGGCCTGCTGCGATTTTAAATGGTTTTCCCTTGTCAAACTTGATTAAAGTGAATTCGTATTTTCCATTTTCCATTTTCCATTTACAGGGCAGCAACGGCAACGGCGACGAAGGCGATGTCTATGATGGTGCCGATGTTGCGGTCAATGTCGTTGCAGCAGAACAACAACAACAGCAGCAGCAGCAACATTATTTATACAAGCAATAGCGATAAGCAGACTTAGAAGAAGCAGAGAAAGAAGAGAAATAAACCACACTAGCCAACAAAATTAGTGACAACAATTAGTTGAATAAGCCACACACATGTTGCTGCTACAATTGGAACGAGGACAACAACGAGGAGAGCAGCAACAGCAGCAGCAGAAGCAGCAGCAACAAAGATGCTCAGCGCTGCCAATGCAACAACAGCAAGCGCAGCAGCAGCAGCAGCAACAGCAGCAGCGACAGCAACAGTTGCCGCTGGCGAAACTTATGTGATAACAAACAAACAACAACAGCAACAATTACAGCAACAACAGCAGCAGCAGCAACAATTTGTTGTTGCCGCCAACACAATGGTCATACCTGCAACAGCAGCAGCAGTCGCGGGTATACCAACAGCAACAACAACAGCAACAAACAGCACAGCAGCAGCAGCAGCAGTTGAAACAACACAGCAGCAACAGCTGCTGCAACAACAACAACAGCAACAACATGTGTTATTTCAGCCACAATTACAGTTACAAACAGCAGCAACACCTCAGCAACATCAGCAACAACAACAGCAACAACAGCAGCCATCTCAGCCACCGCGCCAACATCCCAAAAAGCGTAAATTTGATCCAGCTGAGCTGGACAAAGCGGAACAACAACAACAGCAGCAGCAGCAACATGCGCTGCATAAGCAACAGAAACCCGCCGATACGAATGGCACAAGTGATGCGCTATCCAATGGCAATGTTGCTGCCGTGCAGCAACACCCCTTGGCACTACGCAACATAATTGCCAGTTCACACTCAACAACAACAGGAGCAGGTGCAGGCGCCAGCAACAGCAACAGCAACGATATCAGGCAACAGCAGCAGCAGCAGCAGCAACTGCAACGTATTATAATCACATCGCCGCTGATGAACAAGCAACATGTTGCAGGCAACAGCAGCAGCAACAACACGCATGCAGCAGTCAATCATCATGCGCGCACACACACGCCCGTCTACTATCAGCAGCAGCAACAGCAGCAACGTTTTAGCTTTAACTCACACAATCAGCAACATTTACAGGAACAACAACAACAGCAGCAGCAACAACAGCAGCAACAGCAACACTTACAACAGCAACAGCAGCACGAGCCTGTTGCTCTACTCGATCTCAGCGAATGGACAAACACGCGTGTCCTGGCCAAAGTTGGAAAATTTTATGCGCCTGGCAAAATACGACAAGTACATGAGGCTGCCACGCCCACAGCCCATACAAATACACAACAACAACAACAACAACAACAGCAGCAGCAGCCACACTCAATACTCGTTGAATTCGATGCCGCTGAGTTTGGCCAGCAGCTCTATCAGGATGTGCTGCAGCAGGGCCGCTACAATGTGATACTGGATGCCAGTCCGCCCATGGCGGATGTAAGTTGTAGTCAAGCAGAGAGAGAATCCTCTGTCATCTCTCTCACTCTCTCTATGTTTCATCTCTTTCATACAGATCACGCTGGAGGCACGCGTCTGTGTGCGCCAACGTGTTGAAGGCCGCAACGCGGGTTGTTTGTATGTCGAGGGCATCATCATGGACATCAATCAGGGCACCAAGCAATATACCGTGCAACTGGCCAGCGATGAGATTGTAAGTACAGTGGGGCAAACAGTAGATAGGCAAACTTAGTAGACATCTTGCTAAAGCTATTGTGAGAATTTTGAGGGTTTTTATTTAAATAAGGATTGACACTTTAAGCGAAGCAGTAGTACATTGCCTAAGAGAGCTTGGGAATATAAGTAGTTCACTATGTTTTTATATGATTTTCATTAAACCAATTGTAACTGAAGGCTTATAAAGCCATATAAAGACAGCTCCTAGTCCTAATATGTCTATAGAAGCCTTAAGTTAGAATTGTTTTAATGAAAATCATGTAAAAACTTAGAGAACAGCAGAAAATTAGAGACTTAGTAGACTTTACTTTTTACATTCTATCAAAAAAGGGTTTACTAACTTTGTGCTAAATTATGCAACAGACATTAGAAGGCATAGGAGACCCCATAAAGTATATATGTATATATATATTCTTGCTTAGGTTCACTAGCCAAGTCGATAGAGCCATGTCTGTCTATCTGTCCTTCCGTCTGTTTAAACCTTAAGATCTAAGCTATTATAAGAGTTGCAGACTCCAAACTTGCCATCAAGATAGTTGTAAACTATGTGCAGATCAAGTTTATTTCAAATTCTGAATGTCACGCTTCCTTCCACGCAATTTCATTTCAATTTGATGTGTATGTGACACATAAAACAACTTACTTTAACATCAACGCCTCCTCCCATTCCTCAATCCAATTGGGTAATAAACACAGAAGTTATACAAGAAAGTATGAGCATAACATTTGAAGGGAGAAGAGTTATAGCCACCCTCTGTTTACTATATGGGATATCAAATACCAAAGGCAATATAATCAAATCCGATGCATACAGTACGAGACTGCGCATTTGAATATAGATCGAAGGGTATTCTACTGTCGAGTGTGCTCAACTGTTGCACTTGTTTTCTATAGACTTTACTTGCGCAGTTATAAACTAAGTGTAGGGTAGCTAATAGTGGCATTCTCTGTACTGTCATTTCATTCTTTGCCAGTTATAGTACTTAGTATAGGATAGAGCTGGACGCGGGCCGGGCCTGGCCGGGCCTCGACAATTTTAGGCCCGGGTCTTTTACCGTCGGGCCCCGGGCCTAGGGGTAAAAGCCCGGAAGGCCCGGCGTGCTTGAAAGCAAAAAATATAATGATGTTTTAATCGATATTGGCCTCAAAAATTCGAGTCTGGTTCGGGCCGGGCCCCTTTTAAAAAGTTCCGGGCCGGGATGGGCCGCAAAAATTCTAGTCTGGTTCGGGCCGGGCCGGGCCGCGCGCATCTCTAGTATAGGATATCGATTAGTTGACTTAACCTGTTCTTTGTTTTGTAACGATCTTCATGCTTTAATTTTCAAGTTTTAATTTAAAGTGCAGAGTATATCCCATGATACAATTCCCTCTTTCTTGGTTTTCTCGTTTGTAAGGCTAGTGTAGGGTATCTTATAACAGTTTATTGTTTTATTACCTGCCACCTAAGTTCCTTTTTAATTTGTTCTTCTCTCCCACAGCCCAATACAAAGGTTGTGCGACGTGCTGATTTGCGTCTGCTGTTGCCTCCGTGGTGGGATGAACTCAATGAGTTGACGCCAGCGGCAGCAACGGCTGCAGCCAGTGGCAGCAAGCGCAAAGCAGAGACACCAAGTGGCAATGTCTATGCAAAGGCATTTGTGGCCACACGCTACGATGGCAAGCTGCCCCTGAGCACGTCCTCCTCCTCATCAACAGGTTGCGGGCAGCAAAAACATGAGTATTATCGAGTGGCTGCAACGTCGCCTTTCCAGGGTGGTGCAGTGCCACCACCGCCGCCGCTGGCGCATGTGGAACACCAGCAGCAGCAGCAACAGCAGGCCAACGGTCTGCCTGATATTGTGATCTCGCAGGGCAGCAATGGGCAGCAGCAGCAGCCACAGCCACAGCCACATCATCACCTGAAAATGCACGTGCCATCGCAAGCGCAGCAGCAGCAGCAGCAACAACAGCAGCAGCGGGAGAGGGAGCGAGAGCGGGAGCAGCAGCGCGGCTACGATGATTATGATTCCGATGATGATGAACTGAAGCGCGTCGGCATTGGCTACTCACCTGCTGGGCCTGGCGACGCCGATGCCGAGAAGATGAGCGCCTGCAGCAAGCGCAGCAGCATGCAAAGTCGCGGCAGCACATCCAGCTTACTCGATCAGAGGCTGACACCACGATCTCATCCAGCAACTCCAAGGTATAAACAACTTGTTACAGGGTATTTTGTAGTCGCTTAACATAGAGATAAGTTGACTTGTCGCTTGATGCAGCTTAGGAGTATGTATTAATATAAAAATACACTATAAATAGTTTTAAAAAGAGGCGTGGCAGACAGTAGAAATCTTATGCAGTGCAAAGCTCTTTAACGGACAGCTGCCTTAAGCAGACAGCTTTCTTAAGCAAAGTCTTCCTAAGGCTGACACTTTTACTAAGATGTTCATGATGTTTAGTTAAACAATCTGAACTTATGCAGTTAATATTTTCTTTAACGGATAGCGTCCTTAGCAGACATCTTTCTTAAGCAGTCTCGCCTTTAAGCGGACGCTTTTACTAAGACGTTTATGTACAATCAGAGCTTATACAGTGAAAAATTCCATAACGGACACCTTCTTTAAGTGGACAGCTTTCTTAAACGGACTACCCTTTAGGCGGACACTTTTAATACGACGTCCATGTATTTTTTTTTATCTTTATGCAGTGAAATATTCCTTAACGGACAGTTCCCTTAAGTGGACTTCCCTTTAGGCGGACACTTTAATTAAGATGTTCATCTATTTATAGACAAACTGAAATGGCTCCTGCCTTAGCCGGACTAAAGTTAGAGTGTCTGGCCCGGAGAGGTTCCATTGTATATTTAAAAATTTAGCATATATTTGCTTAACTGGACAAAAGTTAGAGTGTCCGGCCAAGAGAGGTTGTATATTTAATATATAGCATATATTTGCTTAGCCGGACAAAAGTTAGAGTGTCCGGCCAAGAGAGGTTTCACAGTATATATAACATATATCATACATTTGATCATTAACCAGAGTGCAGTCCGAAATCTTGGTTCTTAAAAGGCTAAATAGCACAAATTCGCATGAGGATTGGTCTATAATAAATGCAGATCAAGTGTATATATATGTATAGAACAGATTAAACTAGTAGAAGAACCGCAGATTGGTTATTTGTTATATTACCTAGCTGAAATTGAATATAATATATGTACGTTATGTTATTGTTCAAGTTATTATTAAAGTTTCAATTGATAAATGCATAATTCTTAAATATTTCTCTTATAATATTTAAAATGATTGAGGGTTATGCTCTTCCACCTGTCTGTTAATGATCCCGTTAGCCGTACATCACGTACAAGGCACCGTACTCGACTTATTTCCACTCGATGTTGATTGTTTTTATTGCAATTGCATTGCACGAGGACGACTTAAATGCAGTCCATTAATTATAATTATATACAGCAGATCTTTGTCATGCTGTATATGTATTTCTCTCTCTCACACACTTTGTGCGTGTGTCTGTGTGTATTTGTACTTACGCAAGTATTTCTTGTTCACAGATCTCAGGCAACGACGCCGCATCGCTTCAAGAAGGGCGACATTGTGGAATCGGAATCCGGAGTGCGCAAGAAGTTCAATGGAAAGCAATGGCGACGTCTCTGCATGCTGTGCATGAAAGAATCTCAGCGACGGGGCTATTGTTCCAGGCATTTGAATCAGAAGGGCAACAATGCGTTGCCCTCGTCCACGGGGCCGAATCGCTTTCTCAGGTGCCTATAAAATATATATATATACATCAGCAATTTGCTCTCTAACATGCTCTCTTCAATCTATCTTTCTCTCTCTGCCTCTCTCACTCTTTCAGTAATAGCCGATCAAGCAGCAATATGCAGATCGATGAGGACACATCACGCGATTCGGAAACATCGCCCAACTATCGTGTCACGGGTCGCTATGATCAGGAGGAGACCGATGTGGCCGCCATGTTAGGTATGTACACACACACACACACACACACATACAGACATATATCTATGTATACAAGGTGTCTCACACCTCTTGACTGTCGACAATCCTCACACTTCTCCTCCTCCTTCATCTTCGGCTCATAAAAGCAACAAATATTTTTGGTTTTCAAATTTATTCATAGTTTGTGCTGCGATTCATTTTCAAGGCTGGCTTTCCCGGGCCCGCGCTATGAACTGAACTTGCCTGAACCTGTGTTCAGTTCGGTTCAAGTCGAGTCGGGTCGGGTCAGTTTGAGTCGGGTTGGTTACGTTTTCTTGGTCTCGTTCTCATTCTCAATGCCCTCAAATGAGCGCCAGCTTTAGCTGCTGTTAATCTATCTTTGTTCACGCAATTACACATACACACACACACAAAGCAGAGAGTCGAGTAGAGAGAGTGCAACGCAGCCTCTCGAGCGTTTCAGGCTTGTTATTCACGGCGCTTCTAGAAATTAACACATTGTTAGGTTAGGGCCGCCTATGCGACTCTCTAATGCGCTACATTAGCTGTTCAAAAGGGTGTTAAGGTTTAGAAATTTTATTTTGAATACTTGATAAATATTAAACGCATTTTCTACACTTTCTTTTTGTTGAATACCAAGAAATTTCTATAAAATTTCTTAGATTCAAAAATAAAAATAGTATTTTAATATATTTTATTATCAACTAGACTTCTTTAAAGTATTTACCTTTCTCAAAAAGATTTTTATTGATTTATACTGAAAATATAAACAACTTTAACCATAAAAACTATGATCACTGCATTATTTTCAGTGAATTTCACAATATTTCTTTATTAAAACAATATATTAATTATATTCTACAATATATGTTTATATGTTTATAAAACAAGAAAAAAAGGTAATCAGTAACAGGTTTCAGTCAAAGATTTCCATCGAATTTTCCGAATATGTTTTTTCCGATTTTCTTCATACAAATATCCCCATTTCAGAAGGTTGCTCAAGTTGTAGTGCCCCAATTTAGATAAAATTTGAACAGTAAATTAGTAAAATAAATTATTAACATAAAAATAGAAAAATATAATAAGTTTGGTCTCTCTACAAGCTCTTCACCTATTCTATTCTTAAACATCCATAAGAAATAGAGCAGAATTATAGGGTATTTACACGATCGTTATAACATCGACTTTCACAGCGCTGCCAATGCATTTCCAATTCTCTATAAAAATGCATATCATAAACTTTTATTGTGGCAGTGAGAGGCTGCTGACCATTTCACACACACACACACACACACACACACTGTGTTGCACACCTCTGGACAAAGGTCGTCGATTTTGTTAAGGTGTTCTTCGGTATCGTAGCCAAGACTGAGAGCTGCTATTGTTTGACGTGTGCGTGCAACAACAACAACAAGAACAAGAACAACAGCAACGCTGCACTGGCCACTTGAAAGTGTGACCGCAGCGTCGTGATTTACACGCAAAAGCAGACGCAGCGACGACGCCGACTGCGACTGCGACGCACACGCATTCCAATGCACCTGCAGACGATCGGCTGCGCAGTCGACGCGCCGCCACTTGAAATGAACAATGCAGCGCGCAGGCCGAAACAAAAGCGCGCTGCGTGCGAAGCGCAACAGATTCTTCTTTTCTTCGTTATTTGCCCTGCCTTTGATTCGTTTTTACCTAAACACAACAAAAAAAATGCACTTGAGAGAGTGAACGCGCGCTCGCTCTCTCTCTCTCACACTCAGAGAGCCAAACAAACGTACGAACACACACACACACACACACACACACGGAGGCCGACAAGGAGCGGCGGCACCCACACAAGCAAAGCCACAACAGGTAAACAAACATGGAGAGAGAGAGAGAGTAGAGAACAAGAGAGCACAGCAAAGAGAGCGGCAGAGCATTGCTGTGCTCAATTTTATGCTGTCGCTGCTGCTGCGCCACTGCCTCTGTCGCTGTCGCTGTCGGTGTCTCTGCCCAGTACTCAGTTGAATTGCTGGCCGTTCTTTTGACGACGTCGTCGTCGCATTTTATGTTGAAAACTGTCAAAGGCAAGGCAAGAAGACAGAACAGAACAGAGTAGAGAACGCAGAACGCGGCGTAAAAGCGAAAATACAATAAAATAAAATAAAGCAAGAACAACAAAAAAGTGAATACCGATGCGAATGCAGCAGACAAAACGAATGTGACAACGACGACAGAAAAAAGTTTTTTATTATTTTTTTTTTTTGAGAACCAAACGAAATACGACAAATATGCGCAGAAAGTGATGCCAATCGTTGCATTGCTTCAGTAGGAGGAGGTGGAGGTGGAGGCGCAGGAGCAATTGCACGAGGCGCACGCAGTATCAACAGCAGCAGCAGCAGCAGCAGCAGCAGGAGAACGAGGAGGAAGAGGAGCAACGAAATGAACGCGTTCCAGGACTTTGAGCTGGGAGCTAAATTATATTTACAGTGCTTATGTAATGAAATAGCGATAAAAACAATCGAGAAATCGAGCAAAAACAACAACGACAGCCACAACATGAAAATCTCTAACAAAATTTGCATTCTTTCTTTCCCTTTTCTCTCTCTTTACGTCTCTTTTTCTTACACAGTGTCACTGAGCAGCTCGCGCTCTGCAACGCCATCGTATACATCACCCGTGAATCATGCCGGCGCCTCTCCGCTCAATGCCATCGCCCACTCTCCGGTGAATGTGTCCAATCACAGGCAGAACTTCTTTACGCCCATTGCGAATCAATCCCAGCAGCAGCAACAGCAGCAACAGCAACAGTTGCAACCACATCAGCAGCATCAGCAACATGTGAGCGCCGTTGCTGCTGTGCCGCTGGACAGCAAATGGAAGACGACACCCAGTCCGGTGTTGTACAATATCAACAACAATAACAACAACAATAACAGCAGTAGCAGTAGCAGCAACAACAGCAACAACAATGGCTGGGAGAGCAGCCAAGCTGCGCAGCAGCAACAACAGCAGCCACAGGCACCGCCACAAACGACGGCCGTATCGCTGGTAATGCATGCACCACCGCCACAACAACAACAACAACAACAACCACCTGCCGCTCATCTCAATGCATTGCCAGCGCCACCAGCACCGCCCAGCAGCAGTGGCAGCAGCAGCAGCAGCAGCCAGCTTGGCCATGCTACCAGCGTCATACGCATCTCAAGCAGCCAACAACATCAGCCACAACAACAACAACTGCAGCAGCAACAGCAGCCAGCGCCAACACAGCAACAGCACCAGCACCAGCAACAACAACACCAACACCAACAGCAGCAGCAACAACATGTCGTGGTATCCACGGCTGGTCATCAAACCTTTCATCCCGTCATTGTGAATGCCACGCAGCTGTCGCAGATGCAAAACTCATTGCCAGTCGTTTCCGTCGCCCCACAGCAGCAACACCAGCAACAGCCGCCACCACCCACATCGATTTCGTTTCATCCACATCCGCCAACCACGCCCACATCCGGAGTAACTGTGACAACGGTGGCAACGGCACAGGACAAGGCGCTGCCAAAAAACGGTACGTTGACTAGGAGTAAATGTAATATTCCCCAATTTCCCATAAAGATTATACAGATACCTCCTAAAACCAGACAAAACGATAGCTATAGTGCGTGTCTATCGATAACTAAGTTCCTTGATTGCAATTGAATTGAATTTGAATGTAGTTCAGCATTTATTTAGCTGCAATTTGAAAAGTAACTGCAAGAAGTTGCAAGGTGTAAAGATGTAGCCACATTTATCGATAATATAGTGTAGTGACGGTGTAACTTATCGATTTAACGTAGAGCTTACAGCAATTTAAGAAATGTTTGATTTGCAGTTGAAATAAAGTTTGAAAGATTGAAGATCTGTCTTAGTCTGTCTTTAAACTGTTTAGGGTGTAGAAGTAAAAGAAGATTTAGAGTTCTTGAGAAGTCTTGCTGAATAATGATCAGGGTGATCAGTTTCTAATTCCATTAGAATTCCTCAGATTAGGTAATATATTTAAAGAGAGTTTTCGATAGTTTTTGATGAACAATACTACATACAGTCTGTCAATTAACTTTTGATACATATAATATGTACATAACATTTTCATGTATTGTACATATGCGTAGTGTTATTTGACAGACTGTATATACTTTCAATTCTGATTCATAATTTCCGTAATACTCGTTTTAATAGTTCCATGAGTTACGAGTACTTCCTTATATCTTAATGTGCTGTTGATTTTATTTTAATAATAAAGGGTGATTTTTTAAGAGCTATAGGAAAGTTTTTCAAAACAAAAAAACACATCAAACTCAGAGAAATGCATGAAATCTTCATTTGAATAGAATTTTGACTGTACTCCATATAATTAAATGTTTCAAGATTATTTCATGCAAATGTTGACCGTGACTGCGGCTTAAATGGTCTATCCGCTTTGTCCAATTTTGGCATACTCTTTCCCACATTTTGGCCGGCATCTCAAGAATAAATGCTTCAATGTTGTCCTCCAATGCGCCACTTGAAGCGGGCTTGTCTGTATAGACATTAGATCGGACGATCTAGGTTACCAATTGAGCAAATTAGATAATTCCATGCTAAATAATTTGGTACATTATTAGTACTCTCTTTTTTAAGTATAGGTATATTATGTATTTATTTAAAACCTACTGCATATGCTATATAAAGAAGTCAGAGAAGTTTTTATGAAGTTTTTATAAAGAAGATAGAGAAGTTTTTTTTAAATGAGTTATAAACAAGATAATGAAGTTTTATAAAGAAAATATGAATAAGTCAAAGAAGTTTTTGTAAAGAAGATGTAGAAGGTTTAAATGAGTCTGTTTATATGATGAATACTTCCTTATAGTGTATATATATATCATGTACATAAATCGATAAATTGCAAGTTCCTAATCAAAATTTAATCTAATAAAGTCACTATTAACGTATTTGCCTCCTTCCCTTTGCAGGCTACAATGCGGCTAACTACGCGTGGCACAAGCTACTGCCGCAAATGCCGGCCATAGCCAAGGCATCGCCAGCAACGGCGGCAGCGACGTCAACAACCACAAACAGCAGCTATAGCATTGCCATGCTGCAACAGCAACAGCAGCAGCAATTGTCGCCACGACAAACGCCGCAATTGCCAACGCCAACGGCAGCACAGCAACAGCAGCAGCAGCAACCGCAGCTCAATCACAACAACAATCATTTGATTGTGCCTGCGCCGCTCTCTTCACCGGGTAAACCTCTTGACTGCTCTATGAACGATGCCAAGGCAGCAGCAGCAGCAGCAGCAGTAGCAGCGGCGGCAGCAGCATCTGCAGCAGCAGCTGTTGCAGCAGCACAGGAGGAGGCCGACGAGCCAGATGAGCAACTGGACGATGATGTGTTTGAGTCAACGCCGCCTGTGGCATCCACATCGAATGGCAAGAAAGCAGCAACGGCAGCAATGCGATTGCCCACGTACAACAGCAATATACGCAAACTGGATGAGTGCCATGATGCCAGCGATGGAGTTGCCGGAGCGCCAACAACATCAGCTGCTAAGCGACGCAGTCAATCGTTGAGTGCGCTGCAGCAGCAACAGCAGCAGCAACAACAGCAGCAACAACAACAAGATGCGCCGGCGCCACCAGCTGGCAAGAAAATACGACGACCGATGAATGCGTTCATGATCTTCTCGAAGAAGCATCGCAAAATGGTGCACAAGAAGCATCCCAATCAGGACAATCGCACAGTGAGCAAAATACTGGGTGAATGGTGGTATGCACTGCCGCCGGACAAGAAGGCACAGTATCATGATCTGGCCAAGTCTGTAAAGGATGCGCACTTTCAGCTGCATCCCGATTGGAAATGGTGCTCAAAGGATCGTCGCAAGTCATTGACATCGGGCAAGGGAGGAGGAGCTGCTGCTGGTGCAGCCAATGCCACAGGCGGGGATGGCAAACAGCGTCTTGTCTCTGTGGATGGTTCCGATTCGCTGGAGGATGACATGTGTCCCTCAACGCCTGGTGGCAGTGGCAGTGGTGGTGCACAGCCTGCCGAGTTGCAAGGCGACATTATTCCACTGACCATCGATAGTTACAACGTTGCGTGCGATGAGGCGCCTGCAACGATTGGCAAGGACAATGGCAAAGCTGCCAAACTGCTCAAGAACGAGCAACAGTCGGATGAGGATGAACAGATGGTCGTTGTGGAGGATGAGCAGCCGCCTAGCAAGCTGGATTTGCAGTGTCGTGAGCGTGTCAACGATCTGGATATGGACGAGGCGCCCTATGATTATCGCAAGCTGCAGCAGCAGCAGCAGCAGCATTCACAAACGGAGACAGATCAGGTAAGTGGTTGGAGTAGAAGGGGGATTTCATTAGACATATCTAATTCAAGCTCATCTTGTTACAGCGTCTTCAGGAGGATCATACCACGGTGTGCAATGGCCAAGCCATGTCTGCGCCAACCACAGCCGGCGGTGATCGCGAGATAACGTTGAAACCGAAGGCCATCAAGGCTCATCCGGGTCTGGAGAGCACTATGCTGCCATATCCACAGATGCCCATGTATACGCACTACACTAGTCCCAAGAATCCAATCGGTGTAACACCATTCCAACCCACAGGCGAGCAAGCAAAACATTATATTGCTACCCCTTGGCAACAGTTGCTCATTATGGATTCTCTCTCTCTCTCTCTCTCTCTTCTTCAGGCGGTGCCTTCAAGTCAATGCCCATCAGTCCGAAAGGCAGCAGCTCCTCCTCCTCCACTGGCTGCAAACCAGATGATGCACAACTGCAGACACACATCAAACAGGAGGACATCAAACAGGAGCCACCATCGCCATATAAGCTGAATGGTGGTGGTGGGGGCGTGCCAACGGGAGGCGTGATTAGCACACCAATTCAGCCCAGCTCTGGTGTGGGTGCCATCTTTAACTTCAATGTGCCAACTGCCACAGCGCTCAGCCAGAAGCAGACGAGCTTCTGCCACTATCCCATCCATCATGCGCTGTGCAGTCCCACAGATGCGAGAGGTGAGCAGGCAAACCTAATGATAACTATCTTTGATTATATTATTTGTATTAATTTACTGTGAACTCTTGTGAACTCTCTCTGTGCTAGCGAAGAAATTATAGAAGATAATGGGATTAGTTTTAGCAGATATAATATGGGGATATTTATTGTGACATTATGTTTTAATGACTCAATAAAAGGAGCATTGTATGTGTGACTTTGTTTATAAATAGTTGGGAATAGGAATAGAAAAAGAAATAGGAATAGAAATAGGAATATTGTAGGTAAATAATAAATAGGAATATAATAATAGAAAGGAGACAGGTTTTATTTTAGATTATAATATATTTATATATATTTCGATTAATTTTTCTTAAATGGTTTTCATTGTATAAAGTCTATGTAGTATAACTTAGCAAATTAGCTTGACAATGATAGACCTAGTATGTATGTATGTAGATGTTCCTCTATGTTTAGCCTTTATTTTGTGTAGCATACTTTGCTGCATCGCAACCTATTCACAAACCAAGCGTGACCTATTCGCTCAGTTAGTTAAATTATTGAATATCTCCCATGTTCAATTGCCGATTGCAACGAAATTTATAGAAATCATTCAAGTGCTGATAACTATTCAACACTGCAAATATTAACATGCTAGCTTTAATATTACGCCTTCAATTCCATTTTCCATCATTTACGAGCTTGAAAGAGAGTGTTACCAAATTCTAAAACGAACTTTAGGTCACTGCAATACATGCAAGTGTTGTTAACAAATTTAATCATTCTAGATCTTATGGTATATTTATTTAGCCAGAAATATGCCACAACAATATACTTATGCTTAAGATACCTTGAGAATTCTTTGTATAATTAGCCAGAGCAAAGTTAGACAAAGTTCAACAGTTTCTATTTTATTGATTTTAAATTTTATGTTGGCGATCTTATGTTCTCCCTTAAGTTTACCAGCATTGGCATTATTATTACTATGATTTGTTGCTGTTTTCTGTTGGTTTTGTGTTTGTGTTTCTTTCATTCGTTGTTTACACCAAAGAAGACAAAAATTGCTAAAAAACAATCCTCGCTCCCTCGCCTCGTACCAGACTTCGCTCTCTCTCTCTCTCTCTCATCTATAAAGTTTTTATTAGTTTTAATGCGCAACATCTTTCTCTCTATTTCTCCACATGCTCACCTAACCTCACTCTCGCCCTCGCTCACAAAACGCCTTCGCTTTTAATGCCTCCTCATACCTTCCCATACTCCACTCCATGTCCATTGTGATCTCTCTCTCTCTCTATCTCTATCAATCACGCTTCAATCACGACGCACAACGAACATTAACAAAATAAAAAAAAAAGAACTCGAACCGAAGTCCAAACAACAACAACAAGACAAGAACGAAACTGCAAAAGAAAGAGCACGCGACGCAGCAGAGAACGACGCCGACGTCGACAAACAGAACGTTGATGAGGACAATGACGACGTCGACGACGACGTCGACGATGACGACGATGATGATGACGACGACGAAGACGATGAGCAGTTTATGGAGGAGTTGGCCAGTGTGACCACAGGTTTCGATGACATTGCTCAATATACGATTACTAAGCCATTGCCGCCACCGCTGCCGTCACGGTCAACGCCTACGCCAGCGCCTACGTCACGCCTGCATATGCCAGCAACGACAGCGTCGGCGCCGACGCCTGCAGCGACCGCGACGCTAACTGTGCTACCATTGAAGCGTAAACAATTCACCATAGTTCGTTCGCTGACGCCTTTGCAGCCGACAAATTCACCACACCAGCAGCTGAAGCATTTGCATCAGCGTCGTGGTGAAACGCCGCCAACAGTTATAACACGTGTGCCGACGCCGACGTTGACGTTGACGTCGACACCGACGTCGACGATCATTGCAACGGCTGCTGCTGCGTCGCTGCCACGCAATCATTTTACTATAATACGCACACAACAACAACAGACAGCAACAAGCAACAGAACAACCGTAACAACAACACAGTCACAGCAACAACAGCTGCTTATACAGCAACAACAACAACAGCAATTACGACAGCGACAACAACAACAGAAACAACAGAAACAATATCACAACAACACACCGCCGCCATTGTTTTTCAAGAGCTCGAACAAAGCTCATCAGGCATCAACAACATTAACATCAACATCAACAATATCAACAACAGCCAACACCAACATCAGCACCACCACCAACATCAACAACAGCCCCGCATCAACAACATCATCAACAACATCAACAACAAAAACAACAACAATAGCTTCAACAAGCAACAGTCACTGTAACGAGCAACTTATTAAATTTTCCAATAATTTCAACAACAACAACAACTCCGCTGCTGCAACAACAACAAACAATACTACTACTACTAACAACAACAACAACAACAACAACAACTCATCAACAACAACACCAACAACAATAACAACAACAACAACATCGTCGACAACATCGTCAATAATACGAAAACTTTTGACGCTCAAAGATGGCAACAACAAAGCCACAGGACGTGCAGCCATTTTGTATGATGCTCTCGTGTTGGACACGTTGCATGGCAACGATGACGATGACGATGATGACGAAGAAGAGGATGATGAAGATGAGGAGGAGGAGCAGCACGAGGTTGCTGTGGAAGGCGAGGCACAACAGCAACAACAGCAACAACAGCAACAGCAGCAGCAATTGCAGCAGTTGAGTTTATCTACGGCAGCAGCAACAACAACTACAATTGCAACTGCAACGGCAACAACTGCACAACAGCAGCAGCAACAGCAGCCAGCCACAATGTTGCTCATCACCGACGTCAACAGCTATCAGCAGCAACATGTTGCTGCAACGCGTCCATTGTCGTTCATTAGCATCAATGCTTGTAACAAGATCACGCTTCCGGCCAATACACGCATACTGACAACAACAGCAAGCACAGCCACGCCCACACTGACCGTGCTAACCAAGGCGATTGCTGCCACCAACAGCAACAACAGCAACAACAACAACAACAACAACAGCAACATTAGCAGCAACAGCAGCAATTCAAATCATGCAAATCATAGTAATAATAAAGCCAATGAACAACTAACAATAACAGCTGCTGTTGAGCATAAGAACAACAACAACAACAGCAGCAGCAACAACAATAACAATAACAATAACAATATTAACAGCAACAACAATAATAAGAACAACAATAGCAACAACAATAGCAACTTAAACGATGCAACCACAATACTTATGATCAACTCCAACTCATCCGCAGCTCATGCATCGTGTGTGCCGAACTCTCCTGCCGGCGTTAGCCTGGGGCATGCAGCAGCCAGCATTGCCACACCACCAGCATCGGCGCCAGCGCAAATACAGCTAGGCGGTCCCGGTGCCACACAGAAAATGTTCTTTGGTGTCATGGGTCATCCGGTAAGTGCAGCCACATTAAATGCTTATCTTCCTTTACTTACACTCATCTCTCTTTCCTCTCAGTATCCGCTGCTATCCCGTCCGCATCAGCCGAGCACATCTAGCCTGGAGCATCTGCAGTTGGAACCTTTTGCGCCCAGCTATATGTTCAAGAAGCACAATGGTGGACTTGGCGGCGTGCCAGGTGCACCTCCACTGCCGCCGGTTAGCACACAGGCAACAATGCTGTTGCATGGCTATGCGCCCAGCGCTGGTCACACTAACCAGGAGCAGCCGCCAGCAAGTTCACCCTCATACAAATCCATGCCTTCCACACCCAAATCGCCCACATATCATTTGAGTGGGCCTGCTCCTGATTCGGCAGGCAAGCGCAGCAGTCAATGCGATACGATCTCTGGCTCGCCAGAGGATACCGATGTGGATGTGGATGTTGATGCCGATGGACATCCGTTTGTATTGGCACCAACGCCAGCACAGCTGGGACGTGCACCGCTCCAGCGGCGCAAGAATTTATGTAAGTATTTAAACAGAAAGAGGGAGCATCCTAATCTATAACTGCCTCTTTTTGCAGCTCAAAGCAAATCAGACAATGTCAGCACTGGTGGTAATGGCGTCTATGGAGCCAGCAATGGTCAACAGCACCAGCAGCAGCAGCAGCACATTGGGCGTAAGATACACTCGCCCACGCCCATGGAGGTGTCTGTCTCATCGCCCATCATTGGCAATGTGAATAACAGCAGTCTCAGCTCAGCACTGCCCACGCCCACCTCATCAACAACAACGCCCAACAGCGAGGAGCAGTTGCCGCTAACACCAACAGCACTCATTGGCGGCAGCAATGGCAATAGCAGCAGCAACAGCAACAGCGGTGGCAGCAACAACTCTTTAGCAGCTCAAGCCAAGTCGCCGCCAAGAGGCCCGCCTGCCTCAGCGAATGCCATAATGGGCCACAAGAAGAAGAGCGATGAAGTTAACAAGTAGGAGATTCCCCCCAAGAAGGCACAGCTGTGTACACTACTAATGATTCTCCTCTCTCTCTCTCTCTGTCTCCCTTTTAGCGTGCTCAAGAAAGTGGACTTTGAGAAGAAATACAAGGCACTGCCTCAATTCAAGCCAGAGGATTGCCAGTCGCCCAGCGCTATTGCTGTGCCCTCCTCGCCGCGCGTCTATGGCACCAATTATCGCAAAAAGAATGCCGTACTGCCGCCAGTGCAGAAGCTGAGTAAGTTGTGCCTTTCTTGCTCCCCTTCTCTTTCCCTGTTATACTAATTCTATTCTTCTACTTTATCTAGTGGGCGAGGAAGATTCATTTGATGAGCCCGCCTCAGCGCCACCAACAACCACACAGCGTTTCTTTGGTGCGGACTTTAACAATGATCTGAGAGGTAAAGTAAATGATATAGATATATTATATATATACTATATGTTTATACTATATTCACTACAGAACTTGAGTCCGCGGATCAGACAGGACGTTCGCCACGCACACCCAAAACGCCGTTGCAGAGTGCACGCTCCGATGCCAGTGAGAAGGGACATCGAAAGGTGCTGGAAATGCGACGTAATTTGGTAATGCAACTGTTCAAAGATCATGGCATGTTCCCCTCCACACAGGCCACCATTGCCTTTCAGGTACGCAGACAAGACTCTATCAAGAATTACCTGCTATACTAACTCAATTTCCGTTTTCAGACCAAACACATTGATCTCTTTCCGCGCAAACAAGATCTGCAGCTGAAGATACGCGAGGTGCGCCAGAAGGCACTTGGTCATTCAACGTTTACACCCCATTCGGCCGAGCCCAATACACCTTCCGATTCCAATCCCTCGTCAGCCACGCTGAGCGGCAGCCTGAATGCAGCAGCAGCGTCAGGTAAACAAAGCAGAAACTTAGAATATTTTCTATAAATGATGGAGCATAGCAGATGAAAGATGTACAATAATGTAGTATATAAATAATGTAGTTTATTATCTCATGTTCTTTTCTTTGAATTGATTCAATCTTTTGAAAACTTTCGAAATTATTTGTTAAATATGTTTTTTTTTAATTTGAACTTCTTTTCTTATTGTGAAAACATTGTATAGATGTTTTTCCATATTACTATACCACAGGTATGCAGCAGCATCAACAACACCAACAGCTTGCTGAGCAACAACACCAACAACACCAACAGATTGTAGGAAGGGCAAACGATAACGATAACAAGTACAAGTGAAGAAATTGATGCCGCCGCTTAAGAAGGAAATAAACAGGATAAGGAAGTGAACGAATTTCAATAGCTGCGAGTGACAAATTACTTAGACTAAGTAAAACGAATTAAAACAACAACAGCAATAATAACAACAACAACAGCTAATTGCAGCGACGCGCACACACACACACGAACACATAGTTACAGTACATGCATGTGATGCATGAGGCAAAGAGCAGATATATATATATATATATATATATATATATATATATAGTTTATATTGAAAACAAACACTGAAAAGGTTAAAATTAAACATTTGTAATTACAATAGGCATATGTACTACAACACAGAAAGAACAAGCAGAAGAAGAGAGAAAGAAAGAAGAGAAACAAAGGTAGAACTAGAGAGAAGTAGAAGAAGGTTTATTAAGCAGCTTAATAGGCCTTTAAATTAGCAGAGGCGGTTACCAGTTGACAGAACTGAAGAACTTTTTTGAAGCATATTTGAAGAACATTAACATAACGGTTTATCAATTAATTTACAGGCAAACCAAAACAACAAATAAACAAAAAAAAAAACAATAATATAAAATATAAAGCAACCACACAATGAATACCATAAAACAAAAAATAGTAGCGCTTAAGCTTAAACCTTAACTTATATTGCACATTAATTTTGGAGTGTATTTAGCACAAGAATAAATGCAAAGAATTGTATAAAAATAAAACAAAAAAGCGTAAATAGAAACAAAAAACAAACAAGCAAAATAAACAGAAAGAGAAAGAGAAACAATGTTAACAATGTTGGATCGATGATGGAACTTGTAGTTGTATTTGTATATTTAGTCATAAAGGTTTTTAGAATGAATCGGAAACCAACACGAAAATGCTTTTAAAATGTCTTTGAAAATAACAAAATCCAACCGAAAATAATGAAAACATATATATATACCATATATATATGTATATATATTTTAATTTGTATGTACATGATTATTATTACTATATTGCTCTATATAGATTATTCTGGCTTTTATACTGTTGTCTATTTTATTTGAATAAATCAATTTAATTTATATAATCGTTTAGTTTAGTTTAGACAGTTGTCTTGTTTCTCTTTTACTACTGTATAAGCACAACTGTCTGTTTATAAACAATAACTAAACTAGCGACAACAACAGAAAGAAATAAAGTGAAAGAAATTGCAATCGAAACAGAAAAGAAAAGAAATGATAATCGAAACACACACATACATAATACTGTCTTCCACTGTTGATGCAATACACGAATTATATATTATATAATTAATTAATATATTTCAATTGTTTTTATTACTTATGATTAATTACAAACTTAATTTAAATAACTAGTTGGCCGTGTAGCTTTTTGCTTTTTTTAATTGTAATCTTTAATTGTGTGACTGCGTTCAAATTAAGATTAAATCAATATTATTTGGCTTTTAACAAAATTATTAATATTATGTTTATTATTATTATTAGAATTATTATTATTAGTATCTACAGATAGATGATAAACAAGCTTTAAACAAATTTCAAAGCCTTGACAGCAAATTCTCGTTAATTTTTGAAACCAACAACAACAAAAAGATGATGATGATGATGATGAAACTATGTATTATACTGTGTGTACAAATTTGAAGTGTTGTGTCTGTTTTTTATAACTGTTTCTTTATAACTTTTATTACTCTTTCTGTAGTTCTCTCTCAAAGACTTGTGTTCTGTTTGTGTTACAGTCTGCATTAATAGAAAGTCCGTTTACAGCATGCAATGAATGTTCTATTTTATTTTTAATTATAACAAATCAAATTGTAATGTTTTTCTTTCAATTCCCAAACAGACACTCGCACACACACACACATACAGTTTTAATTTGTGTAATAGCTAGTTATTAATTATGTGAAAAATCGATAACAATTTTTAAAGCCGCACTTACTTATAATTTACATCTAGTTTCTTAGCTCTTATGTTTTTTATAAATAGTTGAAAACAAACAAACAATTTTATAAAACACAGAAAAACACTAATGTGTTACGTGTGTAACGTGTTAATGTTAATTAAAAATCAGAATAAAACAAAGTTTATAAGCAAATCAATCGTGTGAAATTATTGTGTAGAAACAGAACGAAAAAGAAAAAAAGAAACTGAAAGCAAGAACAACCAGCAAGGTGAGAGCACAAAGGAATGCTACTATACACCCACTAACACTCTCGATAAAGACGAACTCTGTACTGCATAATCAAGCAGCAGTAGATATAGCAACTAAGCTCTAGACAGGAACTCAGATAGCGAATTTGTGCCAATAAAAGTAAAATCCTTAAAAAACGTAATACGTAAAATACAAGTTAGTGTAATCCAGATCCCCAAAAGTTCCCACTTTTCCATAAAGTCGTCGCATATTCCACAATCAACATCCTTCCAGAACTTTGTCGGCATTGAAATTAGTCAATTATGCTAAAGTGCAAGCCGGAAAACAGAAAAACTTTTGGCAAATCGCAGCTTGCGATATCGAATCTACACTTACCAGGGACAACATTTTGAAATACTCTAGTTGGTAATAAACAATGATATGATATACACGTTTATAGTACTACAAAATACAAAGCAAGAGGTATACAAGAACGAGACGAAAACTTTTGACAACAAACAATTTCGACCCAGCAAAATTTTGATATAAAACAAAACAAGAAGAAGAAGAAGTAGAAGGAGACACACACACACATACAGACAAAGCAAAAAAAATGGCGTTTCGGATACAAAATTCTAAAATTCAGGTATTAAAAACAGATAGTGTTGTATAATGTTACATTTTTTGACCACAAGATGAAATATTTAGCTATTTATAAGAAAACAAGTAACAAAAATAAAGAAAAACCAAAAAAACAACAATATTCTTATAATAAAATAAGAAACAAATGAATAAACCTTGCATAAGCTTGTGTAAAATTTACAAGGTGCTTTTACAACATATTGTAGAAACTACACTTTGATAGGTGTGCGAACCAGGTGTGTACTATATATATTTTTCAAAAAAGAAAACCAAAAAAAAAAAAGAAAGAATAAACAAAAACCATAAACTATATTTTAAAATGCTTTTAAAATGAAACCATTAACCGTAATTAATCGAAAACACAAAATCGAATAATCGAGAAAGAAATTGAAAGTTCAGTTGTGATTAGAATCGCACAGTGTCAAGCCAAGCAGCTTTTATAGTTTTTAAACTGGAATGAGAATTCCAATTGAATATTGACTAAACTTAACGCAAAATTGAGCTAAAATTGACGACATTTCTAGTGGCAATCCAAATACAAATAAAATATAATAATTATAATGATAAAATAGTAATAATAATAAGAGAGAACCCCAAAGTTGTTTGCGATTTGTTTGGTTGATTGTTAAAAGCAAATATTCTTAACTAAACACACACAGACACATATACATGCACACTTATTAACGCAGCAATGTAATCGATTGTGCTAAAAATTAAGTAATTTATCGCACCATTTCAATTAAGGAATTTCAAATTAGTTACGTTTGCAAGTTTAATTTGCCAACGACCTGAAATGCTTTGTAAACATCAAGATGGAGATTTATATAGGATTCTTTCATTTTTAGAACATACACACATATTGATTAAGCAGTTATTGTGAAACTATTTCTAAGCAAGCAGACAAAAGAAATACAAATATTACGTACATACACATATAGTACTAACATGCATATATATATACATATATATACACGATATACAGTCAAATATACATTAGAGGATACAAGGCCGAGAAACGATAGGTGTGCTGAGTGTTGCGTATTTTTCAAAAAGAGCCTTTCAGATCGCATTCACAAATTTTGCATTATTTGGACCCCATGAAGGCCCGACTAGATGCACACACACAAATACGCAGAGACAGAGGGACACACACACACACACATCACAGTTTATACATACAAACACAAGCATATACATTAATTATAATAAATTTATTGAATAAATTGAACAAAAAACTTATAGAAAAACGAGGTTTGAATTCACTTTGGTTAAGATTAATACTGTATGCTCTCATACAGTTCAAGTCTTCTAGTTTGCATGTTTATTATTTATGCACCTTTACAGGTACATGACTCTGCCTGGCCCGCACCTTCATTGGCTTCTGGCACTTCTGGCACCTCTACTGGTAAGTCCACCTGCCCTGAACCATCGATAATTTCGTTGGCTGAGGACAAAATGCCCACATCAGCGCAACTCATAAAGGTTTCCTGTGCCCCACAGCCCAGCGAACCAGTACCATCGTCACAGATGCCCCAGTTGTTGCCTATAAAGGGGAATATATCTTGTCACATATAGTTCTTGATAGTAAGAGAGTCTGTGGCCACTCACCTGCCGTATAGGTCCAGCGTAGAACGCAATGCTTGCAACTTACTCCAGTGGGAAGTGTAACGTTTGAATAAATGTTTCCTGTGGTGCTGCCAATTTGAAGTTTTCTATTTCCATCGGCAAACAGCAGCGGATACTTGGCAAAGCATTCTTCCGATTCACTGCCAAACTCATCCAGATTGCACAGATCAAAACGAAAGTAACCCAAATGGTTTGCTGTGATAAGTACATTGATCTCTGCCACACTGACACCGCTGTAGCTTTTGACTATAACACCTTGGCCAAATTTGCCGCCAATCTCATTGGGTCTCGGCTGACTCAGGCTATAGTCATCGCCACACAAACCGCACTTGCCACCATTCTGTGTTTGTTTCTATAAGAATAATAAAAGCATAAGAAAGTTGTCTTTAAGGGATTTCAGATTGTGTTAACTTACCCAGAAACCACCACAATATAATCCATTGTCATCGTAGTTCTTGGGAGCCGAAGTATCATAGCGCCATCGTGAGGAACGTCCCGCAGGACTCAACATCATGCCGTGCCCATCGATCTGAGCCACTAGACAACCTATTACCAAGAGTACTAGACTGATCTGCTTGAGGTAGTTTGCCATTTTGTTTTGAACTTTTCTTTTCACTGTGCTCTGATACCATTTGGCTTAGACTTATATACCGTACATTCATAGTTCCGAAATTTTGGTCTTATCAAAGTTTCTTTATCTTCTTTATCTTCTTCGGAAAGGTCTCTGATTTTCAGGGTAATTATGACCGAATTGCTATGGGACTCTTATCTAACTGTTTAATCATAATACTTTATGTTTATGGGCGAAATTTTGGGGAATTGTTATATTAACTTGGCGACCTCGAACCATTTTTTGTTAAAACAATCATGACGCATTAAACTACCCCACCAATATGCGCTGCATTTCGTTAAATAACTTAAATCGCATTTGTTCAGTGGGATTATTGGGAATGAGGTATTAAACACATTCTCAAAACATTTCTTTGGAATATCTTTGCTATGCCAGCATTCCTGCATCATTACAAAGACTTGATGACTTCGAAAGAGCTACAGAAGGTTAAAAAATACTAACGCTACAGTCAGGTGCTGACTGTATAAGGCCATGGATTATCATATTTTACCGTAATAAAAATTTTAACGGTATGGAATCGCCGCCCGAATATTATTAGAATAAAATAAATAAAATAAATAAAATAAAATAATAAGTAATTAATAAATGAAAATTCGCACCCGCCTCAACCGGGAGTCGAACACACGCACTCTCTCACGGCCGTCCGCCTCTCTAACCACTCGGCCATTGCCTCACTCCTTGCCCCATCGACAAAGCTGCATTGTCAACCAATTTTGTTACCATACAATGCAAATAAAAAGTTTAAAATGCTGTGTGGCTAGATTTGAACTTCGGTATGCTTGCGTAAATTAGGTCTGCTTAAGTATAAATGTATGTTCAAAGTGAGTTTAATTCGTATCATATCTCACTTATTAATAGTCCGATTTAAATGAAATTTTCACATAACGCCCGTGGCAAAGTATTTGTCATGTAAGATATACAACTTTGGTTGTTGAGCTAATATTGTAGTTTTTAAATAGTTATTACTGATTTACGGAGGCGGGAAGGGGCGTGTCCAAATTTTAAAAAAACTTTGAGACACTGCAATATATACGTATGTTGTCGCAAAATTTTATGACTCTAGCTCTTATACTTTCTGAGATCCAGGTGTTCATACAGACAGACAGACGGACAGACGGTCAGACGGACAGACGGACAGACGAACAGACGGACAGACAGACATGGCTCAATCGACTCGGCTACTGATACTGATTCAGAATATATATAGTTTATGGGGTCGGAGATGCCTCCTTCTGCCTGTTACGCACAATTCCGTTCCGACAAACACAATAGTCCATGAATTTTTTTAAAATCCATGGCCTAAAAACACACAACATTTTAGCAATATGTCAGCTAACGTAGTATTTCAAATTAGTATGTTGCTAGGTACGCGGTAAGGTTAACACCTTTACATTGATAAACGTATTAACAGCGTACACAGCCATTATTCTGGCCTTGAGTGGAAATTGCCCTTTACTACCTTCTTTTCGGATAAGGTTTTTGGTACAAGGCTTACAGGAAATTTTCTGGAAAGAAGATAAGCCTAAGAACTATTGCCGAAATTAGATTGTTATATACCCCTAGGAAAAAACAGTTATAAAATAATAACAATTATTATTTTGTTGTTGGCAGCTGAGGTTGAAGCTGAGAAGTATATCGATTTTTAGACAGTAAACCAGAATGATATCTGCTAACGCATAATATGATACGTTGCATAGATAATCAATTTTTATCACTCTCTGAATACCTATAGTATCTTTATTTCTTTTCGCTTTTAACTTAATTTGTGATTGTGAGTTATAATTACGACTCGCACTGTAGTTTACTTATCACTACCAAAAAAGTAAGCGATCCACCATTTCTTTATCTGTCCTCAGAATCGTCTGTCTGGATGATTGCTAAATAGAAATATAATAGGTTTATGCAATATATTTATTCAATATGTAAATGTGGATCATGTAAATTATTAAAAGTTAATATTGGAAGACTAATGTATGTTTGTCTCCCTCTTTATAGGCAACTGGCGTCTGCAGTTGACTCTAAATTGTGGATCTTTAACTTTCTTTGACTTAGCAAACTGGTTTCGGTGGCTGCTCATCCCAACTGGATTGCAGATGAACCTCAAAAATGTGAAAATCCTAAAGCTTCTTCAACAAAGCATCGGTGGTTCAGTGGTAGAATGCTCGCCTGCCACGCGGGCGGCCCGGGTTCGATTCCCGGCCGATGCAAATACATTTTTTTTATTTATTCATTCCTACAAGAATGAAATTGTTTATTTTGACTGACAATAATATATTTATAAACTGAAATACTTAGATTATAGTAATTATGAATTAATTATTACAAAGCTTATAGTAATCGAGCGTTAATATCATTTAAACTACTTAACTCAGCCGAATTTAGATTCAGGAGAATTTTTTACATTTTGTAGGACAAATCGTGGATTATTTTACCCGCTACCCGTAGGGTAAAATATATGTACATATAGCCATATCCGTCTGTATGTCCGTCCATATGATCATCTTTATCTTAGAGTATCTAAGAGCTAGGGCTACCAAAAATATGTACATATATGAAATAATGTCTAAATCCTGCTAGCAGATCAAGTTTATTTGAAATTTGAACACTACCCATTCCGCCTCCGTAAATCGATAAAGCGTAAGACGCAGTTCATTTTTAGTTAATACAGTATCAACTATCTCTAAATTTGTTTGAGATCGGATAATTAACAGAGAAGTTATTCAAAAAATAATTTGAAAGAGATATTGAGCTACTTTCAAGCAACTTTCTTGCAAAGTTTTATATTTAAGAAATCGTTGTGGTCAGGTGGGTAGCGGGTATATCAAAGTCGAGCACACTCGACTGTAGCTTTTGTAGTCGCGATAAACTATAAGCCCTTTTTCTAGACAATTGCCAAGAGAATTTTATTTAGATTCCTTTTGTCTTTCATCTGCAGCTCATGGCACTGGCTATGGTGACCATTTTGCGCACAACATTGACATTTGTGCCGTAATAAGGATCAATATCCTGTTTGCCCATTGTCACGTCACAGTCCATTCGAGTGGTGGTCGGAGTACTGTAATCCTCGCCAGCGGTATCCATGGCAGAGGCATGAAACTCCAGACAACGGCTGTTTGTGAGTATTTCCTCCAAGTTGGATACTTTGATGCCGGCGCCGGGCATTATAATAATGTCACGATGATGTTTAGCTATCAATTGGGCCAACAGGTCAGCACCTTCGGCAGCAGATTGACGAAATCCGCTGCTCAAGATGCGTTTAAAGCCCAACTCTTTGAGCAGCTCGACATTTTCGTGCATAAACTTTTGATCGGTGAGATCAAAGGCGCGGTGGAATGTCACTGGCAGACCATATGAGTGCTCCATCACGCGACGACACTTATCCACATCGATTGTTCGGTCTGTGGTTAGTGCTCCGAAGACAAAGCCGTCGGCTCCATGAGCCCGTAGGAGATCCATGTCTGTTAGCGTTGCCTGGAGCTCCTCTTCGCTGTAGACAAAATCTGTGCCACGTCGTGGTCGAAGCATACAATATATGGGCAATGTGAAAGGCAATTCCTTGAGGGTTTTTAGTGTTCCTGTGGTGGGCGTTAGACCACCCTCTTGGAGAGCCGCACACAATTCAATACGAGCTGCGCCGCCTTCTTCTGCTGCAAATGCCGATTTGATGGAATCCACGCAAACCTCGAGTTTTATTTCATGACCAGACATATTTATTGCCAAATTTTAGCTATATTTGCTTTTATATGTATGCCTTTGCTTATGTTTTGATTGTTTATATTCTTTCTTGTTGCGACCGAGCAGTAGAGCTGTAAAAACATCGATGGTTGCTTCCATTGAAAATTTCCGATGTTGATAGTATGAACCATCGATAACATCGATTTATCGCCGGAAAAATTAATATTTAAATAAATAAATATGTAAACGCATACCTATGCGAACATATAAAGTTTAAAATGTTACGAAAAGGGCTTCACAGTTTTGCTTTTTTTTTCAATTTATCTCCTGTTTTTAAGACGAAAAATGTTTACAGATGCATAACAGTGGACAATCGAAAACATTTGATTATCTGTTAATGATAACAGAAGCAAAGTATTTAAGAATTGAGTGCAATTAACTCCTGTTAGATATGAAAGTTCCCATAAAAAAACATTAATTTTTTTCTGACGGCAGGTTATTTTTAGTACGAGCAATCGACTTTTTGAATAAATGTTAAGTATCGCATCATCGACATATTTATGTTAACTACAGAAAGTAATGCCAGCATTATATTGTTATCGATATATCGATATAAGTGAACATCCCTAGACACAACACAACTCTGCTCTTCGTTCTAACCTTAAAAGTGGCTAACAAAACAAAAAGTTGCCTCGAATTATTTTGTTTTGCTAATGGATTAATTACATTTGTTATAACTAAATAAGTAACAATGAACCCACGATGATCTGCTCGCGTTCTAAACATTTATAAATATTAAACTAAACAAACAACAAAACGTCCATTAAATCCAAACAGCCAGAAGTAGCAGCAGCAGCAGGACCGAGGCAACAAAAATACAAATACACAAAAACGAACACAGAAATAAATAAATAAAAAATTTATGGAAGCAACAAATAACACTCAATTAAAGAAAGTAAAAAACAAGTGCTAAGTGCTAAGCAACGTTTTAGTTAATTAATAAAGACTATAATTCGATTCTCTCTGGAAGTGCAACATGAAAAGAAAAATGCTTTAAATTACGATTTTTTCACTGTGTTCGCTCTGGCCCGGAGCTGCCAGAGGAGTTGTTTGGTTCCAACTCAGACACCGAATCCTACTCCTGCCACATAAAATCAAGAATTACATATTAACTGTTGTGAAATGTCCAAAGTGATCTAAATATTACGTCCGAGGAGGAGAACTCATGACGGTGCTCTAGAGGGCTGTAAAGGAATGCACTCAAAGACAATCGCCAGTACCACCTAACTAAATCAGAATCCGCGTCCGCGCTGGTGCTACAACCGCAACTGGAACCCACAACGAAAGCATAATCCACATCCGAGCCCATTACCGGCAACTGCAAGTGGAATTGTTGTCATAAACCTTGTTTAGCATTTAATTTGCTCGTTTACCGTTCTTGTGCCTCTCACGTTCGCGCTCTCTCTTTCTCTCTTCCTCTCACTATCTCTTGTTACATTTCACTTATTGTTTACGTTTATTGGCACACATTGTTGAACATTCTTAGACCTTTTGTTGTGCAATTCCAATAACCAATATTGTTAGTAAATTCGTCGTTCGTTGAGCATTTAAATCAAAATGAAATCTTCCTCATCAAAATCACGTCCAGCCGCTATAGCAACTACAACAACAGCAACATCTTTATCAGCAACAGAAACAACAACAATAAACAATTTACACCCGTCCAAACCCACCTTGCTGCCACCATCAACAACGCATTTGCTACGCTCGAGGGCCACTCACTATCCCATCGCATTAAATGAGATAAATTAAATTCAATTTATTTAAAAGGTTCGTACACATGTATGAGTTCTTACACACAGATACTTTTACTCTTTACAATCATCATTTTGCATTTTCTATTTAGTTTGTCTAATGAATTCTGAGAAAACTCTGCACGCATAGAATATTACACATTATATATTTATTGTAAAAACCAACTTTCCAAGAGGTCTCCTTTGTATATATAAATATTCAATACAGAAATGTATTGTATGTCAAAAATGCAAGTTCCTTTTGCGGTATGTCGGCCTGCTTAAATTACAATGTATGGTTATTATTCCGGATTAACTTCTACAAAGTTAATAATGATTGCATAGTAATTACTTACAGTTAGGCAGTTCAGTCGTATTTTGTGTAATTACTTTGAACTAGAAAAATAAGAACCTTAAAGCATATACATATTAATATATTCTGTCAAACTTTCTTAATTTACACAATAGACCCTTGATGAGATGTATTCTCAATTTCCTACGCTTCCAAAACTACCAATTTATATACATAACTGTTCCCTTCAAAACGTAGTTTAATATCCAATAAACCACTAAATATTTCATAACTGGTTACATTTTCAAGTACCAAAAGCCTTTATTTGTGGCTTTGTAAAAAATCTAATAATATATTCATATTGATTTCATTTATGCGTAAACCGAATGAATTCGTGCAAGAAATATTTCAATTTTCACCCCTTGAAAAATAATTCAATGTGTTGAATTCAGCCACATTTTTAAGGGTAATTCAATTCAGTGTGCACTGAACAAAAATGCACTTCAAGGATAGATAAATTGCTGCTGTATTCTTTCGAATTCCATGTGGGCACATACACAAGTGAAGTGTAAACTATTTGGTTCGTTATGCGGCGATATCCTAGTTTTGAAGTCTAAATTTCTGTAGACAATTCTAAACTATAAATACAGTTAAAATGGCGATTGAAGTTTTCTTTAATGGTAATTTATTGTTAATGTTCGGCAAACTCTGCCTTCATTTTCACAGTCAAGTATCCTTCCTTACCTGGTTTGTTTATATAGTTTGACGTTTAAGAACTTTGTACAAGTTTTCGTAAAACTTTCATTTTGTCCGTGTTTTTTCTTCAGATGTTCTATGAGACCCGTTTAGTTTAGCAAACAAACGTAACTTAAGTTTACTTAAACCAATGTTTGAACAATAAATACATTTTTATTACACAATTAAATCTACAAAATATCTCATATTATATTTTCTTTCAGTTTTTGGAATCCCAAGATCTCCTCTATATCCACGCAAACTTAATGCAAATTACACATGTAAGTACTTGTCTATCTCGTAGAGGAACTATTAATAGCTTATTAATAATACTGAATACCTAAGATTATACTATACAATCTAAATCAGATATGGATTTAATTTACTAATTTACGCATAATTTATTTATTTATTTTTAAGATCTATAAGTATAAAGTGTTTTTGCTATATACAGCCATTATTATTGTATCCAAACTAAAAGTAAATTGGTTTTGATAAACTTAGCAGTGTTAGAATGGCGATTTCATTTTAAAAGCTTTCCCTATCTTTGAAAGACTGATTGAAATATAAGACAAACAATGAACTCTTTAGATCCACAACTAAATTATTAAAAATTAATCTTAAAAACCTTATAAATAAACTTATTTACAACAGTAGCAACTAAATTTATGTATGTAATGCAAATAATAAGGTTAGTTTCAGTTAAATCGAGGATTATATACAAAGGTAGTTTTTAACCCCGTTCTAATAGAGTTCTGATATTCAGAACAAATTTCGTGGTCTATTTAGTTAGTTGGAATGTGTGTAACAGGCAGGAGACATCTGTATCAACAACCGAGTTGTTCTAGCCATGTCTGTCGAACGCGAGCTTTTTCAGTAAGATAGCACAATAAATAAAGATGTTATAAAAGATCTTAACCTTTAACCGTAACCTTTGCACCAAATGAGTATATTTTAAATGTTTCAAGCTCTATGTCGCTAATGAACAGTTAAAAAACAACATAAATCTGTTGCCGTCCGACTAGTATTTATGAAATATGTATGAGGTGATTGTTCAAAGAGAACTTTCGATATCTAATTTGTATGAAATTAAAAGGGTATTTTCACATTATTGGTAGATTTTAAGTGTGGGCTTAAATTATTAGAATTATTATTAGAATTATCCCTTTTTGGCTGATCGCACTATAACAAATGTTATAAAATATTGTAAACAAAGAAGAAGTACAATATTCTGTGTTGGATATCATATCCTAATAGTTATACAAATCCTTCAATAAATTGTATAAAATCTATGTAAAAGTTATATCGGTCTATGTCCAAGGATCTCTGATTAATGTATTCCAGATAGCTTTAGTTTTGAGACACAAATTAATATTGCAACCGATGTACAGAAGATAGTATCAAATAATAAACTTGACATAAATTGAACCAGAAACCATACCTGTGTTTCCTATGTTTCTCTATTAAGTCATAACTAATTGTGTATTAATGCATAAAGTTTATAGAGCACTACAGAATTTTAAGTTGAGTAAAAAGTTAAATCAGTCGAGGTTATTAAAACACAAGAAAGGCGAAGGTCAATTGTACGAGCACGTTCCCGAGTAATTTCCCCCAGTTTTAATTTAGTCTAGACTTGAATCAGACCGTCGACTGAACAATCAGTGCAATAGCAATGGCGGTCGTTCTGCGCGGAATACACACACACACACACACACAAACAAACACACATACAAATACATAGTATTTGGCTTTAACCTCATTAGAAACAAACTGCAAATTGCAGAGACTCTCGAACGGGGCGCAAGCTCTGCCGGCGCATTGTTTTGAAACTTATTGGAAAATAATTTCCATATTTGTTTTTCTGAACAAGGGAGGTTTGCAGTACCAGCAGCAGCAGCAGCAAAGGGGAGGAGGAAAATGCAACCCTCGCCTATTGTTATTTTGTTCGTATCGAAAAATACTACACTCTGCTTGCTGGTTTGGGTTCTACTCTGCCCTGTTCAGTGTTCAGTTCTATTCTTGTTCATTATGTACGTCGAACAGGCTCTGGACCTGCGCATATTGGTTATCCGCACATACATAAACACACACACACACACACACATACAGACACAATGACTCCTATTCCTTCTGGCAGCATCTCGCTCGCTCTCACATTGCCAACCACGGACACTTTGAAAAGAACATCCTTTGTATTTGTTGTTGTACATGAAGTACATCATTAAGTTGTCGGTCAGTTGGCTGGCTGGCTGGCTGGCTGGCTTAGGGCGGCCACTCTAGGGGGAGGGGCCAGTTGGGTTACTTGTATTTAGACTTAGTCATCAGTTGCTATTGGGGTTTCTAAGTACTTTCATAAATATATCGCAAAACGTCGCTGTTTAGCGTACAAAAAATGCACATGCAACAATTGTGAAACACTGAAAAAAATGCAAATCGAAATAAAGTTAATTTACAGTCTTTATGTATCAGTTATTATTATAGTTGAAAAGGAACTTGGTCGTATTAATATTTAAACACTGTAAACACATTTCATTTATAGCAAAAATTGGTTGTAAATATTCTATATGCTCAAGTTTTTATATTTTTCCACAAAAGTTTGTAAGTTTTAATCAAAACTAAATACTAAAAATACTATAATTGTACATATACATAGTCTATATAGTAAGGACTTTAATGATGTATGTAGTAATAATCATGAAAAAGGGCATATGTTAAAACCTTGGATATCATTAGTTAATCTTCTTTACTTCCTTCATTATATATATCTTTTATTATACTCAAGAAATATTTAAAGCAATCGTCATCAATACTGAAAGATACTTATATTTGAAACTGAATATAGAAAAGGATTCATATTTAATTAATTTACATCTTAACGTGCATCTTTATAATCATCGACGCGCCTATTTTTGTCAGTGCAGCTTCCAGTTGCACAACAACCACCCAAAAAACAAAAAGAAAACAAGAATGAATGATTATGTACTCTGGTCTTGCTTATGTGCTGGCACATGCAACCCACACACACACAAACGCACACACAGCGGTTGACAGGGTGTGTTTGTTGAGTAGTTTGAAGCGCATTACATGCCTCGTGTCTCGTGCCGTATACCTCGTGTCCTGTGTCTCTGCCCGGGATGCTGTCAACAGAGAGAAGGCATCAGGATTCAGTTTGACTCTTCAGCTTTGTGCCGCTGCTCGCTTTTTGTGGCTCGTGGTTAACAGCAGTTCCATTTCAGTTCAGTTCAGTCAGTCGGCAGTTTACAACTAGCAAACAATTAACAGTTAAAACAGTTTGTCAACAATCTGATTGTCGTAGATTGTCGTTCCTTTCTGCTTTGTGCTTGTTCTCTCAACTTCCGTGTGCCGTGTGTCACCTGTACGAGTGCTCGACTTCAGTGGCTGCTGCAGTTCTATTCAAGCCTCAGATCTGACAATCAGGTGATTATCATTCAGGTATACACTCGAGGCAATTCAGTTTAAGGATCTTCACTCGCAATTATCTTCAACATTCTCTCTTTCGGCATTATGATCCCTTCTCGCTTGGCCTGTCAATCAAATATGAACTCATAACAGCCTCAGGGCATTTATCCTGCCAAGCGTACGAAAATGTAATAAGGATAATGAAATGTTTTGCGCGTTGTTGTTCCTCATCTGCCGCTCTATCTAAAGGGGATTTCTCGTGGTAGTAGTTTTAGTTTGCCCCCAAGGTGTATTGTTTGTTAGGTCCGTTCCGTCTGTCTGCAGCTCTTCAACCGGCTGAAACTTAGGCACAAAAGAAAACCGATGCAACAATAAGTTCCCATAATTATTATTATTGCGCACAGTTAATAAACTGATTTCCTTTTAAATTGGTTTCCACTGCAGTAGCGTGCAGTCTCATGAAACTCATTCTATAACGTATGAATGCAGTTCCTGGGTATTTCATTTGATTTGTATAAGTTGTAAAGGGTGTGATTTCATGTGGGTTGGTCTAATAAAAAACATAGTTTATATAGTCTAAAAATATGTAAAATAAGAGATAATTTAATATTCAACAAATGACAAGAGTTACATCGATATACATAGAAAAGAAGGGTTTATAACTTTGTGCCAAAGGAAAATGTTTGTATCAGGCAGAAGGAGACGCAAGGCATATACCTACAAATGTATGTATAAATGTATATATTCATGATCAGTGTCAATAGCCAAATCGATATTTGAATGTCCGTCTGTATGAATACCTAGATATCAGAGATCAGACGAGTTAGGGCTACTTAATTTGATAACAATTTACCTACTATAGTACGCAGATCATGTTGCTTTTACAATTTGGTCACGCTCCTTTCCTTTAAAGTCCCATTTTATGTGGGGCACATAATTTTCATCCTCCAAACGATTTCTGAAAATTTCACTATGAACACATATGGAACAAGACATACATACATCTGTGTTCACAAAAATAGCAGTGCGAGAAATGCAGTCAATTACGATTCTTCCAACGTCTACGCATTAAGGTTGTAGAATGGAATGTGTATAAGGAAGAAACGAAAAAATCCCGTTAGATTTGCGAGATTTAAGCAAATGAACAACTCTTTTTGCTAGAAGCACCAGTCTTTGGCTGTTCATTAAAATAGCAGTGCGTATCTTGATAAGCCAAACAAATTTTGTTAAGACGTTTAATTTAATTTTGTTTAAATGAATAATGTAAAAAAAATTAACAACATTTTGAATAATAAATTAATTTGTTTTTGTTTAAAATAATCACAAAGTTAAAACAAAATTAAATTTGTGAACATTTATTTACTTTTTGATATATAAAATTAAGTTTAAAGTTGCAGCTCATGAGCATGTATGTATGTATGTATTTTAGAAGTTATTGAGTAAATAATATTACTGAACAGGGTGGTATATAACAGTCGAGCTCACTAAACTGTAGCGTTATGAATCTAAGCTACTTTTAGGAAATAATGAATATTAAACCTCAAAGACAGTAAAATTGGTTACATTAATTACCGTCGGTTTTTTATTTTGTTTCCTTATATAAGGTTATGCTATATTTTAAATTCCGAATGGTAATGATAATGTTTTCATATGACCAATCTAATACAAAGAGTTTACAATACAGAATTAGCGGAATAACAAGTTAATGTCCTTATAATTAAATGTATAACATTGCGAAGTTGTTTAAAAACATAAGAAAACTTTCAAGCAACATAAAGTATATAAATTAATTGACTTATAGAGGTTAAAATCTTGCCGAAACTTATAAATCGTTCTGCAACTGCAAACACTCTACAAGGCCAACAAAAAGCAGTCACCGTTAGTCACGTTAGAATAGAAGTAAAGGGAACATAATAAGATTCCGTTTTGAATGAGATTTAAGTTGAATTTAGCTTTGATTCGGATACAAAGCACAGAGAAGGCGCTTTTATGTAAAATGTCCAGAGAGATGCTACTCGGATGAGTGGAGATGTCTTAGTTGATGCTGTGTATTCCTGTGAATCTCGGGAATCTGCTTCATGGCATTAGAGCACGCTGAGCAAGCAGAGCAAGCGGCTATTATGTCATTAAAAGGCAGTTGCATCTTTTTGATGTCGAGGCTTTTATAAGGCTCGCGAGATTCGGTCGGTGCTCGTTCTTTGCGCAAGGACTCAAGAAGGCGCAGCGCCGCGCATTTTCAATAGGTTCCTTTGACTGCCTGCCAGCACGAGGGGAACTTGAAGTGGCCGGCGAAAGCTAGGCAGATAGACGGATACATAAACACGTCTCTATATAGTAGTAGTGTTTGTTTGTGTGTTTGTACTATGCGCTATGTAAGTTTGTGCCGACTATCATCATCCAATGTGGGATCTCTAGCTGTCTCTGTCTCGTTTTTTAGCGTTTTAATTGTGCTTTTCTTTGTTCTTTTGGCTGTAATGGAGTGCTATGCAAATGGCGTTTTGATGAGTTTCCTTGGCTCTGGCGCTCTCTTTGTTGTCGCACCAGACGTTCATCCCCTTTATTTGGCTCCCCTGACAGTGAGTGTATCTGTGTGTGTGTGTGTGCAGGCTGGCTGCGAAGGGCTGTTGCCGTCAGTGCTGAGAACTTTTGGTAGCCAAAATATGGTTAGATTAGAAAAAAAAAGCTGCCTACAAATGGCTAAAACAAAAGAAAGTTGTGCGGCTGTTTATAAAAAGTAAATTTCTAGCTAAAAGCTTACTTTATTTTCTATTTCTAAATGTTGAAACCAAAGCAAAGTGCACAGGCGATATTACAGATTATATATCCCATAAAAGCAGGGTAAACTTTTTGCTATATAATATTTTGTTGCCGATATTATATCACAAACTCGATAAAACACGATATAATTGTCGTAAGTTTCTCGTTGAAAACACCTTTCATACGCGATTTGGTCACGAATATGATAAAGAAGTGTTGTTCCACTAACAAGAATATTCTTCATAAATTGAGATTCATTGATCTAAAGACGCCTTTAATTCAGAGAAATTTATAAAAACATATAAAGTACACATAACGCTATAAAATCAAAATAGGAATCAAAAACCATAGCGAAATAATTGTTGTACTACATATTGTTTGGTTTCTACTAGAACTTAAGAACATTAGTTATTCCCAATTCTGTCCAAATTCATATCTTGTTTAACATGAACGTTTTTATTTAGTTGTTTTATTTGTAAACTAATGTTAATTCCTCATAATTTCATGTTTTTCAATATGTCAATTGTATTTACCATATTCATTTTATAAATATACACAATCTCCACTTCTCTTACTAGTTTTGCTGCAAGAAAAAAAGCCAAATGAGCAGCACTGGCTTTTACTACTGCCGCCACCGATGCTGCTGCCGCTGTGTTGCTGTTGTTTTCGTCCTTTGTGATTGTTGTTGCCGTTGTCGTTGCTCTGTTGTTGGCGGCGGCAACAGAGCTGCTGCTCTCGTGTAGTTGTTGCTTTGACTGTGTGGCGGCAAAGGCAGACGAGAAGGAAAAAAATTTGTTGATTTTCATGCGCGTCAGACAGAAGCCAGAGCCCACCACCACCACCACCACCACCATTACCAGCAGCGAAACGACCCCTGTGTGAGTGTGTCAGTGTGTGTGTTCCATTTTCAAATTTCGTACATAATGGAATATTGTCCTTCCCTCGTCCTTTTTGTGCCATGTGCCATGTGCCCTGGAATATTGTATTGGTCGATAAGGCGAACCAATCAAAAACGCTCTCAAAATGGCCGCCGTTCAATTTCTTTGCAATCGAATTACGAGTGCTATATACAAGCCCACTCACATACTATATTTTCCTGACTGCACACACACTCACACATTTAAGTTTCTGAAGATTGTCCTGTATGCAAAGTGCGCAAAGGAGTCAAGTATGTGGAAATAAGACGCGTATCAATTTGTCCAATAATGCTTGGCAGTTTGGCCAAAAAGCTCTTTCAGCAATTGAAGCGCAATTCAATTAATGCACCCTTTGCTCTCTCTCTCTCTCTCTCTCTCTCTGCTGCTTCTTTTACTTCACTTCTGCTTTATGTGTGCAGCAAATGAAATTGTTCGTTTCCAGTTCAACGTAGTTAGCAAAGTCCTTTAACAGGAATTTATATTGTGTTCTGAAAGTAATTCAGTTATAACAGTTGAGCTATAATCGCAATTCGAATTTGATAATAAGAATATAAATAATACAAATATATGAAGTAAATTAGATTTGCATATCAGGTATATGTATTTGATAGATATACTTAACTTCCTAACTTATTTAAATAATATCATGAGCCTTTAAAGACGTAGACGTTCATAAAAAACAGTTAGTTACTTTATCCATGATGTTTTTTGGATATCGATGTGTTTTTTAAATATTTCAAAGTAAATAAAAACAAAGCTTGCAAATCGAAATCTACTAAACAAGATGTAATATTGGGAACCATTAAATATATAAACAATCAATCTCTTAATGCATTAACGTATGTCTTTATTTATATTTATATGTATCTGTATATGTATGTACAATATACACATGATATAATATGTAATTTATATTGTATTGTATTCTATAATATTGTTAAATTTATAAAACTTTTATATTTACTGTTTCAGGCCTTGTCTAACTGCCTTCCAAATTCACAAACGAGAATATACCAAGAGCATCTTCCATATCCCAAATATTTTGAAAAAATATCTGGCGTTTGTGATTTGTTAAAACCTTTGATTGTATTAACTTAAGGAATTAGGAATAGTTAAAATATACTTAGAGTCGACCAGCATAAAATACGATATAAATACACTTACGGGCTAAAAGCAAAAGCAAAACAACGCAAAGAGCACGACGAAGAAGAAGAAGGGGAAACGACCAAGCGAATTTAGATTGGCATGAGCCATCCATTGGGACTCCGGAAACATGATGATAATGAGTGTAGTGGGCCAAGACCACCTGTACCCGGAGAAGAGAGCCGAGTTAAAAAGGTAGAGATCACTTGCAACTAATTTGATATGTTCTTTATAAGGCTTTCAATTGATACAGATGACCGAAGGGGTAATAGACACCTCAAAGAACTCACCTCCATCTTATTTGAACTGGGCCCGCACGCTAAATCATCTGCTTGAGGATCGCGATGGCGTGGAGCTGTTCAAAAAGTATGTGGAGGAGGAGGCGCCCGCCTATAATGATCATCTCAATTTCTACTTTGCCTGCGAGGGACTCAAGCAGCAGACAGATCCCGAAAAGGTGAAGCAAATAATCGGAGCCATATACAGGTAAGAGAGTGAAATGAATCTAACTGCAAATTCTTTCTTAATCTACTCTTCTCTTCTCTCTTTGTCTCTGTCTCACTGTAGATTCTTGCGCAAAAGCCAACTATCCATTTCCGATGATTTGCGGGCACAGATCAAGGCCATCAAGTCGAACGAGATGCCGCTCAGTCCGCACATCTACGATCCGATGCAGCAGCATGTCGAGGCCACTATACGGGACAATATATATCCCAGTTTCCTCTGTTCCGAAATGTATATACAGTACATTCAGCAAATGTCGGCGGTGCAGGAACGTTTCAGCAGTAGCGCCGGTAGCAGTGGCAGTGGTGGCAGCAGCGTTGCCGGTGCCTGCGCTCTGCTGCCGTCGGCAAGTTCCAGCAAGCAGCAGCACCAACAACAACAGCTGCAGCAGCAGCAACTGCTGTTGCTGCCTTCGTCATCGGGGAGTGCTGTCCTTCCGCCGGGAGTCTTCATTAATTTGCCAGTGAATAGCGGCGGCGGTGGCGGTGGTTCAATGCTTCCTGCAGGCACTTGCAGCGCCAGCGGCAGCGTCTATGGTCCCTCAACGTCGGCCAGTTCGAGTGGGTCGATTAGTGCTACAGACACACTGCCACGCAGCTCAACGTTGCCCACATTACATGAGGATTCGGAACTTTCGCTTTGCGATGACTTCGAAAAGGTGCAGGTGGAGGGCAGTGGCGGCGGCGGTGGGCGTGTCCACAACGATTTTCCCATGCGACTCACGCGCGATCTACTGATTGCGACACAGAAAAGAAGACTGGAAATTAGACCACCCGGGTATGTAATGAAATTAACCAGCTTGACATTTATCCTTAGCTGCAGATAGAAGATAGAATACATATTTAAATGCATGTTCCATATTTTAATTTAAGTTTTTGTTTAGTTTAAAAAGTACTTGACTAGTATATAAAATACAATCACTCAATATTCAATATTTAAATAGTTTTCTTACCTGATTCCTTTGTTTAAAATGAGTTCTTTATTAGGTATTGTGTATATAAAGCATATTCACTTTCTTTTCTATTGGTTTTTTAATTTTAGTAAAGTTTCATATTATTTACTCTATATTAATATCTTTTATATCGATAAGATATTGTGTGGTGTTAAACTAAATTCACTCTTTGTTGTATAAGTTGTGCTATTTTAGTAATGACTCGTATAATTTATTATTTATAATATAAGTTCTTTGATATTAGTAATGATTTGTAGTTTTTGCAGTGTGGAAAGTGTGTTAAATTTTAATTTCCAACTGAGTAAAACTTAAAAGGCCACAAAATAGATAGTGTAGCTCAACTTAGACAGATGCCGAGATCTTTATTATTTTTATAAGAAACTTAAACACAATTTTATCTGGGAAAAGTATAACTTTATCATTTAAGTCATTAAATAACATATTTCAAATGTATGCAGTTATATTTAATAGTAGCAGACAGATCCCGTAGGAAGTTAAGTAGGAAGTTCAAGTATTTCCTTTTCTATTTATCCTATAAATATTTTCCACTTTTGTTTTCTACACTTGTTTTTAATTATACGAATCATTTCGATTATGTTCATTTATCTTAATTTGTTTCTTTTTTTATTTATTTACATATCTATTTGTACGATCACAAACGCACGCAACCACCTACACGCCCACCACCACCACCACCAACATGAAATGTGACACTCACCATAACGAAACCAACCCACACAACATCTACAACAACAACAACACGGATTTTAATCATCGTTTTATTCTGATTTATATTTCCCATACAAACGTTTGTTGTATTATTTTTTTATGTTTAACCGGAACTTGTTGATTTACCATGTACATAAATACCAAAAACATCACATTGCATGGATTTATCCGATTATGTTTTCACCTGAATGTGAATGTGAATATGCTCGGCATGTGTAGAGCTCATGGTTATGTATACACTGCGAGTACGAACACATCCTTTGTGCCCAACTCGCGCGTTGATTCGGAGAGAGCCAGTGTTAGTTCCGGCGGCAGAACTGACTCCGACACAATGTCGCTGTCCAGTTGTTCAATGTGAGTAGTTCTCCATCCAGCTCAACCAGCTCTCCTTGCTCGTCTTGTGACTGCTAACGTAGAATTTGGGAATGGAAAGTATGCATAGATAGGTATAATGTATATTCCTTTGTTTTGCATTCTTTCAGGGATGGTCGACCCTATATAGAACGCAGACACAGCTCGACGGAGAGCAAGGCCATACGCCAGAGTGCAATGGCGAATAAGGAGACCAATACTTTTCAGGTATTCAAGAGATTAAGACACAACTTTGAGCTATTTAACTTATCTTCTTCTTATGTATGCGACTAGGTGATACCTCGCACCCAACGACTACATTCGAACGAGCATCGACCGCTGAAGGAGAACGAGCTACTAGCCCTGCTGATACCCAAGCTGGAGGAGGTGAAGCGTAAGCGTGATCTGGAGGAGCGTGCACGCTTAGAGGTGGGTCCTAATTTGCCATACTATATACTTAACAGTTACTAATCCTCTATATATACTATATATAGCGTGTTATTGGCGCTCCACCGGGAAACAACGAACGATCGAATGCCAATGATCGCGCATTTGCCGAGGCGATACGGGAGAAGTTTGCATTGGAGGAGGACAACGACCAAGACATACTGGACCAGCATGTGTCGCGAGTGTGGAAGGACCAAACGCCGCATCGCTCACCTGGCACAATGTCACCTTGCCCGCCCATACCATCGCGAAGACGCACCACCACACATGACTCGGGCATGGTCAGTGATGGTGCCATGAGTTTGAGTAGGTTTCCACCTATAGCAATACTGATTAACTCCTGTCTAATCTGCGAATTTGTATGCATTCTACAGGTGGCCATTCAATGAAGCACTCAAAATCAATGCCCGATCCCAGTTCCTGCTCGAGGAAGCTAACGAATAAATGGCCTTCAATGAACACAGACAGTGGCATCAGCATGTTCTCAGCTGACACTGTCATGAAATATAAAGATACTAGGTATATAGATATAGATAAATAGATAATAGATACATCTCTCATGTATTACTAATTTTAAACTGTTTTGTAGCTCCCGCTCGGGTTCAAGCACGGCCTCAAAATTGGAGGAAGCAAAACGAAGACTGGAAGACGAACCGCGTCGTGTTCGTCGATATGCCCAACCACAGCAGCAGCAGCAGCAATCGCTATCCTCATTTAGCAGCAGCAGCAGCGGCGGCAGCGGCAGCACCCTGCATCATCACCATCATCATCATCAGCAGCAGCAGAATGTGGCGGGTCCGCCGCCGCCCCTGCCCATTAAGCCGCCGGAAACAGTTGTGGTATTTTCATTCTGCGAAGAGCCAGTTCCTTACAGAATCAAGATACCCGGTACTCAGCCGACCTTGCGCCAATTTAAGGACTATCTGCCTAGAAGGGGTCACTTTAGGTAGGTCTCTTGTGCCACCAACCAACTCATTAATATTTTATTAATCGTTTAAATGTGTTTCTTATTTTGACAGATTCTTTTTCAAGACGCATTGTGAGGATCCAGACAGTCCAGTGATTCAGGAAGAGATTGTCAACGACTCCGACATACTTCCCCTGTTCGGAGACAAAGCGATGGGTCTTGTCAAACCATCCGAATAGTCAATAAGCGTAAATTGTAGATTTTCTATTAAGCTAAATTATGTATGGTATGTTGGGGTGGGTAGGGGGTATGTCGTGTCTATCTTAGATATACAATTCGAGAAGCTATTCCCAGAAATCAAAACTTAAATAGAACTAACTGTACATTCAATAGGCTTTTCCAAGCAGCATCACAAACTATTGTACGGGAATTGTGGGTGTAATAGATTGATAAAGGGGTTAAGGTAAGGGCTATGGGGCTATATAGGGAGGGTGGGTCGAGTGCTAGGTGTTTCATAATTACGTCCTTAACATCTGGAGGTATTTTTTTAAATACACACACACACACAATTAACAAGATTAAATCTATGTGCGATTATCAGTCGAGTCAACACACACACAATCATACATACACACCCACACCTATTAATATGCATGTACTCTATTTTGTATTTGTATGTTTTACAAAAATGATGATGAACCCCTTAATGAAATGAATGAAAGAACACACAAAACAAAATCCGAAATTCTTTCCCCGTACACAACAAACAATAGAAAGAGCAGCATAAGAAGATGAACGAAATAATTAATTAAAAAGGAAAGAAAGTCCTAAATTTGGATTTGTTTGTTACTTTTTACTAACTATGGACTGCCTGCAATAAATTTTGTTAATATTTTTATAATGTGCATTTTATATGATGATATTAACAAAGTTCTATTCAACTCGACGAAAAATCAAAATATAATCTGTTTTATTTTTGTATAATCTATATTATACTTGCATATAAGTATAGAAATATGTATGTATGTATGTACAATTTGGAATTTATGTATTTATATATATACTACACATATACACACACACACACACGAACATACACTGTACTGTATTGTGCATTCGTCTATTATGTATAATTATTATTATTATTATTATACTGTATATTGTATTACCACATTTACATTGGGCAGCAACAAGAAATTCTGTTTGTTTATATGATAGAGAGAGGGATAACGATGAGTGCTAATTGCTCCAATAGTTGCAGAATTATTGCTCGACAGATTAATTGATTAAGTTAAACAAAAACCACAACAGAAAGCAAATAAACAATATACAATAAAAACAAAAACAGAAAGAAACAAAAATATTTTTTTAAGAAAACCGAAAAATAACCACAGAAATATGAAAACGATCACGAAAATAATGCATATACATTTATCATAGTAAAACATATTTTATTTGTGAGCAAAATGCATGTAGATTTAATAAAAAGAAGTACATAAATGGACACAATTAAGCTGACTTTTATTGTTAACATATCTTAGTTACTATTAATTCGATATATTGTTGTTGTATTTACAAAAGGAGCAGACGCATCATCAGCTAAACGGGCATACAATTATCCCGTTGGCAATGGGTTAAGTAGTTCTGTTCGTTGATGAAGGTGTGTGTGCACTTGGGGCAATGGTATCGCCTGTGTCGATTGCTACCAGGATTCTCATGCTCCCGCAGATGGGCCTTCATGTTGTACATTTGGGAGAATCGCTTGTTGCACACAGGGCAAGCGAATGGTTTGGCGCCCGTATGGGATCGTGTATGCCTCTCTAGATGGGCTTTTGTTCGGGTCTTGAAGCCACAGACCTGGCACTCCAGTCGCTTTGAATCGGTGTCGTGTATCATCTTGTGCTTATAGAGAGCAACCTTGTGGACGAATCGCTTGGAGCACACCTCGCACTGGTATGGAGTTTCCCCAGTGTGCCATGCCATGTGATGTTTGAGCCGGAACTTGCGACTAAACCGTTCGCCGCAATGTGGACATTCGAACTGTTTGACAGGCTCGTGATTCTGTAGGTGACCGATGAACCCGGAATAGGATTGCAGGGTCTTGCCGCACTGATCGCACACATAGCCAGGGAAATGCTCCCGTTTTGTATGGGCATTGTATGCACGGCGGCTGCTGAATTGCTCTGGACAACTGGGACACTGTATATTAACTGTATAGTCGCCCGAGCTATCCTGATCCTCGGCATCGCTGATTAGGTATTCAATTGTGCCATCAATATGTTCCTCAAATTCACTCAATATGTCCTTGTCCTCTTGGTAAATCTGCAGCTCATCAACTGTATCCTTTGCCTCTTCCGCATCATCCAGTTCCGCCTCAGGCACTTCTTCATTGATAATTATTTCGTTTTCAATATCCAAATTAAGGTTAACCGATTGGTATTCCTCATCTTCATCACAATCGGAATTATTTTCAATAAACTCGTGCTCTTCTTCAGCTTCTACAACCACTGTGTCGTTATCCACAATCGTTGCCTTCCCCGACGTCGACTCGGATCCATCATCCAAATCGGTTACGTCCACAGTCTCCACGACCTCCTCGACGCTTGTATCAAATTTATCTACATCCTCTATTTTGATTTCAGTCCGTGAAATTGACTTAAAGTCCTTTATTATGAATGGACTACGTATTAACTCTAGGATTTCATGTCGTAGTTTTCGCGCAACTTGTAGGGATTTGTGATAACGCGATAGCTTCTCGCAGCATTTCTTGCATATTGTCGAGCCCACCTCGCTGAGCACAAAACTAGTTCCCTTGGTACACTGCTGGACCAGGTCGCTTATCAATACTGGCGGCTTTCCGATCGATTCCTCGTATATATTTTTTGGATTACGAACCGAAAATTGACAAATGCAACAATTCATTTTCGTGCCAAGTATTTATATTAAATAAAATATTAACACAAATTCTGCTTGCCGAAAAAACATTATTACTAAATACTATTTACCAGTGTTGGAAGAGTGAAGAAATTTGTGTCAGTATTTTAGTGCGTTTCCATTGTGAATTTATACGTCAAAAATACTTTGTGCTCAACCTTTATTATGATAAACTAACGAAATTATAAAATGAATAAAATATTAAGAACCGTTTCCTCAGATTTGCGTAGTTATTTTTTTTTGAGAGATTTTACAGAAATTTTGTGATTTCGGTAAAGTCTTGATCCCTTCATAATTTCCCTTGTTCGGAAGGGACATGCTTTTCCAAAGGTCTACAAAATTTTCCATTGATATTCATATTTCAAAACAGGCAATTATCATTTAACTTACCTTACACTGCCCGTAAAGAGTCACATTATTGCAATCAATTTTCATCATTCCACCACCAAGCGGTTTTACGCACAGCTCCTTTTCTTTAAATTCTGCCTGTAGTTTGTCGAACAATTCGACTATATACAGAAAGAACATAATACTCGATTAGAACTGACAAAATCATTCATATACAGACAGTCAAGTAACACTTTACTCAAATGTGCATGTTTATATAATGTACATTTGTATAAAGCGTTACTTGACAGAATGTATGTAAATACATATAACTACTAACCATGACTGCCAACGGTCGCACGTACTACCGTTCTGCCAAACAGGGTATCACCATGCTGATAAACTGTTAGGAGCAAATAGTTCTTGTCCCCTTCACCGAAATCGTTTACTTTTTCTAATTTAACCAATGCCCTTGCGGCATCTTTGCTACCATAATTTCTAAGAACCATTGAACTCTGCGCACCAAGCAGTTGCTTGGCGTACAAATTGCTGAACATTCGTAAAGATGTAAGAATTCTCATTTTCACTTTTTAAAATTTAGAATTTAGATAAATTTTCTAAAGGATATTACCGGCATGAATAGAACAGATTGAATGAATTTTTGTGCACATGAATATCGGTAATTCAGTTTAAAAAAAACCAAGCTTTTCCATGCCACTTCGATCGTTGTATAAAATCAAAACACATTTTTTGTTATACTTAAAATCGCAGTCTCCCATGATCGTTTTTCCGTATAAATGAGTCGTTGATCACAGAGACTAGATGAGCTACATACATACCACGAAATTTCAGTTATAACGTTCACCTACAGCATACACATACATATATGAATAGTTAATGCATAATTCGATGGGACCATAAATACATTATTTGTTTATTTATAAAGAAATCCAAACATATGAGCTGAAATTAATATCCCTCATCAGTAATTTCTATTTCGTAGTCTTTAAATTTGGTTAGCAAAATTTTCTTCGATTCCGAATGATCAGCTTTACCAAAGCCCTGTTATATAAAGATAAATATTTAGATATATTATAAGGATATGATTTATGTAAGTGTATAAAAATAACATATACCTGAGAATATCCATAGACCTTTAGATACTTTTTATCTGGGTTATGCTCGATTCGGCCTCCACCCAAACATTCGGTATCCAAACCATTATCCTTATATGTTTCCTGGACACGGTCATAGATATCGGCTGAAGTAAATGAGTTATCTGTTGATTAGTATTTGCAATAAATTATTTAATTTGTGGCTTACCGTGCCATTTACAATCGGCATATCCACGAACTATAGTTTTGCTGGGTTCATTTCCATCAGCATTCTTTTTTCCAACAATTTTGATAAGAATATATTTAAAAATTCCTGTGTCGTCGATGTCAACTAAAGGTACTTTCGCCAGTGCTTCCTCCGACATTTTGGAAAATCGTAATCCTTTTAAGAATAAATATAATAGCCGATTTTAATGATCGTATTTTAAGCTTACCAATAGGACGTACAACAGCTGATTTTAGCAAATTTCTTAATATGAGAAGCATTTTTTAGAGATGACAGATATTCAGATTTGACCTCAAAATAATATGTAACTGCAATGTTAGCAGTAGGACTGTGACTCGTTACAGCTAGAGGTGAGAGCCACAACGATGGCTCCACACTGTTAAATACATTGTTTCCCCTGTACATGAAAACAGCTGAAGTAGTGTCGTGCATCGACAAATAGTGAATGGCAAAAATTGTGAATAGTTTGTCTGCGGTTTTTTTATTAAAAATCAAGAAAAGATAAATTACTTAAACTTATATTACTCTTCTACATAGTAAATAGCATAAAAGCTATTAAATCAAGAAAATTTACTATGAGCGCGACTAGACCGTTCTGTTTCGTTTGTGGCAAAGTTAAGACCGTTGGTGTCTTTCAGCTCATTGAAGGCAAGTGAAATTGACATTAGTAAATAATAAGAATAATTACGAACTTATTAAATATTTACTGTAGGTTGTATTGTACCTGGCACCTTCAAGCCTATCAAAGATATACTAAAGTACTTTGAGAAGGTAATTAATCAACGTTTGGAGCTAACACCAACCTCAGCCGCATGCAGAGATTGTTTGGAGTATCTCTTCAACTACGATCGTTTGGTTCGGAATCTCAGCCAGGTTCAGCGTCAGATTGCAAACTCCTTGTTAAGTTGCCGGAAACGCAAAACGGGCGTAGTGACGCCTAACAAAGGTGCCGTAAAACCAAAATCAAATTCTGAACAAAGTGTGAATCAGCAGAAATTCAAAATAGAATTACAAGATGTAAATCCAAGAATATCGGCTGTTGTGCAAAAAGCTACTAAGACAGAGCCACAGGATGATCAATCATGGAACGATGAACAGCAACAAGATTACAGCGAGAGTGAGGAGAGTATGGACACCTCAGATGGAGATGATAATCTTGATATACCTTGTCACATTTGTGGCGAACTATTCTCAAATCAAGATGCCCTGGTACGTCATATCAAAGCAGATACTTGTCAGAAAAATGAATCTGCCACCTGTAATATTTGCGGGCTCAAGGTGAAGGATGAGGAAGTTCTCGATTTGCACATGAATCTGCACGAAGGAAAGACTGAGCTCGAATGTCGTTATTGTTCGAAGAAGTTTTCGCACAAACGAAACGTACTACGCCACATGGAAGTGCACTGGGACAAGAAGAAATATCAGTGTGACAAATGTGGTGAACGTTTCTCTTTGTCATGGATGATGTACAACCACCTGATGCGACATGATGGCGAAGAGCACGCGCTCATCTGTGATGTGTGTCATCAGAAGTTCAAAACAAAACGCACCTACAAGCACCACCTACGCACCCATCAAACAGATCGACCCCGCTATCAGTGCCCAGATTGCGAGAAGTCCTTTGTTGATAAATATACGCTGAAAGTGCACAAGCGTGTTCATTTACCTGTGGTGGAGGAGACGAAGACAGCAGCAGAAAGTATTTCCCCGAATCCCTAAACAGTTTGGTTTTCCTCATCCATGCATGGATTTTAATATTTAATAATACACATACACCTACATATGTACATTTACTTTTAGGCCATACCATATATCCAAAGAGTGGATATGAAGGTACTTAGTTAGACAACTTGTGCGACCCTTGAAATAAATGCAGATTATTGCCAGCGTAATATAAATGCAAAATTCTTTTCCCAATGCAATCTGTCGCTAAACCAATTTATAATCCCTCTTGAAAGATTTTCGCGAAAATTCCAGGAATTTACCTGCAAAGGCTTGAAAATCGGGACACGCTAATCCGCGCAATAAAACAACAGATGTTCAATATGTTAGGTATATATTTTATATCATGCATTCTACCTGCTTCCCCCTTATATAGTTCGAAAAATTCAGAGTTGAAATCAGTTGAAAAGCAAACACTATCGAGAAGACATCTCAAAAATGGACAAGTTTTTTATACAATTGAGTTGCTGCGTGGATATGATCGAGAGTGGAAGCACCGCTGATATCGATGGACTGAATAAGTTCTGTGCTGTGTTCCACAACTTTGCGAGTAAATTCAAGAGGTCTTTACCGGAAATGGCACCCAAAACTGAACTAGAAGGAAATATTAAAATACATGTGGAGACTATTCATCTGTGCTTTGCACAAATCGTAACCTGCATCACTCAACTGGAGCGTACAATGAGTGCGGAAAAAAGATTCGGACATGGAGAAGAATTTAAAATGACAAGACATTATTTTCTGGATCGGATCAATTGGTGTTTGCGCCTGATGCAAGCCTCGCTATATCAGCTCTCAGAAGAGACGTACGCCAGCACCGAAGTTCGATTAGAGGATCGTTCTTTTGTAGAACTCTTGGACATGGCTTTGGAGAAATTGGAAGTATGCATTGAGATCACACCGAATGAAAGCCTTGTTTCACTGGAGGATCACGAAGAACTCTATACTGAAGTGAATCATATTGTAAAGCACGCATTAGCCTTTGCCAACGTTGCCTTAGAGTCTGATAAAAAGGCTCTGAATACTATTTGCGAAACAGTTTTGGATGAATGCAGCATCTTCGAAAAGAATTTTGATAATCATACACCTGGAGAACGTAAACTGGAAGCGTTGACTCTGAAACGTGCACTATACTCATTGGAAAACTATCTTAACGAAGCTCTATTACGTTTGATATTTCAAAGTTTTCTGGACATGGAGGAAACATCCATATCACGATTCAAGGCAATACTCGGTGTGAGCGAACCTTCTCCAGAACTTGACAAACTAATCGCTGATTTCGATTTAAATATGGATCGCATACAACAGATCGGAGTATTTGCTATAGCTTTTACTGCCGATGTTAAGACCAAAACTATTGTGCGCAGTTGCTTGGCTACGTTTGAGTCCTTGGATTCGTGCATAGTTAATGTATTTAAACACCAAACCTCAATCCCTGCCACACAGCATGCTGGAATTTTGGAACGACATTTGAAACAGGAACTCGTAGTATTTCGCAATGTTATTCACGAAATCATTGATAGTCGAGCCATGATAAGTTGCTATCTGGATATTCTGTGCGAGAATATTGCCTATGCTGCGAAAGTCAATTCCAAGGGCCACATGTATCCAATCTCAGAAATGGGAAACATATTAATTCAACAGTTTCATTTGCAAATGAATTATGAAGAGCTCGGCAAAAAGGGACAGCGTATTTATGAGGATTTCGAAATCATTCTATGCGAATGTCAGGCCATTCTTGAAGTATCCGAACATGTGGATTTTAAACGTATCGTGAAACGTTTCAAAATTTTGTATTCTGTTTTATCCAAATTGAGCGATGCCATCGAAATTAGAGCAGACGAAGATAATTTTAATTGCTTGAATAAGTCCCAAACTAGATCGTTAAACGTCTCTAAATACCAGCGCAGTTTTGCCAAATCAAAAAATGATAATACAAGAAAGACCAACGAAGTTGTTGCCTTGGAACCTTTAACGAGCGGCAGTGATATTATGAGTTTCCAGTTACCAGAAATTGGAGTAATTGATTAAATTAGACTTAAATACTCTGTAGAATAATTAATAATTTAAAATATGAATAAATATATATATAGTTAGAGTTATCATCTTTTATTTTTTCTACAATTGAAAAATACAAATGAAATGGGTTGACAGCCCTGATGTACGAACTAAAACGATTGCAGCTAACAGAGACAACTATGGCAAGCATAATTTATCGAAACTGTCATCGATTGTTTTGCAACGCTGTGTACCAAGAAATTAGGTATCTAGAAAAGGTTGATTAAAACGAAAAATCTCTAAAAGTATACGCACCCGCATAATTATTATCATATCGGTCCATCCCTAAAACACTGACATCCCTAAAACTAAACGCCGTTTTTTGTAAACATTAGTCGCGGCGGAAAATAACAACAAGGAATCAAAAAGACAGCGCACCATGAATACGTGCTTCTTCTGTGGTGCCGTGGACCTACACGGCACTGCAAACTATGAGGAACTTTCATCAAAGGTGCCATCATCACACAAGTCGGTGTCTCTGGTGTTAACACACTTGGCTAGCTGCATGAAGATGGAGATTGATCTAAAGTCGGACACAAAACTATGCCCGCGATGTTTCAACGAGTTGTCCGAATACGATACAATAATGGTAAATTTAATGGTTACGCAAAAGAGACTCACCACGCAATTAAAGGCTGCTATAAAATCAGAATATGAAGATGATTCCCTGGTTGATTTGCTAGAAAAATCAGGAGACGACGATGCCGAGGCTGAGGCACTGTTTGTCGAGCTTGTGAAGGAGGAAAATGAATCCGGTATGGATATTAAAGAGGAATTCGATGATGACGACGACGAAGATTATGATGATGATGATGAATTCTTGCCGGAGGAGAAATCAAACAGTCGACACAAGTTTGAGGAAGATCTGCAAGGAAAATTCATTCCGAAACGCATGAAGCAAGAGTGCCCTACCTGTGGCAAGGCCTTCAATGCCCGATATCAGTTGCAGAAGCACATAAGCGAGGAGCACAACAAGTCGCAGGCGCATGTCTGCCCAATTTGCGGCATCATTCGACGGGATGAGGAATATCTCGAACTCCACATGAACGTGCACGAGGGGAAAAACGGAAAAGCAATGCCGCTATTGCCCCAAGAGCTTCTCCCGCCCTGTCAATACACTACGGCACATGCGCATGCACTGGGACAAAAAAGAAATATCAATGCGAAAAGTGTGGACTGCGTTTCTCGCAGGACAATCTATTGTACAACCATCGATTGCGCCACGAGGCCGAAGAGAATCCCATTATTTGCAGCATCTGCAATGTCTCATTCAAATCACGCAAAACATTCAATCATCACACGCTCATACACAAGGAGAACCGTCCCCGTCATTATTGTTCCGTCTGTCCCAAATCCTTCACGGAACGTTATACACTCAAGATGCATATGAAGACACACGACGGCGATGTCGTTTATGGGGTACGCGAAGAGGTGCCCACTGATGATCAGGTCGTCGAGGAGCTGCAAGTAGATGTCGATGAATCGGAACAAGCCGTTACGGTGATTATGTCGGACAATGATGACACCTCCGCCGGATTCTGTCTGATTTGTAATACGAATTTCGAGAACAAGAAGGAACTAGAACATCATTTGCAATTCGATCACGATGTAGTCCTAAAATAAATACCCCCTAACCAATTATCAACTTAACAACTATCTATATGGACACTTAATCAAGCTAAAAACACACAATTTAATACATACATATATAATAATATATAAGTATCAAATCGCCGCATATTTTCTAATTTTCCTTACAAGAATTTTCCTTTGTATAAGCATAAATAAACAACAAAAACATAGACAGGCATGTTTTGGTTCAGATAAGATTAGCTCATTTTTTAAAAGATGATTCTTGATTAGGCTGAAAGATCGAAAATGTTTTTAAAATCTTGATGTATTACAGACTGCTCTTTGAATATTGTAAGCCAATAAAAACATTTTCAAAATGACAACGATGTAGTAATTCAATTCGTAAAGATATTCTAGGAACCCTTGGACAGCCCAATATAAAGGAAATTCAATATATTAAAATTCACTTGTATATTGTTTTGAGGGCCTCTTAAACTCCCAATTAGCGCGCACTCACACACACACACTCTCGTGTAATAAAACAGGATTCACTGTTGTTTGTAACGTTTCAAATGTGTATTCCGTTATAAAAACTCGATAAAGCCAAGTTCATCAAAAACTTAAGTTTACTCATTCTCCTGAGAGCGCAGACGGGCGTTGGGGTTCGTCACACGCACTGACAGCTGCTTGGCGCGCTCGACAATCTCCTTGCGCTTCTTGGAGGAGACACCGTGAGCGATTTCGGCGCAGTAGACGCGGTTCTGCATCAACAGGACCTCCAGTTCGCGGACATTGTGGACCAGGAATTTCTTGAAGCCAGTTGGGAGCATGTGGCGGGTGCGCTTGTTGGAACCATAACCAATGTTTGGCATCAGATATTGTCCCTTGAAGCGACGACGTACTCTGTTGTCAATACCTTTTGGTTTACGCCATTTGTGCTGCATGAGAAATAGGAAAATTTATTATATTCGTTTCCTTGATTTATTTTCAATTTGCACTTACCGACAACTTGGCATAGCGATCCGACTGGTGACGGATGAAGTGCTTGCTGCGCTTCTTCACGATCGTGGGCCTGTATGCTGGGCGAATGGTCATTTTGGAGCTGTAATTTTAAAGACACATCCATATCAGAAACTTTCCTCAGGGGTATATGGCAAAAATGTCAACAAAGTTTGGTTGGTGTAAACATTTCATAAACGACACTTTCAAGCGAAATTGCATTGTTATTCACTTTTGACATTATTCAGCAGTTGTTTCAATTAAAAATAAGCCAACACTTATTGCTGATGTTTATGAAAATTATAGATTTAAGAAATTGTACGAACCGCTAATATGCAAGAGCACGTCAAAAAGAGAGAAAAAAAGACGCGAAGTTGGCCGCGCTTGACATTTTCCAGTGCGACCAGAGCTGCCAACTTATGTTTCCGTTTGGCCATTGCAACTTGTCATGCATGTGTGTCATGCAAACCTTTGGGAAAAAGTTCCAAACATATAAAACGTAGGCCAATATAAATATGCCATACTAGGAATTAACTACATTATTTTGAACAATATATGTTTTTATTTTCCTATTTTCTTAATGTAGAAAATTTTTTGTACAAAACTTTACACACTATTAAGAAATTTTGCAAGTTTGAACATATGCGATATTTGAAATCGCATAGTTATTAGTTCTCTCAAAATTCATTACTGTTTTCAATGTTATCGATTTAAATGCACCACAAGTAAAACAAAAGTAAGAACAGTGTTGTCGCATTGTCATCTGTCAGCTCAGATGTGTCTACGATCTATTTATAAATAAATAAGGGTTTGGAGCTAAATATTTAATGTTTCATATTAAAAGAAGTAGAGTCTAATTCGTCAGTGATAATTGTGTAAACGGAATGTCGATAGTATTGCTCAAAATATAACTATGCAAAAGTGTCGGCCACACTGAACTTTCGCCGTAATATCTTAAAATTAATTATGTAATAATTAGGCGAATTCAATGTGAATGCAAGACCAAAACAAACAAGGAGAGACTAGTAATCTGGTGCAATCAACGTCTGTTGCCATAAACAATGGTAGCAAGGTAGCATTTGCACACAACAACAGCAACATGAAAGCCGCCGATGTCGATTTGATATCAGACGAGGGCCGCAGCAGCAGCTGCAGCCCAACGACGGCAACGCTGTCGCCGGCAATAGCAACAACAACAACTACAGCAGCAGCAGCAACAAAAACAATAGCAACAGCTGTCAGTAGGAGAGAAGACCATGCGAATATATTTCTTGATCGGTTCTTTGGCGCTTTTCAATGGGAGGAATTTGCATGCGGCTGTGGTTCGGCTTTTGTCAACATCTCCGTCACATATCCCATCTATAAAATCATATTCCGGCAAATGTTACACGGTGTACCGATCGGGTCAGCATTAGCGCAATTGCAACATGAAGGTCTTGGATTCCTATATCGCGGCATGCTGCCGCCGTTGGCACAAAAAACCATCTCGTTGTCGATAATGTTTGGGGTCTTTGATGGTACCCGGCGATATCTGGTCGAGGATTATCGCTTGAACGACTACGGAGCTAAGGTTATAGCCGGAGTTGTGGCTGGCAGTGTGGAGTCAATTCTATTGCCATTCGAACGTGTGCAAACTCTATTGGCTGATTCGAAATTCCATCAATATTTCTCGAATACGCAAAGTGCGTTCAGGTAAGTGTCCTATGGGTGGACAGTGCTGCCAACTTATGTGTCATTAAAAAGAAGCTAGAAATAGCTATTTTATGATCTTTGCATAACACACACTCTTTCAAATTTAAACTATTTATTAATTAAACAATTAAAATAATTAATACTTGTGGCTAAACTAAAAACTCTGTGAATTTATAACTTATTTATAACTTCTTCAATTCCCCTACTTTCGCAGATATGTTGTAACAAACTATGGATTTCGGGAGTTATATAGAGGTATTGAACCAGTATTTTGGCGCAACGGCATGTCAAACGCATTGTTTTTTATGCTACGCGAAGAGGCCAGTGTCCGTTTACCAAAGAGGGTGAGTGTGTTGTATCAATCAGAAATAGAATATATAAAAATATTATCCTTTGCCATTGTTTTCACAGAAATCGGTGTCAACGCGAACCGCACAAGAATTTATAGCTGGCGCTGTTATCGGTGCCAGTATCAGCACATTGTTCTATCCTTTGAATGTGATTAAAGTGTCGCTACAGAGCGAAATGGGTCAGGTCTCGGAGGGCAGTTGGCATGCCTGTGTGAGGATATATCGTGATCGCGATAGCCGCATCGGGAATTTCTATCGCGGTTGCGCTTTCAATACGGGTCGCTCGTTCATCAGTTGGGGCATTATGAATACAGCCTACGAGAACCTCAAGAAGTTGTTTAGTCAACGAAAGCTCCACCCACAGTCGGTGCCGCTGGCGTCAAAGTAGAAAACTATAAATGTTGCACGCCAGGCCGCCGGGACTAAATCATGTGCTATGTATTACGTATTACGTAAACTAAACTAAACTAAACTTTTACTTAAACATTAACTAATTAAGCTGAATGTATACAAATGTTTCCTTCTGCCTTTAACTAGATGAAATGATCGATTTTTAAGTTTTGTTTAAGCCGCGATATGTGTGTGTTCTCTCATTAAATCTACAAAAAGTATATAGCATATATAACATTTGTATATCATAGCACGAAAGACACACAGACTGCCAAACTTAAAATGTTTATTGGTTGATAAGTTCAAAAGAAAGTCGGATTATTTCATAGTCTCTATTCGGAATGAGTACAATAATTGTGAGCATTTAAAGAATCTAAAAACGAAACGCAATTAAGTAAATTAATATTGTATATACGGAACATACTATTTCAACATATATGAATGTGTATTACGATTAGAACATGAATTAACTACTAACTAGCTAGTTTGTTAATGTTGTATATACTATGTGATGTTTGAGATTTTTTCGAGCTGAAGTTAATAAATTAATTGAATGTGAAGTGTGTGTTATGGTACTTATAACTAGCAGATCTTTCCCACATCCCAGAATAAACAACTTGCTTATATTTTTCATATATTTAGACATATATTCGAATTCAGCATTTGATCTATTTACCAGGTTAAGTTGTATTAAGTATAACTAAAATATTAACAGTAAACTAGAAGGTAACTTGCATTAAGACACATATCACAAAGAATGTTAATAAGAGTTGGACGGGACTCGTAACGTTCGTTTCTTCTTCTAACGTTTCTTCAGCGAACTGCGATATCTTTGATAGAAATCTTCCATGGCTCGATATTCCGGTTCCAAAATATCAGGGATTTCCTTATCCAGTGAGGCAAAGTAAATCATTTCGATGGAGCTGCTGCCACGCAATGCCATTTCGTATTGTCGCAGCTGCTGAAAGAATCCTGAATTGGGTCGCACTTGAGGACGTATGGACTGTACGTGCAGGTAGGCTTCACGCAGACTCATTCCGCCATGTTTCATCAGGTAGGCCAAGCACAGTGACGCCGAGCGACTTACGCCGGCAACACAATGGACAAGGGAGCTTCCTCCGGTTAGACGCACTTCCTCAATCAAATCGGCAACCTCATCGAAATGTGCCGCCAAATTGACCCCAGCACGATCCTGGGCATTAATCCGTAGATATAAGGGATTGCTGATGCTCGACAGTGGCGTGTCTGGCAGTTCGGGAGCCACATTAACCACGCAGCTTACGCCGAGCTTGTCCAGATGGGCAGGCACCACAGCCGCAGCGCCGCATAAATAGAGAGACGTAGTTAGGCGAGAAATTCCCGGAAAGGGAGTGTGTTCTTCGGGCTTCACGAGACTGCAATGAAAGTAGGATAGAGAACATTATATATATATATATATATATATATAATTAGAGTATATTTAACATATATATGTTCTTGATCAGTTAAGGCAAAAACTCGAACAGGGCTTGAGTTGTTTTAATGGAGTTTTCCGATGTGCCCAGATTCTCAGAGCAATAGAATATGTTATCAGCTCGTCTATGATTAGGTATAGTTCTCATGAATGCTTATCTTAATTTAGAACCAATACTATAAGCCATAAAATATCGATCCATTCTGTTTACTATGTATGTAGTATACCTACAATTCTCAACCGCAATGCGATTCACTTTGGCACACCTGGCAAATTTATATTTCTCTTGTATTTTTATATTTATTTCAAAAATTAGTCATCAGAAAAATAAGTATTTAAAGCCAAAGGTACAAAACTGACAGGCAAATAATAAATCTTATTTTTAGTTCCTAAAGAGCAACAAAAAAAATAGAAAAATGAAAAAGAAAACAATATCTAAGCTAAGGCGTAAAAACATGAGGAATATTGTAAATAATATATTTCCTTTGATTTCGCATGATTTCGACCACTGACAAGTTTTTTATGAATGGACATAATAACAACAATTCGAATTCTCCTTGTTTTCGCCAATTTCTTTTTTTTTTTGTTGTTCCTTTTTATACAAAACGTATTTATCTTGATGATGATATTTTGCTTTATACGTCATTGTTTTTTGCACTCCTACGTGAGATACTATGGAACAATAAACATGGCAAATACGTAGATGTTTGTAGACAAAACATATGTCTCTAGGTATTTGTATATAATTAGTGGCTGCTGTTAGTATTCGATAATGCGCCATATAAAAATAGAAACAATAGATTTATTAAGCTATTCGCTTGATGGGTAAACAAAGCAAAAATTTGTTTTCGAATCGCCAAAGGTAATTGCACCTCTCGATCTATATGCTGCCTACAAATACTATACTATATACAGATATATGTAGCCATCATCAGTGGGAGCAATTTCAGCCGTCATTTCAAACCAAAGATGCTGCCTAAATGGCCATTGTTTACCATATAAACAATATTATTTATGCGCCTTATGGCATATATTTCAATATTTTTTAAAAGTATTGTGGCAGGCTTGGCAGAGTATATATTATTTCACTTAGTCGGTTTATTACTTATTAATCACTTAGCTTTATATAAATAAATAAATACTTATTAATCATATTTAAATGGACTACACATTGACTTCAATCTAACAATATCTTATGGGCTAAAACTATAGTAAAAGTTTGATATAATGACCACCACTAAATCGTCATTTTTATTTTAAAATCTAGAAATTTTAATCAATTAAAAAATGCAGTTATATTCACTGTGTTTCCTCCACTTCAAAACTGAATAACGAATTTCGGAATACGAATAGTTTTCAGTATATATAAACCTATTTCTCAAATCAATTTGTCCTTTACGAGTACCCGAACGTTTCGTGAGTGCTCTAAGTGCTGGCACCCTCTGCTGACAGATTCATTCGCACCTATTGCGGCGTCTCGGTATGTGGAATGTTAATGTAAAACTAATTTATTTTTAAGTTCAATGGATTTGTGTATGGGCGACATTTCGTCGTCATTAAATAATAATCATAAATTCCTCTGGAACATTGCCAAAATTAATCACCGGCCACTTTCACTTGATCGGGCCAGAATACCTATGTCCCTATCTATGTGCCAAAACAACAAATTTCTTGGACATATTTATAACTTAAGAAAATATGAACAAATATTTTGCACATCGTTTTTTTTCTGTTCGTTCTGTGGGCGACACAATGATTTTGTTTATAAAAATCGGAGCGCTGAAAAAGCAAATTGTGTTTTTTGCTATAATTAAAATGAAATTTATGTGGAAGTCGGGAAGCGTAGAAGGAGAAGAAGCAGAAGGGTAGCGAACCCATATTCCCCATCAAAATCATGTGATGACACAGAGAAATGGGTTAATGTTAATGTTATAAATCTTCTTCTTTAGCCTTGTAGCAGTGCTGCAGCATAGGAATTCGGCTAATTGCACAATATATATATAGTATATATGTATATCTTTCAAATTACCTGAGAGTGTATACAGAGGGACATATAAATACTTGTTCAATCTAGATTCAAGTGCTCTGATCTTGGGTCTTTGTAAATATGCTTTTTACAATGCGGATAGCGTTGTTTGTGAAATCATCTGGGTATTCCGCATATGCACCTCAAGGTTAAATATTTCGACTATTTTGCTTGCCAATTTTTACTCGATTTTGACAGACAGACAGACAGAGAGACGGTATGGACAGACAAGCAAGTAGACAGAGAGAAAGCTAGACCTTCTCTCGTCTGCCTCATTATCATTCGTTTTCAACAATTATTTTGTCCTCCAATTCAATTGTCAGAGTCAGGGCTGTCGATAATTAACGCCAGAAAATATGCAAAAAAGATTTTTCAAAATTTATTTAAATATTATTTTCTACATTTTAATTTTAAATCATAAAAACGTGTCTGCTTGGTATTATTATACGATCAACATTTGTGGGATTTATATTTGAAATACCATTCATTTATAAAATATCGAAAATGCAGAAACAGTTTAATTTGAATTATGATGATTAAGAGCTGAAGAACTTCTCTTTTGGTTTTCGCTTTAATAAGTTTGTACATGCTTCATTTGGATCATTTTCTGTTGTAAAAATAGACAGGGGCAGAGATTCGTAAAGGTATTTTGGCAGAGAATCGTACGAAAAAAAGTGTTTCGTGTTTTGGCACAATTCGGTTTAGTTTTAAACTTGGCCATATGTTCTGTAAGACTCATAAAATGGGTTGAAAGGGCAAAACAATACAATAAGAATATTAATGAAAAGTTCTCTGGGTTAGGTTTTAAATAACTAGATAACCTACTCCACTTTTAATACTGTGATTTCAATTTAAATTCAATTTTACAATAAGAATTCGATTTGCAGACCTTAAACTCAAACTTTTATAGTGCATATTACATATGTATATGTATACTCGTACAACGTAATAGCAACTCTGGAATTATACAGTGTCACGCTAAGCTAATCACATAACCGTAAATTTGTGTGGGTGTCGAGCCCAACTAGGGGTAGAATGAACTAGTGAAAAGAGAGCGATAACTTTGGTGTTGGTGACATAAGCGCAACCTTGATTTGTATTGAGCTGAACACATGTATAATGGTAGTTACATATAGTATAACTATTATACATGTATAAAACTAGTTACATACAGTATAACTATTATACATGTGTATTGCAATTATAACAATACATGTATAATAAATGCACTTTAAACTGGATTCATACAAACAGATACTTACTTAGGACGTTCGTGATCATCCTGATCGGATAAAACAGTTTTCGATATGCTGTTAATGTCATCGAAAATACTTCGTAGTTTCTTCTCCGTATCTGTTGCCAGGCGATCGGGCAGACGCGGTATGGTAATTAACTCTTGCATGTTTATGATACTCTCTCTACGTATGTAGTTGTTGTTGTTTTTGTTTGCGGCACAAGATCTAAAAATTCCACAAATTCCAGAACGAATATAAAAAGTCTATTTTGTTCAGTTTGAATATTTTCGCCGTCACAGAGCAGCGTAAACAAAAAAACTCGTAAGGAAATCGAGTGGACAATTAAATGCTCCTCTCTCCCACAATGTGTGTATTTGCGCTTTCGACGTGCAAAAGACGACTGACTCATTGGGCGCTAAACACAATTCGAAATACGTACAAATTGGCGTAAACAGAAAGCGTGGTGTGGTGAGTTCTCGGTGTGCGTAAGGTGTGTGGGTGAGTTGAAAAGCGACCGAAGCGAATTTTTGTAGTACCTGTATACGTACAAATATAAATATTTGCATCGTGTACACTGCAACACAAAAGATTAAATATAAATTTAAATCTAAATAATGCAAAATATATATCCTGTATATTTTCTTCGTATGGCTTAGTTTTTATTTAAACGTCTAAATCTCCGAACAAAATGTAAAACCAATTTCTTATTCGAAAAACTAGTCCTTTTTGTGCAAACTGCATATATTTCAGCATATTTATACGAAGTACAAATACCTCAGAAATTTGTTTGTATACACATGTTTAAAATGATTTGCAATGCTTCAAATAAATTTAAACAAACGAAAATCAAGATTAACGGTACTTTTTACATTAGTGCAGTCTGTTAAAATTGCTTCGCCTCTGTTAAATTTTTGGCACTGTTAGGCATGCTGTTAAAAGAAACAGCTGACCGTTGAACATGTACAGCCACAATCCATTGTGAATGAGAGAAAACTGCGAATCGTGAATGGTAAAGAAGAAGAGCAAAGCGCGAGTTTCTTGTGAATGAGAGAAATTGTAGCAGACGCCAAGTGACCGAACAGCAAACAAATCTATATTGTATATATTTTTCACGAAATTTTTTTTTGACAATTATTACTTATTAAAATGGGTAAAGAAAAGGCCGGTAAAACATTCAGTATTGGCGACCTGGTATTCGCCAAAGTCAAAGGTTATCCAGCGTGGCCAGCAAAGATCACAAAGTACAATAACAAAAAGTATAATGTTTACTTTTACGGTACTGGAGAGACCGCCAATATTAAAGTCGAAGATCTGTTCACCTACAAGGAGAATAAGGAAAAATTTGCGACCGATAAAAATATGAAACGCGCCAAATTCAATGAGGCCATCGACCAAATTGAGAGTGCGCTTCGTGGCGAGGACTCGGCTCCGATCGATTTGCCAAACACTGACGAGGGCAATGAAAGTACCGTTGCAGCAACGACGGCGTTAACGCCAACGCCAACTGCAGCAGAATCGACGAGTGCATCCGCTGCAGAGGAGCCAAAACCGCGTGGCACAGCCGCCGCCAGTGCAGGAGGAGGACGCAAATCGAAAGCGCCACCGCGTCATGTTGATGGCGATTCAGAGGATGTTAGCACAGATGCCGTAGACACGCCGCCGCCACAAAAGAGGCGCGTGCCGCCGGAAGGTATTGGCGCCACCAGCACAAACAAGAAGTCCGTCAAGAAATCAAAGCCTACAGCGGCCGTCACGCCCATGCAGAAGCGTTCGCGCCAAGTCAATGTAAGTCTGAGATAAGGCGGGTGAACTGGCAATTGCATTCGCAGCAATATTATCTTATTGGTCACGTTCGAATACCCTTTAAATGGCTGCAACTATTCAAATGCAATTATCGATTCATGTTGCTTCCCATCAATTTTAACTAACCCACTTCTTACTGTACTTCCCTTTCCGTCCACAGATCATACAGAATAATCTGCTCATGGTGTACATGCCCACAGCCAAGTGCCTGGGCATTGATATAAACTACAGGAAGCCGGCAAGCTTTGAGAACGCAGCTGCGGAACAGGCCTGGCTGGAGAAGGCACGCAAGGAGGCAATCGAGCTGAAGCTCAAATTGGAATCTGGACAGGTTGACGCGGAGTCAATGCCCGAGCGAATCATTATAGAACCGGTGCGCAATGAGATACCCAAACAGGAGGCAGTCAGATTTATCGAAGAACTCATCGAGCAAGAGGATGCGCTCTTTATGGAGCGAGATTTCATTCAGCTCTCGCAGCAGTTGCGCGAATGTCTTGGACTGCGACGTGCCAATGTGGGCAGATGCCTGGAGATACTCGAGCAGCTCAAAGAGATCGACCTGAATAAACTAATGCTGTTGCGCAATCCCGAATGTGTGGACATAATGCGACGATTGCGACGTTATGTTGGCAATTTGGAGCTATGGAAAATGGACATATCCGATGAATTGGAATTTAAGGAAAAGGCGCAAATAATACGTAAAGTTTCGACAGCCATCTATGATGGATTCAAGCAGATCTTTAATCCCGAACCCGAGCCGGAGGAGAATTTCTGGGTTGAGTTCTGTGAGAAGGTGCGCATCTACAAGAACTATACGAAAAACATCAATGACAATCTGCGCGTTTCGATGAGCGAACGCAGCTATGATAATCTTGTTAAGACAAAGGAGGATGTCGCCACCACGCCCAAGGAGGTTGCTCAGAAATAAGGTCAACGCTGCTTCTAACGCTTTTTGTTCCATACATTTTCATAAGGTGGGAGATCAACTAAAGTATCCTTAAGTTCTTAGTATTAACATGAATTTCTATTATTCTTTTTCAGTTAGTTTTAAGTGTAAAACGTTCGCTTAAGCGAGGCAATTTAACGTGGAGCCCTTCAAATCAGAACATGCCGTGGAATCGCGATATTGGACTATACAAATAGTCATATAACATATATATACATATATATGTATTGCTTGCTATTAGTTGTAATTTCATTTTCGGACACCTAAACACTCTAACAATACGTGGCGACTCCTTCACACCAACCCAACTCACCCCCTGCGCGCACTACGTCTGAGAGAGAGAGCTGCATCAGCAATCCTCCCGGTATTCCCCCGCGAAATAATAGAAAATAGAGTAACCCCACAAACACATACAACACTATTAAATACAGTTAGTTCATGTTAAATACACTATTATGAAAATATGTGTATTATCCGATTTATATAAAGAAATAAACTCTTGACGATAAGTTACGTTTCTTGATTTGAGGTAAGAGACTTCAGTTATGGTACTTCAAGCTTAGTTATGATGAGATAAAACGGGATATTGAGCTTAAAAACTTGTTTTAACTTAGTTCATCTTCTGTATGGTCGAGTTTCTTTATAGAAAGTGTGTTTTAACTTAGTTTTCATTGTATATATTCTTCTATACAGCAAAGTTTGTTTTAAATGTTTTAACTTAGTTCTTCTTCTATATAGCAAAGTTTGTCTACTGCAATAAATTTTATGCACTTTTTATAGAGATTAGTGTCCTTTAAGTACAGACTTCTCATGGATAACAACAATTCCGCATTATGTTTCTAGAGTTCTTAACATAAGGAAATAAGACAAAGCAACAAGTATTCAGTTAAATTTATAATCTATTTATTATGTATTATATAAAAACCTCCTACTTTTCCTATAGTTAAACTAACTTAACGGGCTGCCGGCTTCTCATATATAGACGCTGATATTCCCTGCGTGCCTCCTTTTGCTCCACAGTTTCCGTTTTCCGGCGCTTGGCAAAATATCTTCGACCTTGTTCACGTTTCTGTGCGAGTCGCCGTGTTATTTGTTCCGGCGTCAGCAATTCCCGCTGTGCCTTGCTGCGTGCCAACTGTTTGACGGAGACTTTGTGTCGATAGTCAGCATCCGCCTTGGCCGATCTCTGGCGGCTCTCTCGGGTCTGTCGCTTGCGCTTTTCGCGTCGCTCCTCAAGCTGCTTCTCGCTCAGTTTTAGCGTGATTAGCATGCGCTGCTTATTGCGCTTGATGCGCTCACGCATTTTTTTTGTAATGGGGAATAAGGGCGGAGGCATTTCCTCATCCTCGCTTGATGGCGCTGCTGTAGCCTCCGGCTTGACGTTTCGCTGTCTTCTTCTACTAGTAGCGACATTTAAGTGTAGGACGGGATTGAATGCATCATCCACTTGGCTGTTGCAGTCCGTCTGCAGGGCTAGCGGATCATCTGCATCGTCATCGGAAGCTGTTGTACTTTGCATTTGCCTCGAATTCCTTTGCTTTTCTTTTGTTTACAAACAGTAAGTAACTGGGACAGCAGCAATGAATGGAATTGGGCTGCTGTTAACAGAGATGCCTGCGTGTGTGTGTGACTGTCATGTGTATGTTCAACAACTGTAAGAGTGCAGCGCAATAATTAACCCATGTTAACCTAACTTAGTACTGCTGGGTGTATGCATTAATTCGTGCGGTTTTCAAAGATAGGGCGCTACTAGTTTTATTTTGCGTCGTGATCATCTGTGGCTATATTCATTTGAAAGGTACTGTCATTTCGCGTCGTTTTCAGTGAATGTCATTTGTTTTAGACGAAGAATTGGAGACATTGCTCGACGCAGATGCATGCCAGATGCAAGAAGAACTTGCAAAAGTATTAGGAGTTGATCAAGCAACCGTTTCCAGACGATTAAAATCATTAGGATTCATCCAGAAGCTTGGAAATTGGGTGCCTTATGAATTAAAGCCAAGAGACGTCGAGCGTCGATTCTGCATGTCGGAAATGTTGCTTCAACGCCACCAAAAGAAGTCATTTTTGCATCGGATTGTCACTGGCAATGAAAAATGGATTCATTATGATAACCCAAAGCGCAAGAGATCGTATGTGGAGTCCGGCCAATCACCATCGACATCCACGAATATATATAGCCGAATATCCATGGTGCCAAGGTTATGCTATGTATTTGGTGGGACCACAGGGGTGTGCTCTATTATGAGCTATTGAAGTCGGGTCAGACGATCAATGGGGACCTCTACATAAAAAAAAGGGATTCGTTTGAAAAAGGCCATCGCGGAAAAACGACCAGAATATGCGACCAGACACGAATCAATAATTTTTCATCATAACAACGCACGGCCACATGTTGCAAGACCAGTTAAAAACTATTTGGAAAACTGTGGGTGGGAAGTTCTACCTCACCCGCCTTATAGCCCAGACATAGCACCTTCCGATTACCACTTGTTCAGATCAATGTTGTTCAGAATGCCCTCACCGGAGTACGCTTAACTTCAGAACAGGGTATCAGAAATTGGCTCGATTCTTTCTTGACCTCCAAGCCGGAGAAGTTCTTTTGGGATGGGATCCATAAACTGCCAGAAAGATGGGCAAACATCGTAGCTTCCGATGGGCAATACTTTGAACATTAAATGTATAACAATTTGTTCACAATAAAGTCTTAATTTTCGAATAAAAAAACAACACGTATTAATGCATACACCCAAATTAATAAGTTAATAGAATTTTCAATAAAAATTCAGTTTATTTTCGGCAAAAATATTAGTAATTTTTATAGTCTGAAAACTTAAAACTAGTTACCCCTTTATTAGATTATTGATATTTTACGTTATTCCGTAAATGCACACTAGATATTTTAATAATAACAATTACTTAATCATTCTCTTTAACATCACCAATGCCCTCGGGCAATATAGCGAACATGGCCTCCGATTCGGGCAGACATGGGGAATCGTATATTTTACAGATGCGTGCATCGCCCTTTCCCTTACGCAAATACAGGCGGGTGGTCGAGGCATGAGCCATAATGTGTCCACCGATGGGTTTCTTGGCATCCGCCACAAACATGGGACCTCCATCCACTGCCGCTGTCACCTGATTTGTGATGACCACCGCGACGCCAAACTCATCCGCAAGACGTTGAAGCATGCGCAGAAATAGACCCAAATGATTTTGACGCGCAGCCAACTCACCGCGTCCAATGTACTCCGAGCGATATAGGGCCATGGCACTATCCACAATAATCAGGGCGTATCTGAAAGGAATTATTAGTTACAGAATTAAATGTTACAACTCCTGATTCCTTCTCTCTTTCTTCACCTTGATTCAAACATCATGCCTGCTGCCATTTGAACCAGCTTCGTTTGTTGATCAGTATTATGGGCTCTGGCACAGGCCACATTGTCCAGCACATCGGCCTCCGTCATGTTGTAGCGCTGGGCAATGGCGGACAATCGTTCCGGGCGGAATGTGCCCTCCGTGTCGATGTACAGTGCCTTACCCTCGCCACCGTTTTGCGAGATTGGCAGCTGGCAGGTGACAGCGAGCGTATGACATATCTGAGTCTTGCCGCAACGAAATTCACCAAAGATTTCGGTAATCGAGCCCGTCTCAATGCCACCGCCGAGTAACTTGTCCAGCTCCTTGGAGCCCGTTGACAGCATAACTACCTCGGAGCGCATCTGATGGAAGGTGCGTGCGCTTGTAAAGCTAAGTGGCACTAGCTTCGATGCCTCTTTCATAATGTGATCCACCTTGGACTCCCCGAGGCCTTTAATGTTCAGCAGTTGGCGACGCGTGGCGTATGTCACCGACTCCACAGTGTGCAGACTCGCCTGCTGCAGCAGCTTTATGTCACGCGGATTGATATTGTTGCTCTGCAATAGTTCACTATATAATATATATTTATATACACATATAATATATAGATACCTGCAGCTTGAGCACATCCAGCGGACCTGCATCCTCCTCATCTTCACTCACATCCGCTGTTGTTCCTGTAACCTCAGCCTGCACTTGCTTCTGTGCCGAACGTTGTTTTTGCTCCATTCGGTTTGTTAAATTGTAGAATTGTAGTTACTGGCTTTGCTTTAATAATTTTCTTTCGATAAATTATTCGTTTCCAAATTTGTATAAATCTTTTGCTGCCAGTTTTGTTAAAAATACGCGCGCTTTGTTGTGAAATGTTGGAATAATTATTGCCATTCACAGTCAAATCATAATTATCAGCTGTTCATCCATTAAATAGAGGAAGAAGACAAGAAGTGAATTACTGAAAAGGAAGCGTGAAAATCGCAATCAATCATTTTACGCAGTATTTTACATTTTTACCATACACATTCCCTATATTATTTTAAACTGAACAAATCGGAAAATAAGTGTAAGCAAATCAAATTGCGATATTTTACATTTTTACCATTCACAACGATTGTAGGCAACAAAAAATGTTAGCGCCCTACCCGGGATTAACAGAGTGAAACACGGAAAAAGAAACATCAAAAGACCGAAACATTACATCAGCTGTTCGAACTAAAGCGTACCCAAAATAGGAACAAGATCATTACATAAAGAAACGTTCACCGGCATTTACAACGTGTTTCTGAAGATTGGCTTGAATAAATTACTGTAGCCCTGCAACGGCAGACGGCCATCAAGGAAATCGGTAGAAAAAGTATGATTGGGTATCATTACTTTGATGTGCAACTGTGAGTAAAGTGTGTAATTCACAATTTCTAGCACCACCTAGGACAAAAAGTAAACGTTGCAGTTAACAGAATATGTTAAGTGTAAACAGAGCTCCTCTGTCCACGTGCTTGTTATTGTTGTACAAACACTTGCAGTTTTTTCCCTTATCGACAATTGGGCGCACACTGAATGATGATTTTAATTTTGTCATTTTTAGGAAATCTCGTGATTTTGAATCCATTGAGTTCACACCCAGCTTTTTCCGTGGCTGCGTTCTAAATCATATAGAGCGATTTTTTGGCGAAATTGGCGGACAGACCAGTTTGGAAATAATCAGATTTAGTGTGTCCCAACGACGTTGTGTCTTCCGTGTGCCTAAACAGTTTTCTGAACGGACACGCGCCACAATCGCGTTAATTGGACGCTATCAGGACGTGCCGTGTCATATCCGAGTACTGAACACTTCAGATAAACCATTGGACTTCATTAAAGAGGGAGTGGGTGAAGATTGTGAGGAGGGTTAAACAACAGCAGCAGCAGGAAACAGACGATGGCATTTTCATATTTTAAGGAATTTGGCAAGGACAAGGTATTCTTTGCCACCAAGGAAGACCATTCCACGCCCAGTACTGTGGAGCTGCCACCGCCGGAGCCACCACAGGGCCTCATCACACAGGATGGCAACATCAATTGGAGCTGTCCCTGTCTGGGTGGCATGGCCACTGGACCCTGCGGTGTTGACTTCCGCGATGCGTTCTCTTGCTTCCACTATAGCGAGGCAGATCCCAAGGGCTCCGATTGCTATGATGCATTCCGCAAAATGCAGGACTGCTTCCAACAGTATCCGACGGTCTACAACAAATCAAGCAGTGGCGACGATGATGAGGATCCCCTTGGCGAAGTCATGAATGGTTCTGAGAACGGTGCCGGTGTTAAGGATGTGGATGAACTGGCAGGCGCCGGTCCGGGAGGGGTTGCGGCAGGTGTTCCTGAAACTGTCGATAAGCAAATAACGCCTAGCAACGCGGTTGACAAAGCCGAATAAAATTTGATAATATTAAATAACACGAAAAATTCTTTTGTTCATTGGATTGCCATGTTTGTTGTTTTATGAATAAGTAATTTCTACCAATCTTGCATAATAATTATGAAAAACGCAAGTCGGCCCACGATAGATCTAGTCGATCTAGTGGGAAAATAGCTAAATTGGCAGCACTGTTCGGGCTTCATACCCAAAAAGTAAATTTCAATTCAAATATTCTTTCATTCGTTTCTCTCATAACGAGCAGCAATAACAGACGGTTAACATTTAGTATTTTGTTTACTAGTATTTTTGGCAGCGTTTCATTTCCATTTATCGCTAAGGTAATCGCTGCTCCGCCACGATTTATCGGCCGACCGCCATAAGAAAAATAAGAAAAGTTGAGAAAACCGTGACGAAAATGTTATTAAACGCATTGTAAAATGCTTGAAGTGCTAATAAATCTCACATGTGAAACGCTGAAACGTGAATTTAATATTAAATCTGTGCAGAATTTCAAAGTGCAATAGTTGCTATTGGAGCAACAGTGATCCGCAATCAGTCTGCGTACGGGCGAAATACATAAATAAAAACAACAAACCAAATAACCTTGTGGCAATCGCTTGCAGTTCAGTTCAGTAACAAAATAGAAAGTCCAATTATAACCAACAGCCGCCAGTGTAGTGAGTGTTGTACGAATTGCTTTCGATTAATTGTGAATAAATTGAAGAAGAATCAAAATTAATAATAACACGAGTCCCTTGTATGCTAATAAATCCTCAATAGTTTTTACGCGCACACAAACAACGGATTACAAACACGCATACAGTTACGTTTATACGCAGTTACGTGTTGGTGTGCAGTGCGAAAGACGTGCGTAAAAGAATTCGAAAATATACAATTTCCAAGTAATTCCATTCGGATAGTTTTTGATTCGAGAAAAAAAAAAAAAACAACAAGGAAAACAAAAGCAACAACGAAGAGTCTCAGCACGAAAGCAGGAACAACAGCTACAAAAACAACGAGAATAGTGTGATTAGCAGTAAGAAACAAAAACAACATCAGCAACAGGGAACGGAAACAACAAAAGCACTTCGATAAATTTGAATGCTGCTGCGGTTTTATCATTTGAAAGAAAATGGTTTCGTTAATTGATACAATCGATGCGGCAGCGGAGGCCCAAAAGCAACGTACCGCCGCTGCCGCCGTCGCTGCAACGTCGTCGGGCGCCAACGTCGCCGCTGGAGGAGCCAAGTCAACGTCAACATCAGGTGTCGCTTTGACCGCCAGTGGCAAACCAAAGGAGAAACGAAGGTGAGAAATGGAACCCTTTCATAAGAAAAAATAAATAAATAAATTGTCTACGACTCCTGCCCATGTGATCTGTTTGATGGGCCGTTTGCTATTGCATAAGCATTTTGCTTTCTTTTTTTCTTCAGCAGCAGCGGCTGCTGCTACTGCTGCTGTCGTCAGCGTCAGCGTCGCGTTTCGCTGTCGACAGCGATTGCTTATTTTGTTTGACGCCGAGGCATAAATGTATTAGGGCTGTGCACAAATTGCACACTACATTAGCATAGTCGATACCCTACGATGAAATTGGAATTCCATTTAGGTGCTGTAACAGCCATAAACGATAGCATATGCTCAATAGGTATTTATAGCACTTTTTATAGTAGAAGACTTGCCCAACTCAATTGGCCCATTTATGTTTTTATAGCTGCAACGCATATCTATATAATATTTAATTTTATTTTATTAAAAAGTAAGAGGAAATAATCTTGAATAGACCTTACATTCTTATATTAAGAGAACAGGTTACTCTAAAAACTAGAAAGTTCTAGACTTTGTAACTTTCGTTATGTACAATCGCTTTAAAGTCCATATTGTATTGCAAGCATTTCCGTAATTCTTCAGAAAACATTCTATATATTTCTTATCTGAATTTATTGTACATATGGGAATTGCATCAAAAAACAATTTAATGTTCCGGGTGCGATCAGTATTTTCATTATAACAAATGGTGGTGTGACTGCGGTTTCCGTTGGGATACCTTGCAAAGTATAATTAAAGTTTTTATTTATAAAACTTTATAAAAAGATTACAAAATTTCCAGACAGCTAAACTCTTTCATTTGAATTTGAACAGAGAACACTTCCAACAACAAGATAAGAGTAAACTGTATTTTCATACTCAAAATCTATGACAGAAATGCAGCAAAGAATTTGAAATATTTGTTTGAGAACGAGGCTGAGAGATGTCTTACAAATAAATAAGCTCAGCGACAGACAAGTTCACAACGAGGTCAGGTCCTAGAGACGGCAAGACGGTTCTATGTGCAGTAATAATCGTGAGAATTGCATTGACAATTGTAATTGCATAAATTAAAGTTTGAATAATTGAATTGATTTTGAAATATTTAAACCGGTTTTAACAGGTTGATATTTTCATGTTCTAATATGTTCATCAAAAACTTCAGACTGAGTAGAAAATATCTCACATGTTTACGATGTTTAGTGAACTATTTTGCATGACAAAGAGTCGAGTATATTTGAACAAATTCTACAAATTAATACGATAGTTTTTTAACATATTCCACAAATTAACACGTTAATTTAAATACATTTTTCGTAAAGCAAAGAAAACAAAATAATAAGTCGCATTTTTCATGACATTTGACAATCACGTGACCATCTTTAGAGACCTAAAACACAGTTTAATCTCGTTTTAATCTGAAAGAACACAGTGAACACAGTGTCATAACATGATCAGATGTCAAATTCGACTCAAATGCAATTTAATCGCTGTCAAAAAAGCGTGAAACCAGTTTAAAATAAATGGAAAACTTGTTGATTGAGTTTTCTTTATGGTTGGAAAAACGCTACGAGTCACGTAGACCAAAACAAAATGTTTCAATTTAATGCAAATCTTGCACATTTTTGTATAAAAAGAACAGTATATATTTTAATAAAAGTAACATAAACTTAGGGTTTTATAGATTCAAAACATGCGTGGCCGCTAGTCAAAGGGGCGGGCCCAATCGCCCTTAGCGGGCAGCAGTCAAATAAAAACACAAACAAACTGATAAAGGCACGAAAAAAGAAAAACAAAAAACTGGTTATGCTGTTGTTACTAACAACAGGTTTACAACGTTTTCTTTAGCTTCTGGTTTTTGGAATTTTTGTTGTTCTAAAAATAAACCAAACGCATAAAATGCAACGCAAAAAAAGAACCGGGAAAAATTGCATTGTGCTAAAAATAGAGAAGAATCAATGAACCTGTCGTCTTCAAACGAGGGGCCTGTCCGGTCCATTTCAAGGATATCTTAATTTGCTTGCTTGACTTGATCAATAACAACAAAAACTAATTATGATTTGCTCATTTCATTTGAGTTTAATACAAGTAGTTTTTGTTTTTATTTTCTGTTTCTCTTTGTTTTTTTTTAATTTCATTCGTCTTTCAAGGTAAGGTCTCGGTCAGCGCGCGTTCTCTTTTAGTGTCTGGCTTCGTCAAAGCTATGTATATAATTATTGTAAATGCAAAAACCAAGCGTGATTAATGATTATGTTTGTATTCATTGTTTCTTCTTTCTTTTTATTTTGTTTTATTGATACCTATTGTTTTATTGTTACACTCTCTCACTTTTTGCACTTTGTCCCTTAGTTTTTTTTCTTTCGCCTGAATCACCAACACGAGGCAAAATCGAAAATGGTAATCGAAATTAAATAGAAATCTGATAAAGGTTTACTTTTCTCTTTTATGTGTAGTTTGCCCTTGTTGGGGGGCACAAGATATACTTTATAGAGTCTATTTCTTGTTACAAAGTTGAGCCGTCTTCATGTTAGATACATATAAAGCTATTCTTATCAATCGAAGTTCTTAACACAGAACTACAAAGTTCCAGTAAGTGAAGTTTTGTTTTACCTTCAGGACTTTGGATTATAAACTATTTTTACTTTTAGTTTTAATAATATCTGAGAAACATTTTGATTTTGAACTAAATATAACTTTACCTATTGCAAATGCAGCTCTAGTTTTTTTTTTCAAATATATTAACAAATTTTCTAGTATTTTTAAATATCTTTCGTTCACTATGACAATTTCGAAATAATTTTTTTTTTTCTGAAGTGTCGTATGACATTTTTGCTAATTTTGTACATGTATTTATTCTGGTATTAACCAATAGGAGTATTTAAAAACAAAATACTATTATTTTTTTTTATTTATGCTGAGATCTTTCCAGTTCATTCATATACATCTTGAACTTCTATTCTATATTAGTTATAATGACCCAATTAGGGCACACTTAGGTATTTTTCTCGACTTTGTTGACACATTAACTCTATATAAACAGATACTGTGTCAGTGTGCTCTTTAAAAACCCTTTACAGAAGCCAAAAATCGAACAAAACAATGAAAACAAAGTGTACACACATTTATGTACATGTATGTACATATGTATGTATGCTTATACATATATAATTTTCAATACCAATGCAAGGCGAACGCACAAAATAAACAAAAGCTTACGCATACAATGTAAAATATTTAAATGATATGCTTTATTGTTGTTGTTGTTGTTGTTGTTGTTGTTTTGCTGTTGTTGTTGTTTTGCTGTTGTTGTTGTTGTTTTGTGTTGCCTGGTCGCGGCAGCAGCCTCTGTCTGGCCACGACGACCTACTTTTTGCGTAATCGAACTAAAATGTGACGACACGAGACGCGGTGTGTGCGAGGGGGGTGTGTGTGTGTGCCTGCACGAGCTGATTTTGTTGTTATTATTGTTGTTCGTTTTCTTTATTTTCATATAAAATACGTAGCTGCTGTTGTTATTGTCATGGACCCCATGAATTTCATCTGGAGGCCCAAGACAGAAACATGCTGCTCCAACGACTTTGTTGCTATGCAACAAAATGCAACAGCCACACTCGCGTCTCTGCTCTGTCTCTGTCTCTCAGTGTAACTGTATTTATGGATGTGTGTGTGTGTGTATCGGCTTCTCTGTTTTGGTCGCGTTTGTAGCTTTTATCCGCATGCCGTTGTCTTTCGATTTATTAATATCGTATGCAATAATTTTATTTTGTTGTAATTACGAACGTTTTAATACCCTGTATAAAGTGATTAAACGGGGTGTCGTCGCGTTTTCAATTATTGAATTAAATATCTTGACATATGTAAAGTGTTTAATGTATCTAGAGTCAAAGTAAAGATCGCGGGAATAGATACTTAAATAAGCTTACATATTTAAGTTTTCTGATCAAGATCAGGATCTTAACTTGAAGAGTGCTAGGTATCTGCTGTTCCAACAATAATAAAATATTTCATAAAATTTAAAGGCAGGAGGGAAAGTATATTTATGTGGCCTTTGCATTTGTCAGGGGCGTAAGCCTTAAAAAAAAACCTCCCATAATTCTTGCACGTTGCGCAGTTCGTTGTTGTTTTTATTAAGATGATTTGTTGTTGAAAAAGTGGAACGCTTTAAAATTGCTATTTGTTAATTTAAGAATTTATTATTGATAAAGAAAGAGAACTTTGCAAGTTGACATCATTTGAAAGATCCAAGATGAAATACAATTCATAATAAAGTTACACAACAAATTTAAAGTAATTAAACAATATGATTAATCCCTTAACAGCTGTTTTTATTCTACAAAAACATTTATATTTACATAATTAGCAGCAAAACAATCATAACTTTCATCAAAACAAGATATATTTGATTTTTGTTTACAATTCCAAGTGGTTTAAGCTGAAGTATATTGCGCACTAAACAAAACTGTTTAAAATATAATTCTCAAACGGTTTTTTACTCTGTTTAAGTTAATTTACTTGCCTTGAAAATGTTTTAGTTTTAATAGAGCCACGTTCGTTAACTGTTCAAACAGTTGTAAATATATCGTTTAAATGTCTAAGCTCTAAGTACACATGTACTGTGCTACCATCACCATCTCGCCATTCACAGTTGAGGGCCATTCACATTTCGGAATCAGTTCAGTTCAGTTATACAGTTATGCCTGGTTACTTAATCGTCCAAGTGCTGCGCTCGTTTGGGATCTTTCTGATTGTGGCTCTTATCTTGGTTATCATATTTGTTTCGCATATGTTTGAAAAACAATATAAATATTTGACTATATGTTTTGTTCTTCTATGTTATCACATAGAAACTTGGCTAGTTTCCAACTCAGTCAGCCTTTCTTGATTTGTAGATGATGATGATGCTGTTTGGCATAGAAACTACTGCATTTTCTGACTCATCTGCGTGTTGCGTATGCAAATATTGTGATCAGAGTCGGCACGCATCCTTGACAGATAAGAGGTGACAGGCAGAGAGAGAGAGCGTGACTTGTGCAGTGCGCTTAAGAGTATGCAATAAAAAAAACAAGTTAATAAACATTTTTCTAACTATTTTGTTTTTATTGTGTTGCTGCCCAGCTATCTATCTTTATCTGCCTTCTTTTTTTGGTCAGTTCACACATGAAATAATACAAAGTAGCCTATGGTACCTCCGAGTGCTCTCTGCCTCTGCTCGGCTCGTGCATTTACTCGCAGAGAGTTGTTTTGGCTTTTTATCTTATCAGTCCGGCACGGCGCTCTTGTACCGATATCAACTGATAACTTGGCAAAGCTCCTGCGATGTTAATATCTCTGATTCTAGTCGTAATATTGTTTTCTCACTTGCACCAGTCACTGCCAAATTGGCTGCCACATTTTCTCTCTCACCTTGTCTGGGATTTTCAGGGGGCCCTTGATAACACACACAGTGCTGTTTGCCATTTTTACTTCCAACCACACACATTTTGGACCCCATATATATATGAATTTCGTGCTAATAGAAATTTCTGTTCGTTTTAAATGTTGTTCCACGACGGTTCGTTAACGTGTCCCGCCATTTAAAGAGTATACGAGCGTGTGTGTGCGTGGGTTTTTAAATGGCTTAAACAGCTCAAAGAAACAACAACAAAAAATAATTACATCAAAATGTATAATTCTTGTGCGAAGAATTGGGAAAATTGCGATTTTCCCTGCAATGATAATAATACTTTCTATGGCGACGATGCTGCTGCTGTGTTCTATGAAAACGATGTAAAGCCACATCAAATACTACCACAACAACAGCAGCAGCAGGGTTCACTTTATGGCCCATCGTGTCGGCCCACCAATGAGCCAACTGTGAATTTTAATAATGCTGGTTTCTATAATGTGTCACAGTCAGGAGGTTGTGGACCAATTTTCAATACACCTTCTGGCATGAATGTGGCACGATATCATCCATATCAGCGAAATGTTGGGGCATTTCAAGAATATTCACCCATCTTTAGCCAGGCTCAGCAGTCGAGCATGCCCTATATGCGTCCGCGCATGAGTTTGCTCAATCTGGAGACACCCTGCCGCGGCAATCAGCCCTGGGGCTATGAGTATTGTTATGGCTATGCTCCTACACATCCTGAGCCCTGTCAGTATTCGCAGTTTGTGGATATCGAGGATTTTATGTAAGTGAAGTGTGAGAGAAGTGGTCAGTTTTTTAATGAATGAAACAATAGAGAACAAGCAAGTGAAAACAATAGAGAATTATTAGAACTCGAAAAGAAAATGTACAAAAATTAAAATAATTATTCGTTCCTTATCAGCTATTATAGTTCATAAACAAAAGTTCTGCAATGAACAGAATTGTTTAAATAAGTCGGAAAACTCTTAAATTTATGGAAACTTTATAGCACAATGTAAAAATACATCAACAGTTGCTCGTATGGAACTTTAAAGCAAAATTTACACAAACTTATGCAAAACAGAAAGATTATTTAATCCGAAAATTAAGCATACGTGTGCATGTACATATGCATGTGTGTATCTGTGTGTGTTGTGTATGTGTGTGTTGTGTATGTGTGTGTGTGTGTGTGTGTGCATGCCGACAGCACTTATAGTTTGTTAACAATTGCCCCGCGATTGCCCGCACTGTCTGACTGCGTTTGCACTTCACATTGAGCTCCATAACTCATAACAAACAGTAAATGACACAATGCTCTTATCACAATAATAACAACAACATATATAAAACGACGAACAACAACTACAACTAAGTAACCAATGTGGGCGCACATCTTATCTCTGCTCTGTCTTTGTACTATTATTATACACTTCTATACATGTATGCGTTAATTTCTCTTTCTATTCGTGCACATACGTATGCCATACGTAATGTACTTATGAGTACGTATTTTCTTGCTCACAAATACATGCATACATAAGTATGTATGCTTTAGATTTGGAATCGCTAAGCATTTGGCGCATGATTTTACTAATTGAAATTGTTTGCATATAGACAGTGGGGTAACCCTAGTTATATATTCTCGATCATAATCAAAGAGAAGAGAATACAATTTTAAAATACTACGTTTTTCTTTAAATCTTAAACTTCTGTGCACAAATTTTGTATTCTTATCCCAACCAATAACTTAACTTGTTAGATTATATAGTAAATTCGTGTTCTCAGTACAATTACTTGCACTAATTTGTGGCAATGAATCGAAAGACTCTTGCCATCGTATTCTATAGGGTAAATAAATATCACGAAAATCAAAAGTGAACAAAATCAAAGTATTTTAATCGCTTAGTGATAAGAACAATGTAGGAAAGTATGCAGGCAGACGATAAGTGACTATGAAATACACTGCAGTTCCGAGAGATGCGACCCCTTCTTTGCCTTACATTGATATACCTCTTTTTCGAAGACCACAGACTGCTTGAAATTTTGGCACTATGAGTAATTGTCTGGGGAATGTGAACGTATTTTATCCAATGAGCAAGTGGGTATTGCTCAAAATCGAGTCAGTCTCTAGCGTACGATGAGTTTATTGTATTTTTTGTATTTTGCGACTTCTTAAAGAGAATGTTACGATTTCCTTAGCGAGTAGATCGTTTTCTTATTGACGCAATTTCTCCCACGAATTCCTCTCTTATTCAGCATGCGAATGTCGTGCGAGTACTTTGCAATGAGTATGTGTGAATGAATGTGAGGGTGTGTGTGTGTGAGAGTGCTGTTTGTAAGGGAGTGTGTGTGCGTGTGTGTTGCGCGTGCCTGGGACAGATTTTTGTTTACGTTTAGCAGGCAACAAACGATCCGCACGTTTGGCCATAATATTATAATATTTGTTTATCTATTGCATATCCGAAACCTTTTAAAGTATTAGCTGTATACATATATATTTGATAATTAAATACCTGAGTGATTTTTATTAACGTGTTCAGACTATAAACTTGTATATAAACTGATTCTACAGATACAGTGAGTTAGAGCTAAAATTTTAAGATTTGTGCAGATGAACTGATATTTTTTATAATATTTTGCATAAGAAGTAGAATTTGTTAGTAATAAAGGTTTATCAATGGTTTATTATTTCGATAGTTTACTGTTTTTACAAATCTAGCGAATTATAGTGTTCAAATTGAATTTCACGCTGATTAACTTATGTTTCTCATGACTTTCTCCTTTATTTTTCATATTGAAAATAAATTTAATAGATTTGTGATACTATTGTTAGATACATACTGATGAGTATCGATATTTAAACCCTTCGTTCATTAAACATGGTTAAAAGATCGTATACTAACTTTGTTATTTACTGTTCTTATACAAAGTTTAATTGATTAATTATTGTATATTATGTATATTTCAACTCTCAAGAAAACTAGGTATACAATGACTCAGTTAATTTTTGATAGCTGCAGTAATACGTAATCCGTAATGCTTTAATAATATTCCAAAGTTTGTTTACTTTAATGTCAATTCAGTTGCACGTGCCAAGATCATGCCCCACATGCCACTGCAAGCCGTGTTTGCCATTGAGTTAAGCCGGAAATGCTCAAAGCAACAAAAGCAAACAACAATAACGGCAGCAACAGTAGCAACAATAACAAAAATATTGCAAATATAAAAACAAAAACAAAAATTGCAGGCGCTTTTGTGAATATTTAAAAGCAATTCACTTTTATTTTAATGAATTGTTTAGCTGCTTTCGGCTCAGCTTGACTTGTTGCATTTAAACAGGCCATTAACATGCTGCCAAGTTTGTTATTAACGATAGATAGAGGGGCATGGTAGGCCAAGGAAGGGGCCGTGGGTAAGGTTTGCAGTCAGGGTGGTAGGTGGTTGCTATACTGTTTATATATGTACTTAAATATGTTTATATATACTTTGTGAATTTAATAGCAATTTGTTTATTGTTTGCTTTTGTGCTGGTGTGCAAATTAAATAGTCAAAAACGGGTTGGGATTAAAGCTTAAGCCAGTAGATACCCTGTAGTCAGAGTATTTGTAGTTTATATGATAAAATTTAGTTACATATTTTCTATTTGAACTGAAACTATGAAAGAAATATGTTTTGAAAACAATTGACTGAAAACTATATAATGTAAATATATAAAAACTATCACTTTATGGGTTTTTTTTTTAGGCAAAATTATAAGGAATACTTTATCGTACTCACCATTCTTTAACATATATGAGACTTAAAAATCTTCAAAATATAACAAATTAATCCATTTATTAGGTATACCCAGGTTCATTTCATGCCCTAAGCATACGAATGCAAAAAATTATTTACTAATTTAGCGCTTTATCAGGTTTGCCTAAGAATAGAAACATATTTGTTGCCAATTGCTGTTGTTGGGCTAAGGTTTGTCAATTTGTGCGGGCCACACGTCGTATGAGTAACGTGATGGAAATGTTTCCATTTTGACTAGTAACAACTGCTGTCGGTCTCTATCTCTTACTCTGTTTGTCTGTCTGTCTGTCAGTCTGATATGGCGGCATCTTTTTATGCCGTTTATTGACAACTAAAGCTGGCCTAAACGAGCGCCCAAAGGGGGCAAGGCAACAGGTTGATTTGTTGCCAAGCAAAAAGGTTTTCAGCTAACAAATGATTAATTTGCTATCGCTCGTCAAACTCGTTAATTAATGTTGCCAGAAAGTAGTATTCCTAAATACGAATTTCACAAATTTATTTCAAATTTCACAAAGAGATTTTTCGCTACGTGACAGAAGCGTCGCAGATGCCGCTTAATTTGCAATCACATTTCATATTTATTATATTATACTATATAGAAAATATATATTTATCGCTTGCACTATATTTTATTGCTAGTTTTCGACAGCTCACATGTTTTTCTTGGCAGGCAGGCAGACAGTGTGAAATTCCCAGAGGGAATTGTGACAAATAAATTAGTTAAGCCCCGCCAAAATTGTACGCTTTGTGGGGGAGGTCAGTGCTCTCCGCAATAAAAAATCGCATACATATATAAAATTGTTATATTTACGAGTTTTCCGTTGAATTTCTGTTCTGCATTCTAGGCCAATTGATAAGCATTTACTAAACTATGGTATATGTATACTATACTATACTATACTATATATATTTTGATATTTTCGTTAGTTTTTGCTTGTGAACTTGTTTCGACTTTGCGGTCTTATCTTTGCTCTCACTCTCTCTCTCTCTCTCTCTCTCTCTTTCCGATGCGTCAGTTCATTAACATTTCGAAAAACCTTTCGACTATGTTAATTGAAACAAAATAAGGAAAAGAGAAAAGGAAAAATAAAACAATAAATATTGAATAACAAATGATTTCTGGTTTTCACGTACTGAAATGGGTGCCAATGCTTTTTGTATTGCCTTTTATCTAGTTACTTACGGGGCCTGTCAGTAGACTTAGGCTATCTTAAGCCGGCAGTAGGACCGACACTTGAGTTGGTTAGTCCAGTTGCCAACACAACAAACAAACAAACAAACAACAGTGAAAGCTGTCCAATTGCGTCAGAGTGTACACGTGTGCCCCCCTGCTCTGATTTAATGAAGAATTTGATAATTTATAAAGGGCAGAAATGTGTTTGACATGCAGTTCTTACAGAATTAACACTGCATGTACAGAATAAAGGGACTATGTTGCATTTAAAAGTAATCTATTGTAGAAATTTGAGGATCTGAACATGATCTTGACTGAATTTGTTTAGGATATCTTGGATAGGGAAACTTAGACCATTCATAGAGAAAGTTAGCTCAGTTTCTGCAGTATAAATAATAATATGAAATATGCAGAATATAAGGAATATGTTATGTAAGTAAACATATGTATTTATATACTTATACAGAGATCATCACTAACAAGCCAAAGGATCTTGACTAATTTTACTACAAATTTGTTTTGAATCAGTTTCCAAACTTACAGCACTTAGAAAGAAAGTTACTTCAGTTTCTGTGTATTTTAAATATATATTTTATTATATGCGTTAATTAATTATCCCTACAAAGTGCTATCGTGAAATCAATAAGTGAAATATTTGTGGTAAATAAAAATGCGATAAATTTCCATTGAATTTGTAGTTGGTTTTGTTTGCTTTTGGTTTTGATTTGGTTTGCAATTTTTCCCTGAACTTTGCCTTGCCACGCGAATGTTTTGCAAATGTTTTGCTCAATTGAAAAATTGTGCGCTGACCGTGTCAATTGAATCAAATCACATAGGAACGCAACAAATCGCAACAACAATTGAAATCTACGCATTTCTGTTGGGAGACTCCTCTCTCCTCCGCTCCTCGCCTCCGTTATTCCTGCCCGCCTCTTGCAATGCAAATTTAGCTTGCCGAAAGTGGACTACGTGATCGGGCAATCGGAAACCACAATGAGCTGCACTTTTGCATCAATAACTTATGCTAATCTGTTGCGTTTTTCATTTTTTCTTTTCAACAGGAACAATGAGAAGCGCAAGGAGAAATCACGTGATGCGGCACGTTGTCGTCGCTCCAAGGAAACGGAAATCTTTATGGAACTGCAGCAGGCCTTACCCCTAATGGCCGACGATGTTAATCAACTGGACAAGGCGTCGGTAATGCGCATTACAATTGCCTATCTCAAGATACGCGAGATGCTGCAGTTAGGTGAGTACTAGATTATATTATAAATAAACTGAAAAATGCATTAACTTCTCAATCTTTTATCTCTTCAAGTGCCTAAAATCAGTGAGCTTATCAAACTGGACATGGAAATGGCGGAGGGATCGGCACTGGTCAAGCCTAAAGTGGAGAACGACACTGAGGATTGGCTAAACTGTGCCGAGGCCAGTCAGCTGCTTAAACAGACTATGGATGGCTTTCTGTTGGTGCTGTCCAATGAGGGAGATATAACCTATGTCTCGGAGAATATAGTGGACTTTCTGGGCATCACAAAGGTGAGGAATGGAAACTGTTAATTTGTTATATATACTAATTTGGCTTTGCTATCTCTGCAGATCGATACGCTGGGCCAACAGATCTGGGAGTATACGCATCAGTGTGATCATGCCGAAATCAAGGAGGTGCTCAATCTCAAGCGCAACGGCATCGCAGACAAGATCAAGGATGAGCAGCTGCTCGAATCGGGTGTGAGCACGCATCATCGTGATCTATTCGTGCGCATGAAGTGCACGCTAACCAGTCGCGGCAGGAGTATCAACATCAAGAGTGCCTCCTATAAGGCAAGTTACAAAATGGAAATATCCCCAATCTAACTGTATCTAATATGATATGTTGCTTGCAGGTCATTCATATCACAGGCCACTTGCGTGTGAATAGCGAAGGCAAACGCGTTCTGCTGGCTATTGGCAGGCCCATACCGCATCCATCGAACATTGAGATACCACTTGGTACCAGCACATTTCTAACCAAGCATGCGCTGGACATGAAGTTCACCTATGTCGACGATAAGTGAGTGAAAAGCTGCAGTTGCTTATCTTTGAAATGGAACTGTTTATTAATATCTTTTATTTCTTTTAGAATGCACGAATTGCTTGGCTACTTGCCGGGTGATCTGCTGGAGACATCGCTATTCGATTGCCAACACGGCGCCGATTCGGAGCGTCTAATGGCCACCTTTAAGAGCGGTAAGTGCCGGCAACAACCCGGGAGAAATTTGCGCTTCAGCTAGCTAATGTTAAACTAATTACTTTAATGTACAAATTACTCCGGTTACAAACAAAGTTGTCACTCCTTTGGAGCCAGCTAGCTGGCTCTATCTGACTTCTCTCTTTCTCTCTCTCTCTGTTCCTTCCATCTCTCTCTCTCTCTATCTCTCTGGTACTTCCATCTCTCTCTCTCTATCTCTGTGTGACTCTGAGTCTCTACTTCCTGTCGCGTCCAGCTTGTCCTGCAGTTTGCTGGCTTGCTTATTGCATTTAATTAGTTGTAGCACCGTCCCGTTCCTTTACTACTTCCTATTCTCTGTCTAGTCCATTGTCGTGTTGTCCGGGCTTTGCTTTAATTTCACTTTAGTTGCTAATTAGCTTTTGCACAAACTAAATAAATTAATTGTTCGGGCACCTTGTCCAGCGCAAAATTCTCTAGGCACATTACGCTTCAGCGCTTCCAAAAAAAAAAGTTTCCACTTGTTTATTAACTTAATTTTCGCTATTCTCGTTCATTAGTTTATTATTTATATCGTACGACAAATTTGGCTTATTAGTTTATAAACAATATTTCAGCCAATTAGCCATACACAAGCTCTGACAGTTCGTTTAGTGTTGATATCTATAGATAAGCATAGATCTTATCTGCTTGTTTTTATCGCAGATATATCTATAATTACAGTAGTCGATAAATTGCAGGCGTCTAAATCAAAGCAAATGTTAATAATACTAGGTATTGGAGACATTCCTACGTGATATGTGAATTGTATATCTAAAAGAATAACAAAATATGATAAACTATATCAGTTATTAGGTTATCTCATATGTGTATTGATTTATATAACAGGATAGTTTGTTTTGATTATAAAGTGGTCACTTAATATGATATGTACACCATATATATTCATTACTATCAAAAAACTGTCTTATTGAATATATATATTGAACAGTTAAAATGATATGTTAGTTTGGAAATTTTGTTGAATCATAACGTTCCATCATAGACTATCACTGACTGCATTAGCGCCTAGTGTATAGTATATATCAAATATACAAATATATCATCAATCAACATTATTTCAGTTTAGCTCAGTTCCGTTTCCTTTTGTTTAATGCAAATATTGAAAGACTTATCGTCCATTTCTGGAGATTACCATTATAAAAGTCTGTCATTGGAAACAAACTGCAATTCATGGCAGGTCCCTTATATGATTAAGAAGTGTTATGAGGTAATACAATACGATAATAATATTATATTGGGTATTTCCCAAGGCAGATTACAGGCTTATCTTCAACAATCTTGGCCAATTTGTTAATTTTCTCGCGAATTGTTATTGATTTGATTATGTTCTCATTATAGCACAGCAAGCAAAAGGCGTGAAGTTCTGCCTCCGAATAGGTCGCTTAGCTGAGTTAAGGTTGCATTCGTTTAATGACAGCACACAAAAGTATGCAACGAATAATTACAGAGCACAGTTTTTGGACATTTTTATTTATTTTTAGAACTTGTCTGCTTAAGCACTTTACTAATTTCTTCCTGGGGCTTACATACACCCATTCTCTCTCTGTCTTTCTTTCCCTCTCTCTCTGTCCACTGTCTCCTTGTTATATGCTTGTGTTAAGTTTTCCTGCTGCTGCTGCCATTGTTTGCTTATTTGTTGCGTTTAATGGCCGCGTCATGTCGTCTACATTGACCAAATAATGTTTTCGGTACGTTGCTGTTGCTACTTCTTGAAGTTCTTCTTGTTGTTGTTGCTTCTGCTGCTGCACTTAAAATGCCAACGCGCTGCAACGCGGCAATAAAAGCGCTACTGACCATTGTTGGTACATTGTACCCGAGTTTGACCAGGATGCTACCAAAAATGAGAAAAAGAAGACGACGAAAAAATAGAAATTGTCACTGCACTACAATTGGAATTATTATTGGCTGCAATGACTTTGGCTTCTTGGCTAAGTCCGCAGCATCGCCGTCTCTTGGCCCAGACACGTTCTGTGCGAAATGACTTTCGGTTTTATGATGCGACATGCATTCGCGACGAGGCTGTGCCGGACTTTCAGCTGGACCTTGCCTAGGAATGCAGCTGCTACTCGTACTCCTACTGCTACTCCTTCTCCATCTCCATCTCCATCTCCATCTCCATCTCCATCTCCATCTCCATCTCCATCTCCATCTCCATCTCCATCTCCATCTCCATCTGCACTTGTGTTCCTTGCATATCGCATATCGTTAGCAAAAGTTGGCAGCAAGCTGTAAAAATGTCTTCGTAAGTCGTAAAAGTATTTCATACATTTTTGGTTTTTATTAAGTTGCTATGCAGCACTATGCAGCTTGTTGGCTAAGCACGCGGCCACAGCCACGCCCACATGCCCACATGACCCCAGCCCAAAGTTGTGCGTTAAAGAAAAGTTTATGTTCGCCATACCCTGCAAGTTTTGGGCAGTGGCTATAATTGCTTATTGTGAGGAGTTCTCAATGAATACAAGAGATATGGTTATCAAATTTGGCATTTAGTTAGCTATATATGCTATTGAATTAGCAGTTGTTTTATATATTTGAAAACTGCAATCAAACAATTTAATTTTTTACATAACATCTTTTGCTGATTTAGGACTTACTTCCAGTTGATATTAAATGCAATTATAGGAGCTTTGGCTATGCAAATTGGCATACATGCTATAGAACTAACAGATGTTTAACATTTTTAATACCTACAATAGTTTTTAAAATAAAAGTTTCGAATAAACTAAAAAAACAAAAGTTTTATACATTTTTTTCTGTTAGGATAAACTTGAACGGTGCTGGTGTTGGGCTTTGAATTAATTTCCATTTAATACCAACATGCTTTATAGCATATCTGCTAGTCAGTCACTTACTGCCAAAGAATACTCATGTGCTTTTAGTTATGTTATTTCTTGATAGCTGCACTCGCCATATTATTGTTTATGAGCGTGGTCCATTTTTATTTCCATTTGATTTTCATAAAGTTTACATGGTTATGATTCCGTTTCCCATATGCGAAAAGAGGAGAGAGGGAGTGGCAGAGCTAACTTTAAGCTCTTACTACAGTTCGTGCTCTCTCTCTTTCTCTCTATCTGTATCTCTCTGTCCTGCTCGTTGCCCTCTGCTGACATGTGACAAACAGTTCAATAAAATACAAAATGTGCGGAAAATCGCAAATGTCATGGCGTTGCAAGCAGGCAAAGCTTTTGGGAAAATCTTGAAAATGTTTTCCACGTTTAGCTCCGGCTCCAACTGCTACTGCTGCTGATGTGCATTGAAATGGAAATGCGAAATGGTTAAGCGGGAAAATGCGAAAATGCGAAAATTGTGCGCAAAGCATTTCCATGCTGCAAATAAAGACGACAATTTGGCCGCGAGGCGAAAAATTATGAAAGCAGAATGCAAGCAAAATAAGCTGCTACAGTGCTCCTTCTGTGTGTGTCTGTTTGTGTGTGTGTTGGCAAAGTAAATTTAACGTGGCAGATAAATAAACCCGCCCAGAGATAAAAGCAGCGCGTGGCAAATGTTGTAATAAATTTGCAACGAAAAACAATACCAACAACAAAAAAAAAGAAGGAAACCGAAAAATTGCAAAGATTTTGCTTCGACTGTTGCGTGTGGCAAAGTTTTTGACGCCTTGCAGAGCGCCAGAGAGAGGGGGCGTGGCAGTTCGTGGGGTTGCAGCGTGTCACAACTGCATTCTGCTAGAGATAGGGAAGGAGCGGAGAGGAGGGGGAAGTCTTGGCATTTGCCAGGCATTCAACTTTCAACTCTTGCAGCAGAAGTTCTTCGATGTGTTGCATGAGGGGGCAGGGGGGTGCAATGACAGTTGCTGCAAATGTTTGTTGCAGTTCCTTGTATGTTGTTGTTGCTTTTTTTTTTATTTAACACGTACTACGTGTGGCATGCTGCAAAGTGTTTGGCAAGTAATGTTGCCTGCTTGGTGGTGCGTGCCTATGCCAGGCTGCCGGTCTTAAACCTCGCCGGGCTTAACCTTTTTGCATTCCCCCACTTGCACCCCTGCTGTCGTTCCTGTCCAACGCTTTTCCTGCGCACAGCTTTTCTCATTTTCAAGTGCAACAACTTTTTGGCTTGCAACTTTATATTTTGGGGTACTTTGCAATGCGAGCGCGAGCTGCGCTTGTGTAATCAACATAACAAGCAACTTGCCAGTTTACGACTCTGTTAATGCCTTTCGCGCACACACACACACACACACACATACTCATAGCAACCACACACACACCCACTGGTTGTAGACTCAGTCGACACATCAACACTTGCACAGACATCCACCTAGACGCGCTTCCTGTCTAAAACGCCGTCATGTCTGTGCGGGCAAAACGCTTCCTGTCAAATTGTGTCGATTAGTGATGTCAGCGTGAGTGTCGTGAGTAGCGCTAGTAGTGCACGTTGCACAATTATTGCTTTCAAGTAACCAAATATAGTAAAGATAATATTAACTGCGAGAGAATCTAAAAGAAACGCTAGCATCACTTTATTGTTAGCAAATTCTTTATTTATCCCGATTTAAGTAATCAAGTTCGTTATTTCTTCTCTCTCTCTCACTTTCACTAAGTCTCGTTCTGTCTAAATCCCTTCTTTATATATATGTCCCTGTTTCTCTCCCTACCCCTTTATTTATGTCCCGGTTTTGCCCTTTTTCTATCTCTTTCATTCTCGATCTCTAATCTTTTTATATCGCTCAATAGACCCATTCAGTTCTCTGCATCCTAATCTCTATCCATCCAATTCTCTATTTTTCTATCGTTGTCTCTATTTCTGTCTATCCATCTTACTCTATGTCTACCGATCTTTGTCTTTCTCTCTATCTGTCTCATTCACCAATTCTTCAATTCGTTCTCAACCTATGCAAGAGCTTCCTCTTCAATCCTTCTTGACGCCTTGTCACGCTCTCATCTTTAATTGAGCTGTCGATATTCCTTTACTCTCCCACTGCTGTCAAGTCGTTGCACTCATCAGTTTTCTGCTATTCCCCGTCGTTCGCTGACTTGCAGTCACTTCCCTTCCTCTCCATCCTCCCCTTCTCGCTCCCTGCATTGCCAGCCGCAAAGTTTATTTATCTTTTCTGGCCGTTTGGGGGAAGACGTCGGCCGCCAGTTTATGTTAATGCACTTAAAATTTCGGGCGGGGGCGACAAGAGTGGGCGTGGCTGTGGCACTATTGCACTGCACTAGCTGCTGCTGCTGTTGCTGCTGCGTCGCCTCGTTTTATTACATGCATAATTTCGCCGTGGGATCGACGTCCAGACCGCGATTCCCAACACAGGGCGGGCCAGACCCGATGCGGCCCGTTGGCTTCTCTTTTATTTATTTAGCGCCGTTGTCTGTCCGCATCCGTCTGTCTGAGCGCCAACTAATGCCGTCAAAACTAATGGTCCAATTCGAGTGGCTCGACGACGCGTCTTCGCCTCTTCCTCCTCCTTCTGCTACGACGTTGCTTTTAATCCTTGTGCGGTCCCCCCCATCCTGAATGGATTGTAAAACTCACGAGTTAATTTCGTGTAGCGCAGTTGCATTTGACAAATGAAAATTGCATGAGCGGAAATGCGGCTTAAAGTTACGCAGCGCCATCGCCGGATACTCGCTCGAAACTACATGGGCAATTTCCTGAAAAGAGTTTTCCAAGCCGCAAGTTCAAGGCTAAAGCTAAGCTCACTCGTTTATTACCGTTGCTTTTATGACGCGGGTTTCCTTCCTTCTTCTGCTTTTCCTGTCTCGGATCCTTTAAGTCCCTTTGACACAATTTATCCAGGCAATTTCTGGACAGCAACAACAAAAAATGCGCATTAATTTCAACTGACCCCGGTCCTTCACAAAGTATTTTAGCTTGATTCAAGCTGACAGCCACATCCCGCTGAGAGTTTCGTTAGCCGAAATGTCTCTTTCAATTTGAGGAAATCAAATAGTTCTCTCTGTGCGCTCAATCAGCTTCGTAGCTATCGTAAAGCCAAGTCAATCGGGGAGAAATTGGGACGGGAAATTGTCTGAACAAATGCTATAAAATATAAATTCGTTTATTATTTTTTCACTGTGGTCAGTTGGATTTTTGAAGTGTGTGTGTGGGATTAAAGTTTTTATTATAGAATATGTTCTTATGTCGAGAACAAAACCATAAAAAAGGGTGTTCCAACTCTGTGCCTGCTGAATCAGGCAGAAGGAGGCGTGACAGACCTCACAAAGTATATATACATAATAAGCAACAACAGCTGAGTCGATATAAATAGAAATGTTTGTCTGTCCGTTTGAGTGAAGTTCTAGATCTCAGAGACCATAAAAGAGTTACCAACAAATATTTAAATATCTCTTAATATTGCGCGCATATCAAGTTTCTTTTGGAATTTAGCCACGCCCTCTTTCGCCCCGTAAATCATTATAAAATCTAATTCTAATAGAAATTGTTATGCTAAACTGTCTTTATTTTTAATAAACATAACAAGTAGCAAAGTTCAAAAGATTTCTGAAAATTTGGTTGCAATCGGATAATAATAATATAGAAATGATTTGGCAAATAATGTTGAAGGAGTACCGATTTCCAAGCCGTCTCTGTAAAGTATGCAACAAAAATTGCTCTTAACATCTATGAAATCGTTTAGGTCAGTTTGATAGATACCCGCTAAACTTGTTTTTAGCAAGGATCGACTTCTTTAAAGATTTTCAACAAAGTTTATTCTAAAATAAATTCTAATTCATGGTTTTCTCATGTTATCACCAAAACAAAGCATCTCTTTGATGTGCCCCACTCCAAAGATCTTGTTTAATAAGCAATTTCAGCTGTTTTTCTTTACGCTGCATCAACTGTAACTATTTTGTGCAACAATTCGAGTCGGAATAGCAAAGTAATTTGGCAAATGTTAATGAATTACGTCTGCACAAAGGCGAGAAGAGCGTTTTATCTGTTTAACCTGTTGATTTATGTGAGCCCATTCCCCCCATTCCTGGTGTGGGGGAAATGCCAGAAAGTCAGTTCATTGCGCCAGTGTTTATTATTAAATATGTTGGCGGCGTTGTGCCGGCATTTTCGCTGGCATTTTCCCTCGTTTCGCAAGCAACAAACGAGAACTGTGTGCAACATGAGAGAAACGCGGCGGCGGTACGTGGGGAAAATGTTAATGGCAGCGCCTGCCACAACGCCTTGACTTATGCAGCACTTCTGCCGGCTGCATTCCCCAAAACGAAACGCAGTTGATTTCATTAAGTTCATAAAAAACCAGGGGTACCTAAAACATTGGAAATGATAGACGAGAGAGTGCCCTGTAAATGCAAAGCTTGCGTAAAGTTGAATAAATACAAAATGATGAAGATCTTTTCTACATTATACAGTTAAGATTAGTTGTGAGGCAATTACTATAAAATTTTATGATATTATGAAATTTGGCTTTAAGATCCGTATTAAGCTAAAGTTATTAAAGGTTATAGCTGATTATTTGGCTTTATTAATGGACAACGCAATCAAATTTCAATGCAAGAGAGATGAAAGTGATTGTGAGAATTCAGATTTGCCAGGGTTACCATATTATAGCGTCATTCTTAAACAATCTTTAATCAAGTTGTTGAGTCAGTCTTTCTCTTTATTTTACCGAATTAAATTAGGTTAGTTTTAAAAAAAGAAAGAACTTGGAATTATATGTAAGGGTTAAAATCAACTTACCAATGAAGGTGACCATATTACACGGTGATGCTTTTACAAAAGGATTTTACAGAGCCTGAAACATTTCATTTCTCTTTGTCCACATACTTTTCATCAACTAAGTGTTAATCTACCTCTTTACTGTTGTCTTGCGAGTACAGGGTATATTAACTACAAGACGGCTGGTTCAATGTTTCCTTTATTGTAGAAAGAGGGCTGCAGTTTTGCAGTTGGCAAGTGGAAAATCTTGTTGCTTTAGGGCCAATTCCCAATGGCAGCGAGAAGTTGTTGCTGTGGCAGTTGCTCTTGTTGTTGTTGTTGTTGCTTTGGCTTACCTTTACAGCTCTATTTGATGTTGCAGTCAGTTCCGTGCTTAATCCTTGGCTTGAAGGTCCGCGGGCGCTTGAGCAAAATATTTCATTTCATTTCATTTCGTTTTAGTTTCCATTCCATCGTCTTTTCTTTGCCCTGTGGCGGTGACTTATGATGATGAATGCTAATGGTGCCACGCCTTGCCATACCTTCAAACCTGCGGCCTTTGCACTCTCTGCTTTAAAGCTTGCAGTGCGTCTTCTACGTGCTGCATGCAATTGTCACGTTACAATTTGATTCTGACAGCAGCATTTTTTCCGCTTCATCTTCTTCTTCAGCTGACATTTAAAATTAGATAACCATTCAATTGGCATTGCTACTGCTTGGGCTGTCCTCTGTCTTGTTCTCAAATTGCGTTAATAACATTTAATGTGCGTGCATTGCATGCATACCCCGCCTCTACCCATTCCCCACTGTCCTTCTCCCTACTGCTAATAGCATTTTGCCAAGTTAATTTCGATTCTTGTGCAGGTTTTTATGGCAGCTGCAACAATCACTTGGCTTGGCTAATTGACTTGATGCGCCCAACGCCCGCGGACAGCGGCAACGTTCAATGGCCGCTCAACGATGGATGCCATGCGATATCTATATAGTGTATGTGTGTGTGTGTGAGTGTGTGTGGGGACACCTAACGATGGATCTTGAATCACTGTCAGATTTTGCTCGCTTTTCTCCTTTGGGGTTTTCCCTTTTATCAGCAGTGCTGCATACTTTTCTGCTGCCAGTTGAAACTTTGCCGTTTTCACAAGTTTTTCGCAAGTCTTGCAGAAAATTATACAAAAGGCAGAGTGTTGTAGGATGGGGGGGGCGGGGCGAGGGGTTGTTGCTGCTTCTCTGGTAGGGGGTGTGTGTATATTGCTGCATGCAAATATGCATTTGATTACACGCCGAAAACTTGCAGCCAAACAAAAGCAATGCCCAAACTTGCGACAATGGCCCAATAATGCACAGTGGTTGTGGTGGCATAAATAATGAAGAGAATATGGTAAGGTTTTAATAAGATAATGAATTTGGCATGGTATAGCTTTGTGTAATAAAGGACTTGTAGTTAATGTATGTAAAATAATTAATGGCATATAGCTGCATCAACAAATACTTTCTTTTTTATACTCTTCGAGCATTGAAAACGGTCAGAAAAGGGTATACTAACTATGTACAAAGGTATGTAAAAGGCAGCAGAAGGCGTGAGCAAGAAGCGACAGACTACATTAGGTATACATTATATATTCTTGTTCAATATTATAACATGAAAAATAACCAAATTCTTTAGGAAAAACCTTTCACGTATTTTCTGTTGATTGTAGATTTACTTGTACTTTATGTACAAATCTTATGAGTTTTATCTATACACAATTTGCACGTACAAAAAACAAATTGTCATACATTGTATGAGTAAAAAAGGTATAATTCATATGGAAATATATCCCTTTAACCTAAGTCGAATGAGAAAATATATTATTAGTTTCTACTTAGTTTATGTTTTCATACCTTTTGACAAGGTGTTTTACTGTTACCATCTCCCATCTGTTAATCCTCCTACACTTGATGAAGTTGCATGTCTTCACTTTTCACTGCTACTTGCACCACTGTGCAGGTGCTGTGCTGCCACTGACTTTTTGCCGTTGCTGGCGGGCGGTGGCGGCAACGGCGTTTAAGACGACAGCGAAAGCAAAGTAAATTTGTGTGTTTATTTGCAAAACCCCACGGCGCATCCCGTTGCTCCTCTCATGCATCTTCTTGGTGCAACTCACTCGCTCAGTGTGGCTCAACTTTGGACATTTTGCACCGCAAGCAGCGCCCAAACTACAGCAAGTTGGGGAGCAGGGGAGGTAGATAGAGCGCGATAGCTGCAAGAGACACAAAATGTCAATCGGCGAAGTGGAAAATTTTCATTAAATTAAAAAAGCGCACACTTTTCACACACACACACACACACTAAATGAAATTTGTCGACTGCAGAGACAAACGGATGAGAAAAAGACAAAAAAAAAAAAAAAAACGAAAGGCAAAAGAAAACGAAGAACATTTCCCAATGAATGTGAAAAGTTTTATGTTTTTCGCTGGCAGGCGAAGATTTTTTTTCTTGTTGCTTGTTTTCTGGTTCTTTGTGCGTTTATTTTGCTTGTGGTTTCTTCTTTTTTTTGTTCGTCTCCATTCTTCGCCAGACAAAACGAATAAATGTGCTTAGGCAAGCAAGAAAAGATGGAGAGGGAGATGAAGTTGGAGTTGGAGCTGGAGAAGGCGACAACTAAGCGGTAAATGCTGTCAAATGTGATGCGCCTTAAACTATGCAACAGTTTTGTTGGCTTTTCTACTGCCTTTCACTTTGATTTGGATCTTCACCCTCCGCGGACCGACACCTAATTGAGTTTAGCCAAATTTCTTAACAATGCCGCATACAAATATATATCTACGGCTTGAACCTTTTTGCATTGCCACACAATGTCGCCCACAATTTGTTTAACAAAAACCTTTTGACTCGGTCTTTTCGGCCTCGACTGCGCGCTCAATCAATCAAAAGAGAGAGAGAAAATTGCGACTTGTGTGGGTTGTGCGGCCGCCTCTTTGATCCTAAACAAGTCGTGTAAACTGGCTTAATATTTGTGAGGAGCTTTCCCCCTCTGAGAGCTTCTTTCTCACTCGCAAGTTTTGATTGCTTTAATGAGGTGTCACATGGCGCACATTGCGTATACGCAACGTTGTTGTTCCCGTGGCAAATTATGACAAAATATTTTTGCTTCGTTTTGCGTCATCAATAACAAACATTTTTTATAAAATCTGACAGTTTATTACTGGTATTTGAATACCCTGTAGGGTGCTGAGTGTGGGGTATATTTATTTGTATAATGTTTAAGGAGTAAGAAAGAGATTTTGAATGCAGATATTTTTTTTTTTTTGTATTTTGTTAACATTTTATTCTATATTTTATTTATTTTCCTTCCTTTTTCCTTCTTTCATTTTCCTTATAAGTTTATGACCTTTTTGAATTCAGACTGAATTTTCGTTGCTTTTCTTTATATGATTCTCCGAGGCTTATTGCTCACTTGTATTTTCTTTATTATCACGTTCTTTAAATTTATTTCTCTCATTTATTTTCGTTTTGTTTTTATTTTGCTCTCTTTAAGAGGTGGGCGGGGGGGCGTGGCGTTGGGCGCTAATGTGCTTACACGAAAATCATTTTAAATTGTTGATTTTGGCGCTGTCCACGCTCTGTCATTGTCAATTACATTTCGTCGTTTTCTTTTCTACAAGCAAAGCCGCCTCGAGCTGTGGCCTGCGCCTGTCTTGCACTTGTGCCTGCCCCTGCCCCTATCTCCTCCTCCATCTTCTCTTCTTCGCTGCTTCACATGTTGCGTGTTCACTTTGCTTTTCTCTACGCGTTGCGCTGCTTCTGTTGAATTTTTTTCCGCGTCATTTTCTGAAATTGGCATTTAGTGTGCGACGAGCGGGATTTACACACACACACACCCGCACACCCATCTAGATTGAGCTGCCTGTTTGGCTGTCTCTCTCGCTATGGTTTAGTTACACAATGGGTGCATTCACCTACGCGATGCCCCGCTGTGTGTGGATGCCACATTGGCAACGACAGCGCGACGCTGCTGCTGCTGCTGTCCTTCTGTCGCGTTTCCTTAACATGACTGGCGTGTCTGTCGAACTGTCTGTCGCTGTATCTAACTGTCTCCCTCACTTGCCCCTCTTTCTCTCTCTCGCTCTCTCTGCGTGTGAAAAGTGTTGTCAGTATCTGTTACTGCATCGTTGCATTTGTCTATCTACGTATATCTGCGACTCTGTCTGTAAGTGTGTGTATGTTCAGTATGTGTGTATTTGTGTGTGTGTGTGTGCTGCAACCGCTCACATTTCGTTTATTAAATGACAGCACGATATCTGCAAATGAAATTTTCCTTCAACGCATTTAGAGCTGCCGCTGACGTTGCTGCCTCTGCTGCTGCCACTGCCACTGCCACTGCCTCTGCCGCAGCCTTCAATTGCTGAAATTGACAGTCAGACAGATAGATTGACATTTAAGCAACACTTTTGCATTGAACGCATTTAGACGCATCATAAAATTTTGTGTTGTCTCCCTTTCTTCTACAATTCTTAGCCGTTTTTTATGTGCTTCAGCACTTTCGCTCACTCAAGTGTGTTGCATACTTTTTGGCTTTGCAGCCAAGTGGCATTTGCTACTTGTGTGTCTGACAACCCAAGTGGCATTACCTATTTAATTCTATTTATAGATAAAACTCGTTGCAAAAGTTTTTAAATTGAAGTGCGTAAATTAAAGGCTAGACAACTAGCTTGAAATTTAAAGTGTAAAATTAATAAATTGTTTATTGTTCTATAATGAAACTACATTCGAGTTTGTCTATAAATAAACTCTTTCACATTTTTATTTACAATAAATTCAATACGTTTGATTGTATATCAATAAAACTTCTATATTAAATATAATTCAAGTTTTACTTCAATTTAAGATATTCAACCATTTTTAAAAATGCTTTAAACTATTCAGTGCTTAACGAACATTAAAAGATATTCATGTAAAAGTTATGTACTGCAAAGAAGAGTAGAAATAATGAAAAGCAAAGCCTTGTAAAACCTTATCTAAAAGGAATTTATAAATCTCTATGCACCATCTACAAGCTTCTTAATATGCTACCTATTTGAACTTCCTTTTGTGTACCCCAAAGTCATTAATACCAATTTGAGTGCTTGTTTATTAATCGCTCTAAGCACTCGTGTGCGTGTAATTAATAGATTTTCTTTCCTTTTTCCCCCCTCTCAACAAGAAGGGGTTCTTGTTTCTCTGTGCTCTGTGGTTTTGTGTACAAACTACAAAGATTTGGCAATAACTGTTTGAGTAATTTAGGGGCCTTCAAACTACCTAAGCAAACACGAGTGGACTTCGTGTTGTGTCAGGTAATTAAAGACTGAACAGATGGCTAAAATCAATAGAGACCTGGCCCCAGCTGGACATTATTAAGTAAATATAAATATAAATATTTGAGTTATGCGTTAGGTCACCCGTCGCGTGCTTAGGGGGGGTATTATTGAAAATTAATAAATGCTAGCCAGCTGAAGGATATTTTCAGAATGATTAGGCACACACACACATATACAATGCTCAAGGGAGTCCGAGCACAAGTTGAGTAAATGAAAAAGTGAGTGAAGCGAAAAATAAAAAAGAAACTAACGTCAAATCTCTGTAGAAATCTTTAGCGAGTCCAATTAGACGTTTTGGCAAATGGACAAATAAACACGGCTAAAGTGAAACGAAACCAAACTAATTGTACAACATGAAGCAGCAGAAAAAAAGGCAATCGCAAAGGAGAGAAAAACAGGAAAGAGGGAGAGAGGGGCGCAACAATACCAGTGAGAATATTGCAGCGAAACTTGCAACAATTGTTGCAAGTCAGTGGGAGGCGCCGCTAATGAAAAACGGCAGCAGCAACGAATGACGTTCACGAACAAGGGGCGCCATTAAATTTGGCTTAATAAAGTTGCAGCTGAAACGCAGAAGAAAAAAAAAACAAAAACAAACAAGAACAATAGCGAAAAAAATGACCAAACATCAACACTTAATTGTTTGCCAACCAAAAAAATAGAGAGACAGAGAGAGAGAGAGGGAGAGACCTGGGAGAGTGACTGGCAGTGACTGTGCCTGTGAGCGTGACTGAGGAAATTCGCGCTGTAGCTGCTACGTGCCAAAACTTGACGCTTCCGCTCTGATTAACGGCGCCCCCCTCCCAAAAAAAAAGGTAAAACAAACGAAGGAAAACAAAAACAAAGCAGAAAGAGAGAGAGAAAGACAGCTAATACTCGACTACATAAAACACAGCTGCCTTACAGATAAGGCAAAAATATATTAGGTGATCCATTTTATTGTGCATAAAGCTGGAAAGAAATATATATTAGCTGCAAGCTAGGAACGAGGTATTTGCAAGTCGAAAAGCTAATTTACTGTCGAATTTTGGATAAAACAATAGACTCTTTAATGTAAAGGGCTTAACAGTTCTTTAATAGAAGTCTCTACTGTTAGGCATTACAGATCAGCTGTTAGTAAATGCACAGTATCTGTATAAGAAAAGAAATAACTGAGATCTGCTCTGTTGGGCTAAACAGCGTAAAAGGAGTCACCTAACACCTGGTTAACATAGTTCAGCACTGTTAGGCTGAGCAGCCATCTGCACTGTTAGGCTTAACAGCGCAGCAGGTGTTAGTAAAAGCACTGTTATTTAGTTTTTCTATAAAAATCTGGAATTCATGGAGAATATTTCCATATTTATATGTATGATATTTATATGTACCTGAATTGTATTTATATATTATTTAGATATTCTCTGTAAACATTCTTATTATATTTTTGCACAAGTTTAAGTTTTCTTGTGCGCTCTACTTTAAGACCGTTCTTAAATCCTCACTAACCTCACAAATTTGGTTTCATTGCTTGACCCTGATTAAATAAATCTCTAAAGTACTCAAAACAATACAATAATAAACCTGTGGCTTTAGGTGTGAAGTTGTATATGTCTCTAAGGTGATGGCCTGCGCTCTTTCCACTCTTGTTCTCTCGCTCTTATGCTTACTGACGCTCGTTGATGATGTCTTTTCACGCTCAAATTGAGTTAATTAAAACTGTGGGTGTAGCCAAGAGAGAGAGAGAGAGAGAGAGAGAGAAGGGGAGATACACCAGATACAACAATAACAATATAACAGAATCTACACCTACAATTTTAGACAGGTGCGTGCGCCGCGCACCGAGTGTCGCCGACAAACAGAATTAATGAGCACTGCCTTGGAGAGGGGGCCAAGGAGAATGAAAGAGAGACCGAGAGAGAGAGAGAGACGCCTTCACCCGCTGAATGAATGTAATGAAATTTAAATACTTGTGTTGGCAGCATTGCGGCTATTTGGCTTATTTTAACGTGGAGGCGCCGGAAGGGGGGGAGGGTGCAAATAATTAAGTTGCTGATTTCAGCAGACGCTGGCAAAGTTTTCAATTACACCGCATTTATATTTGTTCAAATTTTAATTAGTGCGCCAACGCAAAATGCAAAAAAAAAAAAAAACATCCCTAGTTGCATTTTGGGTGCTTAATAATCACTTCAGGTAGTTAGTTGGGACAGGACGCGTCAAGGACAATGCCAAATGCAGTTTAGATAGAACTCAATTAGTGTTGGCAGAGTATGAACTGGACAGGTTGAAGTAAATAGTGAAGATAGTAGAAAAGAATGTAGTTTTTATAGATACTTGAATTATTTTTGAAATTTATAAACCTTTTATAACATTTAAAATATGATTTTATTGGGCTTTGTTTTTAAAGAAACCAGAAAAATCACTCTTTTAAATATTCAAAAAATTAACAAATGTAGGAAAAATATTTTACGATTATTCCTATTTCTTCAATGATTATTTTTCTACACTCATTTACAGGGCATATCTCAACCCAACACTTTAACCTTTCCCTCTTATTTGCTTGTTCTGTTTTCAAACTGTTTTTCGGTGCTAATCGCTCAGTTTCATTGCAATTACTAACTCAAACTCATTTATAGAGTATTTTACGGTCGGTCACTTCTCTTTCTCTAATTTTTTTTTGTGCAGCTCTGGAAATGATTTAAATTTGCTTTGCGAATAAATAAATATTGACTGTGGCACGTCGCAAATGGAAGCAAAATTCAAATAAATATGCAAATTCCTTTGAGTTTTGTTTTCAATTAACTTTTCTACTGTCGTGTGTTTTGCTTGCCATTCTTTTTTGTTGTCTTCCTGGTTTTTTTCTCACTCTCTCTCTCTCTCTCTCTCGCCTCGTCGAACGCGCGACAATGGCGGAATGCTTAATTCGCCTTCGTTTTAAAGACAATTTTCCGCTTGATGTGCAGTGATTTTTCACGCGCTCGTGTGCGTGTGTGTGGAGGCAAATTTGTCACTTGGTTGTGTTTTGTCTTGGCACCTTCTACACCCCTTCGTCTTCTTTCACATTTGTTTGGGCATTCTAGTTTTTCTTTTCGCCTGCAACTTTATGACCGTCCAGCTCTCTCTGACAATTTGAGTAGTTTTTAATGGTCTCGCTACAAGTAGCCGCAAAACTTTCTGACTTCGAGCCGCCCTGGAGACCCCAGTAGAACTTGGCATATAAGTTTTAGTCGGTCAGTCAGGTCGACAAGGAAGTGTGAGGGTGTGTGTGTGGGTGCCCAAATGGTAGCTAAGCCTTGGGTGTAACCGCATTTCCTTTTCTTATGGCACACCCGCTGCGCTACTGACGGTCCACTTTTGCCATTAATTCTCTCGCTCTCCATCTCTCTGTCTCTCTTTCTGTCTCTCTTTCTGTCTCTCTCTTGCTTTCTCTTTCCCTCTGACAAGCTCATAAAATATGCCAAGCAAGCCGCAAAAGTTGTTAGCCTGGTCCGGTCTAGTTTGAATGATTTGATGCGTGTTTAGGTCGCAAGGCCAGGCAAATTTTTATGTTGCCGATCAAGAAGTGACAACGTTGCAATGGTTGGCAAAATAAGCTAGAAAATAAATTCGGCAATTTTATTGCGATCTTAGAAATGATATATTATTGGGGATTGGGTTAATGCTGCGTTTAAATATGGCATTTATTTTTATGGGTTTTGGTATTATTTAAATATTTGACGTTGAGTTTGTGAAGGTGGTGTATATTTTGTATGGTATTTAATACTTTTATACTCTGTAATTTAGTAATGTGTTTGGTAAATGAAAATGTTTGTTTTATAGTGTTTTTTGCGAGTTTCTTAGACACAAAAAAGTATGCTATATAAATTGAAAAAATATATAAAAACTATAAAAGATTTGAAGATAATCTATTAAGTCATAAAACTTCATTAGTAGACTCTGCAGACTGTGCTTTAAACGAAGTTTGCGGGCTTGTATACCCTGTTGAAATGTTATTTTTTAAAGTGCTTGTAGAATATCTGTATATAACATATATATTTATATTATCTTTCTATTATCTATTTTCTAAACTCCTTCTAACACTTAAAGCTTCGCGCAATAGTTCTATTTACAAAACTATATTCACATTTGGTTTCTTATAGTTCTTGCTGATAAAATCATTGCCAAAAAGGATATCCAAGACATTTAGCAAATTTATGATTATCATCTATTATGAGCATTATGAAAGCTCTTTTGTGTATTGACAACTCGCATTGTGAGTTATGGCAGCGATTATTGGACGATTGCCACACGACGACAACGACGATGCTCTGCGAGTTTCGCTGCAAAGTCGTAAGTTGGCATTATGAACCCCCAAAAAACCCCTTTTTCATGTCCTTGCTGAGCTGCAAGGATTTGCACACGGCTCTTGGCTCTCACAAAGTGCTGAGCCTGGAACCTACGACAACAACAACAGCTTTAATGCTAGCAAGATGCAATTTAACGCTCGACTGACGCGTTGTGTATGACGAGAAAGAGTTTGGCGGACTTTGCTTCAGGATTGAAGATGCCTTTTCAATAAGCTGCAATTGGGTAGCACAACGCACCATTTGCATACGTTTTAAGGAAAATAGAGAGCTTTAAAAAGCAACGGGAGAAATTTAAGACATTTGAGGGGGTGCGAGGATTATGTCACGGCTTAATTCAATTAAAAAAGATTACGTATACGCCACGTGGCCTCGGGCTGAACTGTTAAAACCGGAAAAGGTCAATGGCAACGCAACAGAGCGTGGTAGTGGCAAGTGGCAAGACAGTCAGAGCTACCTAGCTTGCAAGAAATGAGGAGAGAAAATGGGAAGGAAGTGAAAGGGGAGAGGAATAGAGTTGGAGGGAGAGGAAGTGTGTGGGGAAGTATTGTGCAAACAATCCGCAAACAAATCCTTGATTTATGCGCACATCGTTGCGCACAAGCCAAACATTTATTTCCTTATCCACTTGTGCCAATGCGATTTGCCGAATGTCTTAGCTGCGCTGGCCCTGGACAGTAGTAAAAGAGAGTGGGAGAGAAAGAGAGAGTGGGAGAGAAAGAGAGAGAGAGAGAGAGAGAGACTGAGCGACTGAGCGTGGGATAGTGCAACTTATACGGGCAATCAAACGAAAGGAAACTAGCACCGGGCTGACGTCCATTGTCGAGAGTTGCATCCTGGTGTCCTTTTGGTCAGCACATTGACGATGATTTAGTATTATGTTGCTTCAAGGATTTACTCGTGTACTCGAGCGTGTCTGCCCGCTGCAACCTGCTGCTGTTGCTACTCCAGCTATTTATATTTGTTCAACTTTGATACATAACCTTGAATGCGGTCTGAATGGAATGTTTGCCTCGCACTCGCACTCGCCTTGCCTCATCTCGTTGCATTCATCTCAATTCGGAATGAACTTCTGCTGTTTGCTTATTTGTACAAATGGTTGCTCCTTGTCTGGGCTCTGACTGTGTGCATCGTGCTCATAAATACCACCGGACTGCTGCTGCTGCTGCTGAAAATTCTAGATAAATGATCTTTCGTTGCAGATATTTTAATATTTTGCCTTGAAAGTTGAAAGCTGACGCCGCCACACGACACGAAGTCCTTGGCTAAAGGGCAAATCAAGTTCATGGCAAGAGCTGCAGCAGCAGCTGCAACCGGCAACCGGCAGCCGGCAATTCCTTCGTCCTTCCGTATCCGTCTCCCTCGTCGAAACTGCTGCTACTCTGCACTCTGTTAATTCCATAAACTCTCGGGCAAATCGTCTGAGCTGCGCCAGGGCAGACGATGTTGATGTCGTGCTTGGAATGTTGCTGCTCTGTTGCTGTTGCGAGTCCTAATCCCTGTCTCTGCTGTTGCAGCGAGTTGCACATGCTGCATATGCTGTGCATGCTGTATGTGGCATACATCCATTTTCGTGCCGCAACGCGCTGTTGCCTTATTAATGACCTGCTGTAATTACTAGCCAGCCGGGCCACAACTGCTGCGCGCTGCACAGTGGTTCGCTTCATGTATAATTAACCAAAATATAATTGGGAATTTTTAAAGTTGCATAGAGAAATATTTTACAGTTTATTTTAGCATCGTTTCTCCACCTTTTGTTTGGCAAAGACAATTTCTCATTCTGTTTGTCTAGATCTCTGTAAATATGAGAGCTAGAGTTATGAAATTTGGTATTTATATTAGACAGATAGATACATAGACAGATTATGGTTTTTGTATTTGTTGTCGTAGTCTGCTACTTCTTTTATATTTAGAATTTATGCCTGGATATCTGGCACCAAGAGAGCTGGTGTTTTGAAATTTGCTGAACACGTTTATTTTATGCAAAGGCAGATAAAGTTTTTTGTATTAATTGTCCTAGCATTAAATTTATCTCTTATTTGCTATTTAATACTGAAATTTGGTGGACCCACGCATTTAAGTAACAGGTTTTCCATTTGTATTTGTGTTACCTACTTAAAAGTTCGCATATTTTAACATACTTACAATATATAACAATACAAAGAGCAGTTTCGAATAATTTGTTTATTTAGCTGTGATTTATTTTAAATATATTTTATACATCTTTTAAATAATCATTCATTTCCAAAAGAACGAAACATATCTCTTCACTCTGCTTGTGATCAGCTCTCCCCATTGCTTCCATGCAATCTCGCAGAGTAGACATAAGGTACTGACACCAATTGAAATAAAATACATATAAATGGGTTGATGAAAATCGGCAATTGTCAGGCAAGCCATGGGGGATGGGTCATTCAATAGGATCTTGGGCAATTCTTGACGCCTGGCCATAAGGTAGCCATCGTGCTCCCACTTTTGATGTAATCCATAGCTACGCACAGTGCTGTAGAAGTGCTGAAATTGTGCACGAAATGGCGAGTTGCGTCGAACTGGGAATAGTTGAACATATTTTGGTGTACAAAGTTTTGGACTAGCAAGACGAAACATCGTAGATGTCATTGCACGTTCCTGCGTTTTAAGCATCTGCCATTGCGAGGTTGTAACGCAGTAGGCATAACTAGTATTAAGTGTTCCAATATGCTGCATCAATGTTTTGAAGGTGACCACAACGAGACGATCCTTTAGCTCCTCTGGCAACAGGCCGCGTGTAAAATACATAGCAGCCTCTGTGTCGGTAAGCATCACACGCAATGGAGTACGTAGAAAATCCTGTACCGTGTGAATCTGCGGTCCTTGATGATTGCTACTCATGATGGCCGAGAGATATGCATGGCGCACATTCCACAGAATAAAAGTGCACAGCAGAACCCCCCAGATAAATGTACTTGTATGCTGTATGCAGTCCCTGATAGACTCTGTCATCCAGGGCTTGATTGAAGTACGCAGCGAGGGCCATATAGAATCCATTCCAGCCATCATGCGAGCATAGTTGCCAGACGAGTGTGAAACATATCAGAGTAGTCAGCAGCAAAACGCAGGTGAGAGGTGCGGTGAACTTCATCGCCTGAGTGATGTATTTCTCATGCTGCCACGGCACCAGGAGACAGGTTTGTGTCAGTGCATAGGTCAAACCGCCTTCAGCCCACTCGGAGTTTAGTGTCATTTGGTTGTATAGGTATACCCCGATGTCGATTTCATTGCGTGCCGTTGCCAACAGTGTGTGGGAGTGATAGTTGTGCCTGTTCACATTGGGTGTGGCTTCTATCTTGGCAAGTCCATTGATGTGGCTTATATAGGCAGCGAAGAGCAAGCCAAAGGTGCCACTTAATTCTCCGGTGGGCAGCTGTGGAAATATATTAAATATATATAGTTAAAAAAACATATATAAGATTTATAAGGATTGAAACTTTTACGTTAAACAACTTTTGCCTTATTTTTTGAGGATTAAAACGAAAAATTCATATTTATACCCGCTACCGATAAAGTTGAAGGATATTATAACTTTGTGCTAACTGTCTGTCTCAGAGATTTTAATAGGTAGCAAATTTGTATGTTAATATGCGTTATTATTGCACGCAGATCTTGTTTGTGTTAAAATTTGCCCCTTTCCGCCCACTTAACTCAATAAAAACGGATTTTTCAGCGAAATTAAAATGCAGGATAGTTAATTTTTGGTAAACAATATAAGTATCAAGGCTTTAATGATATCTGAAAATTTGGTTGCAATTGGTTAATAAACAAAAAGTTATTTAAGAAATATTTTGATGAATTATTTATTTGCAAGCCGTTTCCTGAAGTAACACAAAATAAAAAATACGCTAATATGCTAAGAAAACGTTTTGGTCCGGTAGGTGCTGGGTATATCACAGTCAAGCACACTCGACTGTAGCTTTCGTGATTGTTTTAAATATTTCTGGGTATTTCGAGGATCTTATGAGTTAGAAACCGTATTGTCGTCTTATATAAATCGAATTTCAGTTCATTTCAGCATATTTTCCAATTCTATCAGTGCTGGCCAAACTTACCAAAAAAGCAGTAGGAATATTTTGAAAAACCGGCAAATTAAAGACATATCCATGCACATTGTTAACATCCACAATGAACCAGGGGAAGTATACATTCAATGATGTTACATTAATGGCAATCACTTTCGGAAAGGGCGTATAGGTAAAAAGTTCATTGTACATTATAAGATTTCCGCTTATAATCGTTGACCATTGAAAGCTTACGGCAACATTAAGAAAATTACGCTGCCAACACCAGGTAAAAAACTCTCTTAAACGACTATTTTCCGGGGGACTATTCCGTATATGAAGCACTATAAACAGAACTCTCACATCGTGACGGCCATCGAGGGTCTTGTGTATTGTATGGAGCAAGGGTTCCGTATTGGGTGAGAAGTGATTAATGCCAGCATAGACCAAAGTGTTGGAAATCAAAATATTTCTTAGACTGACATTGCTCTGCAGTCCCCAGATGATAATGGGAACCTTAACATCCTCCGATAATGAACGATCCAATGAACATATTATTTGTCCATTTGTTTCTGTTTTGGGTAATCTTCTTTCCGCACTAAAACTGACCAGACTATCGAAACGATGTCGGACATTAAGGTTTTTTATTAGTTCAAAAATGAATGTTATATTATATGCATCTAGTTGATTGGCCGACAATAAAGTATATATATCGTGGGGAAAGCACAGAAACAGAAAAATTAAAAGTCTTAATGCACGTCCTTGTAACAACATAGCTCAAGTTAAACTGAATCGGAAAGGTTTATATGGAATAGAACTTTATGTTAGAAGAAGTCAACTGCACTTGAAAGTCATGCAGATTAATGAGTATAATTTGAAAGATTATGGCATAGTTGATAAATATTTCTGGCGAGGTTAACTACTAACTACTTTCTAATGTTTTGCTAGAAAATTTCATCAGTTAATTGCACTGTCGGCACCACTGTACACTGTCTAGAAATTAACCTAAAGGTCACTAAGCCAAAAAGAAAAACTAATTTTCTGCCGATGATTTCAAATTAACTAAATAAATGACTCGAGATTGAGATTGAGATAAATATGCTCAACATAGTATTAACACTATCTGGCAGGAGGCCAGGAGAGCGTCGTCTGCTCTCCTCTCAGCATGCGCGCTCTCGTATTTCTTGTGTGATTTGTGAGCAGCGTGTTGCATATCGCATAGCAGATTTAATTTAGCACATACTTTCTCCCACACTCTCTCCCGTCTTTCTCTTACTGCCTCTCCCTCCTCTTTTATGTATTTCCTTGCACCTGTGTGCCTGTAATTAGACTTGGGCAATTACGTGCTGGGCCTATTGTACTTTGACCTAATAAAATACATATTTCTGCCTGCTGGACAGGCTAGCAGAGCCTTATTCTTAGAGCTCTACGCCTAGTCAGGACCATGAATTTCAATTGCTTATGAATTTTCATCAAGAGCATTCGCATTGGACCACGTGCGTTTTTATGCTCTTGTTGTGCGCTGCTTGAAGAGCATTAAATTTTTATTGAGCTTAGAGCAGGAAGTGTCCTTGTCACATCTACATAAAGGCAACTACACTGAGCAAAAATAGGTAGTGTAAAAACTTGAAGTTGTTTAGGAAACTCCAGAGAAATAAATCATAAGCTTTTATAGTTTTTTTCAAGCTGTTGCTTGTAATTTCAGCACTTTTCTCAGTGTACGCATACATGGGAATGTCTTTAAACTTTAAGGTATATCAAGAACAATGCACTGCACGGAAATAGACGGCACGTAAAACTTAAAGCTGTTTATTAAATATGCCTAAATTTCTCATTCTTCTGTTAAATTTAGTTTAGGATTATATATAATCTTACATAATTCATTTTAAGCTGCTGCCTGTATTGGTTTTTTCTTTCAGTGTACGCACACTCACACACATGCTCCCCTCACCTTCACTTACACACATTCATTTGATTTGATTTCATCTTTTTTTTCGAAGCTTTTAATTAAAATCGAGTTTATGTTCTGGCAAATCGCCCGGCAACAAACGGTCTTCCCACTCACAGTTTATACCCTACACTGAAGTGTGTGTGTGAGGGTATATCACCGCTAAATAAAGCCATAAAACCATGTCATAAGAGAGAGAGAGAAAGAGAGCGAGAGAGACTAATACACAATCAGCAGCGCAGTTGCTGAAGCAGCGTCTGCGGTTGCGATTATTTAATTTCTATGCTCGAGCGCCTTTGGCACCGTCATTTGAGATTGTGGGAGGAACAGCCCAAACCAGGGCTGGGTGGCAAATAATTACAGTGTGCTAGAAATTAAATTTGTGCTGAAATAATTTGCAGCTTATTAGAGATTGTGGATTAGACTTTAAGGCATTTACAAACGTATATTTGAACTTGTTCTCCATCATATCAAAATTAAAATTTGTTCCCTTTCCAACCCTGTCATTATTCAGGGAAACCACAAAATAGTTACAAACTTGTATTGCTATTCTTTAATGCCTCGTCGTTATGAAAGATGTTTATATCGAAAAGCAATAGCTAATTATATTTTTATATATTAAATTCGATATTCTTTTTTATCTTCTTTTTACAGTGCTGAGCAAGGGTCAAGGCGAAACATGTCGCTATCGTTTTCTTGGAAAATGTGGAGGATATTGTTGGATCGTCACGCAGGCGACGATTGTCTACGATAAGCTGAAGCCACAGAGTGTTGTGTGCGTCAACTATGTCATTAGGTGAGTCAAAACGTTTGCCTTTTCTTTAAACTAACATTGCTGTATAGATATATAGCTTTATATATAAAGTTGTACCTAGCTCGTTGTGAGTCTGGAGACCGGGTTCGAGGGTAAACAAAGCCAAATATTTGCTCATTACATGCGGGCGAAAAAATTTTATTTTATCCTCTCCTCATCTTCATCTTCTTCATGTTTATTTCTGTCTTTATCTTTTAATTAAATGCTGACGATGCAACGTTAATTTGTTGCCCGCAATTTATTATTAATCAAGCGAATTCCATTTCCCGTTGAAAATATTTAAATATTGCCATTCCCGCAGCTTCATTTCCATTCCCCCATATCTTAATCGCTTCATTGGGTCGGAAAGGGAGTGGGAAACTGCCTTTGAATTTGGAAATAATTGTGTCAGTCAGCAGCAGACCGCATTTGTTGCCAGTTTGATTTGATTTGCTAATCTATCGGGCTTTTCTTTTATTTTCCACATTTTCTTTTTTGCTCTGCTTTTTAAATATTGTCGCTTGCAGCATATATTGATTGAAGACAGACGCAGGCAAATTATCATTCGTCTGTCTCGCAAATATGCCTTGTGCCACGTGTCAGCCCCGCCCTCATGCATATTTATATTTGAATATTTGTATTCGCATTCGCATTTATGTTTGCCTTTCGTATAGCAAATTTATGCCTCTCTTTTCTTCAGTCACCCTTTTAAGCAAGGAAACATTTTGTTTTTCTTGCTAATTTGTGCGTACATTTTGGAAATTATAATGCGACGAATGTGTGAGCAGACAGTATTACTCCATGTGGAAACTTCTTCAATGAGTTGGCAAACTTCATAATTGTTATACCATTTTCAATTCCAAATTTTATCAAATGTGAACAGCAGCTATCACATAACTTGTTGACTTTCTTAAAGGCTTCTTTCTTTGTCATATCTATCTTTATAATCTGAAAGTTACTTGTTTCCGTAGTCGAAGACAGACAGACTCTCTTTTTCGAAGACAGAAAGATGAATCCATTTAATTTCTCTCTTTTTCAGCTTTGCACGTAAGTAAATTTTACATATCATAAACTGTAAATGAGCAAATAGATGAGCAAATATTTGTGCATTGTGGGGTTTGCTTTAGAATGAAAGACTACTTGTTTTTTACATTTGATACTATACTGTAAACTGTACAAAAAGGTGTGTTTTATTGCACAGAAAACAAACAAGGCAGCAAAACAAATGCCAAACTTGTAGAGTCTTTGCCAAAAGGCAAGAACAGAAATATTTTTGTAATTTATTTGCTCGTTGTCTCACTTGGTATTGCGATTGGGTCAAATAGGGTTAAATAGATATGGGCGAGGCGAGGGGCTTTCGATGTATTCTTTCTATTTTACAGTTCGATAAAGCAATATGTTAATTTGTCATATATTTTTTTTGCAATACTGTAATAGTTGTAGTTGGTTTACTTTTACTTGCCACTTATGGCCAGCACATATTGGCTAATGTGTTTGGCACTGAGTCAAGGCCATGTGAATTGGATGCGTAATGCTAGAAGCACGTTCGATGCTATTTATGGCCCTACGACGCAGTTAGAAAATGCAATTGTGAACATTGTTGTAATCCTCGAAATACATGAAAAGTGTGAATACAGTCGCTGCATTTTATAGACTATTTAAGATCACAGATTTATTAACAGTTTCATGAAGTAAGATAAAAAACTTTTTAGCCATCACAATTCTTTCTTGAATTTAATTATAAAACAACAAGCGAAATTTGAATTATGCAAAGAAAAAACCGAAAAAAAAGGAAAACTCTCTCGTGGAAATTGTCAGGCGAGCTAATTAACATTGATTAGTTTAGTAAGGCTAGGAAAATTTGCATATTTATAGCGCGTGTTGCATAATTTTGTGACGGCTTCGTTGGCTTTTCCTTAATTGCTATTGTTGTTGTTGTTGTTGTTATGCCTGCTGCTGCTGCTGCTTGTTGTTGTTGATTTATCGCATTTAGCACTGGGAACTGGTAAGCAGCTCCTCGTGTAGGCCCAACAAAAGTTTGCCTAAGCTTTCTCTCTCTCTCTTTCGTTTGGCGTTAATGGAATTTACACGAGTTCTTAACACTTTACCAAAAAGTTTTCTTAAGGCTCGCAAAACGAGTCCTGACGTTGACAGCGACGTTGGCAGAGGCAGAAGACGTCAGCAGTTGCCAGTTTATGGCAATTTTGTGGCTATATGACTAAAAATTATAACAATAAATTAAGACCGTAAACAAGCGGATCTTAAAAAAGGCATGTATTGGGCGCCCAACGTGGGCAATAAAAAACAACTTTTTATTGTCGCAAATAGCAATTTTAATTAAATTAAAGAGTTTCTGCCCCAACGAATACAGAAAGTATATATCAATTTTATTAATTATGCAATAACACGTCGAATGGAGGACCTTTTCTGTGTTCTCTCTCTGTCCACAAAACATGGGGCAGCAACCTGAGCCTATGTCGATTTCAATCAGAAAGCCCCTGTTTGCGTGTTTTATCCTTTTGGTTATCCTTCATTGCACAATTCTGTCAACAGAAAAGTAAGAATAAGGTTTCCTTTGCCTTCTTTTTTTTTTTTTTTTTTTTTGGGTTCAGCTTTATTTGCGCTATTTGAATTTTTATCGCTTGTGGCAACTTTTGTTGTATGTGGCGTTTTTTGCCCATTGTAAGGGGGGCTAATTTCGATTTCTTCCGAGCGATAACTTTGGTCAGTTGTATTCAACGTGGGACAGCAGTGGCAAGTAAATTGAAAAAGTTGAGGTAGTTACGACCCATCAAGGGACAACAACAATGCAGCATTTGACCTTAATTGTGTGCGTACTCTCTCTCTCTCTCTCTCTCTCTCTCTCTCTATTCTCTCTCTCTCTATTCTCTCTCTCGCTTACAAATCAATCGATTTTCTACACACCACACACACACTTACAATTAACGCCCTTTTGGGACTTCGTGTAAGCTTCCTGTTTTGTTGTCTCTTTAATTTGATGGCCCCCGGGCAAATGCCAAATAACTGGGATCAGCGCGCAATAAGGCAAAATACGCGCAGACTTAAGATTTATAGCCACACAATTACCCGAAAGGACTATGGTCAGGACTAGCCAGGGGGATTGAGAGAGATGCTGCTGTCGAATTGCATGTTGTATGATTTGCCAACTATGAAAAGGAGGCGCCTAATAGGATTATCTGGTCACGTAGTCAGAGCATCACATACACCTGCTTATTGCGAGGGTTGCTCATTAAGTAGGGGAGTTGTTCTAGCAACCTATTTATACTGAATATTGCAGAGCACTATATGGAATTTTAATATAAATAGAGAGGATAGACCTTTGCATGGTAATGAATCAACGTTTTATTCATGTTATGCAACTTGCAATTAAAACTTAAAGCATTATAGCCAGCAGAAGCTGCACTATTTCAATGAAATATTGATATTGAATATATGTATATAAAATAACATAAACTAATCATATTTCAAGGAGTTTCGATTATAATTTCGTGTCAATCATATCATACAAATACTTTATAAAGTCTTAGATTAGCTTAAACATTACGTGTCGTATGCGTAATTTTTGAGGGCGTTATTAATGTTGAATTATTAATGTGACTAAGTGAATAACTTATTTGCGTATATAGAGTGGGAAAGTAGTTGAGGAGTCAAAGCTCTTGAATATATTATGTTTGCATACGAATGCCAAAAAATGTGCTGGAATTATTCGATGGCTACCGGAAGCAGCGGAAATGCCTGTGCGCTTCCTGTGTGCCTGTGTGCCTGTGTAGAGTGGCAGCCTAACAAGCTTTCTCACTTTTCATACGCCACAATATAAAAGGACGCTCTGACGTCAGCATAATTAACAGTAAATATACAGCACAACTCTTTCGGCACGCACACAGAGATCTCTACTTGTGTGAGAACGAAACAGATAGATTGAGAGAGGGATAGAGAAAGAGGGAGAGAGTTGCCTGTGGCGTGGCATTTTGCTGTATTTACCAAAGTAGACGGCAGGCATTTTACACACGTGTGATCTGCCGAATTAGAGCTAAACAACTTGGACAGAGGCTTTACTTTGGGGCACTCTCCTGCCTTCTATACCCCCCTCTCTTCAGCATTTGTTTCCCTCTCTCTCTCTTTAGCGTATACAGGTTAGTCGTGTAGGTCGTGCCTAAAAGTTTTACTTTTTTACTTGGAAATTTCATTTGGTTGTACGTGTTAGAGCTGAGCGCGTGATTGGCTTACGCGTGATTGATTTTTTAAAGAATTGAATTCAATTATATATGAAGAATGTATTAAAGAGAACTATATATATTGATATTATTAAAGAAGTCTGAATATATTCCTAAGAACTCACAAAAACACACCAAATCTGCAAATATGAACTAGAAGTAATTTATATAATTAATTAATTAATTAATTGTCCAAGCTATTTCAAGTTGTTTGTTCAGACAGCAAGACAATTCGACATACACTCACGACATATACACACACTCACACACACCCACTCACGCACGCACGCACGCACGCAGCAGGCACGCACATAGGGCTCGCAGAGCAAACTGTTTCGTTCGTTCGCATTCATAATGTAGCAGCCTTTTATGCGACATTGTCGCCCGTAGTGCCAGCTTCTATTAGTGTGTGTGACAGTCTCTCTATTTCTCTCTCTCTCTCTCTCTCTCTCTGTGTGTGTGTGTGTAAAGAAATGTATGCTTATCAGCGACGCAGCTGATTCTACTTTGATGAACTTGTGCTTCAACATTGTGACAGGCGTTGTCGCTGATAGTCAACGTTGCGTATACGCAATGCGTACGCACAACGTAATGCGCGGTGCATAAACGTAATTCGTTTAGCAGTCAAACGAAAATGACAAATTCATAGACGCAATATTAAGCAGCAGCAGCAGCAGCTGAGTGTTGACAAATGCTAAAAAGAGAGGGGAGAGAAATGGGAAGAGCTAAGTTTAATCAGCTTGTTTTGCATTTTGATTATATGTGAATAACAACAAGAAGGCAAAGGGAAGACGAGAATAGAGGAAGAGCATAAGAGCAGTAGATACGCTGTAGATTGTACATAGTAGAAGAAAGAGAAAAGAAATTTGAAAAGAATTTGGAATAGAATTCATTAAAAATGTGTTAAGATAAAAGAGTTATAAAGTTCTTAGATTATTAATTTGTTTTAGATACTTTGATAATGAATACACTTTTGAAAACACTACTAATAGATGATTAGTTAGTCTTACGCACTCTGCTATGCCCTTTAACTCTCTTCATCATATTAGATATGAGTGGCAACGGTCAGTTCTGAGTGCATCCAAATGCGATTCACCTGTTTGCAGTTGCACAGCGAGAATATAATGTGTTTTTTATAAAGGGAAATTGCATTTTGATTGGATTGTTTGACGGACGCAAATGATGAGATAGCGCAGCTTGAGCTTGAGCTGCTCCAAAGGGTCATAAAGAATGTAGAAGAGGGAGATGGAAGGAAGGCTACACGCACATTGCAGATTTTTATGTGCATATGTGTTTGTGCTATAAAATTTTGCATTGTATGTTTGACAATTTATGCGTTGTAATGTAAAATAAATATGTGCTTAAACAAGGCAAAGAAGGGATATAAGAACTTCAAGGAAGTGTGGGAGAACACAGAAAGAGAGAGAGAGAAAGAGAGAACAGCAGCAGCGAGTTCATAATTTGATTGTTAGGCTCTTAAAGAGATATATAAGCAACGGAGGCTCTTTTTAAAAGTTGATGGAATCGTGGCTTAGCCTCAACTTGAGGGGGGAGTCTGAAAACGTATTAACATATCTGTGGTAAAATGCCAAGGCCTTCTGATACGCACAATAAAACCCGATAAATCCTCTGAAAATCACAACTTGAGGACTCTTTCACACGCAACGGGGAGGCAAGGCAAGCCACGATATCACGCACATGTTTAGCTTTTATAAGTATATAAAAGTATGTGTATATATAGTCGTCTATATATTTGTATATGTATGTATCGGTGTGTGTGTGTGTTTAATGTGTATTATAAAATGCCTGGCAATGTCAAGGCATATCCTGGCGACGCATATTTGAATAAACGTCGAATGTAATTGACACTTAAAAAGCGAAAGAACCAAAATGAAAACGTAACGAAACCAAATGGAACAAGGTGATGGAGAGTGAGGGGGAGAGGGGGAAGGACTGAGGAACGAACTCAAATTGTGGGCACTGAGGCGGTTCCCTGTTCGGGTCGGCCAGCTCTGGCCAGGATACAAACGGAAGACATTCGATGCCGAACGCTGTGTGTGTTTGTATGTTTGTGTGTGTTAGTATGTGTGTGTGTGTTCTGTGGCACGTGTGTACGAAGGGGGGTACCTGGTTTGCCCACGTTGGGCGCCACAGGCGTCCTTTTTTTAACGTTTCCTGCCGCATTTTGTTGCGCAATTGTTTGCTTCTAACTTGTTGTTGCATCATTTTCTTTAAAGTGAAGTTGTCATAAATCGTTCAGGGCTGATATTAGAGATTTCAAGAATAAGTATGTAGGGATTTATTGGCTAGAAGGCAGAGAGAGAGAGAGAGAAAGAGAGAGAGAGGGAGAGTGTCTTGAGAGTGCCTTGAACCCAAGTTAAGTAAAGCAATTTGTGTTAGGCACATGAAGAATTCTCTTTAAGTTGTAGAACATTCTTGAATTATATAGATTAGAAATGATTGGGATTTTTAATAGATGCTAGATTGTTTTTAGGTGTAAGTGCTTATATACTTAATAGAGCTGGACAAACAACGATGTTTGCTGAAGTTTTTCATATGTAACATTGATGTTTCTCCAGTTCTAATACTTAAGCAATTCTTATTTATTGAATTTCAGGTCATTATTATATTATACACGATTAAAATGTACGATTATTTATGCTTTATATTGTATGTATATATTATATCAACTGAATACTAATATACCTTAGATTGTACTGTATAATGAGGTTTATTATAACAAAACAACTCTCTGCATTTCCTCTTTACCTTGTAGTTCTTCCGCATTTGCTTTAAGCTTGCTGCGCAAACAGTGCAAAGCAGGACAGCACAACAAAATGTATTATCAACTCCCCCGTTTATTATTTTATCGCTCAATTTTGTTCTTGTCGCAGGGAGGGACAAACAAAAATATTTCGTAGCATATTTTTAGGCATTTGCTTGGACCGTACCCTGAACTGTTCCTGCCCAAACCTCTGACAATTTGTGGCTATAAATAAATGCTGGAAATATATTCGATGCAGCCAAATGAGGTGACAATTGCCGAGGGGGTAGAAGAAAGAGTGGGCACATTGGTGAGGGGAGGGGTAGGTCTTTCCCAGCAAGTTTAAAGGCTGCCCTCAAACAAATCGCAGCGCAAACAGATTTGTGTTTTTCCTACACGGCGAAAAATCATATGTTTTCGTTGGCTTTCGCAAATATTGCGTCGCACATTTCACAACGTTTTTCTGTATTACCAAGCAGGCTCTCCCAAGAGCTCTTACACTCTCTGCCTCTGTCTCGCTCTCACTGTCTCGCTCTCTTGGCTCTCTTTGAGTGTGTTAGGCCGTGTCGTTGACTGCTGAAAGTGAAAGTTTCGCCTATTTTCCATGCCATTTGCTTAGGCCTTGCAATGTGCTCTCTCTCTCTCTCTGGCATGTTCTCTCTCGCCTGCTCTCACTCTGCCTGCGAATTACATAACACAAACAGAGGAAAAGTGAAAGCGAGAGTAACAAAAAAAAAGAAGAAAACGTAAAAGGAAAATAAGAAAAAAAAAGGAAAAACTTCGAGTTCAAGGTCTCGCATAGGCCGCATGCTCTGCGCAGCTCTCTCTGGGTCTCTCTCGGTCTCTCTCTCTGGCTCGGGCTCTCTTTGTTTGTCGAGCCTAAAAGTAGGCTGCACGCTTGAGTGAAAAACCATTGTGGGCTCTCTCTGTAACCCGGAGACCCTAACTATGGGCCTGGCCAACAAATTTTTGTTTGTATCTGCGCTGCAGCCCAAAAAAACAGCTGAGCGCAGTCCTCACCTGTCGTAGCAGTGGAAAGGGAAGGAAAAGGAAAAGAGCAGTCAAAGGGAATGATAAGAAGAAGGGCAGCAACCCCTCGTGTAGGTGGGGGGTACGGCACGTGTACGCATTACCGTTACTTCAAGTGCTGAGCGATTGCAGTTATCTTTGCGTCAATTTTCAGTTGAGGCAGCTGCCCGGAAGTAAATTTTCCTCGACTTTTCCTTGACTTTTCCTATGTGCTTTTCTGCCTTTAGAGCTTTTCTTGCACAACTTGACGCATTATCCCTTTTTTTTTGTTCTGCTGTTCGGGAAGTTCCTTTGTGTTCCTTTCCTTCGTAATTGCAAATTACGCAAGACAAAAATAAATAGAGCAAGTATCGCGAATCGAGGGCGAGTCGAGTTCCTTGTTTCTTGCTGCCTACAAACTTGAGTTATTAAAATGGATATATGCATGGCTCCAGTGCGACTACACTGTCGATGGAGGGGAGGGAAGTTGTGGGCGTCTGTTCTGTTCTAGTCTCGAGTGGTAAGTAAGAAAGAAAAACAAAAAACACGCTAAAGAAATATAAAAATAATGTTTTTCGGCGTGGTCGACAGTAGGCGCAGTAGCAGACAGTTTGCCAACTCTATAAGGAACTTAAGTATAGGGAATAAATATAAATAAATACTTTAGTACTTTAGATCTCTCTTAATTTCCATAGCGCAGTGCTACTGTTAATATTTTTCATATATTTTTCACAAATATTATTATTAAATGTGTCCAAATTTTCCTCTGTTGATCGGAAAACTATTTTGTCACGCCATCTAAATATTTTTGTGAAATACCAAAAATTCAGAGAAATATTTTTGTGAAATATTAAACGATTAAAGGCGCATAATTTATGGGTTAAGCTAATGACAAAGTTGAGTGAGAAATCAATAAAACTGCTTTAATATTTTGAAAGTTCAGCTGATTAAACAGGAAATGGAAGCACACAAATGTTAATTATAATATAATGATATAAATTAAAATAGGTACAACATTACAAGACTTCTTCTTATCGTAGCAACCTTGTGAAGTCTTAAATGTGTAGAGCATCCACTGTAACTAGACTCTACGAAATGGATTTAAGAAAAGAACGCTCCCAAGACCCTTGCTATAGGCATTTTCGTTGTAAACAAGTAACAAACCTCTGTGAATTTACAATTCGCCGAAGGACAGTCGGTTAGACAGACAGACAATCCAACAAAGAGACAAATAATCGGACAGACCGTGGGACATTTTGCACAGGCACACCTACGTGAGCTGGAGCAATGCCAAGGCCTTAGCAAAATAATTTTCAAGAACAGCCGCGGGGTGAAAAGTAACACGAGGAAACAAGAAACAAATAAATAAATAAAATAGAAGAAAAGAAAATATAGAATCCGTTTCGTCGAGTTTACAAAACGAAGGCGAAAATAAATATAAACAAAAATTCCGTACGATTAAGCTATTTTTATTAATGATAATTTGGCACTTAGCATCAGGCGACAAAAAGAAAAACCAAAAAAAATCTTCTACAAACCGCGAGCATAAAAAGGCGTCGCATAAATCACTTCACTGACATTTTCTCTCTCATTCTCACACTCTGTCTTGCTTCTCTTTTTATTGCAACATGTGACAGGGTTGCCCACGCCGATTTGCATTGACATATATTTACTTTTAATAATTCCTGTTGTATTTTTCTAAGCAGAGCGAATTTTTCCCTATTTGTTTTTTTTTCTTTTCTTCCGTCTTGGTTCAATTCAATAAAACTTGTTTACACAAAGCCGAAAAGCACGAAAAATTAAGCGGAATTCGTATGAGGTTTATTTCTAATTTATTGTGAAATACCCTGTAAGTTGTGAGTGCGTTTGGGGCTGCTTAGACTTAGTAGATTGCTAGCATAAACTGTTGAGAGTCTGTACGAATTTTATAAATATTTTCTTAATTAGTTTGTTCAGCTTTAATGGCTTGCTGTGCTTAGTAGGGGTATTACTGTATCATATATTTATTTAGACTTTCTGTCAAGCGTCAGTCACATGACATAACTACCTGCCCCTCCACTAACAGGGTATTTATATAGTCACACATACCTACTGCCGTAAACGTTTGTTATTTAAGTCACATGAATTTTTGTCAATGTGTGTATATAGATTGATTTTTATTGCTGTTGTTGTCGTTGTGCTTGATGATGAAACAGTTCAGAATGAAAGAGAAAGAGACAGAGAGAGAGAGAGAGACAGTGCTAAAGATACTTAAGTATCTATGGGAAGAGCCAGTCGCGCGTGTCATGAAAATTTTCCAGTAAAACCGAAAAATACACAAAATAATAATAGTATGAAGTCACGTGGGCCCATTTTTGTGACCGTATCTGTGTCTGTCTGTGTGTGTGTGTTTTAAGCGTGTGTGTGTGTGGGCGGGCGTTATTTCGGTTTGATTTGGAATCGAACAAATGACCACAGCCGGTGCAGATGGTTCTATGAAGTGAGAGGGGAAGGAGAAGAAATGCAGACTTGGGGCAACTTAAGGCACATATGCCTGAGTACTCCACTGCCGTGCTGATGGAGGCGTGTCAACCGCGCCCCTAATCAAATCGATGGACAATAAGTCGCCTTTCGCAAGTATTGGTTGTGTCATTTGCAGGACATGGCCTGGACATGATTTCAGTTGATCTTTGCGACATTCTCCAGACTTGCAGTTTCAGTTCTCGTTTTCGCTTTTCTTCTGCTCTTACTGGGTCCTTATTTTATAGCTTATATTTTCAATTTGCTAGCGAATTTATTAATATTTCTTTTGGTTGTGGATGTGGAGATTTGTTTTGGGCCTTTTCGCATAAATCAAAATGACTTTGGCATATTTTTTCTGTTGTTATTCTACGCTGTCTTCTGCCTCTCTCTATTGTTTTTCTTCACACGTGCGTTGCCAAGCGGATAGAGCAGGGCAGAGGGAGAGGAGGCTAGGGACAGTGGTAGGGGCACACACACGCATTGTCAGCTTTCGTTTATGACGAAGAAACAAACCAATTCGCATTGAGCTTAGCTACAATTTATGTGGCTTCGATTTGGCATTTAAAAAAGTGTATGGAGAAGCTTTCAAAGAGGCGAACATAAATGTTGAACATGAAACGCTTAAGTCAAGTGTATGTCGCCATAACATGGCGACGAAATGCTTGTGTTGGCGTTTTTTTAAGATGCCTGATTAAATACACAAAGAGGGCTTTAATGCATTTCCTAAACTGTGCAGCATGCAAAACTTTAATTAAACCTAAGCGACAACCTTAGACATTTAGAACTTAGATATATGATTAAAGCTTTAAAGGTGATTCTTCGCAACCAGAGAGCTTAAATGCACTTTATAAGTAGTTAAACGAGCAAAGCAACAATTAAACCTAAGCGACAACTTTAGTATTTCAGTTTATCATGTATGAGTAAAGCTTTAATATGCTTGTATACATATAGAGAGCTTTAATGCGCTTTCAATAAAGTTTAACTTGCAAAACTTTAAACATTGGCGTCCAATTTAGCAATGTTCAGTTCAAGCTTAGTCAATCTCTTAATTTTAAGTATTTTGCGCTTTTATTTACTTTGTAAACAGCTGAAATCCGAAAGCTTTAAGTAACTTAAGTGACAACTTAAGCTCTTCCAACTGTACTTCTTCATTCAAAAGACTTTAAACTAACATTCTAACTTAATGCTCAATTCTTTAAGATGATATCATGTTTGCACTTTTGCCTGTACTTTTACTACCTATATCATATCTTCTCTTTGAGTGCTTAGTTCTTTGTACTTTCCATGCACTTGCTATTTTATTTGTAATCGTTAAATGTTTATGTCATTTTCGGAGATCCTTAAATTGCGTGTCCTCGCGCCCATAAGTAGGCTACAAAATCGGCCAGTCAGTCTGTGACTTTGTATTTTGCCTTGTTTTTTTTTGTTGTATTTTCTTTTTAAAGATGGCTTAAACGATAAGTCATTGAAGCAGGCAATTCGATTGTGGATTCATGGCCGCACGTTGCCACACCCAGCCAGCAACAGCAACAACATCAACAGAGCCTCACTGTGAGCAACCAACAGACCAAACAATAATTTTGACTTAACCTACCCGCGTCTCTTTTCTTCTCTCCTCTCCTTCTCTGTCCCTTTCGTTTTTTTTTGGACATTGCGTGCCGCTTGGTCATTATTTGAGGGCTACTTGCTTTGCTAGAACTCATCATTGTTGTTGTTGTTGTTTTGACCGTGCAAATATAATATTAATTCAGTTCAGTTCGCTTTTTCCCCACAACAATGCAAACACTCGCACAATCAATGGGAAAAAAAATGCCGTCTGCAAAAGCTAACTAACTGTCCATCGTTTTGATGACTTTCTTAGGCAAACCAATAATGATGATGGTCACCCTTGGTGGAAGGAGGAGGGGCAGCAATGAATATTGACTATGATGACGTTAATTTCCTGCGTTGCGTTTCAATTGTTACAATTTCGGTTGTTATTTTTCCATTATAAATATTTCATTCACTCAAACCGTCATCAATCATAACACGAAGCTTAAAATTTAAGTTCAGACTTTGATGCGTTTTATTCTTGTTGTTGTTCTTGTTGTTATTGTTGTTGCGTGTCAGCTGTCAACTGTTGTTCTATTTGTTGTTGTTGTTGTTGTTGGACAAGCTTGTTATTTTAATTAAGCGTTTGATTATGATACTAATTTGTTGAATTTTTGGCGTTTTTTCATAATGCTTAATAATAATGAAGGCAATTACAGTGCAAATTGTTTGTATTCTTCTACTCAAATTATTGAAATGAATATGCAAGGTATTCATCATTCGGCAATGGGTTGCTTTAAAGTCAATATACGGGAATACCCTATGAAAGAATAATGAGAAGGTATACAAGGAGAGAAAATCAGAAAGAAACGAGAAAACTAGTAAGAAAAGTGAAAATACATGGAAAGAAAGGCTACATACCGCGATCCTCTAGCCTTGAAGGATTTGGCATCAATCTGTTCCTATAAAAGCTAAAGAATATAGTTATATAGACTGTAATAAACAGGAAAAGTATACGTCGATTACTGTCTAACATTGATTGGCATTTATAAAGTAAGGTTTTTCGAAATTCAATACTAGTCTTCATACAAAAACTTTCATTTCGAACGAGTTTTCCTATGGCATATTCAGATTTTGATGAAATATCATACGATACAGGGAAAGTCCGCTTTAGTTAATTTGTAATATCTTAAAAAACAACATAAACAGACCAATACATTGTATGGCAGCTAAACGATATCTTTGCATCTATAAACCTATACGATATATCGGTCCTATCCGGCTCTTTTCGCGTTATTTGCAGCGTGCAGTAACATGATGAATGTGTGCCAAGTTTCATCAAGCACTAAACCGGAAGAACTGGTTTGCATTGCAGCAGACAGACGAACATTTAAGCTCATTAAATACCAATTACAGGGTATAAACATAGTTGTTCTCTTTTTATGCGCTGCTGTCTGGCAAAAGCTTTGTTTCTGGACATGTCAACAAATGTGCCAATAATTAGATACTCTCCACCCACACACACACACATACGCACACCCACAATAAACTATCTCATCAGTTGGGTGTGTTTGGTTTGCATATTTCTGTATCTGCGTGTGTGTTCTCTGCCTGTGGTTTGTGTGTGTGTCTGTGTGTGTGCTACTGTTTTTGTTATAATTTATCGGTAGCCAACACAAATTTCTCCGCAAGGTGCATTTGTTCATGAGTTGAACGCCTGCCTGCCTCGTTTGTCTGTTTTGGTGCCACTGTCTCTCTCTCTCCCTGCTGCTTGTTTGCCTTTGGCTTTTGTGGCTTTTTATTGCCGGGTGCTTAGTATAGTAAATCAACATACACCACACACAAACACACAGAGAAGGAGCGCGCGCCCTCTCAGCTACACGAGCTAAAGATACAGATATAGATACAGATACAAATACGGATACAGTTACACATTCAAAATGGCTTAGAATGAGCCTATTTGCTTGTCAGCTGCTGTCAACACGTTTTTAAGCCGCATTTGTTTGGAGGATGAGGATTGTAAATCCAATTACATATTTCAGAATAGATTGGTGATATATTTTCGATATTTTAAAAGTATTTTCATAAGATTTTCGATAAAAAAAAACGTTCGCTTTAAAAGAGAAACTCTTTAAACCGTATTATTATATAAAGAACTTTATGAAAGTCAAGTATCTTTACTTGCATGAAATGACTTTATTCATTCACAATAAAACCTGAATTTAGGCACATCAAATATGAATATTATACAGCGCTGTTTGATCTCCCCTCTATATAAAAACCTTCTTACACAATTTAGCTACATTTTCTTGACACTTTCTCTAAATTTGCTGTTAATCACTTGAAGTCACTTAACTAAATATCCATTTGAACACAATCAATCAGTGCAAGTATCTTTTGCCTTTTCTCTTTATCCTGTATTTCCTTAATTTCCCTTTTTGGCCACCCCCCGTTGACACAATCATTTAATTCCTGCCGCAGAGCTTATGCGACTTGACAGGCTTCCAAACATACTAGACAGAGGCACCTGTTCCAGTCAATGTGCTGTGTGTGTTTAAGTGTGAGTGTATGTGTGGCTTATGCTTGGATCATTTATCATGCGAGGCGTCAAATTAGGTGTTAGGTGATGCTCATGTTGAGATACAATATCTATACAAAGATATCACTCTCTCTCTCTCTCTCAAAGTCCTGTCGCCGCTGAAGAGCTATCAATACAAGATGATATATGTACTGTGTATGTTTATATCTTTACTGTCTGCCTGTTGCTGGCAGTCGCCCGATTTTCCAGTTGGCAAACATATGTCTTACTAATACACAGACACGCAACGAGACTCAATTTCTCATCATCTGCTCTGTTGTTGTTATTTCGTTTGTTCTTCCCCTTCTCTCTTTCGTTGCTTTTTTTTGTGGTCTTTGTTTTGTTTGCCGCAGCTTGAGAAACTTGATTTTTGGGCGTCGCGTTGCGAAGCTGCCGTTCTGTTTTATACTCTGTCAAATTGCAGGTACAAGGGTTAGCTGGACTCTACTCAGTAGAAACTTATAAAGTTGCTTACTTATTACTTTTTGTTTTAATTTAAAAAACTTATTACTTTTTGTTTTAATTTAAAATAGTTTAACAATCAATGAAACATGGTTTTAAGATTTATCTGCTACAGTTGTTAGCTGAATATAGATTTAATTTTATGCAAATTTCATTTTAATAATTTTTTATATGACCCTGAACTAGATCGTTGTTAATTGAAAGATAATTAGGTTCAAGTTATACAATGTATGAATGAATAATAAATAGTTGCGGCAACACGTGATGTGAACGAAAATAAAATTACATAATGTACGTTGAAAATGGAAGTGTTGTTGACTAAGGCGACCATAATGGGGTACTAGTGGGGTAGTTTTTTGAACGATCAGTTGTCAAAATTGATATAAATAGCGATAAAGTCGAAAACTAAATAAAATACATCAATTTGGCGCAGTTTATTAATAGGGTGACCATACGATAGTCGGAAAAACTCAATAGGATTGCTATTTAGGAACAATCAGTTGTAAAATGAGTAATAAATAAAAGTTGGACTTAATACGTAATAAAAGCACATTAATTTGGGGCAGTTTGTGATTAGGGTGGCCATAGTAGTAGTAAACACTCAATAGGGTAGCTATTTGGGAAAGATAAGTTGAAAAATGTGTTATAAATAAAAATTAGACCTAACATGTAATGAAAACACATTAATTTTGATTAGGGTGACCATACTGTATTAGTAAACATTCAATTGGGTAGCTATTTGGGAAAGATCAGTTGTAAAATGTGTAATAAATATAAGTTGGCCTTGAGACGTACTGAAAGCACCTTAATTTGGCGCAGTTTATGGTTAGGTTGACCATATAAAAGTTAAAATCCCCTCAATACGGCAACCTATAAAGTGCATTCAGTATGGAACTGTACTAAAGGCGAATTTAATGTGCCATGCGTGATTAACTATGAACTAGAAACTGCATTGCAACTGTCTTCTAAGATAATAAGAGACAGAATGAATAGTCAATAAAAAAAACTTAATATATCAATATTTTATTATTATTTGTAATAAATGATGAAAAAATTGCATAATATACTAACCTAGTATTTATTTTATTTATTCTAAATCTATTAATAAATGTAGAATTAAACTTTCATTGAAGCTAGCAAAGCTACGATACTTATAGCGATAGTTTTGCAGGGCATCTTTCAGTCGATACTCCCATAAAATGTATGCCACCTTTCTTCTGCCATTCTCGGCGTCTGCCTTTGTTTTGCTTATCACATTTTGCACAGCCAACAAGAAGGGGTGTGTGTGTGTGTGTGTGTGCGAGTCTGCTTGAGTGTTTGCGTGTGTAATTGTTGTATTTTATACATTGCCAAATCGGTAGCTCGGCTGTGTGGTTTTTTTTTGCCAAGTGGAAACCAGTTCCAGAGACAGAAACAGAGGCAGCCAGCTGCGGCAGAGGCAGCGGCAGATGCCGGCCGGCATACATTTTGGGCTATTCAGGTCTGTCAGTCGATCTCAGAGGATCGATCGAGAGAGAGAGATGGAGAGAGAGAACATGCGTGCGTGCTTCCTCTCCCAGTTACGCTCTCTCTCTCTTTGCTCTCTGCTCTCTTGAGCTATTTTTGGACACAGTGCAACACGCAGTGTCGAAGCCGAAGTTGAAGTCTTTGTGGTAAACTCGGCGCGGCGCACGTATACCAAATGTTTCGGCTGCTTTTACACTTGTTGCCAGGTGTGTAGTAGTAGTAGCTATAGTCGGTCAAGCGGCGAGACATAGCTATAAACTGTGTCTGTCCGGTTTGATGACGTGATTTTTGTGCTGAACAAAATTTCGCAAATTATTTGGTAAATTACGTGGCAACAACAATTACAACAACAATAATAGCAAGGCAATTGTCGACGGAACTGATGAAATGTTCCTCCAGTTGCATGAGTAAAACTAGAAAATGCCAAGGGGCATTTGCCAGGAAGGGGGAGGGAGGGAAGGAAGGTGTGAAGGGGAGGCCGTTACTCGATTTGCCACTGCGCAAATTGTTTGTCAATTTTCAACTCGAATCGCAGCGAATCGACTCGAATGTCTCAATCTGTTGTGGGCGGCACATGCAGTTTATAGCGACTGCATGTTTATTGCACTTTATAGTAGAAGTCTGTATAAGGCGGCTTATGTGAGACGATCTTGAGATCTAAATAAGGTACGCCACCATAAAAAGTCATTCGTCTGTGTGTGTGATGGTTGCATGGGGGTAGGCAAAGGGGGAGGCAAGGCATGACGTAGGTGGTTAGGCCGCCCTTTAATCGGGTGCCTGCGATATAATGTGGATTAATTATTTGCATAATGTATGTGGTAATAATTATGGGAAAGTCTTTGGGAAAGTACTTTACAGATTAAGTTTAGATTTGATTCATTTTATGAGTGTTTTTTGAACTTATCAGTTCTGCAGTTGGTGTGCTATATGATTATGTATATAGGATTATATAGGGATATGTGTGATATATATGTGAATAGTTGCCATAATTTTAAACCTTGTCTTAATACAGAATTATACAATATTATATTAAAACTTTACAGAATTATATTCGATTATATCATAGATTTCCCTGGGAAGTTTCTTTCAGATTCTTTCAGCATCAACTTCAATTATATCAAGGTTCAAGTTCAGTCTGTTCTATTATAGTACGATTTATGTCTGAATTGTAGCCATAATTTCAAACTAAACTCCAAGTTCTTCTAGTTATTATGTTGTATATCTGAATTATTGTCCTACTCCAAAGACTTCCTGCAATTTATAGATGTTGATGTTGATTAAAAGTTTCTAGAACTTTCCATTGTGAAATTCAGATTCCGAGTTTTGTGTAATTCATCTAAAATGCTGAGTTGGTTGAAAGATACAAAGATGTTGAGTTGGACACTTCATGGTGTATTTTACTTGAGGTTTACCCTCAATTTATTGATACGATACGATTTCAACTTGAGATTATTTTTGCAACTTGAAGATAAGAACAGGGGGGGGGGTAAAGAATTGACTACTAAGACTATATAGAGAGGGCGTTGTTAGTAAGGATATAGTAATAGTTATGTTACATAAAGACAGCGCGTCACGTTCACAAGTATCGTGATTAATCGCGATAGTTTGTTGTGAGTGTGTGAGTGTGTTTTGAATATTATTTATAATAAACTCCCGCTTTGTCATAGATAACGTGAATCGTCTTGTTGTTGCTTTTCTTATTTATCATCGTTGTTTTTGTTGACTTTGAATCGTGTTACCACTGTATGTGGTGTGTGTGTGGTGTGTGTGTGTGTTGTTGTTGTAGTCTGCCTGCCTGCTTAACTATTTGTATTTGTATTTTTGGGGGGCTCGTCTGGCCGCACGCTGACGCCGCATGATATCGCAGATTTGCGAAACGTGGCTGGGGGCGCGGCTTGTGTGCCGGGGTGAGGGAGTAATATGAGCCGTGATAATTGAAATAAACACACAATCACACCCGCAAACACACCATGTCTCACAATCAGCGACGGTTTTTTTTTTTTGTTGTTTTATTTATTTTTCATATTTCTTTTTCTCTTTCTTTTGGAATTTTTGTCTGGTGTTTCGTGCAAGCTTTTAAGGTGATTGAAGGCGGACAGTTGATTTGCATTGTTGTGCTCATTGGCAATGTGCTAAGTGAATTGCAGCACATTGGGCGTCAGTCTTCCACTTCTTGTTTCTCTCCAAAAATAAATCCATATATATGTACATCAATATAGTATCCCCTTCTCTACACAAAAGGGGAGCAAAATTTTGCATCTCTGGGGAAAATTATTTCCAGCGCTGCGTTGTCTTCTTTAAATCTCATTTGTGCCTGGCACAGTTTGTGTTTATTTTTATCACGTTTGCACTGCAAAAAAGAGGGAGGTAGAGAAATGGCATAATGTTTGCGCTGATAAAGACGGACTCTGTCGGTGTTATCTCTGCAAATATGTATATTGGAAAGCATTTTGGGCTATAGCAAAGAAAGCTGCAGCTAAATTTGTGTTCTGGTCCACTAGAGCGATACTATCGATTGCTTAAAATATGTAGGAGTCTTGTGTACGATAGTAGTTGAATAATACTATCGATTGCTTATATATTTTGTGTACTGTAACCATTTGTTTTATAGTTTATTGATTATTATTTAATAGTTATTCTGTTCCATTATATCTTCAATAATTTCTTTATGAGACGATTTCCTATTGAATTTATTCCTATATGTTTGCATGACTATCGTTTCTGAAAAGGCGATATTGTAAATTTAGATTACTTAACATATCACGTTTGTCGATAGTTTACAGCATCAATCATTACGTTTGCTATCGATAGTTTACATCACTATTCACAGTAAATTGCAACTATTTTAATAGTTATCGATAATTTACAGCTCTATTTTATACAAATTTCAATCATTTCGTTTGCTATCGATAGTTTTCATCATTATTCTATACAACTATCAATCATTTCGTTTGCTATCCATAGTTTACAGCACTATTTACCAGAAATTGCAACCATTTAGTTTGTTATCGATAGTCTGCAGCAGGAATTGCAATCATTTCGTTGCTGATCCATAGTTTACATCACTATCTATCATAAATTGCAAACATTTCGTCAGTTTTACATCAGAAATTCATTCAAACTTCATGACAGCAATCAAATATTTCAATCCCATGGCGAGTTTCACTTTACCATGTGTCAGTGCAAGTTCCTCAGCTGCTCTAGAGTGTGAAGAATAGCATAAAGAAATACAAGTATTAATTTATAAAATTCCTAATTATAGATAACACATTCTATTCGATTCGACTAAAGCCAAAAATATTAACATATTTCACGCGGCTTTTTGTCGGTTTATCGCATTAAATGCAATTTGTGCGTTTTGTTGTTTTTTTGTGATTTCTCGATAAATTCTGAATGAATTATAGAAATGTTTGCCCCGTTTTTAAATCGCATTTATTTTTGTCGCCGTCAAGCGAGAAACGGCATAAACATTTCAAATTTATTCGCATCTTCATTTTGTTGTATGTTCGTTGTTTATTTTCATTTTAAATAAAAGAAATTCGAAACAATTTTCGTTCAAGTTGCTGTTGCTGTTGCCGTTAACTGTTTGACGTCTTTTCCATGTTTCGTTTTTCAATTTTCAATTTTCATTTCCCTCATCAAAGCGAGAACTCTGATCTCCGTAAAAGTTCGCCCCTTCCCCTCGCTGTCCCATCGTTGCTTTAACTAACCGTCGACCTTTTTCAAACACGGCGTGGATTATGAAAATTTCATCAGTGTTACGTAAAATTTTCTCTTGAAATTGCACTCGAAAGTGAGAAGTGCTTGAGAGCACACACACAGGGCACACACACTGGCACACACTCGCACACACACACGTATACACATTCATAGCCAACACTCTCCAACACATTGACAGTTTATTACGTTTTCAAGGCAGCCCATCAAATGCTTCAAATGCTTTTCTTGCCGTCCATACCCCTCTACCACCCCTCTCCTCTTTGGTTCCCCTCACGAGGCGTGTGTCACACGTGACTGTGCCGCCGCTTAGTCAGCGAACCCAGCTGAAATATTTTTCGGGAATTTAATGGATAAACAGAGATAGCAAGTGCCTCAGCTGTAGCAGCGCGTATTCTAATTTTCTTTGTATATTCGCTGCGATACTTTTACAGAAGATTCAAGCTCATTTTTATGAGGCTCTTATTAGATTTTGTACGATGTTGTGCTTAAGGGGGAAATTACTGTAATTCAAATTGGAGGCATACAACTAATTGAAGACTATTATAATCTTTGTACCATAAAGTACTTTGAATTTTTGAATTTATCGAACTTCACTTTAATATAAATGAATATCTTTAGAAAGTACTTTGAGTTTCGAATAAATCGATCTTAATATGTTTAATCTTTAAAAAGTACTTAAGATATCTAATTGCAAAGTTTTAAAAAGCTTTATCAGCTGTTTTAATGAATAACTCTGAAAAATACTTAAAATTTCATATATACCACTATATATAACTAGTATAGGAACAATCGGAGCAGCTAGGAACCCGCAAGGGTATTAAATCTTGGGCATGTAGAAGGTAGCCTATCTTTCTAGTTTTTTATTGATGTTTCTACACTTTCTTGCCTTCCTCTTTCTTAACATACATACACTTAACATATGTTAACTAACAGAAGTATTTTATTTATTTTATGTATTTTATTTCCCTACAGAAATTGCAGTTAATGTTGTTATATTATTTTGTGATTCACATTGCAGTTGATTTTGGCATCGCCTCTTGCCTCAACTGGGTAACGCACTGTGCCTGCGTATGTGTGTGTGCATTTCTAGGTGTGCATGTGAGTGTGTTTTTATTTGTGTGTCCCTTTTATGCCCATCACGCAATGTCTTTAGTTTTATGGCGAAATTAGCGAATGTCTGTTTGGAAATTGCGCAGCTTCTGCGTTTGCTAACGTTCTCAAATATTTGTGAAATGCTCTATACACACACACACACACACACACACACATACTTGCACTCACTCCCACTCTCTCTCTCTTTCTTGCACTCAGATCAATGGGCAGCAAAAGGAAATTAGTGAAGCAATATCCAAGTTTGCTTTGGTTATAAATTCCTCTTACGGCTTTTAAAGTTGATTTGTGTTTATTGCCGTTGCTGCCTCTTCTTTTTCTCCATCTTTTTCTTCTTCTTGTTCGCTGCTTCCTTTTACGACTATTTTTTTGTTGTGGCATAATTTTTGGCGCAGTTGTGTGAAAGGTAAAAGCAAAGGAAATGTATAAATAGAATGGCAAAATAAAATGTTAATTGCCTGTGCTGGCACCTTATCACGTTATCAGCGCGTTGCATAGTTCAGGTTTACAGTTAGATTAGACCCCACATTAGACAGAGCTGCACACGCATTTAGCCCGTGTATGTGTATGTGTGTGTGTGTGTTAGTGGCTCCACACTCAGGTTTGCCCAAAAACAGCGAACAATTAGCGCAATGCTCTCAATTGCCGCCGCATGCGAATTGAGTGAGCCCAATGTGAAATACGAAAATGCAAAACAAGCATCCACACAACAACAACACAGTGACCAGGCACATTTGTTTGACACGAAAACAATAACAAAAAGAAGCGCAAAAAAAAAAAAAAGAAGAAAAAGAAAAGAGCAAACGATTACACTGTGTGTGTGTGTGTGTTTTGCAAGACGGCAATTCTGTGCTCAATTTGCCATAACACACTCAATAGCAGTGCGTCGGCGCTCGCTCATTGAGTGCCTTCCGGCAGGGAGGTAGAGAGAGCACAAGAACTATGCCTGCTTAGCACGCGCGCTCTCTCGTGATGCTCCCACACTTTGTAACTCTGCCGAGCACACACTCTTTCTGGCTGTCGTGCTCTCTGGGCTGCTCTCTCTATCTCTCGTGGCCGGCGGCGCAGGCCGCGACGATAGCAGCAGCAGCAGCAGCAGCTACAAGCTTTCAGCTGCGCTGGCATTCCACTCATTCGTCTCTGGTACGTTGACGCTTGTGCAGGCAAGCAGCGCTGTCAAGTTCGCTCGAGTTTTTTCCGTGTGCACTTCTTAACTAAATCTTTACCAAACCGAATTATACAAAAAAGAAATAAGAAAAAACAATAAAGCACTTTAACTGAAACTGGACTTGGCAACTTTGAGCCAGCACAACAAAATAAAACAACACAATTTGGCTGTCTTTTTAACTATATCCTGAATCGAAACTGTTTTTTGTTCAACTTCGTCCGACTTGTGCAAAAAATACGCAAAAAATACAACACAGAATTTAAATACCAAAAGCAAAGAAAAGAGCAATAAATAAATAAAAACTTTCTAATGTAAATAAAACTCTAAACCGATTGCATTTCCGTGAACAAATTAATAAATAACAATAATATAATAATAATAAAGAATAATAAGCATAATATCAAGTAGAATTTCTAACGAAATGTGCTTTAAATAAAAGGTAAAAATTCAATTCAATTAAGAAAAAGATCAAGTAAATTATATAAAATTTACGTGAAATAAAAGTTTAAAAAACATACAAGAAATTAAATTGAGAACATCGTATATAGTATACAAAAATATGAAATATAGAATGAAAAAAAAAAATACAAATAGATTTTTGACAAAAATAAACTTTTATTATGCGTGAATTTGACAACGACAAACACACACACACGCATGCACAACATATATGAATGCGTGTGGCTGTGTGCCTGTGTGTGTGTGTGTCAAAAAGATTATCAAAAAAACTGTTGGAAACTTTCAATACAAGCAACAGAACTACAAAAATTAAACGAATATGAAAAAAAAAGTTTTGTGCGCACGTTTGTTACACGCGGACAGGGCGAGAAAGCGAGAAAACAATAATAACAGACGATCGTAAAGAAATGCATATTAATTAATAAACAATTACAAATGACGAGCCAAAAAATGTTTTACACAACACTCGCACCTAACCTACAAACAAATTGGCATCGCTGACTGCGCTGCAGACTGCAGCGCCAGCGGCACAGTTGCAACAATAACAACAACAGCACAACTTATTGCAATCTGCGTTTTAGCGACGCCAACGTTGACGTCGACCGACCCCCCTACAGCGTAGAGACAACGCACGATCTGTCTACCTCACTGTGCCTCTGCCCACTCTCTCTCTCTCTTGCTCTTTTGCTGTTGCTCTCTCTTGTTCTTGCGCTCTCTCACGCACACACACACACAGTGCAAAAGCGGCGGCGTTTCATTTTTGTTTCGTTTTCATTTTATTTATTTTGGCTATTTGGCATTTCGCTTTTTTCGAGTGTGTGCGGGAGTGAGAGAGAGAAGAAAAGAGAGAGTGGGAGGGGGAGAAAGAGCTGCATTTGCAATTTGCATTTCGCATTACATAAAATTGTTTAATTTGTTGATGAAAACTAATTGAATAGCGGCTTAATTAGCAATTTGCATTGACTTTTGACTACTGTGACTGATTGCGCACACACAAACGCAGAGCAACACACACAGATAGGCATATTGCATGCATGGGAGCGTGTGTGTGTGCTACCTACGCATAGGGTGATTACACAACTTGTCGTTGTGTATGTGTGTTGTTGTTGTTGTCCAAAATGTGCGTTTCATGTCTGCTGTTGTTGCCTCCTTCTCTTCCTCCTTCCGCTGTTTATAGTCGAACTTAATTCAGCTTCTATTCAGCCTCTTTTTTTGCCTACTGCCTTTTATTTTCATTCAATTTAATACACATTGCCTTTTATGTGCGCACACACACACACACACATACGTTTGCAAAAAAAAGGTTCGTCAAAAGCAATTACTGCTATTCTACGTTGAGTTGAGTTTCACATGACGCTGCCGTCGTCGTCGGTGCTGTTGATTTCAATTGCAGAGCAATAACGGAGCAGCAGCAGCGACGCCAAGTGGAGGCATAGGAGCAGTAGCAGCAGCAGCAGCAACAGCATCAGCCACTGCCTCAGTCGTCTGTCGCGTCGTCGCAGCATCGCATTTTGTCTGACAGAATTCATTTGTTTTATTCTTTTTGTTCTTTTGCTTGCTCTGCCCACTCTCTCTCTTCTGGCACTCACTCGCAGGCAGAGAGTGTGGCTGTCTTTCTGCCTACCTACCTCCCTCTCCCTCTATATATGTGTGTGTGTGTGTTTTGCTTTATGCGACTCAGTTTGTTACACAATAAATTTGTTGCTTTAATTTAGCTTACAGTTGATTCAACTTCTTCATTCATACACTCACACACACACATACACACTGGCACATTCTTCTACCTTTTTACGTTCGTGCATTTATTTCTGTTTTGTATTTAGATTCGCCATTGCCAATTGACATTGCATTACTAATGCACCTCTAAGTAATTTACAGCTGCCACTGTTGTTGTTGTTACCCCCACTTTACCTCCTTTCCCTCCTCCCCTCTCTCACACACACATCTTGTTTAGTTTAGCGCTCTTCTTTACTCACCTTCTCTCTCACAGAGACAGAGAGAGTGCAAGCACATGTTCGACGTGTATGCAAGGCAGAAGAGAGCGAGAGAGTGTCAGAGCAAGTGAGTGTGAGAGCGCAAACTGAACGAACGCACTCAAAATCATCACGCGATCAATTTATAGCTCGACTTTGACTGAGCTCTGCCTTGTTACATAGAGTTCAAGAGTTTAAGCACACACACACACTTACTCCTCTCACTCCCCTCTCTCTTCCACACTCTCTTTCGTCTTATCAGCACTGTTTGAGGTGGCATTTGTCGTCATCAGAGTTGAGCTTCAATTAAAAAGCTCAAAGGGTTGCGGCTTAAGCTCAATTTCAATTGTTTTTTTTCCTTGTTTTGTTTTGTTATTGTTGTTGCGAATTTTATTAGTTTCTCTTTATTTTAGCAAAATGATGTAAGCTTAATTTGAGTTTAAACTGCCTGCAACTGGCAACACAAATAGATGAAGCAATTTATTTTAGTGTATTCTGTGTTGTCTGCTATCTTCTTTGCACTTTTGTTCGCATATATTGTCCATTGATTGCCTTCCGGCTAAGCTCTATCTACCTCCCTCTCTCTCTCTCTTTCACTCTGTTGCATCAAAAGTTGTCATACACCATGTACAGTTAGTTAGTGTATCGTTGTCAACAACCCCAATTTGACATTGAAATTAGGCCTGAACAGCCTTACCCCTTTCCCTCTCTTCCCCTTCTTCACACCTTTAACATTATCTCACTGTGGGCCCGTCAACTCATCAAGTGTTTCTAGAATATCAGTCCATTCAGTTCCCCATACACGGCCTTACTGCGTATTTACCGACCGTATTTCACCAGAGAGACGAGCCCCCAAAATCACACACACACACACACACACACACACACACACACACACACACACACACACACACACACACACACACACACACACACACACACACACACACACACACACACACACACACACACACACTTATAGTCACACATATACAATCACATGCAGATAGGCTACTTACGTACATGTTTTGCGCTGCTTCTTTCAATTATAAATCTTAATTATAATATAACCACAAATACTTGAGAAAAGAGGCAGCAGTTGGGGGGTGTGAGGAAGGTGTACTTAGGTATATTTGGCGCCAGCTTATTTAGTTAGCTAAGCATTTTATCACTTCTCTGCTCACTGTTCACGGGGTATTCCATTAGTGGTCAAATTCTTCCACGATACTTACACGAGGGCTTCACGTGCTGCCAGCCCAAAGCTCATACGGATCGTGCATGCACAGGCTGTGAGTCGTCGGCAACGTTGTGCGTTTGTCGTATCTTATCAATTTGGTTGGAGGGACTGCCTGTAGCATGACGGTTAGCATTAGCAGCGCAGCTGGCAACGACGCAGCGTCTAACACTCGAGGGCAACGCACATGCTCCTCTCATCCAGCTTCAAGTCACGGGCGCAATTGATGTTAACACTCTCTGCATGATCACACAACCTTAGTTTATTATAACTTATAGACTTATAGACGATGGGAGTCAATCGTACGAGGCACGTTCAATGTTTAATCACCGGGCCTTGCTTTAATTAACGTGTCAGACACACCCACCTAACCGTAGCTTATCGCAACGTCGTCGTCGCCGTCTTGTGGATATTGATAAGGCATGGCACGAGATGGCAAGCCAGTGAGTAGGTTGAATGGAAACCGCTGCGTAGAGTTCACTACATAGAGAAACAAAAACAAGTCAAAAAATTTTCCAATGCGAACCGAAAACAGACAAACAAACACACAGACAGACAAACACTTTGGAGGTCTCCAGGCTCAGAGAAGTCATTAAACAATATGTCGGGGGCAAAACGAGCTAGGTTATAATTATAATTATTACTAACCCAACAAACTATATACTATATAAACTATACTATATATGTACAGGGTATATACCCTATATATATGATAAAGATCATTTGAAATAACGCGCGTTATATTGTTTTTCGGTTTGTGTTGTAACAAACGAGTGCAAAAAAAGAGAGACAGATAAAAAGAGAAGTGTGAAGAAAACAAAAAAAAAAAACAAGCAATTTTTAACCCTTATGAAACGCGTTTTTTATAGTAATCTTGAGAACAAACATGAGATTTATTCACTTGCACAACAAACCGCGGCAAGTGAGCAACAACATCAACAACAACAACAACAACAACTACCTGCAACAAATAACAACAACAACAACGAAACAATTGCAATTGAAACAGCTGAGCAGCAAATTGTGGAAACAACAACAACAACAACAACAGCAGAGGAAATTAATGAAACAGCAACAACAACAACAACAACTTTAGACAAACCCAAAGTGCTTGAGACTGCAAAGGAAACGGCAACAACAACTACATCAACAACAATAACAGAAAAACCAACAACAACTCCCACTCCCGCAACAATTGCAACTGCTGCTGCCAGTAAACCAGCAACAACAAACCCAACAGCAACACCCACAAGCAACAACAGCAACAACAGCAACAACAGCAACAACAACACAACAACCTCAATTTTAGATAAAGAACTGCAACAACAACAGCAACAATTGCTGCTTATCAAACGTGAACCGCGCACCATAACAGCGCAACTTTTCAGCAACAGCAGCAACTCTAACAGCAACAGCAACAACACTTGCAACAACAACAACAACAACTTGCTACGTCTCGAAGAGAAGCGTCCCAAATCGGTGACTGCCAGCCTAATACGCCCAACAACAACAGCAACAGCTACAGCAGTAACTGCAGCAAGTGCAACAGCAAACACAGCAGCAACAGCAGTCAACGCAGCAACAGTTTCTGCTGCATCCGCACCCGCTGGTTGCGTGAGCTTCAAACGGAATTCATTTACAGCTGCTGCCGTCGCTGCTGCAGCAGCACCGCTGCCGCCAACAACAACCACAACGGCTGCCGTACTGTTGTCAAGCAATCAACAACAGCAACAGCTACAACAGCAACAACATCAGCAACAGCAACCACAGCAGAAACAGCAACAGCAACAAACGCAAGATATGAATAAAGGATTCTTATCGTTCACTGACGATAGTCGAGGCTTAACAAGTAAGTAAAATATATAAACGATTACAATAACTGACAAACATTACGCAAAAGGTGTGCAAAATAGCCTATATAGAGGGAGTACATGATATAGTATATACCCTATATACTATATATATATATATATATATATATGTATATACTGATTGTTTAGTGCATTTCTCAGCACAGCTGTCGAGGCTGTTGTTGATAAGCGGTGCCGGGTTGAGTGCATTCTCAAACATTGCGATTAGGCACAGCAGAGAATCAATAGGTCAGTGATTAAACCTTTGCAATAGGATCTGAAAAATTGGTGCTATATATAGCTTTAACTATAGGGTGACTTGTTTCATAAACATTTACACTGTGCATGCAGTTCTAGAAACTTTACTCATGGCTGATCAGGCTAAGAATATCTTTATAAATTGTTGGTATTTCCTGCATGAGAAGTTCTTGAAACTTTACTCATGTCTGGTCCCTTATATATTTATATAGTGATCTTTATATAGTGTTGTTATTCCCTCTCATGCAGTTCTAGAAACTTTACTCATGGTTGATCAGGCTGAGGGAGTATCTTTATATAGTTAGTGCTAGTATTCCCTCTAATGCAGTTCTTGAAACTTAACTCATGGCTGATCAGGCTGAGAATATCTTTCTAAACTGTTGGTATTCCAATGCAATGGGTAAGGTCGTTAGATAGATTGCATTTTGATGTGAGCTAATTGTTGTTATCGATTATAACTCTATTTGTTGTATAATACTTTGGATTCCCCTATATTATTATGTAGTTACGAATTTGGCAGAAAATATCAGCTTCAAAGCGAATTCTAAAAGAAATATTGAGCTCGAGTAAGCTTGAAATAGGTTACAAATAGGTCGTTTAGCCATTTACATAGTTACAACTTTAAGTTCAAGTTTTTTTAGTATTTGATTTGATGGTTGTCTTATTAAAATACAGTTACAATCTTTAGATACGTTTGAATATTAAGGAATTATGTTTAAGGAATCTCTTCTCTCTCATCTTAATATACTTGTATAATATGCATATTGACGATAGGTTGCTTATTTTACTGAGGTTAGTATTTTGAAGCGTAGCTAACAGAAATTAAGAGTTAATTATTATTCTTTACATTGTTTTCTAATATCTTGAGAGACCATTTCAAATACTTATATACTTATAGAAATTATAAACATTTTAGCGCATAGTTTAAACTGCTTTATACTCTCTGAAAATGTGTGCAATCATGCAATTGAGCTGTGCCACGCCCTCTTCTAACTATGAGTACCAGAAACACTTGATATACTCGATAATAGAATAATACAGAATACACAAAGCAATTCTTCAGGGCTGCAAAAACAGGAATAAACCAAATTAAAGTGCTTTAAACCAAGTGAAAGAGACAGAGAGAGAGAGAGAGCCAAGGCTTAATTCAAGCTATGTCTAATCTACATAAAGCAAACTAAGCGTGTGTGCATGTATGTGTGCTTGTATGCATATTCATTCTTCTAGTTTTTTGTTGTTGCTCTCATAGGGAAGCGTATGACGTATGACGTGCGCTGTTTGATGTGATTTGACGCATTGTCGCAATGCGCGACGAGCTTTGATTTCTTAATTGCTCAAACTGCCAGTCAGTCAGTCACACAGTCTGCCAATCATTCAGTCATGCAGTCTGTCAAATAGTCATTTAGTCAGTTGAACATTTTGCTGCTGCCTTTTGCCTTATCGTGGCCGCAATTTGCGCAAATCAAACGATTTATTTCTAAAGACAACAACAAACTGTATGATTGTTGTTGTTGTTGTTGTTGCTTGCCTGCATTTTGTAAACAAAGTGCAGTGCGGCTCGCCTGATACCCGACACACACATATACCATACTATATGCCACACCATATACCATATAAACCATATGAACTTGCCTTATTTACTCGCATTCGCATATTGCAGATGCATCAGCGCATTTGCCGGTTGCCAGTTTGTTTTTGCTGTGTGTTTTTCTTCTTCTTTTTTTCTTCTTCTTCTTCTTCTTCTTCGTGTTGTTGTTGTTTTTCTTTTCTATTACGTGTTTTGTTATTTTTCCTACTCGCTTGATTTGTGTCATAATTGCGATGCTGCGTTATTACACATACGCCGCGTAAGCCACAAAAGCCGCAAATAGTTTTTTTTTATTGTTTTTTATTTGTTTTTTATATTAATAATAATGTTTTTTTTATGCAGTTGCAAATCTTTGATCTCCAACTGCATTGCAAAATAGTTTTCGCAATAAGTTGGATCTTTTTTTTAACTGTTTTTTTATATCTTTTAAAAACTTTGAACTTAGTACAGCAGGAGTGCAAGATTTATATACATTTCTAGTTTATTATTATACGACTTTTCTGTCCACTTCTTTCTTTATTTATTTGCCACATATTTCTTTGCTTAATAAGTTGAGAAATCAAACAAATGAAAATGAAATTTGAAATTTTCTTTAGCTAATTTTCAGTTTGTTTCTTGTTTTCCCACGCCATGCCTTGCTTAGGTAATCATTTCTCGCTGTGTAGACAAGGCGACATTCCACTTGCTCTAGCTTTCTCTCTCCCTCTGTCTCTGTCTGTCGTTCTTTCTCTCTTTATGAATATTAACTTGAGCCAATTAATACGTTAAGTGATGCGCCTGTCGTCCAGTTTGGCTGGCAAAGTTTGGCGCGTGTGCCAAGGTTCCTTGGCCATGGATCATGCCTTCTGTGCTGCTGCCAGTGACATGTGTCTGGGGGCAAACACTGCCTCTCACTCTCTTTCTCTCTCTCTTTCTCTTTCTCTCCCTCTCTCTCTGTTCTCACCACCCACGCTTTCTGATCAGCTACATATCTATAAAGCCATAACAGATACGTTTTTTTCTTCAGTCCGGCGCGTGTATTTATAAAATTGAGCTGCATTTCGCTTGGAAATTGTCGACAATTGGTTCGTTTTTTCTTTCACTCTCTCTCTCTCTCTCTCTTCTTTTTTTCTGTCTTCCCCCATCTCTTTTTCATCTGCCTTTTTCTATCGTGCTTTGTGTGTGTGTTGACATTTTGTGCTGGCTGCAGATACTTCAGTTTGCTGTCATTATATTTGTTTCCACTGTTGTTGTTGTCTCCATTCCAAGTGTCTCTATATTTATTTTCGTTTTAGTGAAACGTAAATAAACAGGGAAGCACTTATTATATTTATTTTCGTTTGATATAACCGCAAGAATTGCCAGTTACAGTAAGGGAGAAAGAGAGAGAGAGAGAGAGAGAGATACACACACAACTCTTCGATCAACCCATTTTGCTGTGTAAATATTGTGTAATGCAACGATTTACACATTATATGCTTACTATATAATATATATGTATATGTATTTATTCTATAGAGAGAATCTCTCCCTATTGTTATTGTTTTTCTGGGTATTTTCCAAGTGCTTGTAAAACTTCCACTCATTACCAGAAGTTAATCAGTTGCTGTAACAATTTACAATTGCCTCGCATAGATAACCAAAATGCTTCCCCTTCCACTACAGAGACCTGACTATGTCTTCCCCTTCCCGGTATTGTTTAATATTTGCTTGTAAAAATTATAATTATCTTGATTATAAAGTATTTTGGTCAAATATTTAACCTACAGCGATAATACAGTTGAAACTATCGCTATTACTATCGCATAACCTTCACACGCATCTAACATTCCATAAACACGAGTTAAAACATAATCGAATTAATGTCTAGTCTCTGTTTATGTTATGCGTTGCTTTTTTATGCGTGTACAGTGGGCACAATACAATGGGGATTATCAATAGAATTTGGTGTTTATGAGATTATAATGAAAAATAATAAAAATAAAATTTTGTGCTTGTTAATCGAAATTTATCTACTTGAAAATCTACAAGCATTTAAAGAAGGTGCATAAAAGGAATAATGTATTATTCCAGTTAACATTTCAGTTAGTTTCCATTCTGAAACACTTTTAGATTTAGTTTAAATATTAATATAGTAACAGAATTTTCAATAACAATTCATGTAAAAGTTTTTAGTATTCAATAATTCATTGTAATCTTTTTAATACCCTGAAAAAGTTGATGTATTTGCAGCAACTACTATGCCGCAAACACGCTGATATGCTGCACACGTATACTGAAGCACACACTTCATACACACTCACACACACGTGCACAATAGGCGACCTTAAGTGGGTGCCTAATCTCAACCCCCAAAAGTTGTTCGAGTTCTCAAGCAGAACACATTGATGCTTACTTTTTTGGTGCTCTGTGTGCTCTTCTTTTCTTCTTTTCCTTTTTTTCTATCTCTTTGTGCTCTTCTTAAGTATTCATGTCCGTTTTTGTCTCTTATGTTTTGGGGCTTGTGTCCGAGATTTATTTAAATTGAAACTGTGTCGAGTGATTGGGCTGCAATTGAGTTCAGTTTCAGCATTTTTTTTTGTTGTGTTTCTTTTTCGTCATCGTGTCAAGTCAAGCGTTAGAGAACGCTTGTTTTAAATGCGTGTGTTCGTTTAGTCGTCGTCGCTTCTAGAGAAACTTTCGAAAAGTATTTCAAGTGCATTGAATGTGGCTCAAGTGCAGCTGCTGCCGCTGTTGCAGTAGGCCCCAAGGCACGTCACGAGATGCTACAGTCTCTTTTTGCCTTAGTCGTTTTCCCCTGTTATTCTGCTATGATATTATTATTCTATTATTACTTGGTCAGCGCTGTTTTACTAATTACCTTGTGCGAAATTAGATGCTGCAATTTTCACAAGGCCTTGCACTTTACGCTTGTACAACAAAAAAAAAAAAAATTAATTAAAAAAAACTCAAGTTTTTGACGCCTGTTGTGTTGTAGGTTACCCTGTAGAAAAATTCTTGTTAGTTCTCTATACAATTATTTTTCAATTATTTTTATATATTTGCATTAGATATATCAATTGATTTCGTGATTCTAAAGAAATGTCATATAGATATTCAAAATTTCAGTTAAGAGTGAGTCGTATAATTAAACCAAGAATCTACATACCTAATTTGCTATATCTAAGTGTTATAGTTCCAGAGATATAGCTTCTTATTAACATAGACAATAGCAGCGCTTATGTGGAATAGAATATACCGTTCTTAATGCACTTGCAAACGTAATACTTTTCTATAATATACCTACTTCAGATTACAGGGTATGCACACAGTACAACTACTGTTTATAGCACTTGCATAGGCCTAAAGAACCTTTCGCATTGTATTATCATGTGCCATAATTTTAGTTGTTTTTTTTATTTTTTTATTTTCCATCCTTCTTGTTGTTTTTGGCTTTTCTTTTCATAGTTTTATTTTGTCGTTGGCTTTTTTTCCGTAAAGCGGCGTCGAGTAGCACTTGTGTGCCATAATTATAAGTCGCCCTGGGGGGTCAGGTTCCCCCCTTCTCTGCACATGAGTGTATGACTGTGTGTGTGTTTGCATTGTTAATTAATTTGTTTGTGCCGCCTAGAGTCGACAGTGTGCGCGAGCAAGACAGCTTCTTATCCCGTCCCATATATGCACATACATAAGTATAAAGTGCAGTGGATCGCTTTGCCAAAGCTCTGTTAAGCCCTTAGCTTTGTTGTTTTATACCCCTGCAGTGGGTCGTATAACTTTGTCAGTCTATTTGTAGACCAACGGGGTTTATTACTAGTTACGCTTTCCCCAAAGATGCATATAGAATAGCCAGAAGAACAGCAGCTGTTCTTTTCTGATAATAAAACTGTTTGTAGTGCTTAATTTCCTTATAGCAGTAGTTGGATTAGGATGGAAAGACAGATTTAGAGTAAGAACAGATAGGTTGCTTTATAAATACAATAATTTAAACATTTTGGGATTTTTTGATGTAATGGTACGCAAAAGGAGGCGTGTCAGACCCCTCAAATGATATATATTCTTGTTCAGTATTATATAAATGAGAGTTTTTATATTATTCATGATGAGAAGAGTTTAGAAATAGAGTTCAACTATTTTCTTTTATTGATTTAATCAATTTTCGAGATGTTTTGGGTTTTTTATAAGTTTCAAATATCTGTCAAAATTCCTTATTATATGATAGTTATAAGCCAAAAAGATATGTTTTCAGTTTTTCAATACTTTTTCTAATTTCCTCTTAGAGCATTTTCAATTCGTTCAATATGAAACTCCTGTCACTACGAGGTGTGAGTTGTTCGCGTAATGTGATTGAAGGCCTGCAATTGTTTAGTGTGTGTGCAGAGAACTTGAACTAAACGCGATAAGATACGCTGCTCTATAGATACACCCCATATGAACACAAAGAGAAAAAGTGCATAAACAGTAAGGTGTAAAACTAACAGAATGAAGATTAGAGACAGATTGGATAGCTGGCCTATAGAGAGGTGCGACATATAGTATACACTATGTATGCCTGCTTAAAGATAGGGGCAAGTCGTGGGAGCTCTCCTGCATTCGGCAAAGTGTACTCAAACAACTTGTTGTTATTCTATTATACAATTTGATGTATTGCAATGCGATCGTGCAGGGTAATATACCGGTTTCTTACATACCGGCGCTCCCACCATATATAACAGGTAGAGGAATATATATATATACTATATATATAGTATTATGTATTGTTGACTTTTAGCTGTTTCTTGCTCGTGACGCGCATACCGCATCTCTGCCTGAGTCGATTGTGAGAGATGCCCCCACGATAACGCAAGTTTAGCGGACCTTGACTCTGTTTAGGGTTAGCTCCTGCATCGAACTGCTCTGCTCCTGCGCCCCCCTCCCCCCTACTTCCCTCTTTCATTCCATGTCTTCTCTCTTCCTGGTATTATGCATTTAGCTTTGCTTGAGCTGCATTTTTTCGCGCGTCAGTAGCAACTGCGACTTTATCAGCTGATGCGAAAAAACTTTTCCGATGTTGATTAAGAAAAGCAGAAAAGGCAAGAAGAAGAGAGAGAGAGAGAGAAGGAGACTAAATGGAATAATAATAATAAAAAGGCTGCTGTCAAGAGGCCATTAAAATCATGGCTTGATTTCTAGCTAGCAATTGTGGCACATAAATCAACTAATTCAGCTAGAAAGAGGCAGAGGGAAACAAGCTGAAAAAACTTCAATTAGTCTCAATTGGAAGCTGTCAATTGAAGTAAATGAAATTTTTGGGGCGCCAGTAGACACACAGAGTACATATTATACATATAGTGTGTGTGCGTGTGTGTGTCTTGAAGGGTCTGCTGACTTGTGGCATTAATTAACAGCAAGTTTTGTTCTTCTTTCTTCATTTCGGCAACGTTTGCACTTAGCACAAACTTTTGACACCTTTCAAATAGACAGTAGACAAGACAAGACAATGACAAAACTTTAAGAAATTATATGAAACTAATCGTATACACTTCCTCCTTCTTGTTGCAGTGCTGAAAGAGGAACCCGACGATCTGTCGCATCATTTGCCCAGTCAGCTGGATGAGATTACGCCACTGAGCGAGATGGTGCTGAGCTTTATCAACACATGCCTGCTGCCCGAGGACATTAACTCACTGGACTCGAACACCTGTTCGACAACTGCTAGTCAGCAGCATTATCACAACAGCAACAGCAGCAGCAGCAACAGTAATAGCAATAACAGCAGCAATACCAACAGCAGCAGCAACAACTACAATAACAACAGCAGCAGCAATCGTCACACAACAGCAGCAACTGCTGCAACAATCAATGCCACAGTCAACAACAGCAATAGCAGTAGACCTGGTAGCAATGCCAGCAGTCCACAGCAACATCATCAGCAGCACCAGCACCAGCACCAGCAACATCAAGACAACAGCAATAGTAGCAGCGGCAACATTGATCCGTTGTTCAACTATCGCGATGAATCGAACGACACGAGTTGCTCGCAGCATCTGCATTCGCCCAGCGTAACAGTCAAGGTAAGTTTTGTGTAAAGTTTGAACCTGACCACAACTACAACTGCTACTTCTGCTTCTGTCGCCCTCTCTAGAGTCCTGAGGACAGCAGCCTGCCATCGCTGTGCAGCCCCAACTCGCTAACCCAGGAGGATGATTATGTCTTTGAGGACTTTGTTGATCGTGCTCCATACATCCCCATTGGCGATGATATTCCGTTGCTCATGGAGAGCGAGGTGATGTGGTGTCCTACGGAGGATTTGCAGAACATGGTGCCCATGGTGCAACAGTTGCAACAACAGCAACAGTACACTAGCTTTCAACAGCAACAGCAGCAACATCAAACGTTGCAGCAGCAGCAGCAGCAACAACAGCAGCAGCACTTTTCCAGCTCTTTGTGCTCCTCGCCTGCCTCCACGGTCTCGTCGTTGTCGCCATCGCCAGTGCAGCAACATCAACACCATCAGCAGCAGCAGCAACAACAGTCGACAGTCTTTACCACCGGCTCCAGCGAGTTGGCTGCGGTGCTCTGTGGCACAGGCAACGGCACCCTGTCCATACTCAATGAGGATCGTCAATCGATCGATTATCGTAGTTTACTGCATCAAGAGTTGCAGCAGCAACTGGAGGAACATCAATTGCAGCAGCAACAGCAACAACAACAGCAGCAGCAACAGCAGCAGCAACGCCAACAGGAGCAGCAGCAACAGCAACAGTTGCTCAGCTTGAGCATTGAGTGCAAAACGGAGAAATATGATGTCAGTTTGGCGCCCAGTTTATGTCCTTCCATTGAGGATGCATTTGAGAATGACTACAGCAAGGATTGTAAGTATCAGGATAAGAAGAAGAAGTAGAAGAAGGAGGAGAATAAGTAGTAAAGGAAGAAGTAGAAGAAGGAGGAGAAGAAGAAGTAGAAGAAGAAATATAAGAAGTGATAGAGTTGACAATATAAGAAGCAGAAAAAAAGGGAAAAAGTTGAGCATGTTTAACATATAGGAATTTCCATAATGGCTTAGTAGCTCAACAGCCTCCCCTTTCCCCTCCCCCACGACTATGCTGCTCTGTGGCTAATTATGTAGTTTTTCTTCTTGTAGATTTTCCACATTTTTCACGCTGGTGACAAGTTTTTACTGCATTTGGAGAGTCCTAAAAATGTTCAATAGCTTTGCGTGTTTATTTTCGGCAACAGGCAGTAAAATGCTCAAATATATTTCAATATATATATGCAGTCAGTCTATGTGTGTGTGTGTGTGGGTGTATAAATAGATGAAAACATAAAGAAAATTTCCACAATTATTTAGCATATTTTCTGTGCAGAGTTTGACACGGGGCACAGTTAATTGATGCGGGTCTCTCTTTCGTCACGGAAAATTGTTACAATTACCAATACTTGTTGTGCCTATCTCTCTCTCTCTCTCTCTATCTCTCTCTATCTCCCTCCCTCTCTCTATCTATCTCTGTCTCTCTAGAGTATTTAGTTAATTGTGTTGAATTTTCACACATGCTGGGCGTGTTACGCTCACATTTCTTACCTTTGACACATGTCACGGCAGCAGCTTTGATTGATGTCTGCATTGAGGGTGGAAAGTCAATGGAGAAGAAGACTGAGGAGGAGAAGTGTGTACAGTGGGGAGTGGGTATGCACATAGGCACAGTACTATGTAGGCAGTAGGGGTGTCATTTGTTTTTGTTTATATTTTTTTGACAGCTGTCGAAGAAGCTGGCCGCGTGAAGTGTTTGCTACGATTTTTTGTATCTATATCTATCTAGCTAGCTTGCTAATATATAGCAAACGATATGGCAGCTGATATTTATTGCTATATATATTTTGGCAAATATCACGCAGATGAAAAGAGAGAGGAAGAGAGAGAGAGAGAAGGATAGAGATAGAGATTATTATTGCTTTAAATTAGCATCAATGTCATGGGCAAAGGAATTAATTGCTCGTCTGTTCGGGCGCAACGCGCACAATAAGAGCATAAATAACACTCGACCTGGCGCGTGTGTGTGTGTGTGTATGTGTGTCAGGCATGTGGCATAAATAATGTGTTGAAAGCGCAAGATTAAGTCGCAACAAGCAAAGAGAAGCTACGAATGCCCTTGCAAATTGGGAAATTGGGAAGTAGATGATATAGTGCTGCCAATATGAATTATATGTGCTATATAGAGATGGCAATAAATTAAAGGGCAATTATTGTATATATGTATGTAGAGAATTGTAGAGCAGATCAAATATATAAAGTTGAAAGGTTTAGAGCAAATAAAATGGGATTATTGGAAATTGAACTCGATTAAAAAGAACTCATATTTTCTAGACTAGAACAATATACTCATTTCATTTTGGTATACAGAACAGAATCAAGGTAGCTATACTAAAAAGTAGTGCCTTATCTTCAACTGGCAACGATATGACTTAGGAATATATATTTATATTGTATATATACACATGACTAACTTCTCTATCGTTCTTCTCTTTCCTCTACTGCATATTTCGTCAAAAAGTTTAAAAAGCAAAACATTTAAATTAAAAACAAAAAAGAATCAAAACAAATTCTCATACAACATTAAATTTCTTTCCACTTTTTAGCCAGCAATTTGGATTGTTGGAGCGATTTGTTGCAAATGAATGTGGGCGAGGCAGCGGCAAGTCCCGCCGTATCGCCGCCGCCAGACAAAGTGATAACATTGCTGCAACAGCAGCAGCAACAACAGTTGCAGCAGCAGCAGACTATCTTACTGAATGCGGTGCCATTGATAACCATACAAAACAACAATAACAACAACAATAATAATAACAACAACAAGACAATGTTGCAGCAACCGGAGGAGGAGTTGCAGGAGTTGTTGCTGCCGGCTAAATTGCCCGCAATGAGGCTAATTGCGACGCCGTTGCAAACAAAGCCAGCAATACGTTTGATTGAAACAAAGGCCAACAGCAACATGTCGCCAACAAAGGCAACTGTGTTGCAGCAGCAACAGCAACATGGCAGCAAGCGACATATGAATAGTCAAACAGCAGCTGGAAATGCATCTGAATCGAAGCGTCTGAAGAGCAACCTGGAGGTGCAATCGCCACAGCTGTTGCAGCAACTCATTGGCAAGGATCATTTGCAGCAGCAGCAACAGTTGCAGCAACAGCAGGCAGCCAAGCGACAGGCCAGTGAACGTTGGACAGCAGCCGAGGCCAAGCAGCAGCAGCAGCAGAAGCAGCAACAGCAGCAGCAGCAACAGCAGCAATCGAATTCGGTACTGAAAAATCTTTTGGTTAGCGGACGTGATGTAAGTGCTGGCTATTGCATTGTGCCCATGCGGCCCAAGAAGCAGCTGGCTAAGGTGTAAGGCGACGAGCGACAAGCGTGCGACACCTGCCACACACACACACACACACACCTCTGCAATTAGACAAACCCATTTCTACAATTTGTGCTTGTAAATGGATCGATTTTATAGATACAAACAAACCCCTAACCGAAACTATGCCTGCAGCTAGACAACAGGCAAAGTTCATCTACACACACACACACACACACACATACAGATATCTATATGTGTGTGTGTGTGTGCCTATGCTTAGTTTAGTCGTAGAAATTAGTCGTTAATTAGCTATATGTTTTAGGTCTAGTCGTTTAAGCCGTGGACTTTAAAATTATAAATTTGTAGACTATTTAAAATAGTGCGACGTCATTTTTAATGCATCATTGAGCCTAACTTTAAGATCGAGCGTTAAATATTTTTTATTCAATTTTATTAAATCGATTTCTATACTTAATTTCCCTCCCCCCCTCACGTTCACGTTCCTCATCCAACAGAACTTCTTTGCGATTATTTCTTTCTTTTCGTTGTTGATTTCATTTTAAGGAAATTTTGTTATATTTTGTTGATCTTATGATTTGTTGTAAATATACATAACTATATACCATACTATATACTACATACGATACATATATATATACTATATATTATTATAATAAAAGCTAGCTAATAGTTTGGCATAAGTCGAGCGTTTTACAGTGACTACCAGAAGCATCACAACAGCAATAAAATTGTCCAGAGAGAGAAGAAAAAAAAGAAAAAAATCAATCAACACAACAAAGTAAAATTTTTAAATTAAAATTTGACATTTAGTTTTGTTGTCTTTCGTTTTCGTTTACTGTGATAAATTTTTCCCAAAAAAAAAAAACACTGTTTATTGTTTATTGTTTTTATTTTCTTTTTGTGTGTGTTGAATTTTTGTTAAATGTTTAAGCATTTTTGACTGAGGCAGAAAGCAGCGCCAGCTTGTTAAAACAAGTAAAATAATCGGAACATACTTTGCTTTTTCTTTCGTGCAAAGAAGAGAGTAAAGAGAGAGTGGAGCAATGCGTCAAGCATACCCTGTAAATTGTAAAATGAAACTAATGAAATTCGAGCGCTGATGGTACAAAGAAATGAATGAAAGAATTGAAGAGCATAAAAACATTACAAGTAATAAAGTAAATAACAAAGTAAAAGAATATTATAAAGTAGCTAAAATTAATTATAGTGCAAAGTCGATTGTCGTGAGCAGATGCTATATAGAGTATATAGTATATATAGAGATACCCTAGCAAAAACTATTAGCATTAAAGACAGAGTTGAGCACGTTAATCCCTTACTAGTGCAGCGTAGCTTGGTACAGTTGGTGTAGGGTACAGTTGGTGTGCGAAGAGAGTCTACAAAGAGTCGAAGACAGAAAGAATTGTAAACTGAGCAAGTTTATTATGTTATTTAGTATAAAATTGTTTCAGTTTTTAATGATATTTGAAGGTTTTTAGCAAAGTTCTTTGTAGACTGTAAAAAGATGCAGTTCTTTTTATGTTTTTTTGTGCTTGATATTTAAAGTCTGTTTATTGAGTTTTAAGCTAAAGCACACTGAAGAACTATGAAATAATTGATTGATTTATGTGAAATGAGTCTCTTCATTCAGATTATTAAGAATTGCCATATAATACATGGGAATATCAAGTATTTTCATTTATCATATGGGAATATCAAGTATTTCCATATATCATATATGTTTTGCCCATTCTTGTATTTCGTATGTTCTTCTCCCTCAAACTTTTTAAATTAGTTTCTTATTTATTTGCTAAGCTCTTTAAAATGAGATAGTATTGATTTCTCATAAATATTGACCCACATTGCGTGTGTCGGTGGCACAACAAATTTCCCATTGTGACTTTAATTAAAGTTTTGTGCGTGCCTTGGGCACATTTGCGTGCGTCTGTGTGCGTCTATCATAAATATTCAGACATCAATTGACACGCAAGTTTGGCGCAAGTTTTAAAATGTTTGCGCCTGCAGGTATGCAATACTTTTCTGTGTCTGCTGTCTCGCTCTGTCGTTACTACTTACCTGACAGGGGCGGGACATGACATTAGCATTTTTATTATTATCTCGCTTCGGTTTCGGAATTATTTCATATTGATTTTACAGGCTAACTGGTTGTATGAGTGTGCGAGTGTGTGTGTGTGCGTGTTTGTTTCTCTATCCTTTAACGACTGTTTAGGCTTTGCTTTGTCTTTGCCTACTCGTTGTCGCTTTCACTTTCAGTTCTCACTTTCACTTTTATTTGCTACGCAGCGAGAGAGAGCAGACTCACTCTCTCTCTCTCTCTCTCTCTCTTCTGTGCAGCCCGCGCTCTCTGGGGTTCTGTTTTTATGGGCAACACGAGCTGTGCTTGTTACAAAGCCTGTGTGTGTGAATGGACTAAATGGTGCTGCCTACTTTTGTGCGCGCATGAATATTTTCATTTCGCCTTTTGATTTGACATTTGTAGCTAAAAATAAATAGTGCAATTTGTAGAGAAAGAAAGATAGATAAGAGTAGGAAACCGAAACTGAAACCGCAAACTACCTCGCGTACTTTTGATGAACCGCAACTACCTCCCACAACGGGCAAAACTCAGCTGCATAGGGGAATAGCAATCGTTAACTAAGAATAAATATAGTTATATATATATATATATATATATATATATATATAGACAATTGATAAGCAATCCTCGATAACCGATAAATCCTACGCGTAGTGAAGTAAGTTAACCAGGACAATTAAAGAGTATTTCCACGATAATCAGATTTAGACGTGCAAAATGGTGCAAGTAAAATGAAAATAATGAAAATAATTATTATAGCCCGAAAAGACTGCGAGCCAAAAACTCTCAAAATTATTAAATATATACACCAGCCTATTAAAAACTAAATACTAACTGTAAATAGAAGGAAACAAGAGCAGATGATGATAGAAAGTAAATATTTAAAAAGCAAACACCAGGCATACTTTTTGCCTAGCATTAATCGACTAGAAGACAAAATTACTCGATGTGGCTTTAACTAAACTATATATACATACACATACATACACATAACTGTATATCTCTATATACTATATAAAGTTTACTGACATGCATCAAGTCAAATTTGTAGCGACTACTCATGCATAAATACCATATAGATATATACCGCATACACTCATGAATGTATTCATTATAACATTGCATATATATACAAATCTATTCATATAAGATTTAGTTGAAATTTTCTCACGTTACGTATGGAGAGTGAAGTAGAAGGAAATTGAGAAAGGGAAAGGGAAACGAAACGATATTAGCTTTATCGAGTGCAAAGTGCAAAGCGAGTGTGAGTGTGAGTGATGATTGTTCGAGTGAGTGAGTCAAACTGTCACTCGATACGAATCCACTGCGAGAGTGAGCGAGTAAGAGAGAGAGAGAGAGAGAGAGAGAGACAGGATCGAGTATCGAATTGAGAACAGAAAGTACATACAACTACAACAAATATACCACATATACCTCAGTACATGCATAAGTACATCTCAGTGCGACTCACACAGTCCACAACAACAAAAACAACAACAATTATATACCTCGTGTATAACAAATACATATACAAACACACACACATATATATATATATTATATAAAAACTATTTCGAAAGGTGTATAAATTATTTAACTAAAATCTACAAAATTCAAAAAAATACGAATTAAAATATATAAAAAAAACTATATACAGATCCAATTTTTTGGCTAGTTGAATACACAGACACACACACACACACCCTAGTAAATGTTGTGCGAAAAAGAAAATACAAAGTGTTTTTTTCTACTCTACCTCCTCCCCCTCGGAAAATCTTGTTGTACGTGAAATGCATTTATAGTAAAAATGAATAAAGTATAAAGAATAAAGTAAATTTAACGAACCCAAGCATAGCAATCTTAACTAAACTAAATCTTAAACTAAAACTACAAGTAAAGCAAAAACTAGCGCAAGTAAAACGTAAACTGAATGTTGTGTAATTTTTATAGATCTATATATATATTTATATATATATACTTACTCTTAACTTGTACGTCAGCCGTAGCAGAAATACCTCAGCAAATGCTTCAACCATAAATCAATGTAAACTTAGTCAAATTTTCAAGTGAGACGATGATTAGCTGCAATTTGATAACCAAATACATATACACATACAATACATGCATAAATATATGTATACTATATATACACATAATATAAATAAAGCAGACATTGTACAACATATCCAATTGGGCCAATTTCTGTTGACTCATCATAACTCAAGTAGCGACAGGCTCTGACAAAGCGCTTTCTCTTTGCACTGCAATTGATTTTTGGCCACTAGAACCCGTCCCACCCCTGCCCCCGTCCCCCCTTCCCTCTTTGCCTGTCTGTGCTTGATTAATGGCCAGCATGAAAGTCAGTTGTATCAGTATTGGTTACTCTCGCCTCACATTGAAGCCAATCAACTGAGTTGACTCTATAAATGTTACTCATACGCCCCGTTTGTCACTTTAGGCTGAAGTAGCTGATTAATTGCGTGCAAATTATGCAAAATTATCATACATTTATATGAAACTACAGCAACAGGTGGCAGTGGCTGGCAAGTGGGAGCCTTCTCTCTCTATAAACTGTACTGTGTTTGCCTACCCCTAATGCCCGCCTCATTTGTCAAAGTGTCAGCAAATTGTGTGCAATTTTCATGCGGCATTTAGTTTTATTTGAGCGCAAAAGGCAAAAACAAATCTCTGGCCAAATAAAAAAGTGGACGCAATTATTTCTGACTCTACTGTCTGTCTGTGGGTCCGACTGTCTGATAAGCAGCTTAAAGTGCTCAAATATAATAACAAGCAACAAGAGAGAGACAGAGAGAGGAGAGCATTATAATTTGGCTGAGAAATAAATAACCTCACTTATTTATAATTAGCTTAGGCAGAAGCTGAGTTTATGTGGCCTAAAATATGATGTGAAGTTTTAACTTTCACTCTCTCTCTCTCTCTCTTCCTTACTTGCAATCATTTTACTTCATTCCTTTCCTTTCCCCTTACACTCTTTCACTAAAACAGACACACACGAAACAAAGAACAAATCGAAACGTAACACAAAATAACCAGCAAATACCTCCAACTAAGTCAAATTTTACACATGAAAAATAAGAGAAGTAAGAGAAATGAAGCGTAGCATAAATTAAACTAGCCTTGAATTCGACTCCAAACCAAGTGCATAAAACGTATGCAAAATAATATACATACATAGTTGATAAACGCCGCAAAGTATGCAATATTATACTATGTACTAATAATATACATGTACTAATATTATATATATATATATTATATATAACAGCAACTGCAGCAACAGCAACAATACGACATGTATTTGATATGAATTATGAAAGTATTTTAATAAACTTTTAATAAATATTTTAGCAGAAATAAAAGCCCAAAAAAAACGATAGAGAAAGCAATCGAGCCAATCTCAGAGTCAACTAAAGCAAAACAATTGAACGATGCTAGATAATATTGTGTGTTTTCTTTGGAACTAAGTTAAACTTTGGTTATGGGAGGGGGGCAAAGAAAACTCGTTGGAAAAACTTCTCGTGGGAAAACTCATTGGCTGCCAGCATATTCGCATTGATTAATCTGATTTCTAGCTAACTGAACTGAGTCATTTATAAAATGCTGTGATTGGTATAAATGATGCATCTTCTTCTTCTACTTCTTCAGTCGCTGTCAGCTTCTTCCGGCCTAATTAAGTTGTGTGTGTGTGTGTGTGTGTGTGTGAGGGACAAGTTCTGCCTCCTTATCAAAGCCCTAGCGGAACAACTTGTTCGGCCTATTTATTTGCGATTACAAAACCAGCTGGCTTGGCATCAGCTTTTGGGACGCACTTAAGTATGCTAAGCACACGCAGAGATAACAAGCCCACACACATACACAAAGATGCCCAGTGCTGTGTGTGTGTGTGAGAAAGAAAGAGAGTGAGTGGAAAGAAGCATTCTGATTCTGTTTAAATTTTGTCAGCTGTCGCCATTTAATATGAGAGAAATTTGTGAATTTCTGGCAATTTGGCCGTTTAAAATAGCCAAAGAACTGGCCTTTTAAAAGCAGAATGTGTGCTGCAGAGATTTTAAATTAATGTAAAGTTATCGCTGCTTTTTAGCTATAAAACTGCAGTCTTTTTCTCTTTGTAGATCTTTTTCTATTGCTATTTAAAATCAGCTTCAACTTTTAGCAGTTTTTACACTTATAAATTGCATAGAAAAGAAGAAATTCTACACATAACAAATGCTCTCAAAAGTTCAGCCTTTTTTGTTGGTTTTCCCCCTTGGGTAACTAGCTACTTTCTCATTACGTATACGCCACATTTCCGTTGGCTTTAAATTGATTTTGTCGTGGTGAATTTGAGACAATCCTTTCGAAATTGAATATCTGCCGCTGACAAAATCAATTTGCTATTTCCCTACGTACACTTTTGGCTTGTAAATTATGCGCTAAATGTCAAAAAAAGACGCCCACAGTGCCGCAAGTAAGATGAAGAAGTGGCAATTGTGCTAGAAAAGGAGGCAGGATGCGTCGAGTTGTGAGCAAGCGAAAAGTTTGGACTTTAATTACTTTGAACGCCCACGTGACTCGTTTCCTTTTTTGGGGCACGTTTCGCCAATGAAGCGAGGCGAATAAAAAGTGCACAACAAAACGAAATGGAAACCAATTAAATTTTGCTCTTAAAGCGTCACTGCGAAGCTCAGCAAATATCATTTTCACTTTCCCCAAGGATATTTTAACAATTATCATAAGTGTGTGGGAACTAGACACACAGAGAGAGAGAGAGAAGGGAAAGGTGCTCAGAAGCTTTCCCTCTTAGCTTTTCCTTTTTGGCTTCCTCACTGTGCTTTAATAATTCATTATTGCCGCATTTCGCGTATTGAGCCACAGTCGATGCTTATGAGCATGAATGTTGGCCAATTTCGTAGCCCGATTACAACAATATATCAAACAATAAACCTATTATTGGTATTTTGGTATTCTGCTCTTTTTTAGCTGAGGAAAATACAAAGAGCGAGTGGGAGGCCCTGGAGGCGCAAGGCGCGTGCCAGACGTATTTTTCACGATGACAGCAATGCGTGTGTGTACCAGTATGTGTGGGTGTGTGCGTGTTGAGTGTGTGTATCTGCTAGGGAAATGGAAACCAAGGAAGGCAAGCAAGTGGCTTATGCGTTAGAGATGGTTGCGTATTGATACAACATGCGTGATAGAGAGGAGAGTGAGAGTCAGATTGAGATGAGTCAAGTGTTGGAGATGGGAGGAAGACAAAAAGAACAATATATAGAAACGAGGCAAATGTTGGTCGAAGAGAGAGTATAGGAATAATATAAGATATCAAGAGAAGTTCACAGTATGCGATAGAGAAGAGAGTTATCGATGGAGTAGCCTAGAGTCATTTGTTGAAGATGAGAGAAGGATAATAAGAAGGTGGAAAGACGATAGATAGATTAAAATATATCTAGAGAGGTTCGCATTTAGCGATAGAGAAAAGGGTTATCGATTGAGAACCATAGAGAAGAGTTAAATGTTTTAGATAGAAGGCATCAAAAAGGACTGCGTGGGCTAGAAATGATTCAGCTGGGGATGGGAGAAAGAAAGATAGAATAATAGAGAAAACTAATATAGATAGATAAAATAATACCCAGATTAGTTAACAGTTGGCGATAGAAAGTCGATAAAAGATGCCTCGGTAGCGAAACATAAAGAGTAGTAATTGTTGGAGATGAAAGACAGAAGAGAGACAGAATATATAACAGACAAGCAAACTGTTCGAAATGCAAAATTACAATTGAAATTTGTTCTTTAACAGGCTAGCAGAATTATGTTAATGCAGTATTTGTTTACTCACTCCCATCTCTAGCAGCATCTGCATAACTTTCTCTCTCATTCAAAGTTCAGGGCGTAAAGTTGCTGTTTCCTTTTTGCTTTGCTTGTCGAGCAGCTGTTAATGTGTCGCCTGCGGAGCAGATTTGTGCTGCCTGCCTGCTGATGCGACGCAAAAATTCCGTCGTTGCCCCCCTGGGGGATGTGGCAGTCACGCCCTGCCCTGCCCTGCACTGCTCAGCAGCTGTCGCGCGCTGCCCACAACAATTTCTGCTTTGTCTTTAGCTTATTTGCGCATCGATCAAATTGCAGCACTTTCCCTTTTTGCTCTTTGTCTGGTATGACGAACTGCAGCAATTAGTGAAAGTGAAAGCATTGCGAATATCAAACTGAGCCAACGGGGCTGCTAACTCAGCTGTCCAGCTGTCAGGCTGTCAATAGTTCACTAAACTTCACTTGAACTTTGACCGCAATTCCCCGTGGAGACAGAGAGAAAGAGTGAGAGAGAGGGAGTGCAGAAGACAACTCGAGCGCTTTCCCCCTTTACTTGTTATTTTTTTGGCAACTTAATCATCATCATTATTGAAAATTGCAGGTCCTTTCCCATTTTACTCTAGAAGATTGATATGCGTCCGATTTCCTGTGACGTGTGTGGAGGGAGCAAGTAGTAGGGAGTAGGAGGGGCTCTTGCCTTTGTGCAATATAATCACATTCTGTTGTGCTCTGCCGTATTCTATTACAGACGGGGTAGGGGGTGGCACACTGGGATAAATGTAACGAATTCCGGCTGGGGCCATCATTAAAATATGATTTATAGACATGCTAAGGCTGTGCGGCACAGTGGGACAAGCTAAAGCATAGTTAGTCCAAATATATTGCTAGAAGAGTTGAGCAAGTGTGCATTGTTTTAAGCAGCTCAAATATCTTTATTCATATTCTTTATTGTAGCGAAGATGGACCTTGTAAATATATTGTATTCCCTTCTGGAATTATAACTCACTGCCTTGTCTAGTTATTTCAAGGAAATCCATAATGTTGCCTACATACTCAACCTTATCACGTTCAATTGCCTATCTAGCTTCATTATTATTGGAGCATCGCAAGTTGTTTGCCCGTTCAAATGCGCATTTGCTCCACTGTGCCTTAACCTGCTTCTTGATGGACTCAAGTGTTGCTGCTTGGCTTTTGCCTTAGTCCTTTTGGGGCTTGACTTTAAACATTTGTGTGCCCAAATCTTATGCTCAATTTTAGCTGGATTTCGTGAGGGTTGTGGCTTGTAAATTCTATGGCTTGTGGGCCAACCGTGGGCTCTGAACTAGAAGTGGGGAGAGTTAAAGGAGTCTGCTTGCCGATGCCGTAGATACATAACTTGTGCTTATCAGTTTGTCTAATTGTTCGCTCTGGCTATGAATGCGAATGAGGCAACGTTTTAATGAGCTGATTTTCGGTTACTGCCCTTTGTTGTTCTCCCTCCTCCTCCTCCTTCGCGAGGTGTAATGAGGCAATAAGTTATTTAATTAAAGTTAAGATTACGTTCTGATTATGCTACTTTAAGTTAGCTTAGTTTATTAAATAAGCAATGAAAACAAATCGATCCATTTGCAACTACATAAATGTGAAAACTAAATCAAAACAGCTTAAAATTATCTACTATAGAGATCGATAACTAATCTATAAACGTGTGTGTGCCGTGACCTGCCAGCTGCTTCTATATTTCAATCAACATGTTTGCAAATTTATCGCAATTTCTTATCGATAAACACTTATTGTTTATTATTATCATAAACACAATTGATAACCTTTAACTAATTTGAATCTTTTTTGCTCTCTTTTTCTTTTCTGCCCCCCAAAAAAATCAGGCAAACACCACAGAAGATGCTGAGGAGCCCATGATTGTAGATGACAATTCACTGGACCAGTCTATGGCCACAGAAACAGGCTTTGGTGTCTCTGAGGTCTCTCGCTATGCCATACCGTTGCACTGTCACACCTCGACAGCGTCTGTGCTGCGCAATTATCGCCACAATCCATTGATCAGCGGCACAAGCCTGCAGCTCTCGCCGGTCTTTGCCAGCCCCAGTGGCGGCGGTGGCGATGGAGATGCCAGTTCGGTGGCCTCACTAGATGATTCTATGCCGCCTGGCCTGACAGCATGCGATACAGATGCCTCCAGTGACAGTGGCATCGATGACAACAGCATTGTCGAGACACGTGCCACATCGCCGCAGAAGTTGCAAGATGAGACAGTTGTTCCGCCCCTGGAGGAGGCCACAGTGCTGCCAGTACCGCCACCACTTGAACTCGAGGAACCAGAGATGACGGCCGAGGAGAAGCTGGAGGAACCCATGGGCAGCAGCGGCAGCAGCAGTGTGACCAGTCGCAAGTCCTCCATCTCCTTCATGGACAGCAGCAATCCCCTGCTGCGTACTCCCTACTGGATGGATCTGTGCAACGATGATTACGACATGAGCGGCTCCAACTTCGAGTTCAGCGACAATCAGCTCGAAACGGTGCTCGGCTGGTCGGAGATACCCTAGGGAGACATCCACCACCCCCTCCGTCAAGTCCCCTCTTCCCCTCCTACCCTTCCCAGCTATCCCAGCAACTGCATTTTCACGTTGGCATTTTATCTTTTTTGTCTAAAAATATCAAATGAGTAAAATCAAAGCAGAACCAAAAGATTGATTTTTGAGCCTTGTGTAAAAGTAGAGAAAACGTTAAGAAGAAAGAAAAGAAAGTTGAAAAATCGAAGAACAGTAGAAACCATGTCTCACACACACTCACGCATACGTACACACAAACAAAACAGGAAAGGAAATAATTTGTAGCCACTTTAACTGCCTAGAACAGATGAATATATAACAGATATACGAGTATGTAATTTAGTCTTAATGTTTCTACATGAAAAAAACGAAAGAAAAATCACAAAAAAAAAATATATATACAAAATAATATATATCGATTTAAGTTGAGAAATTCTATAAAGAAAAACAAAAATAAACTTTTCAAAGCAGGCTCAAGTTAAGTTTCTGGTGACGGTTGTAATCCAAACAACATTCAATCGTGGAAGCTGTGAAAGCAAAAAAAATAACAACAAGAATTTTCAGAAATGTTCTATAATTTTCAAGAAAAAAAAAAAGAATTGAAATAACTATAGTTTTAAGCTAAAAATGTTTTCAAACGATACCGATTAATGTAATTAATTAAGTTTCAAGAACGATTTATTGTCAATTCACACTTGTTTTATCCCACATGCATTTTAATCCTTTGTTTTCAATTTTGTTCCCACTTTGTAGTACGATAATTTAATAATGATTTTGAATGTCTTTCTTTGGATCTTTGTTTCCACTTTGTCTTGATATGTTTTTTATGTACATTAGTTTTTAATTTTAGAGGACGCGCATCATTCACAGAGGATCGTCTGTTTAGTTAGGAGATTTCTCTTTTAAATAATACTTATACTACATAAATATTTTCTATCCCGATATCTATGTTTGTTCGATGTTCTCTTTCACATCTATGTTTTGCTATTAATATTGATCAATAAATTTTAGAATTCGTTTCATGATGCCGATAAATGAGTTTGGTTGTTATTTGGAAAAGGAAATGGGATTGCTTTTAGAATATATGGAACAGATCTACGGAATGTGAGTTATTACAAGATGTCAGGTGAATGATAGAAAGAATCGATGGAACATTGAAAGTATCCATGGAACATTAAAAGTATGTATGGAACATCGAAAAAACCGATGGAACATTGAAAGAATCGATCGACGAATCGTGTGAATAGAATATTATCGATGGAACACCGCTTCTATTAATAGATTTGTTGCTAGGAAAACCCAAAAAAGAGGAACGTACTTAATATAATTCAAGCAATTGTGTAAGTCCCTGTGTCCTTTTTAAAACAGAGCGTGACAAATTATATCAGACAGTTCGATAAGTCTAGATATAAGTGTATATATCTCGATAGAATCGATGGGGTCCGGAACAACTATCAATAAAGTCGGTGCACAGGACTACCGACAAATATCATCTTCTACTGGAGGAGTTTAGATGAGTTATACTACGAATGGCTTCGAAAAAGATTTGGAAAAATTATAGCAACTATATACATATGTATATGATATGGTATGAATTATGGAAACACAACTTATTTTCCACATGCAAGAAATATGAAATATCATCTAAAAATATTCAAAATAATAAAACTAGATATTTTGGAAATAAATCATTCACAATTTAGTAATATTTTCAAATTCCCACTAGGATCCCATATTAAATTTCTTACTATTCCTAAGTAAACTGCACATTGTTGGACAGCAGCTCCAGCAGCTGTTCATCTGGCGCCGTCCACTTGCAGCTTGGATATTTAGCAGAGCAATGATGCGAAGTAGTTACGCGACCTGCTGCGATGGCTTCACGCAGAGAGGATTGTTCCAGCCATGACAACAACCAAGACCAACTGGTAGCGCCGTCCAGCAACTGCTCCACTTCGGTAGCCTGTCCAGCTTGCACATTTCTACGAGCCTTGTGAATGAGGGCGCAAATCGACTTGAACAGGCAAACGGGCAGATTGATATCCTGTTCAAGAAACCCACGCTCGATGGTGTCCAGAAAACTGGGCAGGCCCGTTTCTATAGAGGAGTCGTAGTACAGTTGATTTGCTGGAGGAAGCTAAGATAAGGTAAATGTGACTCACCCACGCGCTGACCACTTGCATTGCGATATACCAGTTTGAAGTTCTCGAAGAGCTGCAGCAGTCCTCCGACATTCTCGTCGAGCAGGCCACGCGATGTAGCGGGCTTCATTGTCGAATTCTTCTCGGACTTTGCCTTTGTCTCTTCCTTCTTTAAATCCGGTATGATGGTCTCCTGGCCCAGGCTGCGTAGCAAGTAACCCGTAATGGCACCACCAGCAGCAACCAGGCCGCAGCTGAGAATGGCGGCTGAGTTGACTATGACCAGAGGCTGCAGGGACAACGGTCAAGGCTCAGCTGGAGCAGATCTTGGCACTCGTTACTTACTTTGGGAGGTCCATAGCGCTTTCGCTTCACAGGCACCTTGACAAACGGCAGCAGATAGTCCAATCCGATGGCAATGTCCTTGTCCACCGTATCAAAGGATATCAGGCGAATGCCCTGCTGATGTTGCTTCTCCGACGATCCCTCCGCTGACTCTCCCTCCTCCTCGCTGCTGGCTGCGCATATTACAGCGCAACTGGCCAGGATCAGCATGGATATAGTCGGATACAAGTGCTTCATGTTGCTTCCGCCTCGAGGTCTGTCGTCTTCTGCAGCTGCCGCTAATGTGAAGCCCAACTCGATGCGTCGCTTAACTTGGTTACGTGTCGTCGACAAATTTGTCACTCTTCGCTTGGCTGCCTCTTGGCTACAATAATTTGCAGCACTTGCCGCATTTTGTGTCGCTTTGCTGTGTGTTGCTTGCTTCGCAAATGCGTGACATAACTCACCCGCCTGAGGTGTAAAGCGATTTGTGCGATTTGTTTGAGGAACAAACCGAATGTGCACCCTTCCTTGACTGCCAGCCTCCTCGAAAGGAAGTTGACAGCCTGTCGAATGGACGGAAATTGATGAAAGGTTCTTCGGTAGGAGAAATTCGAAGAGAATCGAGTACTATTTTTGTCCGTCTGCTGTTAATTGTTACAGTGTTTAGTTTAGAATTGTATCCACGAGATGTTCTTGTGTTAATATGATACATCTGCATCTATTATATCTTTTTTTTCTTTTGATAACTCAACTCTTAGAAAGTGTTGAATCTGTGTACAATAGAATGATTGTACCCATAAGATACTTTGGCTATGAAATTTTGATGTAATTAGTTACAGAGATTATATTTCTGTATCTTCATAATTTTGGAGTAGATTTGCAATCTTGAGATACTTTTGTATCTTTAAGATATTTTTGTATCTTTAAGATACCTTTGTATCTGTGAGATACTTTTGTATCTTTAAGATATTTTTGTATCTGTGAGACACTTTTGTATCTTTAAGATATTTTTGTATCTTTAAGATACTTTTGTGTCTGTAAGATACTTTTGTACCTGTAAGATACTTTTGTATCTGTAAGATACTTTTGTATCTGTAAGATACTTTTGTATCTGTAAGATACTTTTGTATCTGTAAGATGCCTTTGTATGTGAGATACTTTTGTATTGTAAGATGCTTTTGTATCTGTAACTTTCTTTTGAATCTGTAAGCTATTTTTGTATCTGTAAGATACTTTTGTATCTGTAAGATACTTTTGTATCTCACTTTTGAGATACAGCCTTGACTATGAAGTCTGCCTGTGACTTTTCGTAGTATTATAAGTGAAGAATCTGTGAGATGCTTTTGTAAAAAAATCTTACTCTTGGAAATCTTTCTGTTAATTGTAACGGGAAAAGGACAACACTTTCAATTTCATAATTAAAATCTTGATAAACTAAATTTATTTTGATTTAAGCCAAATAGGAACAATAAATAAATAAATAAATAAACAAAAACTACAACTATAAAGTACATAAACATTAGAAGATTTTCCCACTAAAGAGCTGCAGCATATTCGGCCACGCCCTCTGCCAAACGCCTCCTTTTGAAAACTGCGGCCATCTGCAGCGGCGATAGATCTGAAGGCAGCTGCGACTGCTGCGTGCCACATCGATGGCCCTGTAGACGGCGGTGCCATTGAGCAGCGAATCTGTCCAACGGGAGCTGCAGGGGGAGAACTCAAGTATTAATACAAGAAACATAATGGTGGGGGGAAAGGGGTTGCACCTACTTGGTCAACACATGAAGGATCTTCGCGGAGCTGGTAAGACTCGGCTGTCGTTGCAGCTGTGCCGCATTATGTTGCAGATACTGACAGATAGCACGCTGGGCACAGACAGAGACGTCGATGTTGTGCTCGTCCAGCTGCGATTCCAGCACCTGCGTAAGACTGCGCACTGCAGGGAGAACATGAAGATTACTTAGACCTGCATCAAGATAGACAATCCATCCGCTACTTACTGCCTCGACTGTTTTGCGGCACCTCATCCATTGTATCCTTGCCAAGGTAGCCGCCGCCATAGCCCGCATTGAGCATCGAAGTGAAGACCATGGGCGCCAGCACCAGACGCACAATAGCTGCAATGATTGCTCCGGCGGCAACAATTACTGCCGTATTCAACAGTGCTCCCGTATGCAGATTGAGCAGATTCTGCATCGCATCTCGAGCCAGCTTCATGCTGCGTCGCACGGGCACCCTGATGAAGGGTATGATGAACTCCAGCTCCACGTTGACATCGTCGCCGAGTGCATTGAAATGAAAGCCACGTGCTTGTCGTCCCTCTTCCGTCTGCATCTCCTCCTGCTCCTCCTGTTCCCCTGACTCCTCTTCGACCATACGCGCGATCTGCTGCTGACGCGGCTCGAAGTCGTGGAAACGCAGCAGCTTCATGCTCGCGTTGTTGTAGTAATATTCACTGTAGCTGCCCGCCTCCACGCCACACAGTAGCAAGATGCCCATCCATGCCACAATGTAGACGATATTGTGCCACCTGCTGTGCCGCATTTTCTTGTGCAGCTCGCTGAGCGTTTCGTTTGTCTCTGAGCGCGTTGGCGGCACTCTTGGGCTATTTATAGACTATAGCGTAGTGTGTACACTGAGAAAAATTATGGGAATTGAAATTAAAAGGCAGGTGAAGAGAGCAGGTAAGTAAAGACTTGCATTGGCTTGGTGAATGTTCACTCGGACTAATCTTTGTAGTACAAAAGAAAGGACAAAATTTAGGTTAACCATTGGCACCTTAACTATTCACAGAATTTTATTAATAATTTGTATTTTTACAGATTATTATAATATATAAATTTACGTATAGATTACCATAAATCTACCAACATTTCGAAGAATATTTTTTGACTATATCTTCATCTCATTTCTTTTCAAAAGTGCGCTATAAAGTAATAAAGGTCTCTTTGTCAATAAATAATAAATAAAATTCATAGAACATATATATAAACACTTTTATATAGACCTCTTCTTGCAGTGTACTTAATGCACGTGGGCTCTGTGTAAATTTCATGCCTCACGCGTTCGACATCAAGATGCGATAAAGAAATTCATTAAAAAGTCTGGCAAAAAGTTCAGCGAGATTGTTTGCAAACTTTGCAGCAACATAGAGGGAGGTAGTTCACATTGATTGGACTGTGTGACATGCAGATTTGCAAATATAAGTCTTCGCAAGGCGGCTCTTAAATCCGTCCTAAGGTTATCCAAACAAATAGGAAGAGTGTCTAACGACGACAGCGCTACAAGATCGGCGTCAACTAATTTGCGAGCCCAACAGAGCGCGACCAAAGACGGAAAAATTATTTATTTATGGCTTGGAAAAACGTTGCAGTGTGCGTATGTGCCACAAATTGGACGTACTTATGTGTTGCACTTACTGTTCGGTTATATCATCGTTAAGGTTAGATAAACAAACAATGAGCGAAGCAAATAAACAATTGGGCAAACGCGATTGGGACAATGGAAAAGAAGTCGCTAGGGCGAGGTTAACTGTAACCGATACGGGTATTACTGCGCACCTTATAGCCTGTGCTTAAGGGCATAGTAATGTTTATTTACTTATATACATTACATATATATACAATCAAAACTTACTAATTAAATTTTATCTGACTTCAAGTGCCTTTATAGAATTTGTTATCCATTTTTCATAACTTCGTACTCGCGTGTATAAGGTTGCCACTTCAGTACCCGGACAATCATTAGTTTTGCTATATGCGATGCCTTCGAGTACCATATTTCTGGCCTTAAACATGTTCATCAGCGGGCTGCCAAGCTCGACAGTACAAGGACCCGTACCGGGTTTGACTCCACAGAATTGTGTATCTTTGTCAGGCTTAGCTTTCATACATGCCGTTGTATTCCAAAATGCCACAGCTGTGTTGCGTTTTGCGATGATATCGGTTGGAAACATTGTCGTCCACCAACCGGAGACACTCAATATTTCATCATCTAAAGGTGCTGGAATAACAGTATTACCAAAGGGCAGACAAATTGGCTTCATCTGGTGTCCAAACACAATATCTCGATTGAGTTTGAGCAGCGCTGAATGACATTTGTTCAGGATTCCACATAAACCTCTTGTGCACCTTTATGCTTTCAATACCGAAAAACTGATAAAGTTGACAGCTTTCAGTACCATAATCGCAAGGGGTGTCATTCGAAAAATCACCAAGGCGAACACCGATTCTGCAGTTCAGAAAGAAAGCGAGAGAGTGTTAAGTTAAAGTTACTTACTGCTTTTCTTTCAAAGACTTACAAATTGCCAAGATTCTTTTGATGTCTTTTGTTAGTAACACAGCTGCCAGATGTCAGAATGTAGCGGGAATGGATCACCGAGCCGCTACAATGACCAAAAGCAGTTTTATTGTTTGCATATACCAAACTTGCTAGCCAACTGAACTCATCAGGTGGAATGATGTAGCCGCCATCTGAAAGTTCGCGCGGATAGATGGGACTATGACCGCAATCACTAGGAAAGTGAAACTCCACAGTTGACTTCTTTGACTCCTTACTCGTTGGATTTACCACAGCTACCTCCTTGGACTCTTTACTCTTTGCAAAATCACGCCCCATGTGCATGTTTTTACCTATCCATCCGATGTAATAACTTACGTGTATGTAATGCGTGGGAAAGAGCTTGCCAATACAATTACCACCTGGAGAGAATGATGCGATGCCTACGATCGTCATTTTCTCAATATTAAATGCTTTCATTAACGGCCCGCCAGAGTCTCCATGGCATCTGGTATTTGCAGTCCTTGCACCATTCATATTTCTGGCTCTTGAAGAAAGTAAGCCCGCGCACAATGTTCTGTTATCAGAAAATTTGCAATCGTTTGTGCGCAGAAGAGTTACATTTATAGCTCGTTTTGCCGTGGGCTCGTATGCGTTCATTTTTAAACCCCAACCAGATACTGTCAACGGGGTGTTGACACTCAGTCGCTGCTTACTGAAGGGCAAGCAAACTGGCATCAGCTTGTCTCCCAATGGTATCGATCTATCCAATCGAAGTAACGCAATGTCATTGCGTAAAGTCTGCTTGCTGTCCCGTCTGTAATTCTCGTGAACTTTTATATCTGCGATTCCGAAATTCAGATATGAATTGCAATTAGAAGTGCCATAATCGCAATGGGGCCACTGTGTAAAGTTTCCCAAACGTACGCCCGTTCTGTAGAAACTTATGAGATATATCTATAGATCGGTGGAGTTTAGCTTACTTACAATCCACCCAATTTTTGAATCCTTTCTCCAGTTACACACTGAGCAGCTGTCAAAACATACCGCGAGTTGATCACCGATCCTGCGCAGCGTCCAAAAGTATTTAAATTTCCATATTCGAGGCTCGCCAACCAACTGTATTTGTGCGGAGGAATAATGTTGCCTTTGCCTTTTGTTTGTATTTCAGGAATGATTGTCGTCTGTCCACAAAGATGAGGGAATTTCAATTCAAAAAATTTGCTTGAACTAAAGACTTCGAATGCTTGAATAATAAGCAAGAGAAGTTTGAATCCGTTCATGATTATTTCGTTTCCAAGACCGAAATCAACTGAATAAGATTCATTATTCAAGTTTCAATTTACAGCTCCGCCTTCCACATCAATGTTCCACCATGGAAATATACAAATAATACGAATAATTTACAGCACAATACCACAGATTCAGTATATAATATTCATTTTATTATTTTTCAGGTCAATTTGATATTGTTCGGGGTTATATATAAATAATACTTATAAAACAATGAACTCAATCAGCTTCATTTTTGAGAATCTCTTATCAACTGTCTCTTATTAAATTATTATTATTAAAATCATGGATTCTTATACCCTTGCAGAGGGTATATTAGTTTTGGCCAGCACTTTGCAACGCACCTTAGAAAACATCTTCGATCCCATAAAATATAAATATTCTGGCCGATTTTTGTTATTTTTCAAGTTATTGCATCCAAATTTATTACATCTGACTTATTCTATATATTTAATATGCATACAAAATTTCATCAAAATCAGACCACTATAACATAGCTATATAACATATCTCCCATGGGAACAATCGGCCGAAATTAAGGTTTTTTGTAGGAAGACCTACTCTGATTTTAAAAGTAACTGAACTTACCAGTTCCAATTAAAGTAAGACATAATATTCTGCACCATTATATATAACTAGTATTGGAACCATCTGAGGATATAAACATCTGCAAGGGTATAGAATCTTCGGCATGCCGAAGGAAGCTTTCGTTCTCGTTTATTGTGGTTTTTAGCAGTTTTGATTCGTTTCTTTGACAACAATTTTATTAATCAGTAATTATACTATAGGTATATATGTATATTATAGGTACTATTTTTTAAAAGAAAGAAACAATATGTGGTGGTAAATGAATTGCGTTCGTATCCATTGGAGAGCACACCTAATTCAGATTTTTATACTTAGCGTATACATCTGTAGAATACTTTATGGTACCGATAGCGAAACATATATGCCTTGGTTAATTTCTTAAATAACTTGCAGGTTTATTTACCTATCGTAACTTAATTTTCATAGACCATTTTTATGTGCTGGCATAAGAAGAATGTTCATTCTTACTCTAAAATTCAAGTTTTAACGACTTGCAAGACTGAAAGTGATCGGAAATGTCTGCTTCTGATCATAATATAAATTACAATCCGACAGACACAAATTCCGTTGTCTGACAAGTATAAAGAGTAGTAATTTTTGCAAGCTCGGGACTTTTATTACGTTCATATTTATAAAAAACTAAAATCGTTAACCATAATTTTGACTGATTCTGTTGACTAATTACGGCATAAATCTGACACTGGCATCTTCCAGTTGGAATTTCGCCGCGGCCTGCTTGAACTGTTGCTCCGTGGGAGGATGAGCAGCGCGCCATAGACGACTTTGTTTTTCGCTAAGCTTTCTATTGATTCCCAGTTTTGTGCGGGTGTTGATGCCAGCCACTTCGCCAGAGAAACCGGCCTTTTGTCGCTTAGGCTTTGGTTTTGGATCCGGGAAAGGTCGCTTCTCTGCCTTTGGTAGTGGTGCCCCATGGAATTTTCGTGCAGGCTTTTCTTTTTCCTTGTTCTTTGCTTTTGGTGGTTTGGGCTTTTCATGCACAGCCCCCTTGCCGTAAATCCAGTTGAAGGGGCCTTTGCGTTCGCCTGTGACACAACCACCGTACTGCACATAGGCGTTTGGAGGATGCGGGAACATTGTGGGCATGGCCCAATCTTTCTCGCTATACTGCGTCTCTGCGTGCGTTGTGTGTGTGGTCTTCTTGAGGCGTTCGGGTTTCATCAGACCTGCCGGCGGTGTTACACCAAAATCAAACTCCGCCTCACTGTCCGTGGTGTCAGAGAGCACCAGATCCCGTTCACAGTGGGGCAATTTGCGTAGCAAACACTGACGCTTCACATCATCGACCAGACGCTTCTTATCGATGTAGCTGCGGCAGTGGCACCGCATCACGGGCTGATGGCATTGACATTTGCTGTAGCCCATGTTCTTGAGGCAACGCTTCATATCACGAATCTCCTTGAGCAGCGGATTCTTAATGATACGGAACTGAATGGGCTTCATGTTCACGTAGGGATTGGCGGCACGCTTCAGTGTATCGGCATCCTTAAGAGGCCGCAATGTGATCACATACTCGTTGTTCTTCTTCTCGATGTGCAGCGTGGGCACTTGTACCAAATCTGCTGCCGACTCTTCACCTTCATGTGAAGGGGGGCGGCTTTTGTCTGAGGTACGACATGTACTTTGAATTGGGTATGCTGTCGACGGGGAAATCTTTCAGAAAATAACTCATCAACTCGCGTATGGAACGGCGTATGGCGCCGGGACGCCAGCCAGGGCGCGCGGCCAAGTAACACTGTGTCCACATCCAGCCCATGTGAGCCGGCACCTTTTCCACCTGATTGCCACAATGGACATGGCCTGTGCAACGCTGCGACATCGGTTCCATTGGCGCGTAGAGGCGCGACTTGAAGATCTTAGGTGGTGCCAAAGGACGCTTGCGCTTTCTGTGGACTACACCACAGGGATGGGTGGCAGGTTTGCAAGAGCCACGACGCTTTATGCCCTTGGCCAGTTGGCAGGCCTCATCGCAGATTTCTTTGGCTGTCTTCGGCTTCTTTGTGTTGCCTTCACTCTTAGTGTACATGTTCCTTAGCTCTGTGAACACGGTCAGCAGATTGGGATCTTTGCCCCCACGCTTACGTGGCTTGGATTTGCATGGAGCAGCTTCTTCTTCGCACTTCTTCATGCTTTGCTTAAGGGTCACATATTGTTGCATGGTAGCATTGCTAGGTGTAGTGCATATATGTGAGTGAAGAGGTGGCATGCCCGGCAACTGAGGAATTTGCTTAATCTCCTCATAGAAATCGGTGATTATTTTCTTCGCTGTGGTTTCTTCGTTGTATTCCGTTTCCTCAAATACAGGCACCTGTTTGTAGCCGCATTGAGGACAGGCCGCGATCTGTGGCAACCAGGTAACATCCTCCTTGCAGACAGGACACTCGCGCTCCACTTTGATGCCCAACTGTTTGAGCTTTGGTGCGGACGGCTTAGGACATAAGCGATTTACGCTGCCGGTATATGGGGTGAACTGTTTGGCCGGCTTCGGTTCCGCTCCCACCTTGATGCAACCCGTTGGCTCGCATTCATAGATGTCGTACGGTCCAGCCACATCGATCAGCTTGGTGGACTGCAAAGCGAATGCATCAGTCGGGATTTAGGTAGCTCAGACCCATACTTACGTCAGAGCCGCCCTTGGCACGTAGCGTCTTGTTATCCGAGCTACGAGAAAGCGAGATAGTCGAGGGAGTAACCAACCCCCTGCAAGGATCGGAAGTGCTTTCATCCTGGGAGTCTAGCATACCGCCACGACAGCCGCCCCCACACCGATTGTCATCATTGTTATCGTCCGAGCTGCAAAGGTTTTCCGTTTTCCATTTTCCATTACTCTATTGAAATTCAGGTGCGATTTCGCTTCAGTGGATTGGCACTGAGGTGCCTACTTACTGGTCCAACTTCTGGCACATCATCTTCATTGAGAGACGCACGGTAGCCAAACCGACAGTGCATCCCTTGCAGGTTATCTCAACATTGGCCGTGTGCACAACCTCCTCCAACGTGTTGACCATCCGCTGTATGATGGACTCGGGCAGCACGTAGCAGCCTGTCCCTGAAAAGCATAAGAGAGTGGGAGAGGCTTGTTAAGTATGGCTCGATAGCTGGACATGGGTGATCTTTCTTCCCCACCCACATCCCTTTGCATATCTAACTTACCAATCTCCCTCTGCATATAGATCACCTTGAGTTGAATACCCGAATCGAGCTCCCTTTCAAAGCACTCCTGCAGCATGGAGAACTCTGCACTTGGCTCTGACGGAAAACAGTTAACATTGATGCGATCTGCACACATGAGAGGCTTGCACCCCTTGCAGATGTCTGCAACAATGCTCAGCTGGTCAGGGCACTTGAATTCCTGTCCGGGCATGTTCAGTTTCATGCAAATCATCTTCGCAACAAAGCAACGGAATTTATCCTTATTTGACCTCTTGCCACATGGATCGGCAAAAGGTTGCATGTCTGCCTTATATTGTTCCTTAGCTGCTTGCTGCTTCATGCGGAACGCATCGGCACAGCATATTTGTTTTTTTTTTTTTTGCCATCATTTTCGGGCTTTTTTGATTTGTTCGAACATTTGATGTAGTCCTCCTTATCGCGACTTGGGTCGTTTGAGGCCCAACAACAATACTTGGACATGGTGTGCGATGATTCCTTCTTCTGCGATCGTAATCAGTGTTTTATCACAAACTCTGTGATATTTATAAAATTTGAATGATTCGAGGAAAATAATAAAAAGGATTTAACTGCTATAAATTTTTAAATGCTCGAGCCCAGAAGCTACCGCCCTGAAATTTCAATAGAGTGTGACCTAAGTTGGCAAAACAAAAGTCTCTCGCTGAAACTCATGTTGACACAAAGATCACTGCGCTCTAGACTCTTAAAACTTTCTATAGCCGCTACCCATAGGGTAGAAGGGTATTATAACTGTGTGTCAATCGATTATGTACGCAACAGGCAGAAGGCAGACTCCTTTAACTATTTACATTCTGAATCAGCATCAACAGCCATGTCGGTCTACCCGTACGCCCGTATGACAGCCTTGATCTCAGAGACTATAATGGCTAGAGCTATCAAATTAAGTGCCAATATGTATTTTTATTACACGCAGATCAAGTTTGTTTTAGAACTTGACCATGCCCCTTTACGGCGACTTAAATTGATTAAAACCAAGCATAATTTTAATGCAGGACAGTTGAACGTCTAAATAATTTCTGATCTGTTTGCGATCGGATAATTAACATTGAAGTTATTAAAGAAATAATTTTAAGAGTTACTTATATTCAAACCACTCCCTAAAGTATGCAACTCAAAATACACTGCCGATAAAAGTTTTTCTGTTGGTCTATAGCAACAAGTAAGCAATATTATAGAACTTAAAATTGCTGAAGTATCGACAGAAATATGTGACAGAGTCGCTCGCAATGGGGTTCAACAGCTTCACCGCTGGAAAAGAGACCATGGAATTGACCATTAAATTGAATCGATACTCAAAGACGCTCTCGTTTTATTAACAAAACAAAATGCTTCGCTCTTAATGCAAAACTCTTTACTTGATGGACGTCAGGTTTCGTGTTGAAGTATCTGGACAGCACCGTAACCTCTCCAGCTGCTGATATTGTTGTGAATTCAAGACAGAGTTCGAGCTGCAAAGGTTTTCTGTGTCCGTTTTGCATTACTCTATTGAAACCCAGGGGCGATTCTACTTCAGAAGATCGGCACTGAGATGCCCACTTAAAAGTCCAAGCGTTGGCAGAACATGCGCATCGAGAGACTCACGGTGGCAATGCCGACTGTGCATCCTTTGCAGGTTAGCTCAACGTTGGCCGTGTGGGTAGCCTCGTCAAGCGTGTTAACAATTCGCTGTATGAAGGACTCGGGCAGCGCGTAGCAGCCCTTCCCTGAAAAGAATTAGAAAGTAGGAAAGGATTGTAAGAATGGGTCGATAATTAGGCATATGTAGGACATGTTAAAATTATATCAGGTGGTCGCGTCGTGAAAAGCTTTTCCCTCGGTTATGTACATTTAACATTACATTTAACTTACCAATCTCCTTTTTCATATAGGTCACCTTGAGTTGAACACCCTCATCGAGCTCTCTTTCCAAGCACTCTCTTAACATGGAGAACTGTGCACTTGGTTCTGCAGGGAAACAGTTAACATTGATGCGATTCGCGCACATGAGGGGCTTGCAGCCCTTGCAGACGGCTGCGACCATGTTCAGTTGTTCAGGCAACTCGAAACATCGTCCGGGCATGTCCAGTTTCCTGCAAATCATATTCGCTAAAAAGCAACGGAATTTACTCTTGTCCGCCTTCTTCTTCTTTTGACCTTTCTTCTTTTTGCCGCATGGATCGGGAGCAAAAGGTTCCATATCTGCCAAATATTGTTCCCTATCTGCTTTCTGCTGCATGCGAAACGCCGTGGAACAGCAGACTTGTGGTTTCTTTTGTTTCTTTTTTTTCTTTTTGCCTTCCTCTTCCGGAGGCGGTGGTGGCGGCTGATTTTGTCTGGTCGAACATCGCATATAGTCCTCCTTATCGCGACTTGGGTCGTTCGAGGCCAAACATTCTTTAGTGGCCATACTGCTGCGATCAGTCCTTGTTTTGAGATCAAACAAACTCTGTTATATTTATAAAATTTCAATGATTCGAGGAAACTAATAAAAAGGATTTAACTGCTATAAATTTTGAAATGCACGAGCCCAGAAGCTACCGCCCTGAAATTTCAATAGAGTGTGACCTAAATTGGCAAAACAAAAGTCTCTCACAGGAACTCATGTTGACACAAAGTTCACTGGTCTCTATACTCTTAAAACTTGGTTATATAACTATATGTAAGTTGATTCCATATAATACATTTTAAGACTCTCTGACCCCATCGTTCAATATAGTTTGTATAACAACATATGAAGGAACAAACATGAAGTATACCAATTTTAGACTACAATCTATTTAGAAACGACAACCAAATGAGTGTACGGGCCTCATAACCAAGCAACATATTAGCATTACAACCAATGGAATTAAATTAAAATATATCTTTATTTTTTTTAAATTTTGTCATACTTATAATTTGACATATTTCTTATAATGTCTACACTGGTTATTTATCCTTTTGTTCATACTATGCCATTTGAAAGGTTATTTCATCTGGCCAATCCAGTCTCGTGAATAAAATGGGTATGTATATCCTGATTCGATCTGTGCCAAATTCGTTTCTGAGGTCGCATATAGTCTGATGGTTTGACAACTACATCGCAGCCGCCTTTCATTCGTTTACCTTTGTTTGGTTTCTGGTTCGGTTTCTGGTTCGGTTTGTATTCGCGTTGTTTTTGTTTCGGAACTGGTTTGTTGATCATCTTGGGTGGTTTGGGATCTACGTTCACCTCGCCCTTGCCCAGTATCCATTTGAATCGGCCCTTGCGTTCACCAAAAACGCAACCAGCGTACTGCACATATGGATTGGGCGGATGTGGCAGTGCGGTGGGCATTGCCCAATCTCTTTCGTCGTACTGGGTGGGTGTATTCACTCGATCTGGACGAAGTCGTCGTTCGGGTTTAATCACACCAGCCGGCGGAGTCACCCCGAATTCAAGTTCCTTTTCGCTTTCGCTATCGCTCTCACTACCGTCTTCGTAGATAAACGTGTCGCTGATGTCTTTCCAACCGCGTTTCTTGGCCAATCTATTCACCTCATACTCGATAAGTTTTTGGTCCAAGTAGGTGCGACAAAAGCATTTGGCTACCGGCTGTTTGCACTCACAGGGTTGGAAACCCCTCTCTCTGAGTGACCTTCTAATCTCACGCATTCCCGTCGCAATGGGATCCTTTTTGATACGGAAGACGATGGGTTTCATATTTTCAAAGGGATTGGCGGCCTTGGCCAACACATCGGGTGCCTTCAGGGGACGCAGCGTGACGATATAATCGTCATTGTCCTTGGTGATGTATAACATGGGATGCTGGACCAGCGGCTCTTCTTTAGGTTTAGGTGGATCTACTTCCAAGCCAAACAGATGGCGACGGCGACTGTTATGAATACGGGCTTGGTTAAACGTGTCTGCCGGATAGTCCTTCAGGAAGTATTCCATCAGTTGGCGTATTGGCTTCATTACGGCACCCGGCCTCCAGCACCTGTGTCGCGCCAGTTCGCTTTGTGTCCACAGCCAGCCCATATGGCAGGGTACCCGACCGATACCGGCGCCACAGCGCCTATGCGTCCCGCTTGACCCTGGAGCTCTAAAGGGCTCTAGGAAGGTATACCTACAAGACGGGAAATATCATAATAAGTGAACAAATAAAAATAGGTACAGTAATAATTGGCAGAAGTAGAATAAAGTAAAAGCGGTCAGGAGTTGTGTAACCTACCGCTTGGATCGTATTTTTCTGTTGCCACATTTCTTTTTGGGTTTCCTTAGGTTTTTTGGATACGTGTTCTTCAGTTCCTTGAGTGTCCTCTTCTTGAGGCGCTTCCCGCGACGAATAATACCAAGTTGTTGAACTTCTTTACATATTTTGGCAGCCTCATCTGTATTGGTATTGACTTTGTAAGTCTTGCTCATCTCCTTGAGGACACCGATGAGCTTTCTGCGATGCTCCGATGGTGTCGGGGATTTCGGATTTTTAACGCAGGGCCTGGAGGTGTCAAGCGGCTCTATCTTTCTGGCTTTGAGCTTTAGCATCTCATCTGAAAGCCGCTTTAACTGACATTTCGTGCAGATTCTAGTTTTCTTACACATACATTCCTTTGAAGTTCCACTAAACCGCTCTGTGCAGGTTCTGGCTTGGTAGTCATCTGCTTTCTCGTTCTTTCTGTTGTCCAAAAAGTGTTTGCGGAGCACTCCGGCTGCAGTTGCCTTCTCATCGAAGGGTTCTTCACTGGGCACATCCAGGTCCACGTGTGCATAGCCGCAGTAAGGGCAGGCGGCCAGCTTAGGTAACCATGTGATGTTCGCGTGGCAGAAGTGACAACGAAGCGGCGGTTTGTACTTAATGGCCGTCAGGTTTGGCGTTGAAGTATCTGGACAACAGCGTAACCTCTCCAGCTCCCTTTGTTGATGTGGCATCAGGACTTCCGATACACTCCTCATTGGCTTTGACTTGTAGCACTTATAGCGTTGTCCTTTACTATGTGATAACGGCGGCGTTGGCACCTTCTCGCGATCTACTTGCACTTCGGCTAATAACCTTTTGAGTAGCTTACGCTCGCGCTCCTTGGTATCATCCAGAGCAGGCGGCGGCCGCACTCCCTTCACTATGCAGCCACAGTCTTTTTCTTGTGCGTCATCCGGATGGGCCTTGTATGGGTAATTGAAGGGTTTTTCGACACCCGGCGGCATGAGCCGTACGTCAGTAAGGCCGGTTGTTGTAGCACACGTACGCGAACGACCCATCGTGAACATCATATCTCCCGCGGCGACCCTATCCAATGGTCGGCATATGTCATAACAGCCGACGGTGAAGTGAGTCGTACTGCGGGGCAGACAAGGGTTAAATGTTGAAGAGTTAAACGGAGATTTGGCGACTTACTCCAAATCAGGATCGATGGACTTAAATGTAACTTTGATTGTGACGAAGCCTAAACCTCTTTTATTATATACTAGTCTGATTTTTAAATCCTCACTGACTTCGCAACTTTTCTCCGCCATCGCCGTAAGGTTCTGTGCCCCCCATTATCGCAGCGCCTGCTCCCATAAATTTTCCCTTCTCCTTGAAGGCCACACAGACACCATTGGAACTTAACGAGCTAATCAAATCACACGGCGTAACGTGCAGCTCGCCCAGCGGTGTCTCTCCAAATTTGTCTGTATAAAGCCGATCATCAGTCAATTCTATAAACTCGTTTAACAACCGAACACTGAAGGTTCGCTCTGCGGGATCCTCCAAACTTTTTAGAGTCGTCTGCATCATGATGACATCGTAGACATACGTTTGCTTTGGAGACTCCACCATACTTGTTAATAAATATAATCACAAACTCAAATTCGATTCTACAATTATTGAATTTTTTTAATTTTAGTGCTTTGTCAATTAACGACACCTCTCAAATGAATTTATACTGAAATGGGGCAATTTTGTGATTGACTTCCTTAACATTAACGAATCTAAAAGGTTGCTTAGTTTTTGAACTTTATACATCTGACAGTATTTCTTAATCACAATAAGGAACAAGAATTGATGTTAAGGATTGTACATCCGACATTATAGAACACATACGACAAAGTAGATTTGCATAATAACGTAGAATTTATTTAATTCCGTTGAAATTAATATCTAAATAGTATTTCACACGACTTTATTTCTGTTCTTGTTGCACTTACATTCCCTACAAACTTATCTCGCCATTTAGGGATCTATGGCCAGTTCGTTAAGCAAACTTTTGAGAAGCTCCCGCTCATGCTCTTTGCTATCGTCGAGATCCGGCGGTTGCTGGGCTCCCTTCAGTACGCAAGCACAGCCATCTTCGCCATCCGGATAGGGCTTGTAAGGAAAAGTGGTGGTGAAGGGTGCTCCGGTAGCCGGTGACATTAGCCGCTCATCCTTAATGGCGGTTGTTGTCGCACAGGTACGCGAACGACCCAGAGTGAACATCATATCACCCATGGTGACCCGTTCCAGTGGTCGGCATATGTCATAACAGCCGGCAATGTAGTGGGTCATGCTAAGGGGCAAATAAAAAGTAAACATCAGAGATCTCAACAGAGATATGATCGGAATCTTTTACTTACTCCAGATCAGGATCTGTGGACTTGAATATAACTTTGATTGTCACTTTGTCGACCTTTCTGCCATTTAATATAAGTTGGATCTCCATCTGCTCGACGATTTCGAAAGTCTTATCTGCCATCGCCATAAGATTGTGAGACTGCATTCTTGCAATACCCGAGCCCTTTAATTTGGACCCCTCGCTGACAGATACACAGATACCACTGAAACTGAGTTTATTAATCAGATCACATGGAATGAGATCAAACTCGCCCAGAGGTATTTTTGGAAATTTATCTTGATAATGCCGGTCTACCGGCAGATCTATAAACTCGTTGAACAAGCGTACTCTGTATTTCCGATCTGAGAGTTCCTCTGGCATATCAAAGGTTGTCTTCACCATGATGATATCGTAGAGAAATTTTTGCTTTGCAGGCTCCGTCATTATTTTCAATAAATATAATTCCAATCTTTATGTATTTTGTTTATCAGATTTGTTTAAATTTTGATATTCTATAAATTTAAATCTATAAAATGGAGCCTAATGGAATCTCTAAAATTAATTTATACTAAAGGTAGACAAGTTTTTGATATGCTTCGTGTACATAAATAAATCCAAAAGGTTGCTTAACTTATAACTAATAAACTATTTGAAATTAATATATTAGACAGCGATAAAGGTCGAATTCCAAGAGGAGTTCTCAAACAGAATAACTTCTAACCCCAAATGATTTTCTGAAATTTGGTTACGATCGTATAATAAACATAAAAGTTATTTAACAAATAATTAATATATACTGATTTTCCTGAAAGTATGCTACACAAAATACCGAAAAAGAAGTTAAATTTTTTTAAGAAATCGTTTCAGTCATATTGGAAGTTTTCAAAAGTCTTAACACGAATTTAAAAACGATTAAGAAACCTAAAAGAATTGTTATGGCGAGAATTGTTATGGCGAAAAATGTTTAAGTATTTTTTTGTGATTAATCAAATAAAAACTATCAGCATAATGGGAATTTCCTAATGTTGACTAGTCAGCGACCCGAACATAAAACCTGAAAGGTTAATAAGCAGCAGCTTGCAAATGTCAGTGTTGAGTGTACTTTAGGAGTCCATGGAGATCACAATGAGTATTATTTTATTGCAAGCACTATCCTCATATGTCGATAGTGTCAGTTTGAATCATCCGCATTGCGGCTATACACCCAAGCATCCTCCTGAAGGATATGTCACCGCTCCGGATGAATACAGTTGGACGCCCAGGTTGGTATACGGTAACAAAGATTCATCGAGTGATTGTGCTGGATCGGTGATAAGCCCGTGGTATGTGCTGACAGCTGCCCATTGTGTGACGGAGACTAAGGTTAGAGACGGATTGTAAGTAAGCATTCAAATTATAAAAGGTATCTGATTTTGGTTTTCAAACTGAAGAACTGTACGCTTAGTGGACTTTAAAGGGAAGGCCATCTGCGATTTTGATTCACCAGACTGTCAAAATCATCAGGACTTTGGAATTTCGGAGATTATACCCTATCCAAACTACTCGCCACACAGCAATGACATTGCGACTGAATCAAAGTATTACATTTACAGATAAGTTAATACCAATTTGTCTGCCTTTCGAATACATGGAACCTACCGAGAACACTACTCTGACAAGTTCTAGTTGGAGTAATTCATTAGTTGGATTCCGTCGAAAGCGAACTAGGACTGTTTTGCTTTTGACTGAGAAATCTTGTATGGAAAGTTACCAGAACACTTTTTGCGCAGCAAATACTAAAGGAGAAGGTCCGTGCCAAGGGGACAAGGGTCGCCCGTTGATGCATGAGTATAAACCTGGTCGAATGATACTCGAGGGCATTGCATCATTTTCAAGTGGGCTATGCAACCAACCACATTACGTATCGTATTTCATTCGTGTTCGCAGCTTCCAGAACTGGATACAGAGTACTATGCAAAGGAATTAAAGCAATTGTTATCAAATGTACCACATGAACATATGCTTATACATAAATATACATATACATTGCCTGTATAACAATTTAGAAACATTAATCGAAATGCAAAGCTGTGGTTGTTTGATAAGCTTCTTTCTACATTAGAAGATATGAATTTCATAGCAAAAGTAATTGTGAAATATTATTAAATGCAGGTTATGATAAGATAAGATTTCACAGAACTCAAAAATACTGTTGATTTTAATTGTTATTCACATCTTGCTTTAAAGTGAGGATATTAAATTTTTTAATTTAATAGAATGGTCTCTTCACCTATAAACTTTAGGATATTTGTTTGCATTTAAGACTTTCCAAATATTTACTCCAAAACAAAATATCAGTTTAAAGTGCCAAAATAAAAGCGCATAGTATACACCACAACTTTATCTCTCCCACAGAGCACACCATAGCCTTATCTTTATATTTTTTATAACATTTATTTTGAGGTCTTAACGTCCGAGTTATAAGTTATGATATAATGCGAGTGATTCATACGGAAAACTCTATGATAATCTGCAATCTCCACACTGCGGACAAGTTAATCATCATAGGGAAAGTGAAATAAATTAATCTTTTAAAATCTTTAAAAAACAGCATTTTCTTTAAAACAGAGAATTTCGAATTACACTCGATTACTTCAGATCGATATAGAACAATTTGCATAATGCATTATGAGTGTACGTGTGTGTGTTTGTGCGTAATGCAATAAAATTCCTAACCGGGTAACAAGATGGTTTTTGTCTTCTTTGGGCAGTTATGGAGCTGCGCAATCGTTCGACGGAACGATTTACTTGCGGGCGTTGACAATGTCCACGAACTCTGGCTTCAGGGAGGCACCGCCGACGAGGAAACCATCGATGTCGGGCTTCTTGGCCAGCTCCTTGGCATTGGCAGCGGTCACAGAGCCGCCGTACTGGATGCGCAGAGATTCGGATACTTCCTTTGAGATGTTTTCGGTCAGCCACTTCCTGAGATAGGCGTGCACCTCTTGAGCCTGCAGCATGGTAAGAAAAGAGACTTAGCACCTTACCCACTGGACAGATGGAATATGTGGTTACTCACCTGCTCGGGGGTGGCGGTTTTGCCAGTACCGATGGCCCAGACGGGCTCGTAGGCAACAACAACGTTGGTCCAGTCGCGGATCTTGTTGGCATACGCGCACATCTGGCGAGCAACCACTTCGTTGGTATTGCCAGCCTCGCGCTCCTGCAGGGTCTCGCCAATGCAGGCAATGACCTTGAGGCCAGCGGCCAGGGCATGCTCGGCCTTCTCAGCGATGAGTTCATCGGACTCCTTGAAGATGGCACGGCGCTCCGAATGGCCCAAGATGACCCAATTGACGTTGATGTCCTTCAACATGGCGGGCGAGATCTCGCCAGTGAAGGCACCCTTGGCCTCCTTGTAGGCGTTCTGTCCGGCCACGCCGATGCTGCAGGGCAGCAGGTTGCGGGCGTACATCAGAAAGATGGCCGGGCAGCCGATGACCACCTCGGTGTTGGGGTCCAGCTGAGCATCGCTCAGAGTCTTGCAGATCTCAGCAATGGACTTCTGGTCACCATTCATCTTCCAGTTTCCACCCACACAGAATTTACGGCCAGCCATTTTGCACCCGGAGTCTGAGAAATTCGCGTAATACTGCAATGTGGTAATGAAATTCTATTAAAATGTTTGCCGAAAGTTTGCCGAAATTTAGATTAAGTAATTCCAAAGTTTAGACTGATAAGGCCCGGCACTAGAATCCTTATATATTCCATATATTCCATTATAATTTCACTTTTAGTTTTATCTATGCGGCTAAAGCTGCAGAAAACACACCTACCTCGAATGTAATCAACTGATGTACTAACTAACCTTCTTCTGACCTTCATAGGTCTTCCATTGGCTCTTGAAAAGCTTTGGAAAAACAGCTGTGAAGTTGCCCAGCAGACTTTGCGGCATTAAGCTTTTAAGCGCATCCAGCGTCAGATACATCACACTAAGGTTGTTGTCCACGCTATCGCCCGCCTCCGGTCGATGCGCTGGCCCCGGCATCCCCATTCCTTCCCTAGTAAGCATCATCGTGGGTCGATTATCATTTCGTTGGTAATTCCGACTCTGGCTAATAGTGCACGACACAATCTGTTTACCTAAAATCATTTTTCTACTACTTAAGTAGTTCTTGACAATTGTGTACGTGCCCATACACATTTTACGTTTATTTCCATATCAAACTGATCCATCCAAGCTTGCTAGGCACTTGCAAAAGTAAATTTCAAAGTTTCTTAGCCGAGTTTCAGACCGATTAGCCAAGACATAGCCCCAGAATACGAAGTTTTAACCTAACGCAAGCTGCTTGGCTTGTAACAGCTGCTGGAGCTTTCCAAGCCTTCCAAGCGATATGTCTTAAAAAATACCAAATTTATAAAGCATGTGCTTTTTTGAATTACTTCAGTATTTTTTTCATTCTCAATTGGGAAGCTTATGTTAAAATAAAAAAATTACCTAAGCATATTTCTTGATATTTATATTCTTGTTGATTAAAAAAATATTTATTTTAATCAGTTCTCATGAAATAATCTTAATTAAAATAAAATGATTCACTTTATTTACATGTATTTGTTTTTTTTTTTTAAATATTGTATACCTAACAAAGAAAGAGCCTCATCAAGTATAGCCACAGGTCAGTATTCAATTTATGGTTTTTTTGTTTATTTTGAAAATAAGATAACAAATTATTTGACATATAGACAACTTTTGATAACGTTTGCTTTGTTGACTACTAACAATTTTCAATTCTTACGTGTTTCACTTTCTATCCAAGTCAGGAATCTTCGCACACTAGTAAAATACGATGGATAAAATTCACCGAAACAGTTTCCCCTTCGATGAGATACAATTCCTTCTAGTACCATTCGACCAGGTTCAAACTCATTCATCAATGGACTGCCAGAATTACCTTCGCACAGAGCCGTTGGCTTGTCCGAGAGTTCTCCAATTTCTGTCTTTCTATCGTTTCCTTCGCAGATAGTGTTCTCGTCATCTTCCATACAAAGTTCCCAAAGCAAAACAGTCTTAGCTCGTTTCACAAACTTTGTGTTATTCTTAGCCCAACCGGAAATGGTCAGAGGAGTTTCATCAGACAGTTCAGGGTTATTGGCAAATCTGTCTCAAATTATCTGCGAAGATAATTTCTCGATTCAGTCGCAGCAGCGCAATGTTATTGTGGAACGAAGAGTAATCTGGATGTGTTACATTCTGTGAAATATCAAAGTACGTATATGATTCGCAGTTAGGTGATCCGTCATCGCAATTAAACCATTCTCCTAAGCGCACTCCTTTTCTTTAGATTGAGAAGTATACAATATCTATAGTCAAACAACTTTTAAAATGTGTCTAATAGAGCTTTCTTACAATCCGCCATGTCGATCAGGCAGTTCTCCAATCACACAATGGGCAGCTGTCAGCACATACCATGGGCTTATCACTGATCCACTGCAAACACCCAATCAATCTTTGTTTCTGTATTCAAGGCTAACCATCCAAGTGTATTCATCATTGTGACAGCCATAGCCAGCTGATGGAATTTTGGGTGTACTCCCACAGCCCAATGTGACGCTTTCTACAGTTGCTGATAGCGCTTTCAGTAGAATAACACTCAGTATAATTTTACTCATTGTGATCCCACTGAAATCTCAAAGCAGACTAAACTTTGTGCTCTGCAATCAGTGGGTAATAAGTCATAACAATTGCGTATTAGTAACGTTTTTTAAACACAGATTCATCAATATAAGGAAATTACCAAATATTTCTTAAAGTTTTATATTATAATTGTCATTAAAAAACAATTAAAATTCGAATCAAAACATTGACAGCAGAGATTAGATTTTTATAACGTTAAGACTTGCGATTGATCTGTAGGTCGGCTGAAAATAACGATTCCATCCGAAATAAATAAAGAGAGAGAACATATTTATTTAATTCTCAACAGAGATTGTTTTATATATAAACAGAAATATGCTCTAATTTGAATACAACTACCTTACAATCAAACTTAGGTTAAAGAACATTGAATATGGCAGGTTGTGTGTCCATTATCTGATAGGGCATCTGGACTGATACTCTCCAATTTTCGGAAGATCCTAACGTAATGCAAGTGGCTCAGTGTTAAGCCAGGAAGATAAATTTCAATATTTACCACAATTCATCGATATTAGGATAAAGAACATTGCCAACTGTGAGCATAGCAGGCTGTGTGTCAATTGTCTGATCGGGTATCTGCTGGCGAGGTATTATATTGGTACTAACAGGATGTTCCAGGGTGCGCCTACAAATAACAAAATATGCGCCAACGAAGGTCCACGGCACACAAACTGCAAGCCACAAGGCTAGCAGGGCAATCAGAGTACTGATCGGTACGGTAGCGGAACTGAGCATATCATTAATTACAAAGAACAACAAGAAGATGATTCCAGGGCACACGATCGATGCAAGTATAACTTTACTCTTCCATTCCTGAACACCGAAACTCTTATTGACTCCTGCCAAGACAAATCCAGGTGGTGTGAGCAGGCATACAAACAATCCCACGGAACAGATTATCAATGCGCCAGGACTTTCACGTACCAAGAAGGCGAAACAGGCAAAGGTCAAGGTAACCATTGAAATGACCCCAAGAAAAACGGACAGCAGAATTCCATTCCTTGGCGGCTTTAGGTCATCTCCACTTACCACCTCGTTTTGATTGTATCTGGCAATATCTTTATGCAGCGAACGCAGCATTATCAGGGTTACCATTCCACTCAGGAACAACACAATAACAACAGCAACGAGAATGCAGAACCATTGGATTTCTATTTGTGGCATAGGTTTTGGAGTATGGTCCCAAAGCCAAAACGATGACTCAGGTGTATAGCTAATATTTTGACTCTTCGGATTGTAGCTGTCGACGTATGCTGACACCGCTTGCAGTAATATAAAACTTATTATAATTTTAAACATTGTGATCGCAATGAATTCCCCAATTAGACTGAGCTCTGCAATCTACAAGCTGTTTGGAGAGAGCGAGATCTATCAATTTGTGTCGTGTATACTAAGTGTTGGTACTAATGTATACCTAATACTTATACATCTTAGGAAGATCCCGAATACATGATGGTTTATATTTATACTGTCATTAAAAGTAAACTCAAAATTAGCTTGACTTCCAAGAAGATTATGTTATGTTATATATAATAATACATATTTATTTTAAATGCACACTTTATATGTTCGAATATATATACAAATTATTCCGTGCATTCAAACTGATAACAGATCCAGTATATTATTAAAATTCAAATACGAAATGTCAAGACTGCTTTAAATAAGATCCATTACCTTCCAACTCGAAGAGGTATAAATCGACTGTGACTTCGTTCAAGAATATATAAGTATTATACTGATATAGAGTTGTTATACAGCTGATAAACAGGAGAGTAAGTAAGTAAGGATATCTGCTGTGCAATGAGAAAATCAAATAATATTACTTTTAGTCAGTTTGGTATTTTATTTAATAGATTTTATTTGACTTTCGACTATACATTAAATATACACATGTACATTTTGGTTTTCACAGACATTCCAAGTATACTTGCGATAAATACACATGCAAATGTTGGTTAAACTGGTTTATATGGTATAACACCAAAAATTCTAAGCAATTCTCCTTGCGGGAAAGTACGAGTATGCACAAATACAGTAAATACAGTATGTTATATGTATATACCTAAATTGACTTTAAGTTTAACATTAGACATTAGTTCGAATCATTAACTAATTAATGAGGTATAAACCAAATGGAAAATAAATGCGAATAATTCATCGAGTCAACTGGAAATACTTTTGTGATCTTGGAATCTATCTTGAGTTGTCTACGTGATCAAAATCGAAAGGATCTGTGATCTCTTTATATACCAAATGATCCTTTGATGATGGACAGATTTGTTATGAATGTTTATTGTAATGAACTTTATAATATTTGTAAATCTTATGAGTCCCATAAACTTCAAGACACTTATGATCTATACGATCATTATGATTCCGATGATGTTTAAGATATAAATGATCTAAATGTGAACTATGTGATCTCTTTATGTACTATACTCTCTTTTTGATCTCTTTATGTAGTATACTCTCTTTCTGATCTATGATCTCCACTTCTTCCGCACCGAGTTTCCAGTTGATCTATTTTACTCGTATTAACTTAAAATAAAAGCTTTGACTTGCGAGTATTTTCCTAGAGTTTTCCTGCCGCATGAGTAGGACGAGAAGGGGAAGAGGGAGAAGGTGGAAGGTGCATCTCTTCCACGACCTGCGGTCAACTCGCATCGCTGGCTGCGACTAGAGACGACGTGGAAGAGCCAGAAAACGAGGTCAGTGGGCCAACAGTCAGTCGGGAGGGTGCACCCGTAACTGGTGGAGGCGCAGGTGGTGCAGGCGGCGGTGCAGGAGGTAGAGTCACAATGGACTCACTCGTTGTTGCTGCGCCTGTTGCATGCGGCTGGAAGAGGTTGAAGAGATTGGAATGCTGCATGAAATTGCCCACAGTCTTGAGGGGACTGAAGAAGTGCTCATGCGGCACAGAGTGCCTGTTGGTGCTGCTGGGATCGGTGGGAATGATGGTGATGGCGGTTGGCTCCACAGCATTTGTCAGCTTCTGTTCGCTGCTGCAGGAACAGGAGCAGGAGCGGCTCTTCTTGCGTGAGTTACGTGTCAGTGCCGCCGACTTGCGGTACTTGGGCTTGTGCCCCACAGGGGAGACGGGATTCGCAGAGCCATTGATGACATAGACAGTGCCGGGTGCGGGTGCAGGTGCGGGTGCGGGGGCGGGTGAACCAGGCAGAGGCAGGCAGTGATCGCTGCTGGAGTTAACGCCGAGCAGCTTGGAGCGCAGCTGCTGCGGCAACGTGCCATTGCTGGGCGAGGTGTGCGTCGAGCAGGGCCTCAGCTCAAGCTCCCGCTGCAGCTCCTGCTCCGCCTGCTCTCGCTCTGCAGGCAGCACCTGCTGCTGGCTATAGTAGTCAGTGTCGTCGGAGCGCAGCTTCTGCCGCATGACGCAAGCCAAAGATCTTCGCAGCTCAACAGGATCGACGCCTTGAAAGTTACTGCTCGGCGGCGGCCCAAACACATCCTCCTCCAGATCGTCGGGCAGACTGATGCCATCCTCTGGTCCCGTCGAGTAGTTTTGGTTGTCGTAGGAGTAAACACTGTCGCCTCTCTCAGAGTGCGTTGTTGCCGCAGGCTGTGCCGTTGCCGGCGCCGAGACTGAGACGCTGCTGTCGTGATCGCTATCCGGCTTGGTAACGGGAAACTCATAGCTTATCTCACCCAGCTCGGCGCCACTCGATGCCTCCACAATGTTCCACATGTCCCGCTCGATGTCCGTTGTGACAGCGACGGCGGCGGCGACTGTCTGATTGATGTTGTTCACACAGGGACTGAGCACGCCGCACTTGGGCAGCAGCTGTGAGTTCTTCAGCGCCTCCTGCTGCTGGCGCAGCCAAATGGGCGAATCTGTGAAGGAGGGGGTGGGAGGGGCACAATAAGTATACTATGGAACTAGCAGCGAAAGCAGACGACGCGCACTCACACTCACCCACATAGAGGCGCGGCTGCGTGGAATTGCGCATATTGGAGTCCATCGACTGAAGGCGATGCTGGCTGGCCAGCGAGAAGCGGTGGATGGCATCTGCCTGCTGATCGATATCGACGCCCATCATCTTCAGCATTAGGTTCTTCAGGGCGAGCCGAAAGTCCTTCAGATGGTAGGCATAGAGAACGGGGTTCACAGCCGAGTTGAGGTGCGAGAGAATGATGCAGAAAAGCGTCACCTTAGGATGCACGTAGCAGTCTTGGCAGAAGGCCTTGATGCAGTTGATCGTATACAGCGGTATCCAGCAGATCATGAAGAACAGCACAATGATCGATAGATTCTGTGTGGCCTTCACGTCGCGCTTCCTGGCTGCGCCCAGCACACGCAGCATGGTGCCAGTGTGGCCACCGCGGCCCGGCGTGACCACCTGCATTTGGGCCGTGGACGAACGTCGACTGAGATCCGAGGCAGGATTCATGGTCACAATCTGGCGAACCTTAAGCGAGACGGCAAATTATGAGTGAGGTTCTCTTGTAGCTTGGCGAGATACGCACCTGTTTGATGATGACGCGATAGATGTGCGTGTAGAAGGCCAACATGAGCAGCGCCGGCGTGATGATTGTGGCGAAATAGAGAAAGACCAGATAGTTGTAGTCCATCACCTCGACGAAGAAGCACTCCTGATGCTCCGACTCGGCTGCATGCCAACCGAACAGCGGCAGGAAGCCCACAATGGCCCCGGCGACCCAACACACTGAGATGATGACTGCAATGAGACAATGCAAGCACAATGGATGGATTAGCCAAGAGGGGCGTGGCATGTAGAAGCCCCACACTTGCTGACGTCACTGGCTAACGGCGTGACCTATAGCGGGCATCCAGAACCCCCCTCTTCCTTCTCCTTCTCTTTCCCCTCTTCCCTCTCCCAATGTTAATGAGAATGAAACAAATGTGCTGCAATGATATTGTTTGGCTTGCCTGGCGAAGCGTTCCTTTGGGTGTGCTCCCCTCTACTCCTGCCAGGACATTGAACCACATGCAGCAGCAGCAGCAGCGGCCAAATGACGCACACACCATCAAACTGGGCACCGAAATCACTTAAGCCCAGTCAGAGTTCTCTTTTATGACCGTCTACCACCTTCTCGTAACAGAAACCTTCTTCCAGCCCCTTTTTAATTGTTCTTCTAACTTTTTTTTCTTTCCATCTGCGGTTGTTGGGCAAACTTTGCTCTTAAGGCAGGTAAACGAGCAATACACTGTGCCAAAATTCAAAAAACTGCCTGGTGAAGAGCCTTTCTAAATGATAATTTCATTAATTTCCCTTCTGTTGAACGTACAATACACATTATAATTTATTATATTTCTGTTTTATCTGTCATTAACAATTTAATTGTGAATTTTTACTGTGTATCCAGTCGCCTTATCTGCCCATTGTACCCTGTGTTTATCACTTAATCATAGGCATTTTGTCAAATCATTCAGTTAGATTTATAAGCCTAATGTGTAGGGTACCAGACAACTGAATTTCCTGCATGGTCACTCTAATTTGCTGTCATTGGAAGACCATATATTACAATATTATTTATGTGGTTCCCTCTGTGTGAATAAGACATATCAAATTTTGTAGGCGAGGCTGTGATTTATTTAGATATATCTTTATTATGTTTAATAATATATGTATGTTAATATATATATATATATACATATATATATATGTATATTTATTTGTACATAGTTTTTCCTTCTTTTACCCTTCCTTTTATTATATTTCTTATTATATTTTTATTGACTAAAGTTTGTTATTTAATTTCATGAAACTCTTCTTCCTTTGCCTGTAATCCCTTTTCAATCAAACTTTTCTACATATTATATTTCCACAAATATCTTCTTTAATCCCTTAACAACCCTTTCTGTTCAGCTGCCCCTCTATCTACCCTTCCCCCACCTTTCTGCAAGTCAAACACAATATGCAACTAGTTCCTTAAGTTGCTCATTAGCTGCGCTTTGTTGCACACTTCTTGCCACACTTGTTGCACTACAAAAGTTGCCTCAAAGCCTGCCATAATGTATAAAGTCCCCTTTCCCTTCCTCTCTGCCCCCACACACTTACCAATTGCCGTGCGGGTGCGCACATTGCGGGAATAGGCCATGGGATAGAGAATGGCCCAATATCGATCCACGGACACAGCAACCAGACAGAATATGGAGATGGTGCAGAGCACCACCAGCAGCGAGACGGTGAAGAGGCAGGCATGCAGATTCTTGGGCAATCCGATCGAGGCGAGCACTGCAAAGGGCACACCCAACGAGCCGACAAGGAAGTCAGCCATGGCCAGGGATACAATGTAGTAGTTGGTGCGTCTGCGTAGCTTTCTCTCTCGTCGGAACACAATGATGACCATCAGGTTGCCAATGATGCTGACAATGGCAACGAGAATCTCGAACACGGTATACGGAATGTTCAGTTCGAGATCTGCATGTGTCTGCGTCGAATTCCCACTCGACACGTTCGCCTTCGTCTCCTTGGCATATGTGAAGGGATTAATTTCGTATTCGACCGAAAAGTAACGAAATTCCGACATTTTCAGGCTGCAAAATTATTCAATTGACTTCTTTTTGATTTTGTTTTTTTGTATTTTTTTTGGCTTTTTGAAGTTTTTTTCTACTTCTTCTGCTCTTCTTTTGCTTGCACTGACTCGTTTCAATTAAGTTATGCGGCGAAGCGGGAATTCCATTTTAATTGACTCAATAAACAAGCGCAAATAACACATGTTGTTGTTGCTGTTGCTGTTGCTGTTGCTGTGTTTGTTGCTGGAGTTGCACGTTGCGTATACGCCATGTTCACCCGTGTGCGGCCGTTGCCGTGCTCACGCACTGCTCACACACATACGCAGGCCATGCTCGTGTAGCTGTTGGGAAAACAAGGCGAGAAAAATTAATCATTGTGCGGCACGTTTACTATCACACACACAAACACTGGCACACACACACACACTAGCACACACTCACGCGTAATTGTAGCAATTTTTTAGTGCAATAAATTGATAAATATTTGCCAAAAATATATCGATAAGGCTGCGCGTCTAAAAATACACAACAACAATTTAGCCATTGGCGCTATCTTTACCGTTAGCTGATAGAACAAGCCTCGGGCGAAAATCAATCGACACACACACATACACACAGACACAGAGATAGAGACACGACTACTGTGCCAGCAGCTGGAGCAGGATGTGGCTTGTTTACCACAAGTTGAGCGCACAATAAATGGCTGCAAAGCATGTGGCAAGTTGCCAAGGCAAGAAACTGCGTGCAGCTTATCAGAGAGCAACTGCACTCGAGGGTAGCGAAGGGAAGGGGGTGGGAAAGAGGGACATGGCATGCATCAAAGTGTGACAAGCTGCGATGTTTTGTCCATTTAATTGTTTCGACGCTGGCAAGTGAAAATTGCCCCTTTGGCTCGGAACACTTCATCATTTTACCACGATACCATAAGCGATTCATTTCGGTCTGGTCTAAAGTCAATGGAGGTTGCCCTCCCTCGAGGACAACGCGTGCTGCTGCTGTTGCTGGCGTTGCGTGTCGTTGGACAACATTTTTGCCCCGAAGTCGTTTTGCGTAATTGGCTTTTGGCTAATTAATTCACATCGAACAGGGCAACAGTTGGCAGCAGTAGACACAGAGACAGGCAGACAGAACAGACAGAACAGACAAGGAGACAAGTAGACAAAGAGACAGAGAGAGCAATTCGATTTAGTGCGATTGTAAAGTGGCTCTGGCTAGGCCAATTGACTGTGCCGTGCCAGGCAACTGCCTGAACCTTTCTCTGTATTGATTTCATTAATTTGGTTAACATAATTAACGCCTTGGCGTCGTTGCGCTTATTTGCACTTTAATAAATTTGCGTGCGAGAAATTTCGAAGAGTTTTCGATTTTCAATTCGCTGTGGTTCAACGCACGCACAAACGTGTTTCAAATCGTTTGATATGCAATATGAAACACTCCCAGTGACAAGCATAATTAAAATAGTCGCCTAGGACACAAGGCAATCACACAAAGCACACTCGCACACACACACACACACACACACACGGACCACCTGCCACAATTGCGAGTGTGATTGTGCTACGTGAGTGGCAAATCAATTTCATCTGTCGGCCCCGGGCTATCGTCTTCATCTTCTATGTAGCTCACTAGGGCGCGTATGCGTAACTTGTCACATACATAACTCATACGCCCTGTGCTGCTAGAAAACTTTTTGTCATTTTTCTCAACGCTGGCACATGTTCTTTCTTCTGAGTTCTGAGTTTTTCAAGTGCAAATGCTGTTAAATGCTGCTTTGATGTAGAACTGGCAGAACCTGAAGAACATCGCCTGGAGAATTATGTTAAATCTGATCTGATCTATTTCACAATACATTAATAAGAACAAGAAGGAAAGCAGCTTATCAGACAATGCCACCGCTGAGTTTTGCGATTAATGTTTGTTTATTTATTTAGGTGTCTCACAAATTGTTGTTAGCTCTTGGAACTGTGAATCCCACTGTGAATTAAGCCCTATCCAGTACTGAAAACTACGTACATAAGTGAAATACAATGGCGTATCCTTACTAGACCAGTCCCCCATTCGATATGATAAAATGCCTTCTAGCACCATGCGATCAGCTTCAAACTCATACATCAATGGGCTGCCACTATTGCCTTGGCATAGACCTCCTTCACTTGTGTTTTCAGCGCAGATAGTTTTATCTGCTTGTTCAGTGCAAATTTCTTCATTCAAAATTTAAACAGTTTTCGTGCCTTTAACACGTTTTTCATCGTTACTACCTGACAATTTCCCCCAACCAGAAATGTTGAAAGAAGGAGTGCCAGGCAGTGCCGGAGTATGGAAAGGCAAGCAAATTGGCTTCAACTTCTCCGTAAATAAGCGCAATGTTATTTTGGGGAATATCGTTGATAACCTTGTAGTTCTCATGCACTATCACCCTCGAAATGCCAAATTCCTGATAATGTTCACAGTCATAGGAACCATAATCGCAGACTGGATTCCGACAGAAGTCTCCCAAGCGTACTCCAGTTCTTCATATTGAGATCTTGTCAACTAACTTTTAAACTTGTCAAGTTGAGCTTACTTACAGTCCATGGACAATAACAGGATGAATGCCAGTCACACACGTGACAGATGTCAACACATGGCGAGAGTTTATCACTGATCTACTAAACCACCGAATGTGAAGCAATTGACGCACTCTAATAGCGACTGCAGTAAAATAACACTCAGTATAATTCTATTCATTGTGATCTCTCTGAGTTCTGATAGTAGACTGAGCTCTTCAATCTTTTGTGACATTGTTTGAAGAGCCCAACTGCTGTATTCTGTACACATTTTTAGCGATTTTAATGGAATAATGTTATCATCAATTCCGTCACTTATAATCATTGCAAATTATACAGTTCATGAAGTCAAGAGGGCAAGAAATGATGCTGATCAAAAATATACATAGGTATTTATTTGTATAGTATACACATTATAATATTAACGTGTGACTAATAGAAATAATTTTTAAGTTCCCTGGCCCATGTTTGCTCTCACTTTCCTCCTTCTCTTTTGAATTTTTTCAAGTACAAATGCTGTCAAAATCAGCACAAAATGGCTCTTAACCCTTGAAAGCCGCCGTTCCGCCAGCTTGACCTTGCTTGTTATCGATGCTTTTTGGCAGAACTTGTGAAAAGCACCCCCTTTTTTTTTGAAAACTGTCTGCATTTATCTTAATGCCTTCTGCTTGCTTGCATTCTGGAATCACCCCCAAAACGCTTAACCCACTTTTGCAGCTGTTGAACTGATTTGAAGTCTGTTAGCAGACTCAGTGCTTGCTCCTCTTCCTTCTCTCTAGTTGTGACTCAGCAATACGTGAGCAACAACTGTGCAATATATATAGAACTCAATTGAATACAGACTCTCGTGTAATATTATTTAGGTACCAAATAATAAAGCTGTAAATAATGACTTTAATTTATGCATATAAATCGTACTTTTAGTTCTTTCAGTTATTCAAAATCCGATTCAAATCATTCTTACAATCACTGAAAATTCCACAGATTTTACTGCCATTTTCTGCTATTGTTTTTCATCTATCAATCCCACTGTCAGTTCTGTGATTAGTTGAACAATTCATTTTTCTTGCACGCTCTTGTCCATCCATTTATCTTCGTTGTGTTCATTTCAAATGCCCATAAGATTAAAGGGCAACCAGTCAAGGTTGCATAGGCTCTTCACAATTATAACTTTAATAGGATAGGTCAGGATTTTCTCTTCAATTAGAGGCTGCAACTTTCTCTTCTTCTTTCCTTCATAGACATCGTTCACTCAATCAACGTCGCTGATACTCATTTAATTGTTGCAAAATGACTCTAAGAAAATGAGCAAAAAGAGAGTGAAAAAAACAATTGAAATACGAGCTGGGTTTTTGGTTCGAACTCATTGATAAGGGCAGATGCTAAAGCAAAATAAATGAATTCAATTTTATAGCACTCAAGATTAATTTACAGTCAAGTTCAATTTATCTTGGGATTTTTTTTTTTTTAATGTAAAGTGAACATATATGTTCAGCAGATCAAATAGAAGTTGATGAAGTGAAATTAATTAGATATTTAGGATATGCTTATTGACAGCTAAGTGCCTTGGTTTTAATTGTAAGAAAAAGTAGAAGTCTTCAGCATAAATTGTCATTAAGGAAGTGAATGTTAAAGTAAAATAAGAAAAGTATATTTAAGTAAAGTTAAAGCACGTTTAACTCTTCCCACAAATAACTCCAGCTGCAGCTATATTCAGAATGTGCATACAGTCTGTAATAATCCATCTGGAATTGTCAGCCCACATCAATACAAGGTGATGATAAATGTTAGCGCTATCGTAACTGTAGTTTCCCTTGCAATAAGCCATAAAGAGCTTAAATCGTCATGCGACACAGGCGAACTATAGCAAGAGATGCGAGAGAGGCGCAGAGGGAGGAAAGAAAGAGATGGAGTCATAGCTTATCTGCAATATCAGTAGTACTTGTACATATGTTCTATCAATATCGGAAGTACGACACTATCTGCATGTGTGCATCACGTGCGGAGGTTGCAACTGCAGAAACTACTACGCAATTCCCATTGGGAATTGCCAATGCAAGTGAGAGTGGAACTGTGGCAGAGTGCAAGGTGGCAGCACGATGAGTTTCTGTCACTCTGGGTGACGAACTGGCTGGTCATAAGTCAAGTGGCCACAAACTCCTGCTGTGCCCCTCGCAGCGCACCTCGCTGCTGTCTGCTTGCTGCCTTTAAGCGGCATGTGCTGGCCACATGTGACGCGCTTCCCATGTCAGGTTAGGTACAGGTGGGGCGGAGGGACGTGGCAAGGCAAGAGGCCCGTTGAGCTGACTACGGCAAATAAATAAATGAGGCGTCTGCGCTCGGCATTAGATAAATATGCGCAACGCCGTGTAAAGCGGCGTATTACACACACACGGCGGATAACGGGGCAAACAACATGTGCTCTGCAATGATAAATTCGGCAATTGCCTAAGGCCGCCGTGCGCCGTGTGCTGTCAACTTCGGCCCCGACTCCTTATCAGCAATTGCTCATCAATTGCTCAGATATTTCACATATTTAACGGGAACACGATTTGTTATCTCTCTATGTGTGTTCGTATGCGTGTGTGTGTGGTGTAAACATTGAAGTAAATTGCATCTAATTAAATGTTATGAATTTGTTATCGACCACGAACTTGCTTTGCCCTCTTTCTCCGTGTTTTTCTTGCATTTCCCATACAGATTTTGGCTTGGATTGATTAGTTTTCAGTGCAGCCGAGCATGACGTAAATCAATCACAGGCGCTCAACAAAGTATTTCACAATATTCGGCAAGTCCCCAAGCGGGAGCAGGAGGTACTTTCTATTGCGTACTGCGGTGCGTATGTGTAATATTCTATGCATCAACTACTCGCACAAGGGAAACCATAAAGCCGCACGAGAATTGTCCTTTCCTGTCAGCTCTAACTGTCAGTGCCCCCTCCCTCCACCTTCCCTCTCCTACACTTGGCTTGTTTTGCTGTAATTGTAAGTGTGTTGTGGGGGGGGGGGATGGGGACGTGGTGCTGCTGGGGCGACCCATTAAAAGGCCACTCTGATTGAATTCGGCTTATGCTCGAAGAGTCAAAAAGTCAGCGCGCAAATCCATCATATTACCCTCCTTCCCTCGCAATTGCTGCTCCAAAAAGAGCCACAAAAAAGGCGAGAAATTTGGCCAGCCAGGAGGGTTGCCTTAAAGACGCTTAAAATGTCCGCTGTCAAGGACACCAACGGACATCGGCGGAAGTCGTGACTTTGCATAAGAAAGGATTGCTGCCGTGAAGAAGCAACGGCAGCAGCAACGCCAGCGGAATAACGCCAGAATGCCTACACACAAAAGCCGAGCAAATATTTATAAAACTAATAAAGAATCTCTATTGATGTCTGTGCGTTTTACAACTGTCTCTCTATCTCTCTCTAACTCTCTGCCTTTCTACAGCCACCTTTTGGCTTGTTTGCCGGACAGATTGGCCTTTCACACAGGGGAGACAACAGTGAGATGATACCGAAAGCATGCACACACAGACAAACACACAGACAGACACACAGACAGACTGATACATTCATTCACACACATCGTTTGCATTTCTGTTGATTTTGGCGCTATGACACGCATCTCGTTACAGTTACCAGCTTCCCCTGTCCCCTGTCTGTCCCTGCTCCTGTCCCCTGTCCCTTGCGCCTTGTGCCTGCCTCTGCCCCCCTGCCAGAAACCACTGCTGCCATTGGCCATTTGCGCAGCAGCTTCTACGCGACAACCTCTGTCCACATTCGCCGCAGACCTTCCCATTCGTAGTCTGTGCAAATCCTTGTGCTGACAACTCAGCTTAACAACGACTACGGGACTCGACTCCTGTCAGCTAACAGCCTCCCTCTCTCTCCCCTTTCGGTGCTTGTATTATATTTTGTGTGGACATCCAACTGCGTAGCAAATATCGTGATAGGTTTAAGAATCTTCGAAATGCACTCGGAATGCCTGTCAGTTTATTAATGAATAGGCATGAATTTGTTAGTTAGGTATGCAAGGTAAATTTCTCTCCTCTGTGCACATTTTGAAAAGTATTTCTGATAAAGTTTCTTGGAATATTCGAAACATATACATTTATATATTTCACAATTTGCATGTTGTGTGACTTTAAGCGTGTGATAAGCTTAGATTACTTGACACTGGCGACACTTTCTCATACTGAATTCTGTGTTGTCTCAAACAACTTTATATAATGATGATTTATATAGATTACTCATCATTAACTTTACTATTATGTTGAGTATTCATGTCTCTTATTCATATATCAGATTAGTAGAGTATTTGATATAAACCTAGATACATAATCGTTTGCTCTGCCTGTACATAAAGAAAGTAATCTGCTGTCACATTGAGTCATTAAAGCGATTCGCTGCTCTGATTGTAACCACTTCACTTGCCATGTATCGCCGCCCTATCTCAGTGTTTATCAACACTGGTCGCCACTCAATTGCCAGCTGTCATAAGTCAATGTCTTCCAGGCCGTCGAGTGGCGGCAGTTAAATTTAATTACAATGCCCAAAAGCGGCCTTCGCCAATTGCTGTAACTGGAGAGCGATGGCTTGGGGTTCCTCATCCTCATCCTCCTCCTCCTCCTCCCAGCAAGGCTAATGACGTGTGGGTTGTTCATTAACGCCGTCAAAACTACGTGACCTCCAGAAAATGTGACAATATGAGAGAATCAGGCTGACAATGTAGGCAACCCTGGAAGCCTTCTCGGGGCAGTCACGCGAAGCATCCACTCTGAGCATCCTTTAGGAGTGTGCTTAAAACTAAGACCATTCCAACAAGTGGCGCACTTAGTTGTAACTTAATCAGTTGACTAAGCAACAGCAAGAACGGCGAGAACAGTCACGACGCAGGAGAAACAATAATCGCATAAGCTGCGACAATACACTGAGACAAATATAGATACTGATTTGGTTATAACAGAATAAAAAGTATCTCTGTATAGAAATTAATTCGTTTTTATAGAAGAAAGTTAAATGGAAATACCCTTACAAATGTTTATTAGACTTTCAGTACCCAAACGTTATAAATATATAGAATTTATAATTAATATAAAAGTTATTTAAGAGTTAGATATTCAAAACTAAAGTATGCAATACAAAATACGCTAAAAATAATAAAAATTCCATATTTATTAAGAAATACTATTGTGTTTTTTAAAGATAATTCAAACAAAAAACCTCAAGTTGGGAATTGAGCAAGTGTGCAAAATAAAATAAGCCTGGGTCTTTCACATAGTGATGCCACTGACAATTCAAAAGATTTAAAAACTTCCGCTTGAAGACCGCAGAGCTCAGTCTTCTTTCGCAATTCCGTGAGATCACAATGAGTAGGATGATACTGAGTGTTATTTTACTGCACGAATAATCAAAGTTGTGGCTATACACCCAAGTATTCGTCACCAGCTCCTGATGAATACAGCTGGCCAGCAAGCCTGCAATACGGGAACAGGAATTCCTATGGGCTTTGTGGTGGATCAGTGATAAACTCTCGGTCGTCAGTTGTGTTACTGGAGAATTTGTTACTCCTTCAATTCTCCGGAACTGCCTGTTAACACTCCCTTGACCGTCTCCGGTTGGGGTAAATTATTTGGTCAGCTAGAATACAAGCCTGTGAAAGGAATCAAAAATGTTGTGCTTTGGAGTCAAGAAAGAGGTTTAGCTGATGGACAAGTTGAGAGCATTATCTGCGCATACCATTTAGGAATACACCAGAATAGACCAGAAGGTCCTTGCATGGGCGATGGTGGCAGCCCTCTGATGTATGAGTCTGAACCTGGTCGAATGGTGCTAGAGGGCATTGTATCCCATATTATTAAAGCAATCCCTACCCATTGGATTGCTTTAATAATATTTTTCCATCGTACTACACTTGTGTTCGCAGCTTCCAGAACTGGATAGAACATAATACTCATGAGGTATGAAAATAGGTAGTAATCAACAGTTTGTGAAACACTTTTTTTCTAAATAAATAAAAGAATATTAATCAAAAGACTCAGGAGTGGCGTTGCTTGATAATCTTCTTTCTTCATTATAAAATATTATTTTTCAGCTCGAATTGTATCAGAATCCATTGAACTGTGCTTAAGAAGACAGACAGATGAACGGCTCGTTTGACTTGCCTGTTGCTGCTGATTAGGATGCTTTATAGGGTCTCAGTTTCTTCTTAGGTGCCAAATTGATAAGAAAAACTTTATTTAAATTCACTTGATACTTATTAAAAGTTCTTCTTAGAAATACACAGTAAGTTGTTTCTGTCAGTGTAGCACAAGTTGGTCATTCCGGTGGCTGCGGTGCGCGTAGTCCGCGCCACGCGAGCTCAACAAAATTGCACACAAAATTAATGCAGGCTGCGTGCTGCGAGGGCGTGGCAGGTGGGAGGAATCGAGAGAGAGAGCAGAGGGAAGCAGCAGGAAGGGACGCGACGAATGGGCGATAACTGTCTCCGAGAAACCGGGCTTGGCCCACCTGGCATGCTAATCTCACAGTGAGGGAGCGATTAGGGGAGAGTAAGTTGAAGAAAGAGGAAGAGAGAAGAATAAAGAGAGAGAGGAGAAGAGAGAGAGAGAGAGAGAGAGAGAGAAGGGGACTGCTAGATAGAGATCCATGGGGACCATTAAATACATTTTAATGCCTGCATTGAGGCCATTTGCATTTAAACGATCCGAACGGATTGCCAAATTTTTATTTATTTCTCCAGCTAAAATGGGCAACAGGCGAGCGCCCCATAAAAATGATGATTATTATTATTTTATTTATTATTTTTATTTCATAGATGTCGTTTGATTTTATGAGCGCGAGTGTCTCATTCCGTTGACTTTTATTTGAGCCAATTGGCGAACGAACTTCTTGGCAGTCCCAAATTGGCATCGGGGACGACGTGCAGCTGTTCAGGAACGCCCGATCGAAGCGAGCTTACTCGATCTATAATCGATAAAGATCCATAATTGATAAGCAAAGTTAATGCCAGTAAATGAGGCACTAAAATATGCATAAAACTGATGAGTTTGTGCGGGTTACATTATCATATTATTTAAACTGATAGAACAAACTGTAAGATACAATATCTATATATCTATAACTTTGTAAATATTTTCTGATGGCTTGGAAAAAAACCTTTTGCACATATGGTAAACAACAAAGCTGTAAAAGGTGGAAAATCTGTTCTGCGCAAGCTGCTCTACGTAATGTTCGCTTGACTCATCAATTAGATCAAATTTTGAGAACATTAAGTAAATAAATACACAACAACAACAACAACAACGACAACAACAACCCCCCGGAGGTTTATTTTGAGAAAGACAGAGAGAGAGAGAGAGAGAGAGACGCTCCCCAATTGGGCGCAATTTATTTACGCACATTCATTACACACTTGCACACACACACAAATCATATGGCAACTGAGCGATTGAGCCATTGACTGATTGCCTGACCGATTGACCCCATCCCCCTTGGCAGCAACACATTGGGGCAGACAGACAGCGCAATCATCTGGGGCGAAATTAATGTGCAACGTGTGCAATGACATCGCCTAATGGCGAATTTCTCTCAGTACATTGAATTCACATTGCTCGACTCGCTTCCACATTGCTGCTGCCAGCAGCAGCGTCACGTGTTGTGCCAGGGTCAGGGGCAGGGGCATAGTAGGGGGTGCTTAGTTCGGAGAGGGTCAGTTGCCAAAAAGGCTGCGACGCAACTGCGGAAAATGATGAGAGACGCTGAAATGCCACACTAACCTTGCCTCTTATAGGAGACTGGGAACGGAGGCTATAATAAAAATATCAGAAAATGTGACACACATAATATATTTGTACAAATATATCAAAAGTTGATCGCTATAATCGATGGCACTCGATTTTTCACTATGTTCTCGAATGGGAATGAGAAAACGTTGAGGTTCCTTAAGGGATTGGCTTTCCAATCGAATGGATTATTGATACAATATTTATAATGATGTTTATGCAAATATAAATGCAATATAAGTTTATATAATCAATTTATAGCATTCATTACAATTAAACTATGTTATTTTGTAGACATATCTAAGTTAAAAAGTGCTAAACATAATCAAAAAATAATATAAAATAACATTCATATTTTCATTTTCAAAGCTCGAAGAGTATAAATATATATCTGCTCCTTCACTTAGTATACTATTATGGTTGTTATATTATCACAACATAATAATATTATGCAATATCAAACCACTCTTGGCAGAGTGTGGGCAATATTAAAGAAACTTATCATCGATTTTCAAGGCGATTTACCCGTTTGGCTCTTGTTATGCTTATCCATTTATCGCCACTGAAAATAAACATAAAATAACAAGATTTCCCTCTTGCTTTAATGCAACATACGAATATTAACTAACTGAGACAGCATCTATATGTTATTTAAGGACATTTCCTTCTTCTTCTTCTGTTATTGTAGCATTTTAATAATGAATCAGCCTGAGAAATACTGCAGACGCCATTTGCCAGCGCGGGCTTAATCCACTTTAGCTGGCAGACGCACAAACAGAGAGAACCACTCACACACACACACACACACACTAAGACTCCCTGCCTGTGGGGGAGGAGGGGGGATTACTAATCCAGGTCTGGAAGCTGCAGCTCCTTTGGACTTGGAGCATATTATGAAAGTTTATATCGGGCTCAGACAAATGGAAACTTATGAAAGGCAAGCGCTGAAGGCCAAAGTGGTTGATTGTGGTATGTATTGAGGGGGTAAGTATACGGGGGATGGTGTACAGAGGGGTTAGGTGTACTAGGGCTGGGGTCAGTATTTGTTAGTCTTTGGATCCTCCAATTTGAATAGTGATCAATGCAAATTTAATGCAATTCCGCACTGACAACTGTAAAACCGAGTAAAACCTGTAAGCGAGGACAAATGCAATTGCCAATGCGTGGGGCGAAGAGTGGGCAAGGCAACAAGGGGCAACATATACTAAATATATAGATTCGTTATTTGTTATTGACTGTGCTAGTGGTGCCAAGGGGTGGGGGTACGATTTCCAAGAAATTTCCTGCAAATGCCTAAAAAGTTAAACAAATATTTGAGCGACACCTGAAAGTGCTTTAAAGGTGTCAAAACGCAATGGGCAGAAAGAAGGAAACAAAGAAGCCGAGAAGCGGAAAGAGGGGAATAGAGGTTGCACAGAAGTGAGAGAGGTATAGCAGAGGTATAAGGAAAGGAAGAGAGAGATGGGCAGAGTGAGCGAAGTTTCACGCACGCAGGCAACAACTTTGCTGTTGCCCAAAGGTCACGAGTGTATGCGGGTGTGCATGTGTGTGTGCATGTGTGTTCATGTGTGTACATGGGTGTGTATGTGGCAGTATGTCTGTATATATCAGTGTGTGTGTGTGGGTGTTCGATGTTAGCGCGCTTTTAGCCGTTTGTCGAGCTGTAAAAGGCTGCCATTAAATGACCAAGTGCTGTCAACATTAGCCGCGGCCACGCCCACGCATGCCACAACAACAACAGCGAAAGGACAGTAAAATTATATCCTTTGGGGATTTGCAATGCATCCATCATACATTCCCCCTTTCCCCTGCTCCGTGCGCGCCACCCGTCCTCCCTCCGGCGTGTAAGACGCGTGAACAAGCTGTCAAAATATTGACACGCGCTCTTTAGTTAAACCGAAGGTCGAGTGTGCATTAACTGCAGCTGCAGCAGGTTAAGGGCAGGGTGAGAAGAATGGCAAGTGGGCGCTGCTTGTGGGCGTGGCATACGCATAAATCTGCGACAGTTTCAGGCAACGCAAGACGTTGCTGCTGCTGCCGCCGCGTGCCAATTTGCAGTTGTAATTAGCGGCTTATTTATTTTCTAATTGAGCGTTAATTGAAGCAGCCAAAACTCGCTGGCTTTTCCTCACTCCCTCCCCTCACGCTCCCTCCCTCCTTCACCCTCTCTCTCTCTCTCTCTCTTTCTACCCTCTCTCTCACTCACGCACCCGCTCTATGTTTGCCAATGGCGAACTCGCTAAAATCGCCGACTGTTTACGCATTCGTGACTTACTTTTAATTCAAATAATCAAAACCGAATCAGATTTGTCCACTTGGCAAGCAAACAACAACAACTACAAAAGCAGCAACAATAACAACAGCAACAACAAGCACAACACCAGCAACATCAACAACTAACGGCAAACAGAGCGCAACACAAATCCAACTTCAGCTTCAGTTCCAAATTCAAATTGGAATTCAAATTCGAATCGATTTGCATTTGGCAAGTTTACGAAATTTTGCTGAGCTAAAAAGGGCGTGGGGTAGAGGAACGGGGGAAGCAGAAACGGGGTGGGGTAGGTGACTGTTGCTGCCTTGGCAAGTGGCAAATATACTTTTGTATCTAAGTATCTCAATAGCTCTGTCTCTCTGTGTACAAGCAGGCAACGCAATTTGCCAAGCTCTTTCATACGTTGCGCATACGCACCGTTGCACACACGTTGCTCGGAACAAATTTAATGAGCAGTAAAGCCTTCTGGCCTTTTGCAAACTGGCTTAAAATAAAATGAAACAGACGTAACAGACAAGGATATGTAAGTCTTTAAAGACCTTTGTTAATTAAGAGAAAATTGGTGGAAATATGACAATTTAATAATGATAATAATAATGATAACAATAATCATAATATTAATGGTAATATTAATGATAATAATAATCAAAATATTAATGATAATATCAATGATATTAATAATGATAATAATAATGATGATATTAATGATAATAATAATGAATATAATAATTATAATAATAATTATAATAATAAAAATTATAATAATAATAATAATAATAATAATAATAATAATAATAATGATAATATTAATGATAATGTTAAAGGTAATAATAATGATAATAATAATGATAACAATAATCATAATATTAATGATAATATTAATGATAATAATAATCAAAATATTAATGATAATATCAATGATATTAATAATGATAATAATAATGATGATATTAATGATAATAATAATGAATATAATAATTATAATAATAATAATAATGTTAATAATAATAATAATAATAATAATAATATTATAATAATAAATAACAAATATTAAAAACAAACAAAATGTACTACAATTCTGATTTATGGGAACCAATTGACATGCTATAAATAGCATAGTCCATAAAAATAGAAATTGAAAAACGCAAAATTTAAAAAAAAGAATTCAAAATATGTGTAGTAAATTTCAGAATTTGATTAATTGCCATAGAGAAATAAACAAGGAAGTAATTTATTTGAGGTTAGGCTCTGTTTATAAGCAGGCCAGCTGTTCGCGGTCAATAGACAGCGCACAGCACAGTTCAATGCGCCGTCTGCCATACACATTAATTAGCAAAGATGTGTGTATAAAGGAATGCATGATAAATATACATGGGTATATATAAATATATATAAATAAGTTATATTTATATAAACATATAAATATAAATATGTATAAATAGGTAGAAATATTTATATAAACTCCCTTCAATCGCATGATATTCATTTTCTATGTTTAACTCTGTTCCAAGAAACCTAATGAACTACTTTGTTCTCATATCTCAAAGTCAGCCGCAGTTGATCGCAGGCAAATTGCATACGAAGCGATTTATATCAAGCTTTATAGCAGACTTATATGTTTGCCTAGTGCTATAATAGTTGCGATAGCTTGTGCTCGAAATTACAAGATGCAGGCAGTTCTACTTCTTGGAATAGGAGTATATGCACAATATATAGCGGAAGTATACAGAGATATCACTCTTGTATGATATAGAAGTGTATAAAAGAAAGTGTATATAGAAGTGTATAAAAGAGAGAGTTCTTCAGTAATACCCAAAGTTAGCCACCTGTCTTGATAGGGCAGCATTTAGTATACACTACATGTATTTAATACTTAATATACTCCACATAAATACAAAAAAAGATGCTCACAAAACCATCTTTATTCATTTGCCGGAGATTCTCCTGCAACTTCAAGCAAGTGAATCGAGCAACACATTGCCGTATGTTTTATAGCGCAATTGGAGCTCGACTGTGTGCATAAAAATGGGCGTGTCTGGCACATTAAAAGGGGAGGGCGGTGAAGGGCTGATAGTATCTGTAGCTGCAATGCGATTGTATCTGCCGGGCCACTTAGCTACTTTACAGCGCTTTGCATATGCGTGTGTAAGTGTGTGTGTCTGTCTGCATGTGCATATGTGTGTGTATGCGTGTATGTGTGTAAGTGTGTGTGTGTGTGCCTGTGTGTATGCAGTTGTACCTCAATGGGCGACTGGCGTTCGGCATTTGGAGGCTTAACCGGAAACTTTTAATTTAATTAATTTATACACAAAGGCGCAATCAACGGCATAAGACGATTGCGACGAGTGTCGTACCCCCTTCGCACTCCCCCTCCCTCCCTCCTTATGAGTGGGTGCATGTGAATGCCCGTGAATGACGGCGAATGCATGCGAATTGCGGTTGCCAGATGCGCTACGGACAAATAGAAAGATAGATAGATATACTAGATAGATGGGCAGGCAAAGCAGAAGGGGGAACAAGGAAGGAGGCGTGGCAGCAGCTGGAAGCAAGCGCTGCAAGCGGAGACTATGCATTGCTCGATTTGCAGCGCTGAGAAATGCTCAACGTATTTGCTCACCACGGGGCCCACGGAGCGTATGCGCAACGTGCCATCAAGGGCAACAGGTGAATACAAGTTTACAGTTGCAGATTTCCTTCTGCTGCTGCTCCTCCAGTTTTGATTTAGTGCGCCACCAGCTGAGAAAATTGTTTTCCTTCACAAATCATATGGAACATAAAGGAGGGGAAAGGGGAAGGTAGGCAGGGGGAGGGCTGCGGTCGAACGGAAGCAGCAATTAGCAATTGGCAATTAGCAACATTATTAATTTATCAGGCAGCAACAACAACATCATCGCACATGGCACATGCAACAGGTCGGCAACAGGTGACAGCGCCGCGCATATAAATATTTACATTAAACATAATATCGCTTAACCAGCCCCCCTCCCCTCCATTGCCTCAGCCCCTCTGCTCAGCGCCTTCTCATTTCTATTGATTTTCCTAGTGAATAAACATAGCATATGCTCATTCACAGTCCGAAATTCGAACAGTTTGCCCTCCTCCCCCGCGTCGCGTTCAGTTTTCAGATTCATTAGGTTTAATTGCCGCGCTGACATTGGGGATGTGCGTGTGCGGTCTTATAACTGTACAACTGTAGCATGTTGGCAAGTGTAAATCATGTGTAAATTTGCCAGCATACAGCATTCGTATAATATCGATAAACAATTCCAATATGATACCAAGAAAACACTTTAGTTTATACTAAATAGTTTTATGTTTTACAGTTTCTTTCGGCTTGTGTTCGTCATAAGTTCAAAGAGAAATGCGGGAATTTGTTTTGAAACAATTTTACATCGATTTTACAACAATAACAGTTGTAATATAGTTACATATGTCTAGCACATCTTTAGTTTCTAAATCTTAATTAATTTCGTTAAACAAAAACTTTGGAAACTTTTGGTCTTCATGTTTTAATTTTAATTCTTACAACGGTAAATGCAGATAAAGCTCATTAATATGTTCCGTAAGTTGCAATAATATGTGATCAATAGTATAGTAAATTTGTAGTCCCCCCCACATTCATCGTCTTATAATGCCACATATAATTTATTTTTTGCATAAATAGGCACAGATTGATGTAGCAAATTTTAAAAAAGTCCAAAGTAAAATATATAAATTTACTCCATAGCGCACATAGGTTTGGAATTAATAGGAAATTTTCAATACTCCCACACATAATATTATAAAAGTAATCCTGCAGATCTTAACCTTTTATCACATACCTAATTTGCTAGCTAGGAAATTTGTAATCCTCCCACATATCATAAAACTCATTTATATTTTGCGAAAGTTGGCAACGCTTGGCAATAAAATATGATTGGCAAATCTAGCGCAACTCCGAGTTGAGTTCGATTCAGTAGGAACTGGTACAGAGCCTTGACTGGTTGTTAGCAGACACACTCAACACACACACACCCTCAAGACACTCACACACACACTTAACACACTCATACACTCACACACACTTGCAATTAGAACCATCATAAAGTTATCACGTCAAATTGTTTAAACAAACAGTTGCAGGAAGTTGGCATAAGAAAATAAAATTACCTGTAGGGAAGTTTTTTTCTTTCAATATTTTCGAATTTTGATTCTAGATTTGTGGGCAGGAACTGAGCACAAACACACGCACAGCACTGTAGACCGCACTTCCGCTTGGTTGATTTGTTTTCAATTTCACTTTTTACTCTTTGTCGAGGGAAGTTTATGGATATTTGGCACCTGTTGCAAAGGGGTGGTGGAAGGGGAAGGGGATCAAGATTAGACTTGGATTCCACGCGGAATTGGCGCGCTAATTCAATTGACACTTGCGAAGAAGACGCGTCGGCAATAAAACTGAATGGAAAAACTTAAGTATTGGCGCTGAACATTCACGAATCTTTCTCGCTATATACCGATTTCAAATTCGATTTCGATTCCGATTCGTATTCGGCTTTGAATTTGACTTTATTTGCCGAGTGTTTATGGCAAACTGAATTTGTTGTTGCTGTAGTTCTTATTGTTGTTATTATTTTATTGTTTATTGTTATTATTATTATTATTATTATATTGATATTTTTTGATTAGTTTAACACGTTCGCGCCTGCTGCGAAACTCATCCGCGCTGCCCAACGCTCGACGGCAAAATGCGCAAACAATTTGCTGGGATATGCCGCGGACTGCGACTGCGACGGCGACGTCAGCGCTGGCGTTGTGACTGTTGCGCAGCGGCTTCGACTGGATTCGTCAGGCGATATTCCCCACGGTGCCCTTTCGTGCAGTTGTCGCCTGCCTGCCTGTGGGGTGTTTTGTGTGTGCTGTGGTGAGTTTCTTTCTATGGCTGCCTGCGGCTAACTTCGCTAGCAATAGAAACTGAGTCTGCGAATGTGAATGAATGAGTCTGTGTGAGTGTGTGAATCTGTGTGAATATGAATGTTTACTGTACTCACTTTTAAGTACATCACCCACAAATCGCTGAGTACGCCCAGTGTGCGTCTTGCCAGCATCTGCCAAAAATAAAACATAATTTAGACATCGATATATTTGTTACTTACTGTATATCGATATATGGTATGTATGTATGTATATTTGTGTGTTGTTTATAGTCTGTCACATTTTAATAAATTAGCGGCGGCACTTTCAATCAGCTGCCGAAAATTGAAATGAAAATTGAAATTGATGATGGCCACCCCTTAACCCATTGACATCCAACGGGACAGTCGCAGTAGCAGATCGCTATCAAGTGCGGCGCCGCCTTGACTGGCGTTGTCAGTCGCCCTGGACGAGGGCAAATTCGTGTTCAAGCTTACGCAGCAGTCACAAACTCGCCAAATATTCGAAATAGCTCAATCAAAATGCCCCCGCGGAATATGGCCAAAATCAATTTGTGGCATTTTATTGCTTTATGAGCTGCTGTCAACGTCGACGTACGACGCCCACTGCGCTGCCAGCGTAGCCAGTTAGAAGTTCAATCAAATACTGTTTGCCGCATATCAATTAAAAGTCGCCGCAGTTGCCACTGTGCACGATCGTATTATGTCGCATCGTTATTAATGCGTGATATATCGATACGAAATGCGAATATTATTTTATTGACATTTGACGCACGTGACGCGCCTGCAGAGGAGTTCTTCTTCTTTTGTCATCGTCAAATCGTTTGACTTTGGAGCACTTTATTGGCTATATGCATTGGCAATTTGCGCCAAAATTGTAAATGGATTTTTAGAAATTCAGAACAATACACACACACAGACACACTGCCTCACACACATGCATACAGCGCATTTATCGTTGTAATCAAGAGCTTTAGGCCTTTGGTGCGTGTCTCTGCTAATGAGTGCTGTCTGCGCTGTTGTGCAGCTCTTATAATTATGCCTAAGTGTGGCCTGGCCTGGCTAACTTGAGTCGTTGAGTTTTAAATGCACTACGTTTGGTGTCAAACTTGGCTGAAAAACTTAACTAGCAGTAGCCTCTGCTTCGCTGTTAAAAACGGTTTTTCGCCTCCCCGTTCCCCTGGCAACATCTTTCAGCGTTTTTCAAAAGGGGGGCGTCTAAAAAAAAGTGAGACAAATGGTCAACACTTTGGAGCCTTTTGCAGCTCGACCCGTACACTTTGGAAACTTTGAAAGTTTGGCACTGCAAAAAGAAGAAAAAAAGGAACAGATTGAAAAAAACCGCATGCCGCTATCTCTTCTGGTTTGGCCGCAATTTCGAATTGAAAATGTAAAAAAAACTGCCGTTATTCCAAATGAAAAACTGCTTGTTTTGTCGCTAACAGAGCTCTGTTTCCCAAGACACGATCCCATTTGTGTCCCGGATGGAGTTAGCGAATTCACGGAGACTGCGTTACCGACAGCATTGCAAGGCACCAGCCTAGCTTTTTTTTCAGGTTTTCCCGTCAAAAAACGGCTAAAAAAATGAATTAAAATAAAATTATTAACAATTTGTTTTGGCCACACATATGGCAGCCACTTCCTCCAGTTTGTCTCCGCCAGAAGCCGAAAGAAATACGATCTGTCCACAAGAGAGAGAGAGAGGGAGAGAGACCATGGGAAAGACAGTGGGGAAGTGAGCAACGATGAGAAACTTTCACAGTGGGGGCTGGTGCATGGTATTGGGGTTGGGTCTGGGGCTTAGGGACAGTGGGTCCACACGTGTTGATTGGTTTTGTTGTGTTATATGTGGGGAGCACATTTCGAGCGTGGAAATTGTGTTTACAAAGTGTGGGCACAGTTTGTGGGAACGGACTGCGGCCAGGGCGATCTGCACTTGGCTGCGCTTGCAACAATTGTGACAACTCTTTGATATCAAGTTACACCCAGCAACAACAACAACAAAACATAAACAACAACAGATCGTATCCCCTTGTAAAGAACACTGCAGAGCTGCACAGTGTAAGGACTAGAAGATACCCTGTATAGTATTTTAAATATGATATTTAACTTTGATTTTTATATTTAGCAACTTCTACTTAGAAAATTCGAGTTTGCCATGAATATACACAATTCATAAGCTAAAGGAGCTTCTACCTATCAGTGTCCCTACTCTTCTATTAGCTGAGATCAATGAGGTTAAGTAGAGAAAGAGAGGGTATCTTCTGATTGCACCTTAATATTCCACTTCCATGCACTGCCAACAGGGTATGCATATCAAATATATATGTCTGAATTTCATATCTATATGATATTTACATATGGTCATTATTCGCACACACACGCACACCCAGACGATGGCTGAGCTGCGCATTAAGCACATTTTAATTAATAGGCTCCCCGACAGAGGCGACCCGGCGGTACCCGACTCTGTCGCTCAGTCTGGTTCGTCGAGCGAGCGCGAAAGATGTTGCCCAACGGCAGCGGAAGCGTGAAAGTAGAAGAGAAACCAAAGCAGAACTGCAAATAGATTGGGCAAAACAATATCAGAGAGATCAAGGCCAGTTATCGGTGGAGTTAAGGTGTCGCCATGTGCTGGTGCGCACGTGTCTACTGGACTGTGCTGCAGAATCTCTTTGCACGATTCTACAACAGCCTGGCCGAGCGCAACTGCGGCGCCTGCTGTCGACAGCGCTGCTACTGCTGCTGCGGCAGCTACAGGCGTCAAGCGAGCGACGTCGACGCTGACAGCGATTCTATCAAACGGGTTTCGGCATCGAACGCTAATGACGATCAGCAACAGCGTCCACAACACGATTATGTCATTGTGGGTGAGTTCTGGACACTAAACAACACGATTTGGTGCAGAGAAATAGAATAATATGTTTATATATCGCGACTAGTAAAGAGACACTGAACTACAAGATGCTATATAAATAATAAGTGAATTTATGATGAATGATGTGAGATGCAGAATAACAAAAGGTGTAGCAGACTGTTTCATGGGAATATCTTAACTACACGAACAGGAACTTAAATATTCGATATGACAAATAACGAAATAAGGTAAAGTGATTGGTAAAGAGAGTTCTTTAAAAGATAATGCTTATCGGGCTATAAGGTGGAACATTGGATATGACAAAGAACAAAATGCGAAATGTGTGGCAAGATCTGCCTTGAATTGATCTCTAAACACTATGTATGTGCATATTTGTCTGATGATATATGATAAATATATGAGCTGCATAGGTTTATCAGGCTATTTTATAAAGTGATCTTTAGTAAGTGCGTGATCTTGTAATATGAACCTTAGTAAATTCCAATCTAACTATGATCTTCCAACAGATCGCGCAAGTACTTTTATGAAGTGAGTTCTATAATGCATTAATCAACTTATAGATCAGCCCTCTGTGTTTTTTGATATCATATATACATACATATATCATAACTGATTTTACGCCGAGTGCTTAGTGAAGTGATCTGCTTAAGGCAATCAACAACTAGCTTCACATGATAAGCGGAATTACTTTGTCAGTCTCTACATCCTTCTCTCTGTGTCTCAATCATCAATATCAATATTATATATTATCAATATTATCTCTCTCTCCTTCCTCTCTCTCTGTTATTCCCCCAAGACCAATCTTACTCAAAGTGCTTTGTAACGTGATGTGCTTAAGTCAATTTTTTATGATATAAGCGAACTTTAGCCTTTTACTCTTTCAATGTCTATATCTTTCTCTCTTATTCTTATCCATTATAATATAATCTCTCCATCCTCTCTCTTTCTCTCTTTCATGGTCTCTCCTATGCTCCCTAGATGATGCCGATGCAAACTACGTGGAGATCGAACAGCGCTGCATCGAGACGGAGTCGTACTACTTCACAGTGGATCGTGTCATGGCGGAACGCATGCTCGCTGGCCGGGAAGATGGCGCCTGCCTGGTGCGTCCATTCAAGGCGACAGATGTGTGCATCAAGTACATCGTGAGCATCTATGCGGATCAGCAGTATTATCATCTGTTTGTGCGGCAAATCGATGGTCGACAACGTTTCGCCATTGGTCAATCAAAGCCCCACGAGCGTCACTTTGCCTCTCCCTGCCACATTGTGGAGTTCTATGCGGAGCATCCTTTACTCTGCACCAACAAGGAGTGCGGTCAGAGCATCCTGCTGAGACCCATCTGCTGTGCCTGAGAGGAGGCAACTCATATAACTTTTAGAATATCGTTTATTGGGTTTAAGTTTAAGATAAATTATGTACAAATTGTATAACTTAGAAGTAGAGCTGGAATATGTATGCAATGGGTGTGTGTGTGTGTGTGTGTATATGTGTGTGTGTGCTTTAGGTAGCCACAACGGCCTTGAAAGCACATTGATTGTTCTGCATCAGGGCGGGCCAGAGGAAGGCCTTGATCAGATCTGATCGACGATCCGACTGTGGATGACGCTCGTGTTTCTCTGGGCGCAGAAAGCCTGCAGATAAAGAAGATATATTATTAATATAGAATTATAGGAAATTATTCTAAACTAACATAGTATTATTAATAAAACATCTAAAGTCCTTTCCCTTAACATCTATCATGAATCATCTATCTATGCTTTTACAATCTTTCGAATCTGCAATACAAGACAAAAATATTTGGAATACGATCTTAGCTGATCATCAAATTGTTATCTATGTATAACTTCTGCAATTCTTTAGCTCTTTCCTACTTGATATAGTTTTCTATTATCTTTGATCTATTCTCCTTTCTTACCCAGATTGAAATCGGTATCCAGATAGTAAGGCGCCTTCTGGTTGATCATGCGCCAAGCAAGTCTCACACAGGCGCTGACATAGTGCGTGAGCGGGAGACAGGACTCCAGGCAGGGATACTCGTGCAGCGTGGACAGCACTTGATTGAACACCGAACGTTCAATCTCGCCCAGTGGAAAGCTATCCACAGTCTCGTGCAGATGATGCCGCACCGAACGATCCAATGCGAGGCTCGTCTCGTTGCTGCCATCCAGAGCGCAGTTGAGGGCGCGACGCACCTCCAACACTTTGCGTTCCCGCATGCTGTGGCACAGGCGAAAAGAAAGCTGCAAACAAAGAGAAGAAGAGTAGAAATGTTGAATATGCCAATCATTGTCGATGGTTCAATAACAGCCCACGGCACAGAGGCCCGAATGGGAATCCAAACTGGAAACCGAACTGAAACTCGAACTGAAACCAGCTGATCTGGCCAATTGCCGGCTTCATTGATCGCAGCACTTGACTTGCTGGCATCTCTTTCTCTCTCTCTACGTCTCTCTTTCCACTCCTACTTCTCTGCCTCTTTCTTGCTCCATACCATGCAAAAGATCGAAAGTTATTTATCTTTCTATCAAGTTATCTATGATCTACCTGATCGCCAACGTAATTTCTCAGCTCCCCAAGGCGTTTTACTTTCTTCTATAACTCTTAATCACAGTTGTTGTTACTGCTCATTCGATGCGTGGCAAATTGATATTCCGCAACAACAATTTCGCTAACAAACCGATACTTGACTTGCAGTCAACAAGCTTGCTACCTGATATTTATAATTTAAACTCTTCTTTACGGAATGCAATTGGCAGACCATTTATGAAATTGATAACTGATCTGCAAAGAGGAAAACCTGTAGATGCTACAAAGCTAGCAACGAGTACAAACACCTCTACCATATATATCTACATATATATACAATGTATCTAGATATTTATGTACCTTTAGAAATATCCCTTTTAACTTTAAGACTTTGTTACAAAACCAATTCAACTTACAAACAATATTCCTTTTATTTCCAATATTATTTAGTTCATTCTTATTTTTCAACCTTATCTCTTGCAATCGAAGTATTGTTTATTGTTCTACAGTTAAAACTTTTCTCTGATAAGCTGAAACAAGCCTGGCATAATTAGAAATATAGTCAAATCTCTTGGTAAATTTGCATATGATAAACGGTTTTCTAAATATTCCTCATAAATAACCAAAAATCTACTTCTCTTGAGCTTTTGACTTAATTGAAAGCTCACTCTTTGGTTATTAGTCCATTTTTGAACTCATTTATAACAATTCATTGAAGATTTCTAAGCATTGCTGTTGAAGTTTTTATGATTCATCCAAATATGGTTGGGATAGGTTAAGTAGGTCGATCAACTCAAAGATTTGATTGTGGTTAGAAATTTGTGGCAAGAAGAGTGAAGAGATGTAGAGATAGATGAGAAGAAGAAATGAGTAGGAGTATGAGTAGGATGAGTTAAGAATGAAGTACTGATCAATTTTGGTAATGAAATGCAAAGCTGATATTAGTTTTATAAAGAATAAGCGAAGACAACGACCCTCTTATAATACAAACTTCCTCAAATGCACACAAACCCTAAGTTAGTTATTTGTTAACTGTTCTCTCTATATACTTATAGACCATATACTCACCACAATCATGGAGAAGAGTATCTTCCCCTTGAGACTGTGCGCGTGCTTCAGTTGTGGCAAGCTGTCCAACGCCTCCAGGGCGTCCGCTCGGTTCTCGATGTAGAGATTTCGATAGTGTGACACCATTTCGCTGTACGAGAGTGTGGGATAAGTGAGAGTAGTAAATACATATATAGAGTAGAGTATTAAGTGTGTGTGTGTGGGTGACAGCTCGACTGAAGCATGCCAAGAGGCAGAACCGAAACGAAGCCAAACGAAACGAGTCTGCAATACACGATCTACGATCTGCTTACCTGCCCTCCTCGCTGGCCGAGTCATCGGAGTGGTAACCATCGCTGCAACTGCTGCCACTCCCTGTGGCTGCCACCTTACTGCCCGCCACTGGACTGGGCGGCACACTCTCGGGTCCCATCATGTGCAGCACTACCTCGCAGCCGCGGGAGAAGTTCATCAGCAGCCCCGCTGCAGGACGCTTCTCAATGTGTGCCTGTGCATCGACCCGCTTCACCTGACCCACACAGGATAACACATCCTTGTCGTTCTCCACACGTGTGCTGAGGTTCTCGACCAGCGTGTGCAGCTGCTTCAGTGCTGGCTTATCCAACATGGTCAGCAGTGTCTTGTTGTCGATCAATCGCTGCTGTATGTCACCATAATTGATGGCCAGCAGACGCTGATGGGAGGAGTGTGCCGGATCCTGATTGGCAGTCACCATGCTCAGCTCCTCCAGCTTGTGTATGGCCATTTTGTAGGTATCCACGTGACGCTGCAGCTCCATTTTGAGTGCCACATGCAATGAAATCAGTTGACCCGACGCATCTGTCGTCAGGCCATGTACGCCCAGTCCCTGCACTGCATTGTCGAAGCTGCGACGACGCTCACGCAACGACTGACGCAGCCCTGGTTCGTACTGTGCCAGGGCGTGCAGCAACTTGGAGCAGCGCTGCCTTAGTCCACTCTCATGGGGATTGGCAAAGAGGCGCACCAGCTGCCACACAACCGTCTCGCTGGGCACATCCGGCTTGGGCGTTGTGTTCAAAGTTGTTAATCTGAAAATGTAGGAGGAAATCTTTAATCTTAACTTCAGTCAGATCTCTGTTCATATAGATGGTAGAGATAGCTAATTTGGTAAGTAGGTAAATGCAACTCTGGTGTTTTTCTAATTCAAAATAACTGATAAAAATAAATAGGAATTTCATTAAACTTAAGATCTCTGTTATTATAGCAGTTTGAAATATCAAATTTGGTGAGTAAGTTCCTCTATAGCAAATGCAACTTTTCTGTATTTGAAATTGAAAATATGTGCTCAAAATACAAAATAAATTACTTTAATCTTAGGATGTCTGTAATTATATTAGTTAGATAAAGGAAATTTGGCAAGTAAGTTCCTATAAAGCAAATACAACTCTTGTGTATTTTAAATTGAAAATAGGTACTTAAACTAGGAGAGGAATATCTTTAATCTAAAGACCTCTGCTATTATAGCAGCTAGTAGTGTGAAATTGGCAGTAATGTGAAGTGGCAAGTTAGTTCTTCTAAAGCAAATGCAACTTGTGTGTATTTGAAATTTACAATATCTGCTGAAAATACGAAATGAAACACTTTAATCTTTGGATCTCTGTCATTATAGCAGTTAGATATAGCAAATTTTGCAAGATACAACTCTTGTGTATTTGAAATTAAAAAAATAGGTACTCAAACTAGGAGAGGAATATCTTTAATGTTAAAATCTCTGTTATTATAGCAGCTTTCAAGAGGAAATTTAGCTAGTAGGTTCCTCTAAAGTAAATACAGCTCGTGTATATTTCAAATTGAAAAAATCTGCGTAACATGCGAGAGGAAATTCTTTAAACTTAAGATTTGTGTTATTATAAATGGTAGCGAAGGCAAATTTGGCAAAGAAGTTGCTCTAAAACAAATGCAATTCTGGTATATAACTCTTTAAACTTCAGATCTTTGTTGATATAGCAGTTACACATAGCAAATTTGGTCAGAAAGTTCCTCTAAAAGAAATCCAATTCATGTTTATGTTAAATAAAAATTACCTGCTCTACTTTCCGTAATATCACTTACCTGGTATAAAATGATTCCAGCAAGTAGGCGCTGTGTGGCAGATGCTCGAGCAGTAAATCAATTGGCAGCTCTGCAATCACAGAGTGCAGCACGGAGGGACCTAGACGACCCACCACGCCTGCCGCCTCCCTGTACTGTCGCCCCTCGGATAGCAGCATAAGGCGACGCAGCACCTGACGGGGACTGGTCAAGAACTCACGACCATCTCGCGATGGTCCACGTATGCGTTCCCTACTGTCAGCCATGGCTGACTGACTCAGAGATTGGCACTGGAACGACGAATGGGATTGGCAAATGGCGTCCTGATGATTCTTCAGCAACAATTGTTTCCTGTCGACGAGGCCAGATCGGGATCTGATTACGCGTGTCTGTGTGTGTATGGGAAATGCTCAATGCTGGGTTATGTTATGCTATGTGGATTACAGTCTATGATCTGATGGCGTATTGTACAAATGCTGATGTGTATGCGAATGCGGATGAGAGAGCGAGATAGACTGCGTCTGCGTTGGCGCTTACAGCAAGTTGGGTTCCATTTCGATGCGGGCCATGTGTGGGTGACAATCTCAGGGATTTGATCTATGCGTAGTGTTGCTGCAAAGGAAAAGTGCGAACAATTGTTAATAAAAATACTAAATAAAAGTCAGAAGAATTCGCATTAAACTCAAACACACACACACACATGTGTAATTGACAAACGGCACTTTCTCCATGCTGCTACGCGGGGCGTGCCACATAATTTATCATAACTTAACGCGTTATCCCAGAGAAACAAACAAACGAATAGTTCAGGAAGTATTCGTAGCACTCACATTTTACCTACTCACATATGTGAATGCATTCATTGTGGGAGTTTTCTTTCTTTTTTTTCATTTTCATTTTCGCCAAATGACAACTAGGAAAACGCAAGATATGAAACAATCAACTCAAGAGAAATGACGACTTTCCTACCAGTTAACAAGTTTGGCAGAAAACTCATTAACATTTCTTGATGGTTCTTTGGTTTTGTATTGAATTTCATATTATTGAATGTTCACTTTTGACTTTAGATAAGAAAAGTATGAGGAATATCATAAATTTTTAAATCGGATACAGTTTCTATGTGTATTTATAAAGTTTGTGCTCCTGGATTGATTGATTTTTTTCAATTTAGATCTTATTTGCACTGTAAGAAAAACTATTTCAAAGCTTTTGATAGGTTTAACTCGAATTTGACATTCATTATCAGTCTCTAAACCTATTTACGCCTCTATATTAAAAAACTTTTCTTTATACCTTAACTTTCTTCAAAACTTTCTTTCATTGACAGTCAAATAACATCTCCGCCTTACAGAATATATACTCTTTCAATTCTACAAAGACAAACCCTTCTCAAATATGCTTAAAAGAATAAATAACTTATCTAAGACCCTATTCCAAATTCCACTAGTTTTTTTTGGCTGTTTCTCTCATGAACTTTATTATATAATTCTCTTTTTGGCAGTTTTCCCGCTAATTACAGCAGGTGCTGGTTCGAAGTCCACCGCTTCTTAATAACAATAAAAAGCACTTTAATGGCAGCAGCACGCCAGCGCCATCTACAGTTGTGGCTCCATGTCCAACTCCCCATCTCTAACTCCATCACAGCCTCAGCTCGTTATGATCGCCATTTGAAATGGGAGAAGAAGTCAGAGGAGTTGAAAAAAAGTCGCTCGATTGCATGCAACGCGAATGAGCTGAGGCAATTAGAAGTTTGTTGGCCTGCGAGACTATCATAGAAAGGCGACAACAACAACAACAACAACAGCAACAGCAACTAACAACAAATTGTTGTAATAATACTCGTAAAAAATAAAGTGATGTTTGTCTTTTGCTCGAGCAACAAATCATTTCACATTTCCACCACAGAGAGCCAGAGAATGGACGGGTTCATTAAACCGAGGCGTCACCAAGCCATAAGACTTCAGGTGTAACCAAAGGCAGCAGAGACAGAGAGAGAGAGAGAGTGTGAGAGAGAGAGTAGGAGAAAGGGATGGAAGATAGAGCAGACCACAGAGCAGAATTCTGCGCAGCTTTGGCTTCCGTTCTCAGCTTCTCGCGCCACTGTCACCAACAGCAGCAGCAGCTGCATGCGGACTTATATAATACGTAGACCTCAGCTCAGCCAAGCGCGACACGATCTTGGGTGTCTCAGGTGTCATCTGGCTATGGCTATGGCTATCTTTCTTTCAATTTGTCGCCCCATGTGACCATAATTGTACTGTAATCACACAGCGCCCTTTTCTTGTCTGTCTTGTCAGTCGTGTGCGTGTGTAACTGGAAATCTATTTACTCAGGCAAGTCATCTGCATGAGCTCAGCAAAATCCCACACACACACACAACTAACGTGTTTATCTTGTGGATTTGTCGGGCGACATGTTTTGCGACTTGTGGTGAAAGAGCAAACAGTTCGTCGTGCATCAAGCAAATCCTGTGCAACGTTTTGGCAACACGTTGCGAACGACAACTCGACAGGGGTTCCAAATGGGGTTTATAATTGATTTGCAGCACGACTATAATGCGATTTTCATGGTATTGACATACATACATATCTGTGTCGTCTTCTGAATTTTACTGCTTTTTCGAATACTTCAAAGTCAATTAATATGGATTAAGCATAGAGAAATTTATAATTAGAATTGGTTATGCACATGGCATAACTAGGTCTAAGTCTTCTTAACCTTCTTTATATTTGTATTTATAAGGAAAGTACAATTATATTTGATATATTCAGATTCACCTTAATTATGCTCTTATCTGCTTAAAGATGTTATATGATATCGATCTTTGAATTGAATTAGTTTTGCATCTTAATATAAATAGTATCTAGTTTAAATATACAGAGCCTTATAGATCGCTTCAGCTATGTACGTCTATCTACCATGTCTGTTTGAACACACAGATCTCAGCATATAAAAGGTAGACACACCAAATTTGGCATAAAGGTTTCCTTATACTATACGCAGTTAATTTGATTGCAATTACTAGGTGCCGCGCCAACTGCCCCGCAAATTAATAAGTTTATTTTTCTATTCGATTTGCGATTTCTGTCAGAGTCAGAAAAAAGAAAACAGGACGAAGAGTATTGCACTGTCAGAAGTACTCGACTGTTGTTGGTCTTTATATTGGTTAATGCACCGATCTTACATCTACATGCCTACCAATCCCTACAAATGTCTTAAGATCTTCATATGTATTGTATACTATTTATCTAACTTTCCATCTAACTTATTAACCGATTATTGATCTTACTACCTATATACAACAAACTATCTCTAAATTGTATATATCTTTTATCATAAATTATGTTATATGTTTATCCATTTATCAATCAACTTTGTATCTCTAGTGTCTGTATACCTTTTTACCTAACAATCTAACAAAATATCGATGAGTTGCCTTGAAAAGTATTTAAATATGTTAATATCGAGTAAACAATTTCATTTATAACACAATTTCAGTTCCCACATTATGATTGTGCTGCAGCTGTCCCAAGATTAACTAGAATAAACATATAAAATGTATATTAAAATCGCCCGATGAGATCTTAGCCAGTCCATAACATTCTGTTCTCACAGTAACACACCTTGTTGCCGCAGCGGCGCCTGAGGAGGCAGTTGTAATAACGGCAAATGGGGCTACAACTATTGCCAAAGCGCATTTAGAACGAAGCCGAAACCGAAACAAGTGTGTGGAGAGGGAGGAGGAGGAGGGGGTAACTAGAGGAGCCCCTTCAATTAAGGCGTCTACCTGGCCGTTAAGCTGAGCAGACCAGACCAGGCCAGACCAGAACAAGTAATGCACAAAGTTTGAACTCTTCTGGGCGGGGTCAATTCCAGCTCAGCCCGGCAGCACTTGAGCTGCCTCTGTCTCTGTCTCTGCGGTTGGCTGCTTCTCATATGCATGTTCTGCTCCTCAACAATAACAAAAACCACAACAACAACAACAACAGTAACAACGAGAGCAACAACAACAAACATAAAATGTTTAATTCTTGGGAACACAAACATATTTCTCGCTGACTTCCTTCTCCTCCTTCTCGTTGGCAACTCTTTAGTTCGGCTTCAGCGCATTGGCCCACCCGAATTCCATGTAAATGCATTTACAACCATGAAAAACAGGTGGAAAATCTCAGAGAAAAGTCCAACAGCAACCACAACAACAACAACATGAAGAAAATATGTGCTTTTAAAGAGTTTCATTTAAAGAGATATTAACTAGATATTAGATAAACCACAATCTCTTTCACTTTGCACAAATATATGGTAAAGCGCATAAGAGGAGAATATTTTAGAATCTGCAGTTCTTGTGATAATAAATTGTATAAAGCAATATGATATTGTCATTTAAAGTTGATATATTGTAAGACCTTCTTAGTTTATTTTATGAATTCTTCTATGAAAATTCATTTAAGGTTTTACAGAACCAAAATGAAAACATTAAATTGAATTTCATAATAATAATTTCAAGATAACTTAACTTTAATATGCAACAGAGATTATTAAGACTATTATATATGTATTATGTTTTATGTATTATGTGAAGTTTTTCGTCCCACTAAGATTATTATTATAAATTATAAACAAGTTTCTCTCTAACTCATGCCCTAGACTTTTACCCATCTTCTTTTGCTATAATTCTCTTGTCTTTTTTGTCTTTCATTTCATTTCGCTATTATATTCTCATTATAATCAAGAATTAACTCAAGCCAGAAGCTGCGAACTTCGAACATCGCGCGGCACCTGTTGCAATTAGCTGGAACAGAGTGCCAAAAAGAGATAGCGATGATAATCACAACAAAGGGACAAACCGCTAAGTCGTAAATCAAGCACAGCAAGAACAAAACTTGACCCGAAACTTTGGTGGATCCCAAGACAATGCGAATCGCCAAGGCAGATTTATTGTTGTAATAAAGATTTAGCATAGCAAAAGCTAAATTTGTAGGCACGCTCCAAATTCGTATATAAAAACTTCTAGTCAAAGTTAACTGTTGAGTTTCCATCGTCGAATGTTCTCGACTGTGCCCATTCCGATGCATTATAAAGCATGTTTAACTATCAAGTTCATTGATTGATTTCAACAAAGAATCAGATTGTTTTCTTACAGCTGGAGGTGTTGCTCGTAACAGGAACTGCAGATAGACAGACAGCTAGACAGTCTGGCAGACTGCCCCGAGCAACGTTCTACCTATATTTACTGCCCAGAGTAGGTTACAGCTCATTATAATGTGGCAGCTGGCGTGTGTTTCCGAGGCAATCTTATTCATATTAAGCTCTTTTTGGCTCTACACTTTGAGAGGGTATTGCGACTATATGCCTTGGGTTGTGATAGGCAGTAGAAAGCATGTCAAATCAAGTGAATATGCTACGGATCAATACAAAATGTGGACTTTATTTATGCGAATCTTGTTATTGAAAGAGAAAAGCTAAAAAGCTAGAAAAGCTAGCTATAAAGTGAATATTGAAAATATCAGATCAGACTAACGGTCTTTTAATATTTTGATGAATACTTTATACCCCCTTAACATACTATAAAATATTTAAATATTTCCAATATCTCTGATATCTGTTATTCCTTTAATTCTATCGTTCTATCGATGTATCTAACAATATTTCTATAATTTAATAAACAAAGTTATTAATAAACAATGTAACTACACATTTTAAATCTTTTGTATATCTATTTCAAGATGTTATCTGTCTGTTTAATATCCCTTGAAAGCTTTTAATACATTTATAGCTAAAGGCTACTGTAGCTAGTGCTCATTATAAGATCTAGTATTATACCTATACTACTGTGAATTTATATATAAATAAATAAATCTATAACTATCTTTCTATAATTTAATGATTCATGTACCTCGATACCCACTGCAGGGTAACAGCTAGACCACCTCACCCGCTACTAACCCACCTATTTGTTCCTTTTTTTGTTGGGTCAACAGCTCGCGGCAATTATTATGAAAATAAGACAAAGACCGCTACAGTTTTATAAGCAACTTCTTCTTTTACAACGTCCAGAAGTGGGTTAATTTCATTCAATTAGAATATCTGTTCATATTCCCAACAGTTGGCAACGCATCTTTCATTTCTTTCTTTATTTCTTTTTTCTTACAACTTCTTTCTACGTTTCTTTTAATGATCAGCTCAAGTTGCGCTGCTAATTGGGTGCGCCGCCCTGCGATCTAATCGAGTTGTCTCATGGGAAACAATCTTTGGACGCTGCTTCTCTATATCTTCCTCAGCCTCAGCTGCCTCTGTTGATGCGCATAAATGAACACTACGACAAAGCTGTCAATTGGGTGACCGAAAAAGTGAAATTTCTTTTCGTACACCTTGGAATGTCAGTTAGCCAGGCGCGTAGCTGGGCGTGTGCAGGGTGTACGATGCCCAAGGGGCCCAGAATAAAAATAATATAGAAATACATACTTTGGCGTTGGCCACGTCTCCTTATGCCTGACTCAAACTTGTAATACACTTGTACCCTAATTACGGAGTACAATGGGACAAGAATGATTGAATGTATTACCAGTCAGTTGTACCTGTGGGACCGAAATATACATATGTAGATATCTCAAAAACTATTGAGGATTTGACCAATATAAAATCGAGAGTTTTTTCGGTCAATGTATTAAGTATGAAGTTTCTTTAAGAGACTTTTCTCGCTCGATGTAATAAGTAGGAACAGTGTTTATTTTCCTAAATATGCCATGAACTATCGAAGGCTATAATTACATAGTATATTTGAAAACAAGATAATTACAAAAGGCCCGCAAGACGGCTAGCTACGGCCCTGCACAGTATACATATATGTAACTTACTTGGGGATGTTCTTGTGATTTCTACTGTCTTCTGTTTTCGGGGCTAATCCGCTGTGGAAAATTAAGCGAGCCAGTTTTCACAGCAAAAGTTTTCTTCACTAAATTTTCACTTGTTGATTGCCAGCAGGGCCAGCACTGAGGTCAGACAACAACAACCGCAAATCAAAGCGTTTACAGCAATTTGGCGACAGCAACAACAATAACAACAAACAACATTTTTGCACTTCATTAACTTGACGAACATTTGTGGCTACGAATGCCATTCACAAGTCACACGATTTACCGTTAGTGCAAGCAAGCACCGTACACTGCACTGCACACTGCACACTGCGCACGCGCCCACAAAACAACAACAACTGAAGCAGCAGCAAAATTCGTAGCAGCGCAGCAGCCGAACAATTGTCAACGAATCTCAAAGTCGTAGTGAAACGAAGTCGCAGTCGAAGCACAACCATACGAGCCGAAAGTCAAATGCGAACTGAACGAATGTCATGACCGAAAATCAAGCAGCAGCAGCAGGTAAAGGTGCCAGCGAGAGCGCAGCTTAGAGAGGGAGAGAGCGACTGCGCAGTCGTGCAGTTCTTCACTGTTGTTGTGGGCAACTCGCGCAGCTGTTGCGCTGCGACTGCGCACAGTGCGCACGCCAATTTGAATTGAGCGCGCCAAATATGCTTACGAGTCAGCCTAATGGAAGTTGTTTGTTTGTTTTTATACCATGTGCGGCTTAAATTAACTGAAGGGGAGTATTGCGAGGGAAGTAAGTGAAGATATTTAAGGGAAATAATTGGAGAATCACGTGATTGGTAGATAAATTGAGAGCAGAATTAATAATAAGAAATCTAAAGATTTAATTTTTATATTTTATTTATTTAACTTCAACTAAGAAGAGTCGACTTAAAATTAAAACTTTTATTTATTAGTTAAGTAAAAATAGAGAACATTTAAATATATTGGATTAATTCAGATTGTGATTAAACCATATTTAAAAGTATAACATTTTAATTGAAATTATTGACCTCGTTAAAAATATTCATATCACACTGACCTATTAGGTCGCTCGGCCATTTACATAATAAAGAGTACCGACCATTTAAAATTTAATGCCTAAAGATAAATAACTAGATTGATAAACTCTTATATAAATATGTATGTTAATTTAATCCCTAAAATCTTATTAATACTATATAATATATTTATAACAATATTTAATCTTATGTTTAAATGGTTAAAAAAAATGGTTTAAATGGAGTAATCTCTCCAATTTTACAAAAGACATCAATAAATACAATCGTATTATTACAGAAAATTACTAAATTTTTGCTGTTGAATGGTTTTTTCTAATTTCACAAAGTCTGAATCTTTTTTACTTAATAGTTGATTATCACAGGGTATTTTAACTACAGCAATCAGACATTTTTCGCTGGCATTTTTCACTTTTTCATTTCAAGATTCGCGCACAAAGTGCAAGCTATTTGCAGCTGCTTGGTTTTGTTGCCATTTGACTGTGGTTACTTTAATCTCAAGTGCTAGAGAGAGAAAGAGGGAGAGAGAGAGAGAGAGAGAGAGAGAGAGGGAAGAGGGAAAACTGAAGAGGCAGCATCAGGTATTTAGGTTAGCTAGCGCCGTTTGTGGCTACTGTGGTAATTATTAACGTATATTAATAATTAATTGGTTTATCAAGTGGAAATTGGGGAATGCAATAGAGGAAGAGAGAGAGGGGGAGATCTGTCTGTGATCTAGTTACAAGAAACCATTGCCAATCTTATGTATGCAAAATGCCTGCGACTACGGTGGGCTGCACTTCCGTGGCCAATTAGTCTTAATTGCCTCATGGCAAAAGCAACTTAATTTTAGCTAAAGGTGGGAACACTTCAAAACACACACACACATGAGTGAGAAGGAGAGAGAGTGAGAGGAAGGCAGGGGGGAAAAGCTGAAACAAAAAGTAAATGTTAGCCTCCCATCAACGGGGCTGATTTCCATCAACTGATTAACTCATTGCCAGCACAGTTGGCCTCAGTCAGTCTGTGTGTCTTAGCCTCGTCTGGGGATCTGTACTGGAAAACTTTATCAAGTGCGGCAACCTTGGTGGAAAATTGCAAAATTTTCACGTGTTATTTACGCGTTAATCGTACGCAATTGAAACACCTCAAAACAATAAAAGCACAGAGATGAGAGAGAAAGAGAGACGGAGCGAGAGAGGTGAGATGATGAGGTGCTTCTTCAAGCACTTATTTGCGCCAGGGTTGCCGCCGTGCCATTTGCATTTAGTCGGCTTAACAGGGCGTTAAGTTTCGCCACAGATAGAGCCATAAAAATACAAACGAATAAACACAGCTTGGTAATCAGACACTCGAGGGGGCACTCGAGAGGGGGACTTGAGAAAGGGCAACAGTGCAGGGTATCAACCTACGGGGCATGATTAAGCTGTTAGCAAGTCAAGGTTGTCGTCAACTCTACACACGGCATCGTTGTGTCTTCTGCTGCGTTGTATGCGTCGTCTTCCTTTTCCTTTCTCTGAAAACGCATTTCACTTTTTCGCCAACGCATTTCACTGCAGCGAGGCAGGAAAATCAACAAAACCATCGTGCAAATATTTATGTGAAATTGTTAAACAACACTAAAGCAGAGCAACCACAACTATAACAACATCTATAACGACTGCACCGAGCAACACACATTCAATACGCGCTCCCTCCTGCCACTTTTTTGTTTGAGCTTTTATCTTGTCTTACTGCCTGTCTTCGCATTTCGAAACCTCTTACAAAATCAAGTAATTAGCGTTTTGATTTACTAAACGCGCGAAATTGTCAAGCTGCGTGTCTGCACATACCCTGTAAATGCCGTAAGGTGTGTAGTGTGGGGATTATCAAGGTTTTTTAGAGGTAATTCAACTTAAAAACTGTTAAAAATTTGATTATCTTAATAAACTTTACTTGGTTTCATTTTTAAACCCGAAAAGTATGATTTATGAATTTTAAAGGGGGTATTATAAGAAAACTAAGAATACTTTTAATAACTTTGCTGCGTGAAATCAAGCGACAAAATGATATTCTAAAAATTGTCTATAAATCTTCAATTCTACTAAATATTTCAGATCTATTAATTAATTAAAATAAACAACTTTAAATTTATGTTAATAAACCTTTTTAGAATACATTGCGATATGAAAATATGCCAATATATAATCTACAAATGTCCTACAAATTGTATATGCTCTGAAAGTAATAAGCAAACATTTTTAATTGTTTAAAAAATATAAACCAAAACTAGAAAAAATTAAGTTAATTCAATTTATATAATTATGATGATTACTAACAAATCAATAGAAACGAAAAAATGAAAGAATCCCCACAACAATACTTTATCCCATAACAATAACGTTACTCACAGTAACCTAAACAGGGTATACTGCCAGTCGTTCACTATTACCTTTACTTTAATGCTGCTGCAGCTTCTACAAATTGTATTTCACATATTCGCTGCGTCGGCGCCTGCGCGCCACATTTCACCTGAGCGTCAGAGCGTCAACAAAAAACGGCCAAAACGACAGCTTAAAGACAGACTGCAACAACAACTACAACAACAACTGCACGCAATACCACTTGACTTAGTTAGTCGCATCAACCACAACAACCATGAAGACTTATCGACATTTCTATAAGCTGCACATCGGCCAATACGCGTGGCATTTGCTGCAGTTGTTGTTGTTGTTGATGTTGCTTGTGTTAACTTTGGATGCATTTTCCCATTTGCCAATTGGCAATCGACAGATTTCTCTTTCTCGGAAAACTTTTGCAATAATCATAAAATTTTAGCACAAATATTAAACAAATGCAATTATTATAAACAAATGCCCCGTTCGTCTGGGCGTGACACAGCAGCAAATATATCGCCAAGAAAAACACTCAAGTTAAGCATTAATTGCAAATCAATGGAAATGAAGATAAACAAAAAAGAGAGAGACCCTAAAACCCATTTGTGATGTCTGCTAACTAACTGAGATCGCTAACTCAAGTTCTTTGCTGTATTAAGGAAAGGATTTGTTGATAATATTCAAAAGAAATTGCTATAAGGTTGTTACTATAACTTAAGAAAGCCTCATTTAGGGCTATTAAATATCTGTAAATTGATTTAAAGAATAAAAAAATCCAATATGAAACTCAAGCCCTTAAAAATGTCTGCTTACATATTGGAGATTGTGATTCGAACTACAATACTATACTATAAAGTTAACGAAATACTTTCCTCAATATACCTACAAGAAGTGTCTCTTAAGTTTCGTAGAAAATACCATTTTGGGTTACGTTATACAATATATACCGATTGAATTGGTTTATCTTTCTCTACTGAAATATGTATAAAAGCTGTAAAAAAAATGAATAAAATCTTTCTATCGTGGCCTTGCTTTGTGAAGTTGAGGCAAATATATAAATAAATAAAATTATAAGCAAATTATAATGCAAATTCTATCAAGTTGAACTTAAAAGTCTTTTGAATAAGTATAAAATGCCTAGAAGTGCCTTATTAAGTTTCCTTTGATATAGCCATTAAAGAAACGAAACATCTGTCAGAGGAACTCGGTTAACCTTTTTATATATCTCAATATTTATTATTAGCTCACTATCTGACGACAATATTGTTTGATTATGGAAATAGTCAGCCAGACAGTGTTATTTGTCATAGACTAAAAGTGATAATTTGCAGTTGCAGCTCATTACACTCATATCTGAAAAAGGTTTAGCACAGACATGGTTATATATAGTATATATTTCACAGCTACAACTTTATCTACTCTATAGATAAGCAAACTTTTACCAATTTCACAATATAAACAAGCTTTTACTATTATTATAATGCTGATATTAGGCACCTTCAAAGAGGTACATTTGTATATAACAAATTAGTGCTATTAGATCAGCTTTAGAATTATCGACTCATCTGGTAATATTGATAAACAAAAGTTAAAATAGCCCCCAGTAAAGATTAGATTTATGCGCTTTTACTTAATTTGTTTTAAGGGAAATTAAAAGATGATGAAAAAGTTTTAATTCGCTTATTATAATAAGCAAATTGATTGAGCAGATCTGCGATTTCGTGTGCATGTTTTGACGTTCCGTAGTTTAACCCACTTTCAATTAATTTCCTACTCCATAAGAGAGAGAGAAAGGGAGGGAAACTAGCGTGAAACCACACGAATTTCGTGAAGAGACAAGGGCCCCAAAAATCCAATAGATAAACATCGACGACGACGAGGTGGCAATGTAAACAAAAAAGTACATTTCCGCTGTTGCAAGTTGTCTGTGTGCCGTCTCTGTGGCCTGTTGCAAGGCCTCGTGGATTGATTCAAGTTTGGGGTTAATTATAATGTAAAGTACGCGCGCAACGTTGTGAATTGTATTGCATATCTTGTATCTGTATCTCTTTGTGTATCGCTCACACAGAGCTTCCGCAGATGCAGATACAGAAATGGACAGAAGCGAGACGCAATCATTATTGCAACGGATGCTGCTGCTGCGTCATAATGCAATTTCATGCCACATTAGTCGCCTCGTTGCAGATCAATTCTTATATAATGCGCTGAGGGAAATTCACTAAACAATTGATTGATTAACTTGCCTCGGTGAAAATGAGTTGCGATCACTGGAAGAGAAAATCCATACATCCATCCATCGATTTCTGTGCCAATCGCGACGCGTCGCATCATCATCTGTGGCAACCAAATGTGGCGCGAGACAGACTCGACCAGCTCCTTGGGAGGCAATAACCACTTTCACAAACTTTTGTCCACACTTGCCAAGCGGCTTTCCGCGACTCGCAATTGTCCGCCCCATTCCGTGGCGTCCCACTTGCCCACCTGCCTGTCTGCCCGCCCACCTGACCAATGACCAGTTCTGCCAATCGTCTGCAATTCTTATTACAGAATCAGGTGCAACTTTTGCTTTTGCCTTCTCTTCTTATTTTTCTTCTTCTCAGTCAGTGAACTGCGGCAATTAGGCCTCGGCGCTTGGTTGACAGTAAAAGTAAACAGGAAAAAGTGAACGCAATCTTGCAGCTGACCCACTTAGCCAGATGCATTCTCGACGAGGCGCACCGACGTGCCAGTCGAATATGTGCACTGAGAGAAACTGTTGAATGAAAGAGAAACTTCGCTTAGATACAACGAAATTGTTGGCAATTACTGTTAACAATATGTATAAAGAATTTAATTTAAATTGCATGAATATAGCATATGAGAACGATTTAAAATTTGTTTTAAGTCATATTAAGTTTTATTTCAATAATTTTAGATTTGATAATTTGACAATTCAATATTTGTGGTACTGTGTTCGTCTTCAGCTTTCTACTACTATTTGAATTGACTTAGTTATTGATTATTGAAATAGTCTTAAAAGGGTTGTCCACTCGATCGATACCGGCAGGGTTGTCAGATTACATAAAGCTGTCTTAGGTACATTTGGCCAAATGAGGGTTATACTATACTATATCTTAAAACTTTTCTTGAAATAGTCAGTTAGAAATAAAGATTTTCATATAGAAGTTGTATAAGTGCAGTGATTGTATTGAGTAAATATAGCTGTCCAGGAATACTTACTATCCAATTCCTCAGTATTAAATAAAACTAGTATAAGTGGGAGATATTAAGAGGAGATAAGAGCTGCAAAGATATGAAACAATTAACAATTGTTAATGAAATGATAACCAGAAAGAAAGACTACTTTTGGCATGTCTGAGGTTTCATATCTTTGCAAAGGAAAATTGTGGTGCAAGAAATACATATAAGAAACATTTTTTAGTTTCTACAGCAAATTCTCCTTGTTTATTCATTAATTTTGTATAATTCGGAAACCCTTTCAACATTTCTATATTTTAAATATAAATATATATTTCTTACATTCTAAACTAAACACTTTATCAACTCATTCTAAGTGTCTCTAAAATAGTCAATCTCACTTCTTATTTTCTTCAGTGCACAAACTAATGCTGCAAGCAAAGAGAAGAAAAACCGCTAAGTAAAAAACCAATAAGATCGTTTGTTGTGTCTCTTTCAGGTGTCTGTCTCTCTGGGGCGAACGCATGTTGAACGCAGCTCGGAGACATTTTTCCGAAAAACCAACTGGGATGGTCTACGATGGACCGTGGTCCAAAGCCAGCGGCGACGGTGGCGGCAAGTGTCGTGTGTCAGTCGTAGAAACTATAGCAGTAACTGGACAACAGACTAGTTCCCCGCACCATACCCCCTTTGGGTATTCTCCGTTAAACTTGAAAGTCGCCAGAGACGAAATACACTAAAAGAAAATTAACAAACTAACTTAAGCCCCAAACGAGCAATTGGCGTGACTTAATGATGCATAAATCAAAGCGAGAGGGGGGAGGCATGCAACAAGCAACAAGTTGACTGAGGGGGGAGGGGGTGTGTTAAGCGTATGCAGATGCGAGGCAAGTAGGCGGCCAACAGTTTTACACGACTTTAATTGCGCGAGCTGCGAATTGCCAACTGCGAATCGAAAGTAAGTGAAGAGCCGAAAGAAAACCGATAACCGGATAACCAGAATTTCCAGCCAGAAAACCCCCCTCAGCACCAACCTCAATGCACCTCAAACCAGAGTCTTCTGCTCGTTTTGTTTTTGCAGATTCTTTTTTGGCATTTCACTTTTTACGCTCAAACATTGAGAGAGAATTTCACAATCTGCCAGTAGCGCAACGCAATATTTATAACGAACGTAAAAAAACAAAAGGTATACAAAAGCAGCAATGATTTTGAAAATAGCTATAGATTGATGTAATATAAAGATTTGATGACTTTTAATTATTATATTCTACATATTAAGTGTATTATAACATTTATTTTACGTATAATAATACGGATAGTAAAGAATGATTTAGACAATGTTTAAAAATTAATGTAATTTTATGATTAATGGGCTATATTATGATATTAAAAGTAATATAGAATTTATTAAGATACTTGGACAAACTAATATATACCTTTGAAGTTGATAATACATGCATGTTAATAATAATACATTTATATTTATACTAAACTCTTCAATAGAATAGTCGATCTTTATCAACAACTTCTGCGCTATTTAACTTACCTACGCCAACACATACACAAAATCACACATTCATGCATACAAACAGCTATTATTACGTTCTATAATATACAGTCTATATACATATACCGGTATCTTTCGCTAGCGCGAATTACACCATAATCTACGCGACGCCTATCAGACAAACTTGTTTTGTATTTAAAGGGCGATTTGTGTGTTTCTCACCACAGTACGAATTCTAACGTCAAATAGTTCAGCAGCAACTTAACGAAGCGTGAAATTTCAACGAAGCTACCAAACAGTTAAAACTGACTTCTAATCAAGTTTAATTTTGAAATTCTAAACTCACCATAAATAAACAACGATAATGTTCTGGGTCAGATGTGAAGAAAGCCGTTCGGCACCTTCAGCCGGCGAGGCCAGCGCGGGTCCTCCAACAACCCATTGCCACAAAGGCAACAAGTCCTGGTGGCACAAGGACCAACATCATCATCACCACCATCATCATATTTATGTTGATAGTGCACTCTGGGGATCAGTGCCGCAGCCTAAGCACGAACACCATCATCATTGCCACAGGAGTCGCAGTTTCCGACCATGGTGCGATAAGAAAAACAATGAGAATTGCAACATTCAAGAAGATCAAATGCAATATAATCGTTTCCATGGGCATTTCCATCACTTGCAGGATGATGCTGCACCCAGGTCACGTTGGTTTTCGCATTGCAAGTCCCGTCGAGGAGATGTTAATGTGCCCAAGACAGAGGCACCGATGTTTGATTATAGCGAGAACTACAATTAGACGTACGATTTGTTTTTCATTGATCTTTTTGCTTTTCAAATTGTTGTGGCGTTGAATCCAGTGAATTTAATCAAAGTGTATTAAAAACGCGCCAATGCGGCGAAGAACATTGCAAAATATCGATATATCGATATAGGTTTTTGGTATTTTGCCCAGTTGTGCTGATTTAGTACATTTCTATTGCGAGAAAATATCGATAAGTTAAATAAATTTAAAATCGACTGACAGTATTTATTGCATTATCGATAAGCATTAAATAAAAACTAAATGAAATTGTTTTTATATTTAAACTGTTGGCGTTTATTGGCGTTTGAATTTATTTGGAACTCTAATAATACCATAGCACATATATATAGAGCACGATCAGCACAAAGAGCAAGTGAATGAGAAACAACTCGATGCCCAGGGTCAAAAGTGCCAAAGGATTAACAGGCGTAAACGTTATGAGGATGAACATCCTTCGGGAATACAATTCTATATACTTGTTGCTGTTGCTGGTCTTACTCCTGCGCCGTGAAGGTTAACTGTTTGTTGCGGGAGCTCTCGAAGCGATTGGGCGTGTGCATGCTCAGCATGGCAGTGATACCAATACTGAGGATGCCCAGTAGAAAGGCAGTGACCAGGAGGCCTGCCAAAATAGGAGCCGAGATGAATCCCACACAGTCGTAGACATCACCAAACTTGCGACGACCATTTAGCCAGGGTTGCACTTGGTAATCGGTCAGGTAAAGGTTCATCTGCGTATCGTTCTTGTTCGGGTTGCTGAAGACCAAACGCTCCGACGAGCAGCGGAAGGAGAAGCCCAACGGAGCCGATGGCAGCGTATACTCGTTACCCCGTGCCGGCAGTGTAGCCTTGTAGTCCTTGTACTCCACCTCCACGTTACGCAGATGCCATGTGCCGCGCAGCAGCGAGAACTTGAAGCGCAGTGTGCACTTCTCACTGTTGTACATGAAAGTGATGCTCAGACGACCATATCCCTTGGCGCGCTGATCGTCGAAGGTGATGTGCTTGTTGTGCTCCTCCAGCAGCAGCTTCTCCTCGCCCAGATGCAGCTCTGGTGGCCCGTTCAACGAGAGCACCGCCTTATTGCCCTCAGCGATGTAGACGAATGTGACATCCGTCTCAGCGGGTGTGGGGCTTGGTGTTGTGCTTGCCTCCTCCTTGGTTTCCTCCTTGGCCTCACGCTTGGACAGATAGTGTGCCTCCTCCTCGCGGCTGGCTAAGATGCCCAACACTTCGCCGTGCCCGTATAGTGTCAACGCGTCGTTGTAGGCCCTCAATAGCTCGGCGTCATCCTCCTCGCTGTGCCCGGAGAGATTAATGACCTATATAAGAAAAAACGGACTAAGGGTTGCAACTGTCTCTCTCTCTCTTTCTCTCTCTCTCTCACACATACTCTCTCCCTCTCTCTTTTTCTGTATACACACCTCAATGTTGGCGTTGAAGCTGTAAGGTTCCGCGGCCAGGCTGCGCTGTGGCAGATAGGCCCACACGTTGTTCTTCACCAGATTCTCGAATTTGGGATACTTGGTGCCCTCCAGGCGACTTGTGTTGTTACGCACAAATATGACAATGGCCTTGGCATCCGTGAAGAGTTGCGTCAGCGGCTGCTCCTTGCTGTTGGCATCGACTAATGCTTGGGGTTGCAAGTTGAACACCTTGTCGTGACCCCAAAGCAGATATGGCCCACTTATTGCCGCACTGCAGCTGCACAGCAAACCAATCAAGATGCCCACGGCAATTGGCTGCATTTCTTTTTTTAATCCTTTTATCTGTGTTGCGACGACAACGGGAACCTTCCTCCAACAACACGCAACGATACTGTTTGTGGCAAATATTCTTCACGGCACAAAAAATCAATGGACTGTGGTGGAGTAGGGTGTGCAATGCGCATGTCCGTGCTGTGTGCCTGTGGTACCAATTGGTGGTGGATTCTTTTGCCAGCGAGGTGAGTACACGCACTACACACAACGCACACCATCAGCCATTTTAAATGTGCAATAATCACTTATATTTTATAGCACTCTAGTAACTGTTCTGAATGGGGCAATTTGATCTAGTATAATTCTTGATTATAAGTTCTCGATTATAGCTTGTTTTATAGCCAAACTAAATGGCAAGATCTCCTCACACATTTTCAGTGTGTATCTTTACAGCTATTTATATCTTTGATATCTCGCCTGGAAACTTTTTTGTTTATGTTTTGCCTTTTTTTTAAAGACTCATCCAAATAAGTATTAATTTGCTGTATATATGTTGACAGAGGTATAGTTTATACATATACATATATATGTGTATAAATATATATCTACAGTGGGGTAACGCTAAAAGATCTAAGGAAACTTTTAAAACATTAAAATTAATGATTTCGTATAGAGAACTTTATTATTTGCATAACGTTAATTAACATTCGATGTGGAATCAACTTGATCTTAAGTTTTGCCTGACTTAAACGCAGGAATATGTAACTGTTCTGTATATATCTATGTATACAGTATATATACACAGTAGGGTTACCTTAAAAGATATTGAAAAACTCCACAAAGACTGAAATTAAAGATTTTATTAAGATAATTATACCAGTTAAATGACTTTAATAGACATTCGAGGTGCAATCAACTTGATCTTGAGTTTCACTTGATATATACAACCATTATATAGTACAGTATATTATTATGAATAAATTACAATTATGAATTTGAGATATTTTACAGGAAACGACTACAAACTAAACTGATGATGACTGTCGCAGCTAAAAGGAGTATAGATGACTTTGGCAGGATTGCTGCTGAACTAGATGAGAAGCTGCCCTTGAAGGTTTTGGTGCCTGTCGGGAAATCAATAACAAATGAGAAGGTAAGTCTGGATTACCTTATTCACTGTGTTACTCACGTTTTTCATTGTGATCTCTGACGCCACAGGTGCGATAGGAAATAGTTGCCTTGCGCTTGGTATTCACATAGCCAGGTATGAAGAGACTCGGCGCATCGAGGCGACCCGCTGCGATTAGTCTGGACATATCCAGTTCAAGACGATGCGCAATGGGTCCCTTGAAGTGAATGATCATCTGTATGCAGGCACCGCCATGTAGCTCCTTAGTCTTGCGTGCATCCACATCCAGCATCCACTCTGGGATGCCCATCACAGAACGCAGCTCCTCGAGGAATTGTGCGCTGCAAAGAAGAAATAAAAAGTAAAAGGAAAGGAAGGAAAGAAGGGGATGCAATGGACCTACACAACGAAACGTGGTGGCTTCTGCAAATTGATGTACTTGATGACATTGTGATCCGGTTCAATGTTGGCGCAGGCGAAACGCTCGTGTGAGTTGTCAGGTCCAAAGATCACAATGGAACGTCCAAGGGCGCCTACAGGCGCCTCTAGTGGGAAATTTGAATCAGTCAGCACCACGCGCTCGTAACCAAGATCTAAGCAGAAAAAGCATTTGTACATATATAAATAAGTTAAAGTGAGTTGTAGGTGTGCCTGGAGTACTCACCTATGGTGCCCAGACGAGCACCCACATCGCCCACATAGCAGCGCAGTGGATTATCCGGACCACATTCCTGTTCATACAAATCGAGCTGAAAAGTTATAGAAATGGAATAATAACAATTGCAAATTCTTTTCTAGATTATAGACTTACATTCAGTGGATCAGCTAGCTGTGTGTAGAAGGGATTCCAGACATAACCACCGGCCACGCAGCGCGTCGCTGTTGGCTTTACAGCGGCATCGACACCCACAGGATTCACAAAGATTTGCCAGTTATGATTGCGCGTAGAGTTGCGATCATTCTTGCCCGGATGACGTAGCTTCACCTCGATAACTGTCTCCGATTGGCTGCCATCGCTGTGTATCAGCTGCGTCATCTTGATGTAGCCATAGGCATAGCCCGTGGGATGATGAAACGAGGCGATGGCACGCAGCTCCCTCGCTTCGCTGGGACTGTAGCCACGCTCCAAAGTGCTGTGAAGGGAGAGGAGAGAGTTTTGATATGGCAATGGAGTTGGAATACTTTGATTACTTACCTGCAGGCCCATCGTGCATCGCGCTGCTGCTTGTGGATCACTATCGAACGTCCGATGATGCTGTTGTAGCCGAAGAGCGGCAAATTCGTGTCGTTGTAGGCATCCTCGTACTGTGTGAGGCCATTAAGGCGTCCGAATTTCCCACTAAGGTCACCCATTTCGTATTGATCCGTTGTGCCCTGTTTGGGTGGCGGCGATGACTTCGGATTCACATCGTAGGGATTCCAATGGCCGTAAAGAGTAGAAGCTTCACAGGGAAAGGCGAGATTGGCCTCCACAGGAGTCTGTTAAGAGGGAAACTGTTAACTGAACTGTATCCTAGTTGTTGACTCCGTCTTACTCTGTGTATGTGGTAGCCGCCGTTGTCTTGTAGTCCCTTTAACTGCACTTCCACATTGCTGATATCGTACTCCGATTGCTGTGTGATCTCCATTCTGCCACTGACCGTCAGCTCATCCCCGTTGGCATACCAATCCTTGGCCACCACCTTGCGGCGATAGTGTCCAATGAGACTGGAGCAGGCCAACCTTTCACCTCTTGCCTTGGGTCCATTGTCATCGTAGATCACTAAGGATTTACCCAATATGCTGTGGCTGCCGGATAACGGTAGATTTCCATCGGTGAACATTTTGCGACTCAGTTTTCTAGCCGAGCGTTTGCCTCCCGCTATAGTCAACCGTCCCAGTCGCGTATCCAGTGCACCAAGGCGACACATGGCGGGCAACTCGGGGCGACAAAAGTCATCCACACTGCGATTGCCCCAGTCCACGCGATAGGGATTATAAACACCGCCTGCGGACAGGCAACGCTGTTGCCAATCGTAGAAGTCTTTGCCCGGCGGGTTGCTGTGAATCGCCCAGCGATGATCGAACGTACTGTTCTGTGTGGAGCCATCTGCCTGGATGAGATACTCAAAGAGCACTGTAGTGTCCTGCCAGGGCTGCTCTGCTGCCTGGCGCAAGATTACGCGACCCACGACTGGGTAGCGGAAAAGCACCTGCAAGGGGAAGAAGTATATCTATGAACAAACTGTCCACTCTCAAGTTGCCTTCTTTACCTGCGCCGTGAACATCTGTTGTTGGTAGATACCGTTGCGTTGGTACTGATTCAGCATGGAACAACCCCAAATGTCTTGAGTGATATTAAGCAACTCGGTGCGGTTGAAGGTGTAGATAACCAGGCTACGATGGGCGATGCTGTGTCGGCCCTGCAGCGGCAGATAGAGATCCCAGTAGAGACCACTCAGTTCGGAGCTAGTCCCGGGCAGCACATACTGATGGAAGTACTTTTTGTTGCGCCCCTGCAGCTTGCCCGAGAGATCACCAATGGCGTATTGCTCCTGTGTGCCATAGCCAGGTGGAGGCACATGATCCAGCTCCAACTCGCGAGGATTATGCAGCTCTCCCGTGGTCTCGCAGTAATCCGGTTTGCCAACACGATGTGGCGTCGGTGGCAGACTGTGAATCTTAAAGCCCGACACATCCTGAGCGAACTTGCGACTCACATGCTGCGCCAGCGGCGTTGCCAGGGTAAAGTTCAGGAAGGTTGGATCGAATTTGGAGCGCTGTGTGAAGGTTACCTCGCCCTTAACGCCGCCGGAATTGATGAATGTTCTGCCAGAGGGTAGAGATGAAATAAGAGCTAAAATGAAAGGACCCTTCACTCACTTGTAGGTCAGGGTCTGCACGTGACGTATCTTGGTGCAGGCCAAATAGTTATCCGGATGCTGATGATCGTACAGAACCAAATAGAGCGTGCGATGGGGAATGGTTAAGTCAGAGGGCAGCAGAGCCAGCTTAGCATCGCGAAAGACGCTGCGCTGTGGCGCCTGTAGTGCATTCTTTGCCACACCAATTCTACCCAGACGCGTATCAAGATCTCCAATGCCCTGACCCGATCCTCCACCCTGTGGATCGAATACCAACTGAAGGAAATTGCAATTGTCCTCACTGCGATGATGATCGTGCTTGAAGATGTCTGTCACGAATATCTTCCAATGATGCTGCGTGTAGGAACGACTTGGCTCCTGACCAACCCCAAAGTCTGACTGATCTTGTATGTGATAGAGATCGGAGTAGATCAGCGTGTCGCCACCAGCCTCCTCGGTCGGAGCCAGCCAGCGAAAGTAAACGGATCCTGCGATGGGTGTATTGAAACGCGCTTCCGCCATATGCTCCACGGAGTTCTGAATTGTGGTGATCGTCGCACAGATGCGGGCATTTGAATTGATCTCCGTGAGCACAAGCGACTTGCCCCAGATGCCACGATCGCCAATCAACTGCATCTTGTGCTGCCACGTGGAGGTTTCGTTACCAGGCAACACTAGATATTCCAGTTCCTCGTCGAAACTGAGCACCTGCGATCCCAAACGATCCAATTCACAACGCTGATCTGGATCGGTGTTGCTGTAGTCCACAGGAAAGCGTCGCACAGCCCAGCTCCAGACCTGATCTGGATACTGTAGAGTTGCCTCCAGTTGCGACTGTATCTCCACCAACTGCGTGTCCAGCTGCCTGAACGTGATCTCACCATGCAGACCATGTTGCGACAGATACGCGATCAGATGCTGCGCTCCAACTATGTTTACGAAGCAGCATGTGAAAGGGAAGTGAGCAAAAAGAAACATGTAAAAGTAGTTTGCAACGGCTTATTGAATTTCAAATACTCTTCAAGAGGGATTGTAGTGAGTTAAACTAGTTTGCTATACAATAAATATATAGATAAGGATCTCATGTAGAGATTTCTTTATATTTTCATTCCTTTTCATTTATTTTGGCAAGTCAAAAAGATTTTCAAGACCTTATCTTCATTGCCTTTCTCAACGCGTTACGCACTTTACAACATATGTCGTATACCCCTGGGAAAGCGTATTGAACGTTACGAATAACAGTGACAAAGAGTGTGGCGCAAAGATTTACTTTCGCTTTCGTTACGCGCTCCACAAGACGAAAGAGGGCGAATTTTTTCAAATTACTCTGGATTTGCATACAATGCCAGAGTGCAGTAGGAAGACTTTTCCAAGGCTTTTCCATGGTTTTCCGCATTGAGTTGTGAGAACTATTGTTTTTGTTGGAGTAACTTACCGCTCGTTTGTGTTGCAAGTCCATAGACCAGAATGACGCACAGCAGTGTCTGGGGCGTGCCATGACGCATTTTTAATGCGTTTCTTTTGTTCTCTTGTTCTGCTTCTGTTTCAGCGGTTCTTTTAGCTTTTTATAGCCAAATCGTTACCAAATATTTACAGTTAAGCTCTGCACTCTCATGTTACACTGCGCATGCGTGCGCGTCGTGGGAAAACCAACTGAAAACTGGTCGAGTGTGATCGACTCACGGCTCAAGTTGTGAGTTGGCCAACTGCGTGGTGAGTTAAGCCTCGCTCCGACTCATGGTGAAATGGGCTGAGGTAGAGCAAGAGAAAGAAAGAGCGTAGTTTGAAGCTTTACTTAGACTGTGGTCTAAACACAACGTGGTGAGTTTGAAAGCGAGACCAGGCAGCCTCGTCTTGGTTTTCTTTACTATGTGAACAGAGATAACTTTAAATGACGCTACCTTGTGTGGTAAATAAGTAAGCATTACTATTGCACAGTGGTACCTCGTTATAAAATACTCATTTCTATATGAACTGAAGAGGTAAATATTTAATTTGTCTGCATTTATTTAGCTAAGCACCTTTACAAAATGAACCTTACCCAATTCCAGCCATACCCAAAACTGAAACAACTTCCTCAGTTCTTTTTTCAGACGACTCGCGTTGCTTTATTCCATGAAAGTCATCTACATCATCATCATCAATGTTATAAAAAAACAGTTCTTCAAAATTTGTTTCGTTTATCATTTCATTTCTTTTTTTTTTTGTAATATTTCTGACCGGGTTAAAAAAAAAATGATTTTTTTCAAAGTATTTTCTTCTTGCCATAAAACTTATTTCATACTGAAGTAAAGATTTCGCATTTAACAATTTGTTGCATATTGATTTGGTGTTCGTTTGTGATTAGTACTGGTTATTTAGTTTATAGGGAAGTGTATAAAGAGTGTAAAGTGATGCTACTGTACTAGGTGATTGTTTTTATTATTATAGTCTGAAAACCTTGTAGGGTTTCCCTTACTTTCCACTTCTCTGGTACTGATTCACCCGCAATGCTTCTGGGAGATTGTTTGCCCTATATCATATTATAGTTTATAGCGGCCTCCGTTATAGGAAAACATAAACGTGAACTCTTTTTTTTTTTTCAAAATAAACTTTTGCATATCGTTTAATAACTTTTCGATAACTAGAAACACTTTTTTGTTGTATTGTATTCTCTTCAGAAATCAAATAAAATCGAAAGTCGAGAAAAATGAACTTTTCGAATATTTTTGTAGGCTAACTCTCAATAACTTGTGTATTTGAACGAATAACGATAGAGATATAGTAGATAGATATATGCACAATAATAATTATAATGTAAGAATATAAGAAGTATGTATATTGTGTGTGTATATAAATAGATATATATATATATATAATTATATATGTATATATATATCGTTTGGTATATATATTTAGATATTTTCGGCTCTCAGATAAAAGTACTCTAACGAAATTGTATGTCTCTCTCTCCTGTTAAACCTCTGTAAAACGAAATATGTAACTAACAAATGTGGGCCAAGGTCTAGTCTATCCATCTACCCACTGTGCACTGTGGTGCGGTGGTGTACAAACGACAACTCTTCTTCTGTCTGGCTTCTTATTTTTCTTCTTCATTCTGACTGACTCTCTGACGCTCTCACTTTGTGGTTCTTTCAACGAACAGCAATTAAAAGAGACATTGAAGAATTACTTTTTGATTTTTGTTTTTTGTTTGTTTGTTTTTTTCCGTTTCATAAATAAAAAAAGATTGCAATTATTCATAAATTTTACGTGTAAAATTTAATAATAAAAATCAACTAGAAAACTAGCTGTCAAGATGGCGCTTTGACATTGGATTTGGATCATATAAAAAGTATCCCTAAAATGAGACGTGGAATTTGGTCACACTGTTCTTCGGATGCCAAATTAATGTTGTTGAAGAAGTTAAGAGTATTATTTGGTGTTGTTTGTTGTTGTTGTTGGTTAACAAAAAGAGATTATATAAATATTTAGAATTTACATATGTAAAACGAGCATTTCTTTTAATTACGTTTATTATTTTTTTTGACGATTTTAAAATTTTTTGTTTTAATGGATGCTGAGTTAAGAGTTAGGATGTGTTGTTTATTTTTCATTTCTTTAAGCATTGCTGCTGCTGCTGCGACTGTTGGTGGTGTTGTTGGTGTTGCTGCTGCTGCTGCTGCTGCTCCGCTGTTGTTTAGGCTGCCTCCTCTTCCTCCTCATCACCCTTGCCGGTGAGCATCTCAATCAGGGAGGCGGTATCGATTTGATTCTTATCATCGATCACCATCTGATCGAAGGCATCATCGACCTCCTTCATGGTGAATTTGTCACCGAAGCCCATGAGCATTTCGCGGAATTTATCACCATCGATGAGACCATCGTTATCGAATGTTTTGAAGGCAGCAATAACAACTTCGTCTTCATCGTTGGCACCCGAGGTGGCCATACGGTTGGCGAACAGGGTCAGCAATTGGGTGAAGTTAATTGGACCGGAGGCCTCGCCCAACATGGCGTCCAACTCCTTATCGTTGGCGATCTTGCCGACCGAATCGAAAGCGGCGCGCAAATCGTTCTTGCCAATAATGCCGTCCTTGTCGGCATCCATTAGTTGGAACGCCTATTTAGACATACGCAGTGCATGCGACAGACATAGTCATTTGAGTGTGAGAGAGCGAGCGAGCAAGACACACCGAAAAGAGAGAGAGAGAGAGAGAGAGAGAGAGAGATAGGTGGTTTTTTGGTGAGTTTCGGGTATGGGCAAAGGGATCTCATGATTGATTCGGGATCGTTTTTTTTTTTTAATTGAACTTACTTCCTTGAACTCGGCAATCTGCTTCTGGGAGAAGACAGAGAAGACCGAAGAGCCGGCGCGCTTCGATTTCTTTGAGCCGCGAGAGCCGCCCGACGCTCTCTTCGAACCAGTAGCAGAAGCGGGCGCAGGAGTGGCAGCTGGTGCAGGGGTTGCTGCCTCAGACACGGCCTCAGAAGCGGTTTCGGAAGTACCTCCCTCTTCCTTGGTCTTCTTCTTCTTAACCTTCTTCTTCTCATCCGCCTACATGGTTGGGTTGGGTGAAAAAGAAAGTTAATTTACACGTAAGTAAGGTTTTCTTACAATTTCTTTGTTCAAAAATGTTCAATAATCTTCAAAATGTTTAATAATCTTCAAAATTCTCATTATTCTTCAAAGTTTTTTTCAATTTTCCTTCAAGAAAAGCTAAAAATACGCAACCTCATCGGGTATTACATAATCGTTGTGTTCTATGTGTATGTATATCCGTCTCGCTCTAGCCATATCATGTTACGTTACGCCGCGCGTTTCAAATATTCCGTTCCATTAATAGATTTTCACGCAATTTTCACATCGATTTAAAAATAGTTGAATTTGTGAACTATAGAAAACTGGCACAATAATCCGTATAGAGCTTATAGAATTCTGGATTCTCACTTGATCTTCATTTACTTAAATTCAACTCGATTTCAATATTGATTTTCTTTTTGATATTTTCATTCTTTTCACTGCACAAATCCTTTAGTCCTAGTTGGTATGTATCTGTGATATATCTGGTATATCTTGGTATATCTGGCATATATCCCGAGTCTCCTTACCATGGTGCTGAACTTTGATGTGTTGTCTAATCGAGTCGAGCGGTCAGAGCACACTGAATCTCTGGCTGATTTTATCGCCAAGACAATGATGTTTTAAGATCTTTTTTCGTCAGTTCTTCTTCATGCGTTCCGCACACGATCGGGCCATTCGGCTGGCCGATCGGCTGCCCAACGGGTCTTCGGGTCGCGTCGGCTCGGCTGGTCTGCTGGGGTGGTGCGTTGCGGTTCGTGTATCTGCCGCAGTGTATATTCGTGCTGCCTTTTTTAGTATCTGCAAGGCGTGGTGGGTCGACGGGAGGTGGGTGGGGCCAGACCTCCTCCTGTTTACTCATCGCTGGCCCCGCTAATCAAAATCTAATTTTAACGGCCCCAAGAAAATGAGTTCTACTTCGACTGTAGTTTTTGGCCAATGCGTATGTGCGATATATCTATATGTTCCTCTATATGTATGTCTATATGTATGTATATGGGACTGTGTTGAAATTTATTTTCATGCGATATGAACAGAAATCGTCTATGCTTGTCCATATACATATTTTCAACTCGCATCTCACATCTTGTTTTGTGTATTATTCATCTTTGCTCTTGAGGCGATGCTGCCGAAGGTGTCCTCTTGCTATGAAATCACCTACATTTCCCTTGCTCATACATACATACATACATCTCATATACATACATATGTGTGTGTGTATCTAGTATATGTCTGTATTTACCCCATAGGCCACATATACTAGACGGAACGAACCGTGTTCTCTCGTGTCTCTTTTAACTTGCCTATTTTCAACGTATGGCATTTTGTGTTTTAAAAATGTTTTGAATATTGTGCAATATCGCTAGAGAGTGGAAGAGAGACAGGCAGTATGTGCGTGTGAGAGGGGAAAAGAGCAAAGAATTCCAAAGCATTTCTACAGATTTTATGTCGCATCCCACTATATAACAAAGAAATTCGATTTTCTCTCGAGCACATATGTTTTTCGGAATATTTTCCATTTATTCCCATTGCATAACAATCGGAAAATATGGATTATTTTACTTGCTGATAAAGTTAAATGAACTTTTCACATATATCTTGCTATATGTTATCATATAATTTATTTGCATTTTTCAAAGAAAATATTACAAAAAGAAATAAAAACATTTTTTTTTGGAATAGAGATTCAATGTTTGGATCAATTAATATATAAATAATTTTACTAACAAACCAATTTTTGTAATTTTGGAATTCATTGATCATGTTATGATAGTTTTCTGCATTACCTATACGTTATATTCATAATACGATCTGTGTATTTCTATAGCATATCTAAACATAGCAAATAGAAATGATATCTGATCGCGTAGTATCATGATGCTTCCGTTCTCTTATAAAATTGATGAAACTGCATTTTCGATATTAAATTTATGAAAATAATACATATGTACTCATAATGTCCCTTGACGAAAGTTCTTATTTTTCTTGGTGACGATTATTTCAAACTAAGTTCAGAAAGTAATAAAATAATGTATCATAATATTTATATAAGGGCTATATTTTTTTGAATTGAAGAAGTAACATTGCCCACAGTCCAGTGCGACAGTATTATAACTTTTGTCAATTGTAATTCCCAACAGAAAATCCTGCAAAAATAGTTTTGACATTTATTGCTTTATTACTAACTTTTGTATTGCTTAATATTAATAATAATAATATATATAATTCTTATTCAGTCGAAAGATCTCAATTTAATGATTGTCTTAAATATATTTTAAATAAATATCACAAAATAAATGAATAATATAATAATTATTATAATTATCATCTCTATCCAGATAAAAATATCTAACTCTACCTACCAGTATTCATTATGTACCTACTTTTATTTAATATTTTTTTCTTATTCATATGAATTTCTCAATTTAAATCAATCAATGGCCTCAAATTCGAATTTCTAAATAGTTACATTGATCATTCAGATCTCTATTTAGCTAGCTACTTTTATTAAATAATTCTCTCTAGCATAGTGTAAATATTATTATGAATTCCCCAAGATTCAATCAATCAATCAGTTATTTAGTTCATATCAGAAAATTGAGATTTCTAAATAATTAAATTGCTCATTCAGATCTCAATACAGGTGCACAATACATTTTTTAGTTCATATAGTTTCACGCATTTCAGGCAATTGAAGTTCCTTCCTCCTCGCAAATGCATTGATAAATCATCGTGCAGACATAATTGAATTTGAACTATCTGCAGCTGCCGATGATGATATATGGCGTGCATTGAAAGTGATTTTAATCGAATGTGCCCAAAGCGTTCGAAAACTTGGCAAGTAAATTGGCGACAAGTTGGCTGCAATCCAAAACGGCGCCCTCAACAACAACGATGATTTACAAATGTAAAAATACTGCAAAATGTTTAAAATTGCAAAATGTTAGCATAATATACATCCTATATATCCTATATGCATCCTATACAGAACAAGTATTCTGTTACTCCATGACCAAGTTCCCAAAGTACTGTGAAATAATGTTAAATAAGACAAAGTAGAGGGCACTCTTTATAGGTCGAATTTGTTGTACACTTCTGTATTAGAATAGAACAATAATAATGTACAAGTTAAGGGCTAGATAACATGATCATGACGATGTGGTAAGCATCCTCCTCTACCTACGCATGTTTTTTTGTTTATGCCAAGATATTCTAAATATACATTTCCAATCTAGCTATACATATCGTTCAGTTATATATCAATATATGGTACATAAACGAACTTGGAAGAATTTCAGATGTGTAGTGAATATTCCAATAACAATTCTACAGCCAGATATTATGCGCCATTGGACGTCATTGCGAAGCAACTGTATGAGGCGTAGTCACAACAATAACAACAAGTTGTGCCAGAAATCCACATAGAGTATAGAGCCAGAGCAAGCAGAGCAAGAGAGAGCGCGCATTCCTCTAGCAATTCACGCCTCCGATTGCCTTGGCGGCCCGATGTCCAAAAATAGCTGTGCCAACGCGCACAATGCTGCTGCCCATTTCGATCTGAAGAAAGAAATATCATGAGTATAGTCAGGCCACAGTAGCCTGTGTACTACGTACCGCTCTGTCAAAGTCGTTGGACATTCCCATTGAGATCTGCACTGCATCGGCGGGCAAATTGTTGGCCTGGCAAATGTTGCGATGCACCTGCATGAGGGAGATGAAGTCCGGATTGGGTCCGTTGCTATAATCGAAGCCATAGGCACCAATGGTCATGATGCCCACAGGCAGCAGATGCTTCAGATTAGTGCGAATGTATTGGTAGAGCGAGGCCGCCGCACTAGGCTCAATGCCGCTCTTGACTGCAGAGAAAGAAATAAGGGAAACTTAATTAAGGTTTCCATATTTAACACCACTTAATGCTGCTCACCATCCTCTCCGCTTGTGTTGATCTGTATGAGCACACGCAGGGGTTCGCTGGGTGTAGGCTGCAGCTTGGACCAGGCTGCATCGAGACTATTTGCCAACTTCTCGCTATCAACTGTTTGGATCATGTGCAGATTAGGCAACTTAAGTACCTGCAAATCAAGATGTTGTTTACATTGTGACAATCTTATTTCAGCAGACTGTACCTTGTTGATTTTATTACCCTGTAGGTGGCCAATCAAATGCCACTTGATGTCGGGACATTGCGATAGAATCTCTGGATGTTTACTCTTCTCCACCAGCTCCTGCACATAGTTCTCGCCGAAGTGTCGCTGGCCTGCTTTGTAGGCCTCAATGACAGACTCCGCCGGCTTTGTTTTACTAACGGCAACTAGCAACGGCGTCCCGGTGTTTAGTTCCTGATAAGATAGAGATTCGTTATATTGTGCACGTGTATTGTGACATTTTGACCGGCTCAAAGTCAAACCTTACCTTTGGCCTTCTCTGCAAAGCTGCCTCGATTTGTTTCAGCACCAGCTGTAGGCCGCCCGTAATATCGAATTCGCCCATTGCGCGGCGTAGCATTTATTTATATTTATTATTATTATTTATTAATTCTCTAAATCAAACGGACTTGTTTTGTAAATAATTCCTTTGAAAATTCTATTGAAAACAGCTGATTGATAAATAATCGATACATTTTCAGCCGTTGCTCGATAGATTTGACTTAAACAACACTAGCCAACAATGGCTATCGTATCGAGAACGATATTTTTACTCAACACTCTCATTTGGTATCTTTAATGGTATCTTGTAGTTTTTTTTCAAACTGTCATTATTTTTCCTACCGGCCGAATTATAAAATGAGAACATGTTTTTAGCCCAGCAAGACGCAGGAATAACAACTTGTAATTCTGTTTAGTCAGCAACAGACTGTCACACGGAATGGCTGGTTTATGGTGTAGGGTTACCGATTGTTGCCAATCAGGCATTGACTACCTAAAGGAACTAAAGATTGCGGAAGTGAGACAGACCCTCGACCTTGTTGGCATCTACCACAGTCAAGTAGCCCTTGCAGTAGTGTTGTTTGTCATGCTTGTATTCACAAGATTTACAGCAGTACTTCTGGTTGCAAGCCTAATAGCATACATAATATTCTACATGGTAAGTCCAGCTCCAGAGATGCACGTAATAAGAAGTATTATCCATTTAATACAGAGACTGCACAAACACAGTTCGATTCGTTATTTCCGGATGCAAAGGATCGTGATAATGGCAATTTTTACAGCCATACTATTAATCGCCCCGTTAATACCAGCCAGTATAGCTCTGCTAACAACTTTGGTAGTCGAAGAAGTCCTGTCGGTAGCCCTGACCCCAATCTCGAATACAACTCCCCCACGAGCGGCAGAAATAATCAGAACAATCTCGACTCCAACACTTCTGCGACACACACCGATGCTCGCACATCAGCCGTATTCCCGCCCTTTGGAAACAACGATCAGAAAGGAGATGCAGTACAAGGTTCGAATTATTATTATTATATATTACATATTTATACCATGACTGCAAGCCGGAAAAGATTATACATTCAAAACAGAAATGGTTCTCGAGTTTTTCCGATTCGATAATTGCGCATGAACTTGAATTTATAATAATCCAATCGGTTTGCAGTAGGTTTGCTATAGGTGCATTTAGGAGTTGTAGTTGGATAATTTGTTTTGTTTTGTTAAACAGATAAACGTCGAAGACATTTAGAAAGGAATAATTCAAAGAACGAAGTGCGATATAGTCGTCGATATAGTCGTCCTACTACGATTAATGATGAGAGACTTCGTCGCGATCCGTTACCATTTCGCAGAATGATTACCAGCGATTATCGACAATTTCGAAATCAGCCAAATGATGCTCAAAATTCCAATGTCAACGAAGAATCAAATCAACGAAATAGACGATCAGTTAACAACGAACACAAGACAAAAAAGGAACGGAAGACCAGCTCCGAAAAACGGAGTTCTACCTCGAAAAACGTCTATGATCAGCATTATGAACGTCTAAGGGAAATGTCGCGTGACCATTCAAATAAATACAGTCAAGCTGGAGCTGGACCATCTCATCGGTCTAGTGCTTTATATGGTCGACCTATGGCTAGTCCGCCAAGTAGCCACAAGAAAAAGGGACGACTTGGTGCGTAGAATGTTAGAACATGCAAATTCAAAGTATTTATTATTTGGTATCTATAAAATCAATACATTTACGAAATTAAATTTAATTACAGAAAGGGAGTTATTGATGAAGTTACGGCTAAATCGCTGGGGTCTTTCATTCTACTAATAGTCGGAAATAAAGCAAGTATATTTGATGACATTTTTAAACTAATTTTCCAATAACTTTAAGCTAACTTTTTTAACATCGTGTTTCGGAAGCAGAATCTGGATAAAAAAAAAGCCAATTGTGAAGTCTGATCTAATCCTCAAAACTGTAATAGTTCTAGTTGTAGCTGCACGTCTGGGCTGGGCTGATAATACTAATACTTAAATTTTGAGTAATTAAAATAATAGAGCCGGTTTGTTGGTGTGAATATATTTTTATTTACCCCTAAATAGAACAGAGAAAGTTGCACAAGTTTTTACTTGAATATGATGACGTCACAAGTTTGCAAAACATAGCTTATTATTCACCTCACCATGGTGTAATTGCTAGCATAAATACTGCTTAGTCTTTTCTCTTTCACACACACACATATTTTGACACAGGTCGCAGCTCGCATGGTGAAAGTATTTAGTATTTGCCACTGCAATAAAAAAATACTAACTTGTGTATTTTAGTTTGTGCGCAATCTGGCCACACTGACTACAATTTGTTTATATTTGTTGTAAGCAGCAATAAATGTCAAATTTGCAACTAACCCAGGAAAAACTGTAAGTGAAATCCAATTTCAATTGTCCCACACAAATAGAGGGAATTATTTATTGAATATTTTGAACAGCGACGCGTTGCGCTCGGAGTACAGACCACGCAGGCCGTGCGCTCTGTTGAAATACCCTCGACCGAAAACGAAGCCAGAATATCAATCGTTATATCCATGGATAATACTGGACGAAACAGATCCGCATTTTGTGTTCTGCGCCGTCTGCGAGTGTCGGCTGAGCGCAAAGCGATCGGATCTTGGCAAACATGAGGGCAGCATAAAGCACTCGGAGAATGCGCAGCGAAAGTCGGTGAAAGTGAAGGCCGAGGCGGGCGGCGGGGTGAATGTGAAATGGGAGTACAACGAAGACGATGACGTCGCCATGGGCATGAGCATGGGCATGAGCCTGTTGCCGTTGCAATTCGGAGCTGCAATATGTAAGAACGAAGTAGAGGAGGACGAAGAAGGTGAGGAGGAAGAGGCCGATGATGGCTTGGACGAGACAGAAGCGGAGGCTGAAGCAGATCCCGAGGCAGGAGCGGAGGCAGATCCCGATGCCGATGGCAATGAGGAGGACGATGGCGAAGTCGATTATGAACCCGATTCAAAACGTCGCGCCTCGCAAACAGATTCACAACATTCCGGCATGCTGGACTATCTGCCCCTGCAGGTGACCATCAATGAGATGCCCCACGTGCAGCTCACACCCGCCGCCCACTGCCAGGGTACGAATGCAGCATCGGGTGCCACGCCCCAACCCTGTCGCATCACCATCAAAAAGGTGACAGCACCACCAATGTCAAAACCAACAACGCCAGCTGCCGCAGCTGCTGCTGCTGGTCAGTCACACGAGATCACTAGCAAGGCGACCATAACGCCCATAGCTGGCGGCTGCTATGCTTCGACGCCGCGCCAGCCGCAGCTTCAGTCGTATGCGGCACGTCAGCTACAGTCGTATCAGCTGCAACATCACCTGCCGCCGCGGGATTCGCTTGATCTCTTCTTCGACAGCATTTGCAGCACTGTCAAATCACTGCCACCGAAACTGGCCACCGAGGGCAAGATACGTGTGATGCAGCTGATTGGCGAACTGGAGCTGCGCGCCATCAGTGAACGGGAGGCGCAGCCTGCGGCAAATGCAGCGGCGCATCACAGCTGCGATGCAGAGGCAGCGACAACGCCAGCAGATGCTCCGGGCAGCAGCCAGCAGAATGCAACAGTTGCCTCGACTACCAAATGATCGAGGTGCTGGCAACAGTTCAAGGTAGTTGGGATCAGTCCCTGCCTGAGTTAAGCTTATAGAAAGTCCAGGGTTATGTCCAGCTCAAGCTGACTAAGCTGCCAAGTTCGTGAATAACCTAACTGTAGTTTCATCCTTATATATATTGATATGTCAAGTAGTAGAATTCAAACAAATTATGTAGAGTAGACGTCGATCGGTGCAGACATTGCAGTCTTTGTTGGTATAACTTGATGAGTGTATAGAAATTCAGAATGCAGTTAAAGTTAACTTGCAGATCAGTCTGTCAAATCTACATATAATCATTTAATGTATCTGGTAAATCTTCCAATCTACTTCAAAACTATTCATAATCTTTATGAATAACCTTCTTATAAGTTCTATTAATGTAAACCATAGAAAACTTAGCTTACCTTCTATAATTTCCAATGATATTGCTAAAGTTTGGCAAGTTCTTCAACATATTTTGTTAATCTAAAGTTAGTCTAGCCAAAAAAGAGGCCTAGAAAGGAGTTCTATATATTTTTAACAGTCATCAAGTTACATAGTCCTCGCACTGTAATGTTCGTTCTTTAAGGCGATTTATGTTATAAGAATTTCGTTGCGGGTTCGCATGAATTAGAAAATTCTATCCTTAAAACAATCTTAAGAGTTAGGATAAGGCTGACGCGATAACTCGATAGCTTGGTAACCTGGATGACAATCGATCAATTGAGAGAAAGCCGCAATACCTCCAGTTATATATTATAATTATAAGAAATACGGGACTTTGCTTGTTCATTGGCAACCACAGGCAAATCGAGTTAACTAGTTTCCTCCTCCACACAGACACACACATACTTATAGTGTTAGTATTTAGACTCCATTCACACACACACTGTTATCGTTATCAACCCCATAAAGCGGGGGTTGTTATCGGTTCGAGATTGACTAAGAAAATACCACATACAATTATTGTATTAATTAATTAATTAAAAAAAACCTTTATCGTAAAAAAACTCTGACACAAAAGGAGTTTACAGTGTTGTATAATTATTAAAATTACACTTAAATTAATTCGGTTAGCTTTAGATTAGAATAACGATTTGCAATCCATCATGGCCTTGGCGGAATAATGCGGGAACTGTACGCCCTGCAGCAGGACGTCGCTTATGCTCTGTGCGGGCGAAACAAAAATAGTTTACAGATTAGGTTTGGAATTTAGAGCGATATGCAAGAGTATATAGTTTATGTTATGTGAATAATTAGCCAGTTATGTTCTTTGAAATTATATATGTATGTAGTATATGGAGTAGGGTATACTAAATTGTCGCAAATACTTAATCAAGCAGAGCAGAACCTTTATCTGCTATACATTCTTGGTCTGAGTTGATACAAGCATGTCTGCCTATGCATTTGTCCATCTGTCCTTATGATCCCAGTAACTAGAAGATCTCACTACATCAAATTTGGCATAAAGATACCAGAATACACTGTGATCAAGCTTATTTAAAATGTCCGTTACTAGGCCCACAACTGCTGCAAATCTATGCGATTATCAAACGAAGTATTTAATATGGAACTTGATGCTTTGACATACAGATGGCTGAATATATTATAAATTGATCCTCCAAACTTCATTTTGGTTGGACCATAAATATAGACGCTATACAAGAAACATTATACCCAACCACTTGCGCTGCTGCGAGGCATATTACACTATCGAACACGCCTCTAGCTTTCTTAACTTCTTAACTTCTTTTGTTTTTTTGTTATTTCATAAGGGCGTTAGGTTTTGTTTGCCATTTTATCATAAGACTTTGCAAATACGCATGAGTAATTACTCGCCAGAATTCTAGCAACATTTGGCGATAAGAAAGCAAAAACTTAAGTATAAAATGCTTGAAAAACTAATAATGATGATGATGTCATTCGCGCCCACTCACCGAAAGTCCCGGAATGCATACGACAAGTGCATAGATGCAGATGTAGAAGAACGCACAGAAGAATGCGACGGGCAGCGAGATGATCCAGAAGACCAGCAGCCAGAAGATGAACCACAGTGGATTGCCCATCTTTGTTGAATGTGTAGAAACTCGTTGTTTTCCCTTTCGTTTAGATTTGCAACACAGCTGCAAGAGATAAGAAATGAAAGCGATTCTTTAAAAGACTGGAATGGAGGGGTACAAGATGAATGACGGCTATAAACATATGTATTTATTATTATTAATTATTATTATAGTAATGTTTTTGTGTACTTAGTAAATTTCACTTTTGTGCGAGAGTGCGGGAATGCGTGACAAACATTGAAATGATCTATTTGGCGCTGACCGTAAATAGTAAGACGATATATGTATGTATGTATGTATGTATGTATGTATGTATGTAAGTCGAGGTAAGGCAGTGTATACATAGACAAGTTGCTCAACTAAACGGAAAGTTTTGGTTTTGAAGGTCTAATTTGTTTAAATTTCTATATCAAATACTTTATAGAATATTTTCAAAAATTATAATAAGTCTAAGGGATATTTTTTTATAATTCTTATTTTAAATATCACGTAAACTCATCCATTCATTCTTTATATACTTTTTGAATAATTCCAAATTCTTTTAAAAGAATAAAAAGAATTATAAACTCCTATTAAAATTTTATTTAAATATTATTATATATATTTGTTCTTATCAATTACTATAGCTAATTATAAAGAAATTGACTCCCTGTGTTTGCCCGTTATAAAGTCCATTTTGAAATACTTTAGGTATTTCCGTGTGAGTGTTTGGTGACTGTATCCAACTTGGTTATCAGAAGATATCGAGGACAGACACATAAGCCGTAGCTACATATTTGCTAGACCCGATAACACAATGTGCTAACTGATTAATCCATGTTAATTTATCATAATTACAAGCCACATATTATGCAAGAATGTGCAGGTGTTTTATAGGAGTTTATAGCAGAAACCTTATGACGATAAAGTGTAGAGGAAAGTCGCCTTCAGATTTGTTGAACTGAGGTTTGTTTAGATTTGGTAAATCAAGTGTAAAGTTGAAGGTTCCTCGTTAATCTTAAGGCATTTGTTTTCAATTTACATAGCTACGCTTAGTCAGTTTGTTTTGTTTTGATCGTTTCACCTACCTCACACCTCCCCCCACACACCTTATGCAAATGTGCTGTGTTTGGGGCGTTACTCGGTTGTTTTTATTGTAAGTTTATGTCATCGTTTAAAAATTTCATTTGTAAACAAAGCAGATTTTTCTATTTAATTAATGCACAGACTAAAAGTAACAACAATTTCGAATGTGTTTTCATTTATAAATACAATTTAGAAGCGTCTTTTATGCCAAGTAATAAAAACACAAACAACTGCAGGGAAGACTCACCTGAGAGAGAGAGTGCAGTGTGCAGTCTGATCGGCGTGTCGGGACGAGGGCGACGTGCGAGTGCGACGAGATGCAAACGACAACTGTGGCAGCAAACTGGCGCAACAAGTTGGCAAAGCGAGGTGAGTGGGCGAACGAACGTGCCGGCGTTGCCAGCTGTTTGACAGAGGGAAAGAGAGAGAGAGCTTTCGTCAGCCTGAAAGTTTGCTACGAGAGAGAGTAAGCAGTTGATCCGCAGCCACTTTAGTAATTGCCAGCAAGCAGAGAACAGACAAGCAGTGAACAGGCAAGCAGTGCACAGTTAAAAAAGGTGGGTGTGGGAGAAACTGACAGCATTAAGTAAGCAGTCTACTTTTTGGCCCTGCTTGCATTTCAGTGCAATACGTGTCTCGGATCACTAGTGTTATATTTCAAGCAGGATCATCATTTATATATTTATCCAACTGTTATACATCCCGCGCACAGCTTTAGCTGTCAGTCAGCGCTATTTTTGGCAAAGCTGCCGCCAGCTGAAAGCACGCAGCGACTGTTATACGTGTTACAACAAAAGTAGCAAAGTGAACTCACAGCCTAAAGTTTTTTTGCACACAGCTGAAGGCCTGAAAGCTTCTTAAGCGCGCTCATCCGTGTGTAGTTGTTGTTGTTGTTCTTTTCTTTCATTCCTTTTTTGCCTATCGAATTTTTTGTTGTCTGCAGCTGTTGTTTTGGACCGTTACTTGCCCGCGACGCTAGCAGCGCGGCGTCGTCGTGTCATTCTGTCGTGAGTAGTCGTCGTCGTCTCGTCGTTGTGTGCGGCAATTCTGGGCATAAAAAAGGAATTTCGACTAACGGTTTGTTTCGATTTCACATTCGATACTAGATGGAGGAATTCACTGTGTTGTAAAGTGTGTGTGTGCGTGTACTCATTGTGCCCACTGTGCACATTGTGTACACACTGATTATCGTTTAATTGCCGTGTTAATTGCGGGCCAAACAGCTGATAAGCCCAAAAACCAAAACAGCTGCGGCTGCTATCTGTGTGTGTGTGTGAGTGAGAGAGAGAGTGTGTGAGTTGCTTGTGAGTGTGCGTGCGTGTGCGTGCGTGTGTGTTGTGTGCGCTGTGTGTGTGCGTGTGCTTGTAGTACAACCGGAGAACGTGCGATCGATTTTTGGGGCTCTCACAGTGGTAACAAATCAGTTGAAAAGTGCACGAATTAGTTGTGTTAGTGTGTGTGTGTGTTTTCGATGTTTAGGTGTGACTTCCCCTGTATATACGCAATAAAGCTTTAACAACAATTGGAATGAAGAAGAAGAAGAAGAGGAAGAAGTAGAAGAGAAGGATAAAGTAGAAGAAATGCGTGACAAATAAATAAACAAACGAAATTTCGTCGAGACAAAGAGAGCACAATCAACAACAACAACAATAGCACAGTTACAACATTAGTAAGACCAAGAACAACAAAAGTAAAAACAACAGCAGAACAAAAGAAAGCCGCAAAATTTGAGAGGCAAAAAGAGAGAGATAGAGAGAGAGACAGAACAAACGGCGCGGCGGCTGCGACAGCGACAGCTGCCAAAAGTTGCCGAACAAAAACAAACAACAACAGACACACACAAAGAGAGCATGCAAAAAAAAGCTCCTTCGCCATAATACGAATACAATAGCAACAACAAAAACAACAATAACAGCAGCAGCAGCAAAGGCAGCGCAGCGCGTTTTGGAGCAGACGGAAACAGCGTAGTATAACAGTTGGAGAGGGAGAGTCAGAGGGAGAGAGAGAGAGAGAGAGCAGCAACAGCAGCAACAGCGAGCTGACCGAGCAGCTCCAAGTGCCTCCTCGGAAAGCGTCGCGTCGCTGCTTAATAAGCATGAACGATGATGATGACCACTTGCCGAGGCAGCGCACAGTGGTTGCGGTGTAATAGTAAATGTGCATAAGAAAAGGATGTAGCTAAAAATGAGAATGGTATTTTAATATGGGGTATTCAAATATGAGTTAATATAAAATTAAGTAAAACAAAATAGAATGTTGTAAATGAATTAAAAAAAAAACAAAAATCTAAATTCGATTTTAAAAAGGAATAACAAAATGTAGCAAAAGAGTGCAAATAAACTTAGACTTTTACCACTGTACTAGAAAATTTGTGACTGTCAGGTCCTCAGACAATTTGTTCATATTGAAAATAAAAAAGAAAATTTCAATAAAATGAAAAAAAAAATGTATTTAATTAAAATATTTTAGATTTTTCACATTTTGACTAAATTTAGTTAAATCAAAGGTTTTGCAAGAGACTGAAAGTAATGTTTGACTGTCAGGGAAGAAATTGAGTGAGATAAAATCTAATTTATTTATTTATGTAAATACCGTACAACTATTTTATTGAATACCAAATCAAAGATTTATAAAAGGATTACAAATAAACTTACATTGCTACCACTGTACTAGAAGAATTCTTTATATCGTTGCAATCAATTTTAATTTAGAACAAAGATAATCAAATTTGGTGCCACTATGCAGGTGCCGTATTTTAGCTGAAAGCACCTTGCGCGCTTGAGAGCATCGAAAGAGAGCGCGCCCGAGAGAGCACAAGGACCCAGCCGAGTGTGTATAAGAGAGAGAGACGAGTGCAGGTCGTGCTAGTCCGCATGTTTTGTAGCACAGTTTAAAGTACGCATTGCGATGGATTTTCATTTCAGTTTAGCTAGAGACATCGTCGTGTAACGTACAGAAAGCTCTGCGAGCAACTGCGACTCAGCGGCGACTCGACGGCAGAGATTACAGTGCGCAAAAACAAGCAACACACAAATCAAATAAAAGAAAATATACAAAAATAGAGAAATCCCCCCCAATAAACAATACACAAATTGTCTGGAAGGTTATCAATAATATTTCTTTCGAGATCAAAAGAAAGAGAGCTTCACACACACACGCACACACACAGGTCACATATGGCATAAAAACTATTGAGATTCGTCTATTTGTGTGCGTTCAATAATAATTCTGTCGCAAATCCGATAAACAACAGTGTCATATAAATTAACAAATAAATAAAGCGATAAATTAATTTCAAAATTTTTGGCAAAATTCCCAAAAATTATAACAGTGTCATGTAGTTCAATAAATCAAACAACAAAGCGAAAGAAACTAAGACAACTGAAGCTGAATTCAAAGTTCCGTTAGAACGGACAAAGCTCAAGGTAAGTAAGGTACATATGAAGAAGATTCCCAAACTTTCTTCAACTGTTTTCTTTTGTTCCGTCTTCAAACAAGTGAAACATCCTTTTAAATCCCCTCCTCCCCCCTCCCCTACCCATTCAATTTGATATTGTGTTGCCGATTTTTGCATTTAACGATTTTTGATGGGTTCCTTGATCCGTAAAGTCTTTGGCAATTTGGAGCACGCACACAGCCAGACAGACGACGACGTCTGTGTATATAGGGACAGGAGAAAGTGTCCTACAAATTCATAATTCGCCTGTTTATATACACATTGCCAATCTGTATACACTCGCACACACACACACACACAGACAGGGGGGGGTCTGCGAGTATTGGTGGTTTATCGAGTGATTCGGCGGCAATGGCGATGGCGATGGCGCTGCCTCAATGTCTGCCCGCTTGTGCTGCTACCTGTCGCAAGTCGAACAGCGAGAAGAACACATCGCAGCCGCAGCAACAGCGAAAGCGAATACACACACACATACAAACACACAGACGTATACACAGATACAGTGGTATATACACATATATTTTTTTTTCTTTATTTTTTGGCACGTAGGCTCCATAACTTCCGCTCGGTCGGCTCACGCGCCCACCTGTACTCACACATACAACACACACACACTAACACACACAGATGTGTGTGCAGCATTTAAAATTCTGATGAAAAGACACTTTTTATTCGGTATACATTTTCGGGCTGTTCCTCAGCCTCGTCGCTGTCGCTGTCGCTGTCTTTTGTCATCTTCACCCCATATCAGGCATTACCTTCATATCATGTCATGTGCAGGGGCCAGTGTTGACAAATTTTGTGCATAAAAATAAAGTTTAGTCTGGAAAATTGAAAAAATAACTTAATTTGTAATTTTATAGGGTCTTATAATTTGTATTTGTTAAATATTGCTTGAATAAAATATCAAAACTTAAACAAGTTTCGTAGTTTTCAAGTTTCAAGATAAATCTTTTTTATGATTGTAACTGATGTAGTTTATCCTTTATATATATGTCAATAGATTACACAAAGTAATAGACATTTTTACAGTATTATTTGGAGCTTAAAAAATAGGTTGTTTTTAGCATATGTTTATTGATGTTGAAGTTTTATCTCATATTTATGGATTAAAATATTAAAGCAATGTCTTGATTAAACTGATGATTCAAGAAAATGTATGATCCATGCAACAAATTATACAGAAAATAATAAGTTGTATTTATAAATCACCATTTAAATTATCAAGGGATGTAAGATTAACTATTTGTAAACTCATATAACTGAACTATTATAATTCATGGAGCAAAATATTGAGAACATTTGGAATCAACTTGATTACTATTTTTAGTATCATATACAAAAGAAAAAGGTGTCATACTTGCTGACTATTTTGAACTTTGACACGCATTTCAGTTAACCATATCGAAAAAACAATACCGTAATCACAAAATTCCTGAGATGGCAGCCAGATTTAGCGGGATAAAAACGGAATTGGCATCACTGACAGCAGGCACTGTTGTGGTTAGCCTGAATAAATTTAAAAGTCATTTACGCGCTGCTCTTATCACTTGCACACACACACACACTCTCACTCTCACACACACATTTCACTTAATTCAACTGTCGATTTATCACACTTAAACCAAAACAACAACAACAACAAGAACAACAACAAGAAGCGTAACAAATTATGATGGTCTCGCTGATTAGTGAAATGCTGCGACTCATGCAATGTGTTCTCTATGCTCTATGTCGGGCTATAGTCCCGCTATGTCATATTATCTATGCCATATCACATCGTTCTTCGCTCCACACTCTATTCTGTTCCGTTCTTTTTTTTTTTTTTGGCCTCTGCTCTGTGGACCCAGTTGAAATTAGGGGGTCTATTTACATTCCGCGGGGGGCGAACTCAGCGACAGATGCAAACACAGTCCAGTCCAGCCCAGCTATCATATGTGACCTGATGTTACGACGATACCATCTTCATTCATGGTGTGTGTGTGTGTGTGTGTGGACTGCATTTTAGATTGAGATTTATGTAGATTTATGTCTGCACAACCATCTATGTTATGTGTTTGGTAGCTTTATGTCTGTACACAAAACGATCAAATAGTTTGGCTTTTGTTTGTTTTTCCACTTGATTTTCAGTATCTGGTTTCTCTTTCTCTTTTTATCTCCCTTTTGCTCTCGTTTAGTGAATGTAAACTGAATTTATTGTACTATTAAATGAAATAGGAAATTGTTTCAATTTTTATTTGTTTAGTTTTTATTTTTTAGATGCATTGATTAGTGAGGAATTTAGCAAATTTGATGTAAGGTATGGACGAATTAATTTGTGTGGCAACTGTATAACTTTGTATGAAATTAAACGATTGTTCTTTGGAATGTCATTGTTATCGGAGTTTCTGCATCATATTCAATTGGAATTTATATTTCATCTGAAAGTTGTATCAATTTAATTGTTGATAGTAATCAAAATATTTCAAGTATATAAATTGTCAGTATAGTTACATTGAAGTTAATGCAAGGCGTATAATATTTCAATTTCAGCCTAAACTGCCAAGAACTTTCACACTAAAGTTTGCAGAGGTCGTAATTCCATAGTTACACTATATAAACTCAATTCATTCCAACTTAAGCTCGTCGAGTATTGTCCGGGGAATCAGATGGGGCATCAAAGTCGGAATCAGAGTCGGCATCAGAATGGGAATTGCATGAATTGTGATTCGTTTCTGGGAATGAAAATGAAATTGCAGTCGACTTCCGCTTGGCATCGTGTCGCAGGGCGCAATTGCACGCACAATGCAACAACACACACACACACACACACACACACACACAATAAGCAACCATTTGTTGCACACAGACAGCCCCCTTTGTCATCCCTATACCATTCTCTCCCTCCAGTGAAATGCGTGTGCAGTCAGACAAATCATTTGGTCAAATTAAGCGAAGATTTGCCGGCTGCACTCTCAACTACAGCTATGCACACGCTATATATACCGGCAGAACTCTCTATATATATCTCCTTGTATATGTAAATCAAATTACCCCAAACGCGTTGAAAGTGCGTCAAATTGCAGTCAACATTTAATTGAATCAATTTTGAAAAAAATGATAATAATATTAATTTACAATGGGCAGCTTGAAGCGTGGGAGCAAATGCCAAGGAAGCATCCACACTGCCCAGGCTTCTTTCCCTTTCCCTTCCACTCTCTCACCTCTCCGCAAATCACACAGCGAATAAAGCGCACAAAGGCACAAAAGCTTAAAGCGTGAAACACTTGAGAATTGTTTTGCACCTTTTTTTTTTTTTATACCCGCTACTCATAGGGCAGAAGGGTATTATAAGTTTATGGCAAATGAAAATGTGTGTAAAATATATTGTATATATGTATATTCTTGTTCAGCATCAATAGCCGAGTTGATATAACCTTGTCTGTCTATCTGTCTGTCTGTATGTCTGTCTGTCTATCTGTTTGTCTTTTTGTCGGTCTGTTTGTCTGTCCATATAAAAATACAGATATCAGAGACTGTAAGAGCTAGAACTATCAAATTTTGTGACAATACGTGTATGTTTTAGTATTGTACGCATAACAATTTTAGAATTAGGCCACGCCCACTTTTGCCCCCGTTTATTGCTAAAAACCTACTTTATTAAAAAACATTTATTTTAAGTACACACAATAAATATCTTTCTTTAAATGATTTGTGAAAGTTTGATTGGGTTCAGATAATGAACATATAAGTTATTAAAGAAATAATTTTAAAGGGATACTCCAAGTCGCTCCCTAAAGGTATGCAACACCACATACACTAAGTTTAATATATTAGAAATCGTTTTAATCAGTTGCGTAGCAGGTATATCAAAGTCGAGCACACTCGACTGTAGCTTTCGTGCTTTGTTTCTTTTCGTTTTTATTTTTGTTTCTCTTTTTCTCGTTTGGGGGTTTTCTTTTACTCGACTCGGCTCGACGGGATTTCATGAGCCCAAATAAAAAACATGTCTTTCGCCTCTTTTTCTCCCTCCATCTCGCTCTCTTCCTCTCTTCGTCTCACTCTCTCTCTCTCTCCGTCTCTCTGTTTCTTCTCCCTTTGGGCTTGTCCTTTTGCCTGGCGTGTGTATGAGAAATCGCGCAACACATAAAATTCATATTTCTGGCACATAAAAGTGGCAGAAAGAGGGACAGTGAGAGGCAGGCAGAAGTAGGCAAAGGCAGATAGAGGGGGGAGTGGCACAGCGGTCTCAGAATATGCAAATAAAATGTCATTAAACAATGCGAAGGACAAACGCGAATGGAGGCAAACAAAATTTAACCTCATTGTTCCTATACTCTATATGCCGAAGGAGAGAGAGAGAGTGCTTGGTATACCCTGTAGTTTTGCGTGTTTGCCTGCGCTGTATACCCTGTAATCTGGCTTGTGCGGTTCGTTTTGGTTTGCAGCATTAAAACGCAATTTTATTGCATGTCCTTGGGGTGCCTGAGGCGAAAGGAATTGGACGTGGCGCTGCCATCATTGTCTTAAGGACAATGACAATGACGCCAGGCGGCGACAGCTCGACGGGAAGACAACAACAACAACAACAACAGCAGCAACAACAACAAGAAGAATAACAGCAACAACATCAACAACTAAATAAAACCAAAACGTAGAAGCAACCAAGCCGAACTAAAAGGTGCCGGCGCCAGACCGGCAGCAATTGAATGAGATGGCCAGATAGAGCAAGTGTGTGAGACAGTAAAGGAGAGTGAGCGAGAGAGAGTGGTAGTGGGATAGAGAGAGAGAGAGAGAGAGGGATAGATAGTGAGTGGGGCACAAAACTGTAGTTTAGCATTAGTTTTATGCGTTCTTTTCCCTTTTATTTGTCTCTGCTCTGGCTACTTTTATTGTTTTCTGCCCCGTTGCTGTTGCTGCTGCTGCTGCTGCTGCTCCCCGAGGCCATTGCCTGGCGATAATAACACGATTTGTTGTCTATTGCAGGCTCATTAGATTTTATTGGTTTCCCTTCCTAGTTCTTCCCTTCCTAGTCTTCCCTTCTCCTGATCCATTGAGAGACAGTTGCACTTTCTATGCGACATCGCGTTGCAAGGGCCGCTTTACAGCCCTTTGCATAGCAAGAGGAACTTGAATTGTTACTTAAGTTAAGCATAATTGTGTTTTCTGATATTTACAATGAGAGATCTTAGTTGATATTGGGCCTAAGAAGTTGAAAATTCGATAGGTTAAGCTTGATATAGTTTTGTATACGGAAATGTTTTGAAAACTGAAAAATTTGTATTAATATTTGAGTTATTACTCATATATGAATATGTCTATATGTCTACAGTAAATGTTTGTATTCTTCAAAGTGTAATAAACCACTGCGTATGCGTAATATTCTTGAGACCCTTCACTTGCCCCCTCTGACTTAACTCAGTTAAAAGAGACAACGCTATAAAGAAAAGTATTATGAATATTCAATTAGTGCTGCTATTCAACTGTCCCGCACTGTGGCAAGGCGTACTGTGTGCTGTTTTACATGCAGATAATCAGTTACACACACACACACACATACACACATGGCATGGCATACATATACCCTCGAGTCTTGCCGGGTGTGTTGGGAATCAAATGTTGCTTGGGCATAAAAAGTAGCCAAGGGTAAAATAAAAGCAAGTACCAAATGGCCAAGGAGAGAGGGGCAAGGAGCAGGCGAAGGCGAAGGGGCAGAAGAAAGAAGAGAAGGGAAAAAAAGAAGGAAGAGAAGAGAGGAGGAGAGATCAGAGATGGGCATAAAGAATGGGCGATGTTCTGTGGCGTCTGTGGGAATACGCGGCGTATACGCGATTTTGCCCTGTCCCCTTGTCGCGTTTGGCTTTGCTTTAAGCCAGGATTAAAGCACAGTCGCCATCGCTATCGCAGTTGCCTTTTACAGACATTAAAAAGGCAGTTAATGAACGATTTTTTATTTCATTTAAATTTCGATTTCTCCCTTTTTTTTTTTTGCTGTTGCTGCTGCTGTTGACTTTGTAGCGTAATTACGCGAATTTGACTAATTGACAAGCGCAAAATAAATATAAATAATAGAGACATAATTTGTTATTATTGTTGCACAAAAAAGAGACAGACAGACAGGTAGAGAGGGGGGAAAAGAGGGGAAAATGATTGCAGCGGTTGACAATTAAACTGCCATTTAAAATGCCCACGCGCCATGTTGATTCAATTGAATCAGTTGCGAACCAGTTCAGTTGCAGAGGGCTAGGCAAAGGGAGTACCAGAGAGTCCCAGGGAGTTTCCTTAACACACTGATTACTGTAATAAGCTGACCAATTAAAACTCTTACGCTCGCCTGAACTTAATTATAATCAATCTTGATCGTCGTCGTCGTTGTCGTCGTCGTTATCGCCTTATTGTTGTTTTTGCTGCTTGACTGGCTTGGCTATTGATGCGTGCTCCTGATTGTGTGTGCATTGTTATTGTAATATCGTGGTTGTTGTAGCAGCAACCTCGTGTTGTACTATGTGGCGTATGCTTGATATTTGGCCCGATATCTGTTTATTTCATGTAATTAGCCAGAATAAAGACAAGCTGACATTTTGCCAAGCTGAATTTTATGGCCTGGAAAGCAGTTGCATGCAGCTTCCATGTGCCTCTCTCTCTCTCTCTCTCTCTCTCTCTCTATTTGTATCTGTATCTCTCTCTCCCTCTCTGCATCTGCCTTTCTCTGCCTGTGGCAGTGACGTCACGAATTTGGGTCTGCGGCTTTGTATGGCGCTGCGTTGTTGCCCTTTGGGCAGTCGGTTGGCTGCCTTCATTTCTTGCGTCATTTCATATGAAAACAGCTTTCACATTTGACATTTTACAGAGCGAAAGAAGAAAGCGGCAACAGCAGGAGGCAGGAGGCAGCAGGCAACAGCGGCAGCTGAGGCTGACCACAATGTCGACACTTAATAATCAAGCAGTTGTGGCAAGAGGGGATTGAAAGCAAGGGGAACAAAATGACAGTCTGTCAGAGGGGTCAGCTTGGCGTATACTAAATTTTTTCTCTGGGCCTTCGTTGAATGGATTTGTAGCCTTACTGAATACTGTACATAATGCAGTGGGTGAAGAAACATAATCTACATAGGAAGAAGGACTGAAAGAGGAAGAAGAAAGATAAGCTATATGGGATGAAGGGGTAAAATAAAATTAAGAATGCAAGAATGACTAAAAAGAGATACTTATGTATGTGGCATGAAGAGAGATTGAGTAAGGAAGTTTTCAGGAGGGAAAACAATCGATTTGAATTAATTTTCAATACTTTTTGTATCTTCAAAGTAACGTGGGAAATGGAAAACGTTATATCTATTCATTGAAACCGACTGGAACAGGAAGATATACTGTCGGTTCTGTCGGTTCTGACTGTTCTGTCTGTTCTGTCTGTACTGTCTGTTCTGTCTGTTCTGTCTGTTCTGTCTGTTCTGTCTGTTCTCTCTGTCGTGTCTGTCTAAAATAAGTTATCAGCTGGAGAATCAATCGAAATATAGTTAGAAACTTTAAATCAAGTTGGAATCCTTAAAGTTTAACCTGTCTGAACTGTACATATTGCTAATGAATCAGCTTACTATATATTAACACAAATACCCCATAAACATCAAAGAGCAAAAACGTCGCATTCCAAATTGAATGACTGCTTTATGTTTCTCCCCATTTTGCGCCGTTTTTTCCACTATTATGGATCTGGCCGCATTGCATCAAACTGCATTTGTAGGCAGGCATTAGGCTTTTCCACACACACACACACACGTGCACAGTTGATGCACTTGAATTCCATAAAAGGAATAACGTCATTTACCTCGTCGAGTCGAGTAAAGAGAGTTTGCCGCACGTTTTGGGGTCGTGCGTCGCTGCTGGACGTGCTCGCAGCAGGGCCAGCATGTGCCAGCGTTATTTTTTTGGTGGAGCCGCCGCCGTTACTTCATAAAAACTTGGGTAGACAAACTAAGCAGGAGGGAAGGTGCGGAGTGCAGGGGGAGGCAGTCAAAAAATGGGTGCTGCTGCTGCTGCTGTTGGCAGTTGACTTGTTCACATTTATTTGATTATTGATTTTCACTGGCTGCGCGTCCTCGACGATGGCGATGAAATGCAGCACCAGCACCAGCGCACCCAAGAGTAGTAACCCGAGAACCAACTCACATAAACAAACACACACACACAAACACACCCACTTGAATAGAGTGCTAGGCATGTGGCACAGTGCTTCATTCAGCTGCAAAAGTGAGCAGTAAACATTGTTCTAGTTTATTATAATATAAACGAAGGGAGTTTCCTAAAACTAGAGAACATTCTTATATGAAAACCTCTAGTAATAAACTATAAATATTTTCCAAAATTTCAAAGGGATTATTTTAGTATAATTATATATAAATAATGTTTAATATAAACGTACTTGACTTACTTTATATACCTTGTTTAGTTTGTTTTAGATTCGCATAAGTTTCTTTCTACAAAAGCTAATGCAAGACCCGAGATAATTCATATATCAATTCATATATCATCTTTATCTCTGTATTCAAAACAATGAAATCATATTCGCATAGACGAGTCACACTGTGCGTGGGAGCTACGAGCTGTTCGGCTCAAGATTCGCATATGTCTTTGACTCGACTCGGTGATATCATCAAGGTCAGTTTCCACAAATGAGTCTCAAAAGCAAACGGTGCGCAAAAACCTGAATACCCCTACTGGCACACACACACACACACACACATACATACAGGGAGAGAGAGAAAGGTCGCACTAAATTGAGCGTCTCAGCGTTAACGAGCGCCAGCGGCGCCGGCTCCAGCTACGGGTCTGGCTCGAGGCAGCAGTCACTAAAGTCCTGGCCGGACGTGGCCACGCGGCACTTGTTTAATGATGGGTCACATCTGCCAAGACCCCGCTGCGGAAATGCCACGCCAACCCCTCCACCCTGTCAACCTGTGTCGCCTTGTCCACCACAGCGCAGCCACATGCGGCGCGAGGTGGGTCATAAAAGCCTAGCGTCAAGTTAAATTCTACAGTTTCCTTGGCTTCCCTCCCTCCCTGCCTTCTTCCTAACTTACCCCCTTTTCTTGCCACGTGTGTGTGTGTGTGTGTTGTGCATATTTCACATCCTGAAAAATAATCCCACATGCAAGCGGTACATGAAACTCGTTAGTCGTTAGGTTCGAGCTCAATTAAAACCATCAGCGTGTGCTGAGTACGTACTATACCATATATGTATGTACATATAGTGCAGTGTACAGCATGACATCTATTAAGATGTATCTGCTTCTATCAAAAGATCATGCTTAATTTGCACACTTTCGTGTCAATTTCAATTCAGCTTGAATGCAAGATCCTCAATGAGTCAATGAGAGCTTTGTGTGTGGATAAACGAATTAGTTTATTGCGAATTTAGTTGATCAGTTTGAGCACGTTATATGATTAGCGTAGTTGTATGAGCAAGAGATTGTTGCGCTGTGATATAAATATCAGAGCAAACTCTTTGAAATTGATTTTCTTTGTTATCAAAGTGAGTTGCTGCATGTTGTAGTAATGCATTTTAAGCAAGATCGATGATAAGTTTAGATCTTTATATATATGGACCATTTAGAAACTATAAGCTAGTCAAACAAAGGTGTGCAATGGATTGATTTGGGGTTGGTAATTTCATTATAGAAACAGAATCACCAGAAATTAAAGCATACTTATTGGCGCAGTGCAAAAATAAAAATAAGTTTTGACTTCTCCAAAGCTTGATACGTTTGACGCTTTCATACTAATATATTATTATGAAACTAACTTGCGATCTGGTTTCATAAAAATACAAAATATATTATTGTTGTTTCTAAAACTTTAAAAATACCCTAATTTGATTTGTTTTCAATGTTAATACAATATTTGCTATATACTCTTAAAAGTGGGGTTTTGTTATGTGTTCTTATTAAAGTGCCCTCTATAGAGAGTGGGTATTAATTATTTGAAATACACGTATTGCTGAATATAAAGTAAGGTATAATTTTAGTCTTGTATTTATTCTACTTCTGAAGAATAAGTCTGTCTGTTCTGTTCGATTCTATATTGTATACATTCTGCATTTTGTTCTTTTATGATTCCTTTAGTAGGGTATTTCAATTTCTTCCCCATTCACGTCTTTCTTCATTCATTCTTTTCTTTCATTTTATGAGTCGCTCAAAAGGAATAGAAACATTTGTATCGTGTACCTGTTTCGATTTGTACCACGTCTGCGTATTTATTTTATAGTTCGCCTGGCGCCAGGCCTTTTCAGCTAATGGCTGTAACATGCCCCGTGGCCCACCCCCCCTCCCCCTTCCCGCTCTCCACATGTCTCACTCGTTGGAAAGGTCAACTGCATAACGGTTCACGAAAGAGAATTTAAGTAAAGAATTTCGTCAAGATTTGCTGTTTCTGTTGTAAGTTTGAGCTGATAAAATGACAACAAGAGAGATAAGCCAGTCGGAAAGGAGTGTGGGTATAGATAGGTAGCCGTAACTGGGGGAAGGTTACACAAGAAATCACTTAGGAGCTGGAACAGTGACTGTGACTGTGATTGCGCTGCAACGAATGACAATCAATTATTTTTAGACGTGCTTTAAAATTGTGTCAGTAAAGTAAACTAAAATCTTGGCAGCACTTTTAACTGAATTCCAAATTAGTCGAGTAGAGTTTCCTTACCCTGCCTTATCGATAGAGTGACGGCACCCCTTCCCCGCTGGCGACAACCCTCTTCAACTCATCAATTAAAACTATAGACTTTTCTACCAGCTGGGACAACACACTCACACACTGGCAACGTGAACTTCAGTAAACGAAAACACAAACAGACAAACCCCATATCTGCCCCCCTCTCTTCGCCCCCCCTCTACCTGCTCGAGCTGTCCCTTCGTTAACCCAATTGTTTTCGCTGGCGTCGCTTGCCTCGTTTACCCTTTGACTTTCAGAGTTCGTTTTTTTGCTTGTTGTGTATCTTTTTTCGGCAAGCGAAATTCGCAAAATTCTGAAAGCGAACGCAAACAAAACAAACAAACGGGTGGAAGGGGAGGTAGGGCAAGGCGAAAGGGTTGGGGGAAGGTAACTGGTATGAGACATTCGAAATAGGCCCAACCTTTATTCAAGTGACCTTTGCTCGCCTCACCTGCAAACAGTTCACCTGTGCGCCAGCGTCCTTGTCATCATCATCATCATCGTCACCATCATCATCATCATCATCGGCGTCATCGTCAACGTATCGTTACACGCTCTGCCTCCGCCTCCATCAACCGCTGCTGTTGCAAACTTTGAAAATTATAATTTAATTTGAATGTCATTAAAATTTTGTGCGGCTTGTGCTCCCTGCCCCTTCTATCTCTCTGTCTGCCTCCCTCTCTCACTTTATTTTTTGTTTTGTCTCTTATTATCTATCTCTTGCTCTTACACTGCGCTTTACTTGATTCCCCCTAATGAAATGTGTTTATTGAAACTATTATGCTGAAATTAATCTCATTTCATTAGCTTTGATTGGTTAAATTAGAAAATCAACTAATATTTCGTCTATTTTTGAATAGATCTTGAACTCTATAGTACTTAGCTACAGTTATCAGATTTGGTATTTCGATTGCTGTATGTCATATGTATATACCATAAATAGAGAACTTATTTACTTTGAATGCCAAAGTGAGCGCGCATAGAGATATTTTTATAAATGCATTTATCTCAGGATCTGCAATATTAACAATAAGTAAATTTGGTACATAGGTTGCTTTATATCATATAAACATAGAACATATTTCATTCTAGTTAGAAGTCACGCGGGCAGAGAGATATCTTTATAAATGATTTTATCTCAAGATCTATTATAGCTACACCTAGCAAATTTTAAATATAGGTTGCTATGTGCCACATTTTTATAGCTCATATTTTAATTTTACTTCAAAACTCACTGGCACAGAGATATCACTATGAATTCTTCAATTCCAAAACTAATAACAATCCCAGCAACCAATTTTGTTACATAGTTTTTAATATATCATATTAATATAAAATAAATATAAAACTACCAAAAAAAGTTCCTGAATAATGAAAATGAATAGAGATTTTGTTTTAGTGTTATATCATTTTATAACAATAAACAAGTGATATAAATTAAATTATTGCCAGCTGTCGCAACAAAATCCCTGACAAAGTGCATAATATTGTCAGCTCGAAAATGTTTGTGATGTTCAACTTTTTTGTTGGTATTCTTTTTTCTTGCTGTTGTTCTTGCAGCTTCTATGAGTTGTTGTCGGAAAAATTTAATCAGAAATTCGCTGCGACAGCTGAAAATTGCGAGCATAAATTGTGTGGGCCATGAAAATTAAATAAAATAAATGAAACTTAATTTCAAACTGACGCTGCGAACTCTACTTTGTATAGTACGCCAATCCCTCTACCCAACCCAACCCATCCCATCTCATCGCCATTTGGTATATGAAAAATGCGCATTTTTATTATGAAAAAAAGTTTTATTTAGTGAAACTGGCAAGTTGAAATATGGGAAAAAGCAAACGACGCAGAAAAACTGCTGCAACCGCAAAAGGAATTAAGAAAATATTCACTTAGTCTGAGCAAGAGGAAGAGCGTCTTTCTTTCTTATCTGTAGGCAGCACTCGCCTTAGCAAGCAATAGAAAAACTTGGCTAAGATGTGAAAGGACCGTGTTTTCTTTCCGTTCTTCGCTGACCTGCTCTTGGCGGGTGGCTGAAGCTGTCAACTTGCAACAGCGCCACATGCAAATACAGGCCAACTTGCCTAAGCAGAACTCAGCCTGTAATCCAAAGTTATAAAAAAACAACTTGGTGTCGCAAAGTTTGCACTGAACTGAAATATGCTTTACTTGGCTTGTATTTTATGGGCTACTGGGCCTGAAGTGCTTGGGCAAATATATTCATATTGGACATATTTATGGAAATAGTTGAGGGAAGAGAAATAAAGAGCAGAGTTTTATAATTTAGTGCAGATGGAAAATGTTTAAGAAGTTGGATTTATCGCTACTTTTTTTGTCGTATATAAAGGCTTATATATTCTTGATCCATATAGATAAATAAGTCGATTAGTCTTTGGTCTTGATTATATAGTTCGTTAAGGTCATGCAGTTGAGTGTGTTGCAAATATTCACTTTATTCAATGTATTAAATGTGTATATACATATATATTCTTGTTCCACATAGATAAATAACTCGATTGTCGGCTTTATTGTTGACTATATAGTTTTTTATCGAAATGTAGTAGAGCAAGTTGCAGGTATTTTCTTCATCCAACGTATAATGAATGTAGGCTTATGTATATATATATAATATATTCTTGATCCACATAGGCAAATAAGATGATTATCGTCTAAAGTTTTCCAAAAATCTTTACTTTAATAGAGAAAATATATGTTTTTTCTCAGAATTGTTGAGTTTTTCTTTATGTTGGTTTATAAAAAGTGTTTTAAGTCCTCTATATATTATATATATATATTTATATATTATATTTATATATTATATTTAATAAAATGATATCAGGTTTCATACTCAATTCTTTTTACCTCAAATTCTCCTCGTTCGTTTTTCATTTCTCAGTCAGAGTTCTGCATACAGTTCTTTCCCCTTAGCAAGTTCTTGCCTCACTAGTGCTTTGCTAATGAAGTTTCCCCTGGGGTAACTGCCCCCTTCAAGATGTTATTATACAGCTCACATCTTTGGTAATTTAATAGAAATGCAGCAGCTGCAGTTCGCATTGCGGCTACTTAATGCGCTTTTAATTGTGCTGCAAAATAACATTTGAATTAGTGCGGCGCCAGGAAGTGGCAGACACACGATGGCAGGGGGTTGGGGAGGAGGTGGTAAGGCATGTTTGGAGCATGTGGCAAGTGGAGTTATTAGACCAGAGAGTACCGACCACAATGCGGCTTAATGGGCTGTCAGCATGCAAAGGCTGCACGAGTCAAAGACGAAGACGAAGTTGAAGACGAAGACGAAGGTGGAGTTGGCAACGAAGTGGTGTTGCAGTTGCGCGGCTCAAGGACAAGGCATGAAAAACTAATGATATACATGTGTATGAGTGTGTGTGGTGTGTGTGTGTGTGTGTGTGTTTGTGTGTGTGGAATATGAAACAGTAAAGCAACTTTAAGTGCAGCTTCAGTTAAGCAGGCAAGCTCAACTAGCCACGGCAGGGAATAAAGAAAACTTTATGCATTCATAACTATCCCATAACCATATATAATTGTTAAATAAACATTGAAGGACCCTCTCTGGGTGGTTATACTCCCTCCCACTCCCCCCTGTGGCAGCCTTTCAAGGAAGTTGCAACTTCTTCTATTAACTCGCGTAGTTTAGACTGGGAATTTCTCGGAATTTCACTTTGACAAGTCAAGTGGGAGAGTAAAAAAAAGAAAGAAAATATATAGGAAAATGTAAGGAAAATGCAAGGAAAATGTATAGGAATATGTATAGGAAAGAAAAATGTATAAGAGAAAATTTATATTCACAGTTGAGCTTAGCAAAAAAAAGGATGCGCTGCAGAGTCGCCTTAGAAAGCGATACACAGAACACACTCGAGTGCAGCGCCAAGTGGCCCCGATATGAACATAAACCCAGTGAGAGTGTCTAACTGTCTGTCTGCCAAGACACGGGGAAGGGAAAGGGGTACCTGAGGTTGAGGCACTCCAAAAGTTTGTATAGCAAACTCGGAGAGGGAGTGAGCACTGAGGCAGCCTCCAATTTTCTTTGCTTTTTACTCGAGTGGTAAACACATACACACACACACACACACACATAGAGAGAGATAGAAACAAACACACACACACACATGAGGCAACATGGTTAAATAGTGTAGAATACAAATGGGGGCAAGCCAAGCCAAGTCAACATGCACTTGTGGCAGAGCAAAAGAAAAACACAGCGCGCAAGAGAAGAAGAGAGAGAGAGAGAGAGAGAGAGAGAGAGAGGGAGAGAGAGAGGGAGAAAGGGGAGACAGAAATTAAGCTGACAAGCGAGGCATGCAACGTGCTGCTGCTTGTGCTGCACTGTGCAAAACTGAGGAAACTAAGACAAATAACTTAATGCCTTTTCTATTTGCAGTTCAAACAAAGCCGGGCACGACACGGCGGAGAGGAGAGAGAGGCGAGGAGCAGTGGAGCAGCAGGAAGGAAGCGAGGCAGGAAGGCAGGCAGGAGTGGAAGGTGCAGCAAAAGTGCAACAGCTGCACAAAAACCTGGAAACAAAAGTCCAAAAGTCAAAGTAAACACAGACGGAGAGAGACAGACATAGAAACAGAGAGAGAGAGAGAGACAGAGAGAGAAAGAGTGGGAGAGAGGGAGAAAGGAAGCGTGTGGCAGTGGAAGAGGCAGCGTGGAGTGTGCTGGAAGCATGTGTAGTGCAGAGTCCACACGGCAGCTTAAAGTGGCAACAACAGCAGCAGCAGCAGCAGCAGCAGCAGCAGCACCGGAGGCAGCAGCAAGCACAACCGGATAATAAGCATAAGCAGCAGCAACAACAACAATAACAACAACAAGAGCAGTAACAAGCACAGCAACAACAGTGACAACAACAACAATAGAAACCAAATCCGTAACCAAATTCCAATTCGAAGGCGCCACGTGGCAAGTGGCAAGTGGCAAGTGGGAACGCTGTGCAACGCTGTGTGTGTGACGTCACACGCCACTAAGTAGGACACAGACACACACACACACATATACACACATACAGAGAGACTCTTGCAGCATCAGCAGCAGCCACACCATGTCAGCTCATCGCGGGCTCAGCCCCTTCAGCACGCTGACCACCGCGCTGCTTGTGCTCGTCCTGGCGCTGTCGCGTCTCTCCAGCGTCTGCGGCGTCATCGATCGCCTTGTGGTGCAGACCAGCTCTGGCCCGGTGCGCGGTCGTTCGGTGACAGTGCAGGGACGCGAGGTGCATGTCTACACGGGCATACCATATGCGAAGCCGCCCGTTGATGATTTGCGCTTTCGCAAGCCGGTTCCGGCAGAGCCCTGGCACGGTGTACTCGATGCCACACGACTTTCGGCCACCTGCGTTCAAGAGCGGTAAGTAGAAGGGAGTGAGGGAAAAAGGGGGAGGAGAAGAAAGGGAGGGTAAGGGGTGTAGAGTTTGCCATTGCGAGTCGGCGCCTGCAGCTCTGCAGATGTAGTTGACCCAGAATTGAGACCGGCCCCGGATACGCGCGATTTCGTTCTCGTTCTCTCTCTGTGTTGACCTAACTGTTGCCAAATGACGTCATGGCAGCGAACTACGCATGCAACTTGCCAAATGCCGGGCCAACTGGAAGTTGCAACAACACACACACACACATAAAGCTGATAAATATGCTGAGTTTGCTATATGTGTTAATATGCAAGTACTACATATAGTGCAGTTTAACTACTTCCAATTGCAGACAAGAAGGCTTTACGGTTTATTTATTCAACTTGAGTAAAACAAATACTTTTAATACTTGAAGAACTTTAAGAACTGAGGTCAGAATACATATAAAACATATGTGTAGTATTGCTACTTATTATTTAAAGTGTAAGTCAGGATTCACTTAAAGCAGGATTCACTTAATAATAATCTAAATTAATCACACACAAATTTAAAGTATGAACATATTATTGAGATCATGTTAGTATACTGAGAATGTATTCTAGATCATCATATGTTTTGTGGAGATAATACTTTATTGCTTTATTTAAATATTGAAATATATTCGCACAATATCAATCAATTCCCTCGGCTGTCTGAAACGATAATAATGATCTGACGCATCTTCAGCGTTAATCAAATGTCAAATTTTCCAATACTTTTTTTATTTTTCAGAACTGCTTAATACAATCGGAGATAGCTAGGTATTATTATAATTCTGAAAGTGATATACGTTATGAATTGAGTTAGTCCTTAATTCGACTGTCAACACAATTAAATCCACACTTTGAGTAGCCCGTTCCCACGCTGACTATTCGTTTGGTCGATAATTTCTCCATAGCCATGAGAGATAATACTATATACTAACTATATATATATATATTCACTTACATTATATATTATATACTATTGTATAAATAGTAACATCATGGGGAATCTTTTTCGCATTTAAAACTCAATTCAGGATACACCTGCGCATCAAATAGTTCTATAGCATTGTGAATATATCCAATTTGCCAAAGGCAGACACTCAAAGCAATCACACAAAGACATTACAGCGTGTCTCTCTGTGTGTGTGTGTAGATGTATGTGTGTGTCTGTGTTATAACGGAAATTAGACAAATATAGAGATAGAGACAGAGTAAAAATCGCCTTTTCCGGTTGGTTATAAATTACTTTTATGCGAAGTGGCAAAGTTAATTTCAATTGACACGAAACCAAACACACCTACATGAGGGCTGAAGACATACAGACACACACATACACAGACGGACACACATAAAGAAAGAGAGAGAGAGACACACAGTCACAGTGCGTAGCTGGCAGTTTTCATGTTTGTTGTATATCGATTCGTAGGGATTCAACATTTATAGAGCAAATGAATATACATATACACATGCATGTGTATGCGTGTGTATGTGTGCGTGTGTTTGTGTATAAGTTTATGGACTTGTGTGTCCTCGAAAAATACAGCTAGAAGAAATGGCACAGTCAAAGTAAAACAGGCAAATCAGAAGAGAGCAAATAAAAACAAATAACACAGCTGGTTACTTTGTCGTAATTGGCACGAACTAGTTGGAGTAAGGAACGGGATGGGGAAGGGCAGTATAAGGCTGGAGGGTATAGTTTACTGTGGCCAGCTGAGTGACTAATATACCCTGTGATTTGCAGGGCAAACAATTGCACAGAACATCCACTAATCTTTCTCTCTGACACTTTCTAATTCATCTGGCAGCTACGAATACTTTCCTGGCTTCTCTGGCGAGGAGATCTGGAATCCCAATACCAATGTATCAGAGGATTGTCTGTACATAAATGTCTGGGCGCCGGCCAAGGCGCGTCTGCGTCACGGACGCGGTGCCAATGGAGGCAACGGCGAGGTGAGTTACGCACTAACGTTGCTCCCGCTGTTGTTTCCTGTTTCCTTTCATTAATTTCCGTTTCCGTTTCTTTACAGCATGCGGGCAACAAGCAGGCACAGGATACAGAGCATCTAATACACAATGGCAATCCACAGAATACGACCAATGGATTGCCCATCTTGATTTGGATCTATGGAGGCGGCTTCATGACCGGCTCAGCCACATTGGACATTTACAATGCCGATATTATGGCAGCAGTGGGCAATGTGATCGTTGCCTCCTTTCAGTATCGCGTGGGAGCCTTTGGTTTTCTACATTTGGCACCAGAGATGCCGGCAGAGTTTGCCGAGGAGGCGCCTGGCAATGTTGGGCTGTGGGATCAGGCACTGGCCATACGTTGGTTGAAGGATAATGCACACGCCTTTGGTGGCAATCCCGAATGGATGACACTGTTTGGCGAATCGGCTGGCTCCAGTTCGGTAAATGCGCAACTCATGTCCCCGGTAACGAGGGGCGTGGTCAAGCGGGGTATGATGCAGTCGGGCACCATGAATGCACCCTGGAGTCACATGACCTCAGAGAAGGCGGTGGAAATTGGCAAATCCCTGATCAATGATTGCAATTGCAATGCATCCATGCTGAAGGTGCGTATATCTTCTATATCTATCTATATCTTTTCTAATTCCTCTCTTTCATTTTAGACCAATCCAACGCATGTGATGAGCTGCATGCGCGCCGTGGATGCAAAGACAATTTCGGTGCAGCAATGGAACTCGTATTCGGGCATTTTGAGCTTCCCCTCGGCGCCGACCATTGATGGCGCCTTTCTGCCCGCAGATCCCATGACGCTGATGAAGACAGCAGATCTCAAGGATTACGATATACTGATGGGCAATGTGCGGGATGAGGGTGAGTAAGGGAGTACGTGGTGTGGATATTTAAGACTGCCTCTGCAGTGGGGTATGATTTGTGCTGTTGTTGTTGCCTACTTTCGAGCATAAACAAAATTTATTTTACACTGGATTTAGAAATAGAGATATAGGTAGATATAGATATGCTTTATAAAATTCTTAAAAACTTTTTAAATTTTCAGTACAATTTTCAAACGAAAGAAGAATTTTAAATATATCTGTTGCATAATTTTGGGCATAGTTAAACAGTGCTCAGGCTGAAGATAGATTTGCATTGATTTACAGCTATAAATATGATAATTATTACTACAAAAAATTCTCAAAAATGCTTAATATACTCACAAAATATCGGCCAAAATTTTGTGAAATTTTAGAAACTTTTTTATGTACCAAAACCCTAAAAAAATGAATTCAGAAATCTTAAACTTAATGAAGCTTAGTTAGCTTGCATTTGCCTGATCTCTCTTAACTTCCACATAAGTATATCGTTTAAAATGATGTTCTACTGTGTTCAGACATACACAAAGTTGTTGATTTATGCCAGCAACTTTGATCGCATCATGCATTACTTAATTGCGACTTATTCAGCTTTCAATTCCATTATCTTCCTTATCTCTGTCATCTCTTTTTCTCTCAAGTATATTCTTTGTTACTGTATTCTCCATGGTAAAGTGTCAACCAGATAATGCGATAATCATTCAGTTGCAGCAGCCGCAATACGTTCATGCAGTTCATGAAAATAAACTTAATTAGTATCAAAGCGCGCGCAAATCAACTTTATCAAACTTGACTCGAGCTCGACTTGTGGCGTTGGTGGTTTCCACAGTGGCTTTTCTTGTATGCCATATTCATTGCGGGGGGAGGGCTGCTTCCCCAGCCCTGGTATCCTTTGGCCTAACAATAGCCAAACTCAGCTTCTGGCCTAGTTGTATCGTATCCCCCGTTTATCTTTCTCCTCTTCCGTCTTGCCCTCCTTCCTCTGCATTGTTGCAGTTTTATTTTTGGCATCGCCACGCTGACGCTGACGTCAGCAGTGTGCCAAATTTTGTAGCTACAGCCAAGCTACATGCTTCATGTTGTTCTATACCAAAGACCCCCCCTTCCCCGCCTGCCTGTCCCCCTCTATTGCCGCCTCTGCTTATTGCTGTCAGCTTTGTTGCAGCTTGCGCTGCATCCATTTGTGATTTTATTACTTTTTGTAGCAAACTACGAATAGTTTTTCCTTCTCTCTCTCAACTTGTTGTTGTTGTGCGCAAGCATTTCATTGTTGTCGTTTTATGGGCAAGGGCATAGCAGCTTACACAGTAGCCTTTCAAATTTGACTGAGCATTAATGCACTCGCCGCACTTTGTCGAGTTGTGCGCTTATTTTAATGCTTTATTGCTTGGGGCGGCAGTTCGGGAGAGGCAGCAGGGAGTAGAAGAGGGGGGTATATTTGGCTGTGGCTTATATAAATTTTACTTTTGCCTGGCAGCCTCACAAAAATGCACTTTGTTTAATGGCCACGGGCTTTGTGCCTCACAGCTCCAGGCTCCCCCAAGCCGGCGGCCACAAATCACGGCGTGGCTTTAAGTTTCCACCAGCAAGGAAAAATTTGTCAACGCAACGCGCGTCGGGGCACGCGGGTGCCCAAAGCGCGCTCAACTGTGCAGCGCGGCGTCATAAATTATTTAAATATATACCGCGAGGCAAGCGTGGCTGATGCTGCTGCTGCTGCCAGTGGCGCAACTCGAAATAGCCACAGCGTGTTGCGTTGCTGTTGGTGCACCCACTAAATAATGGCTGCAGCTGATGGGGGGATTAAATGAGTCATTGCACATGGCCAGCGGGAGGGAGAGAGAAAGAGAGGATTGGAGAGAGAGAGGGCAAGTTAAAGTGCAAGCAATTCTTTAATTATGCAATTCATTTAAAAGGTTTCGAAACAAAGACTTGAGCTGTAAATAAATGAATTGTGTGTTGAATTTGCGCGCATAACAGAAGCTTTCTTCAAGTGCAGTAAATTTTTAATTGCACTCCATGCGGAGAAGTATGCAACACTTTTTGATTGCTGATTTGTGTGCAATTTGAGAGGGCAAGAAATATCTTGACATATTTCAATTGCAAATCAATAAATAACTTGGGTTTTTATTTATTTATTAAATTTCTACAATATTCAACTTCATTTCTGGGTACTAAGGCAGATCTTTTTTTTTTTTTTATATTTCTTCTTTTTATTAAGTTATGCGGGGAAAATCCAATATCCCCTTTGTGACCTTTTTATCTATTAGTTCAGGCCATTTGGGCGCGCCGGCTAACTATAGTTAGCGTTATCAACATATTTAAAACTAATTATAAAAGAATATAACCTAATAACCTACAAACCTAGTAACAATAAAAGATAACAATACAATTAACAATTAAATTAAAACAATGAGTATGTCAGCATCTGAGAATAAGATCCCTCGGTTTGCGTCACAAAGGCGGATCGTAAATTGAATTTCGATTGCAAAAAAAAAAAAAAAATGTTTCATATTCCATAGAGAAATTTGTTTTAAGCTCCTTGCTTATTTTTAACTGCAAAGAAATGAAAGAAATATTCTCCTCGACTGATTGCAAGTTAAAAAGAAAAACCAATTTGCAGTTATATCGAAATTGCAATCAAAAATAACAAAAATGCAGTTACAATTCACTCTGGCACTCTAAAGTATGCTTCAATTTGTTGGCACTCTTTTTATGCATGAACTGATGAGGTTCAGTTTATGCTGTTTTCTTGCGAAAACCCACCAGCAAGTTCTATATTAAATAGGCAACTAGCAACACATATTTCCTTATAGAGAATGACATATACATATGTACATACAGGCATACGTATACATATGTATTAATAGTTTCTTTCACACAGACACACACCTTCAAGCTAGACATCTGCACCTCATTAAGTATTTTCTACAGATTTCATTTCATTTCAAAAACTTGTACACAATTTATGTAAATTGTTTGTGTGTGTGTGATTTTCAGAAAATTTTCGCTCATGCTGAAAAGTATGCTATGTTTATTAACGCTGCCAACTGTGCTAGTTGCCGCTGCCGGACAGACAGACAGCTTCAGCCTGCGGCCTGCGGCGTCGGCTGCTGCGTTTCCCATAATTTATCGCGTCCGCGTTTGTGTGTTGTCTTCGTCGCCTCTGCGTACGTCTGTGTGTCTGTGTATGTGTTCGTGTAACGGTAATGCTAACGCTTTGTGTGCATTGTGTTCGTTCGCGCTATTCGTGCCATGCCGCGCGCCACTTAAAAAATTTCCGTTGCTTCGCTTTCTCTCTCATGCTTTCTTCCTTCTTCGTGCTTTCTTTTCGCGAACCTTACACTAGCAGCAGCAGCCACAGCTGTGTGTAAATGTCGTTCTGTATGTGTGTATGTTGGTGTGGGTTTTGTTTTCGTATAACAGATTCTCGTGCGCTTTGTGTGCTTTCATTTTTCTTGTTGCCATTGCCGTTGCTGCTTCGTCATTTCCAGGCGGCTGGCACGCAGCGTAACACAAACACCAACGCAAATACACACACACATACACATACATACAGTGAAACTGGCAGTGACACACATGCTCGGGGCACTGGCTCAGCGCTACAGACACGTGCGCTTTTCTGCTCACTTTCACTCATTGCTTGCAGCTGCTGCCTTTTTCTCTCATTCTCTCTCTCGCTCGCTCTCTTACTCTTGCCTCCTCTCTCCTTTGCCCTCTCTTTGGCCTGCTTGTTTTTGTTTTTGCTGCAGATTACAGCCAGTGGCGCTGCTGCTGCTTCTGCTGCTGTGCTTCTTCTTTTAGCCAAGGTGTGCGTGCCCACAAGGCAACCACAACGATGGGATATAACTGTTTCTGTATATAAATATATATATATATATATATATACATATATATATATATATGTATGTGTATGTGGATGTGAATATGTCTATGTATTTATGCGTGTATGCGTGTGTGAGTTCAAGGTCATCTAGCATTTGAAACAACACACAATAGATTACAATGCGCCGTGCACAAACAACGCAACGAAACATCTTCATTTTGTTTTTGTCGATTTCGCTGTCGGCTTGAAAATTTTTGAAGTAGCTGAAGCCGAAGACGACTTTAACATAAGCTCGATGAGTACTTGAGAGTTTTGGCAAATAAGAAGCACAAGTAAAAGCTAGACAAGCTAGACAAGAGTATCTATTGTGCTTGTCAATACGCCTGGAGGATGAAATGTGTGTAAGTTACTTTCATGTGGTATACTTTTGAGCTGAGGGGAATTTAGGAAAGCAACCTGTGAATTAAATGATAATAATAAAACATAAAATAATAATTATAATATTTTTAATAATAGTAACAAAATAGTAAATAGTAATAGTAAAAAAACAAATTTGGTTTTCATTTTTTTAAAATATTAATCATTCTTGTACTGTTATATTTAGTTAAATAATCACTCTACGTGCTTCTAGTTAATCTATGCAGTTGCTGCCTATTTATAGTAATTTAAACATCGCGTTAAGCTGCTTTACATACCCTATGCGGAAACTTCTTGCTCACAGGCTTTCCATTTAATAACGAAATAAGCCGCGATTTAAAAGTGTTGCCTACTCTTAAGCGCAGCGGGAAATTGGTCTTTACATTATTTCACTTGCCCAGTACAAAAAATGCATTTTCTGTGCAAAGTTAAAGAATTTCCCTTGAATGTAATTTGATTTGCCCTGTCATGTCATGTCATTTCATCAATTTCGCACCACTGTGCACGCACACTTGGCTTAATTAATTGCAATTTGCACAGTAATTTTCCAGTTTAAATAGCAATTGCCCAAAGCGTTGCTTGACACTTTGAAGCGAGCTCAAAGCGAATTTTGAGTGCATTTCACAGCTTTTATAATTTTCAGTTAATCTATTTACACTCGTGTGTGTGTGTGTGTGTGGGGGTGGGTGCGTGTGTGTCTGTATGTGTTTGCGTGATATTTAAATTGAATTCGGCTCATGTTTTCGCATAATTTTTGCGGCTTTAAGCGAATTAAATCAAACATCAACGAAAATTGGCTACACTGAGTTGGGTTTGCCAGGCACGAGGGCTGGCACATATTATGCTGCCACACACACGTTAACCCACACACACGTAAACACACACACACATACACACATAGATACTTGTAGCTATTGGCAGTTGCCATTGTTGTTGCTGGTTGTGCCTCATAGACAGCAATTATGGCTCGTTAGTGTGTTCGTATTTGAAGTGTGCAGCAGACAATGCCAGCAGCAACAGCAACAGCAACAATAACAATGTCAGTTACAACAGCAACAACAACAACCACAACAACAACAATAGTAACAGCAACAACTAGAACAACAGGCCGCTTGACAAGTGCCATAAAAATTAAGTTAATAAAAGGCAACGAGAGATGCTTTGTTCTTGTCCCCATTGTTGTTGTTGCTGTTGTTGTTTACCCTTTGCACCCACACGCTGTTGTTGTTGTTACTGTGGTTGTTGTTACTGTGGTTGTTGTCTGTTGTTTTGGTTAATGCAGCGTTCGGTGTCCTTGGCACGGCTCGTTGATTGTGCCCCCTTTTTGGAATCTGCTGGTGTTAATTGTTTTTGTACTAAGGGAGGGGGATGGAGCAGGGGAAGGGGCTGGGCCAGGGGCACTCATGTAACTGACATATACTTACTCCGTTGTGGTTTCTCTCTCTACTATTGCAGGCACCTACTTTTTGCTGTACGATTTCATCGATTACTTTGATAAGGACGATGCAACCGCATTGCCGCGTGACAAATATCTCGAGATTATGAACAATATCTTCGGAAAGGCAACGCAGGCGGAACGTGAGGCCATCATATTCCAGGTAAATACCGCGTTGCACAACACTCTCACACACACGCACACACCGCACACATTATAACGTTGCAACTGACACGTGTCGCAACCAATTGCAGCCCAAAGTGCGTCAGCAGTTTTCGCTTCAACTGCGCTGCGTCTGTTGTCAGTAGCTGCGGAAGCAGTTGATGATGCTGCAACTAACGCACTGCACAGTAGGCCAAAGTAGTTAGAAAACTCTCCCCCGCCCCGCCTACACTACTGCAGACCCTACCTCGTTATAAACGAGTTAAATGCGACGTCAATTCGATGCAATTGCATTGCGCAAATTTATTCAATTTATCATTTTATTGGTCCTGCGGGAAACGCAATTGCATTAAGGCTGCCTTTTTTTTTACATTTGCATGGTTATTGCGTGCAAAAGGGGATGTGGGAGGGAGGAGAACTGTAAAGCGCAATATTGATTGCTAGGCATTATAGGGCAGGCATTACTGTGGTCAAAGGAATACACTGAAATAACTGGAATGCGTACAATGGAGTTACTTTTATTATTTATTTATATTATAATAGTTATTCTTTATTGTATGGAGGGAGCTGAAAATATTTGCAGTTTTATTGACAGTCATGAACAGTGCAAACAATCAGTCTGTGCAGCTAAGGGCACATTCCACATTAACAACTTTATTATAGTACCTAAAATCAGACCAACGATAGAAGGGATATAAAATACTCCCAGAATATTGAAACTCCATACTTAACTACAATAAATATTAGGACAAATGGTAGGACAAGTTAAATATTTTCCATTTAGAGAGAGGTAAAGTATTGCGAGATCTTAAAACAGTCCATAAAACCAAACTATCTGTGTTGTGCTTTACGAACTTTATAGTAACATAACTTAGGCTGATAAAAGACAGAATAACAGAACAGTAGATGGAATAATAAAACCAGAAATTAAACTAATAAACTGTTGATAAACATTACCATACAACCATAGATAGATCTATAGAACTATCTATCTACTGATAGAACGATAGAACCAAATATGTAACTATAGAACAATTAAAAGAACCATTGAACTTCATTATAGTTTCTTTGAGGTTTTAGATGAGATTTAGAATATAATATCAGTGGTACAGAAGTGCTTTAATATATTCCAAAACTTACTTAAATGAGAATATATAGAAGTTCATTTAACAAATGCTAAGAACAAACTCAAACCAGTTTTAAATATATTTTTAATACAATATTTAAAAGTCTTAAATATAATAAAAGATACTTTAATAATGATTATCTATACTCTTAAAATCATATTTGATGCATTTTCAAGTAATCAATACTATATTAAACTTTTATATATCATATTAAATCTCCTCTCTCTCTCTCTCTCTCTTGCAGTACACCAGCTGGGAGGGTAATCCAGGCTACGAGAATCAGCATCAAATTGGACGTGCGGTGGGCGATCACTTCTTCACGTGCCCCACCAATGAGTACGCACAGGCGTTGGCCGAGCGAGGCGCCTCTGTGCACTACTATTACTTTACACACGTGAGTAGAAGTCCCCTTCTATGGAATGAGCAAATGAGGAGGGGAGCAGGGGAGGTACTTAGCAGATAGGACACTTTCACCGGCCAGGCGAAATCGCAGAAATCGTTAACTATTTAAACGTTCTTTGACGCGTAAGTCGGCGCTGAACGGCGCGCGTATGGTCAATCGAAATGCGGTCAAATGGGGCGCCATAGGCAAATGCACACAGACACATATTCGTACACACACACACACAGACACTCACACACACACAGTCACCTGTGTAAAAGGTATAAAAACTGAAAGCGTATGTAGCAAGGTGCAATTTGTTTGTCATTAAAATTGCACACAAGGCTAATGGCGAGTCGGGCCGCACCTCGTCCAGGCCTGGCCAAGTCGAGTTGAGCCTAAGTGGCAACAACAACAACAACAAGTGCAACAACTACAACAGCTGCAGTAACTGCAACAACAAGCGCAACTGCAGCTCAAAATGTCAACACGACGTGGTGCATTATTAATGTCTAGCGGATGGTTGGGATCCCAAAGCATACTAGTTAAAAGCCAGGAAAGTGAATGAAACAGAAGAGAAAAGAGGGGAGAAGGAAAAAAGCAAAACAGTAAATGCAAAATGAAAACCGAAGCAAGCAGAGTGCAATGTCATGCGGCGTAGATTGGCGTGAAGCGTGAAGCAGTCTTTGCAAATAGCGGGCGCTGATTTTACTGTAGTTTGTGATTTAATACGACGCTTAGCTACACTAAGGTGCTCTATAAGGTGAAATTGGTTTATAAATTGGCAAAAAAATATTGCGGTGTTGAAACTCTTGTCAAAGAAAGACTCTTTCTAGGCTGAACACAGAGAAAAAGTTAAGCGAACTCTCTCTACAACTCTAGTTAAAGGAAGTCTTCTTGAAGTCTGAAGGTAGTGAAAGATTTTAACCATAGAAAAGGGACTAAAAGTTTTCAAAACTGTTTTTTGAAGGATTCAGACATCAAGTGACTCTTGAATAACTCTAGATATATATAGACTCTTTTGAGACTCTGGCAAGAGAATGAGTCTTCTCTTCACTCAAGTGAGATAAAGACTTCTTCAATAAAGGTTCTAGACATTGAAAGACTCTGTTCAGACTGTAGAGTCTAGACAAGCCTTCTTTTAAGACTCTGTACAGAGAATGATTCTTCTCTTCATTCTAGCAAGATAAAAACTCCTTCAAGAATCCAGAAACTGGGCAGAGAAAGGCTCTTTAAAGACTCAAGATGAATAATGAGTTTTCTTTTTTTTAACTCTAGTATGAGGAAGAGTCATTTTAGACCCTAAGCAGAGCAGAAGTTATAGACAGAGTAAGACTCCTTTAAGACTTTAGACACAGAAAGAACTTTTTAGGACTCTATACAGCGAACGAGCCTTCTCTTCAATCAGATAATATTGTGACTCTTTGCAGAATCTTAAGAGTCTAGACAGAGAAATACTCTTTTCATATTCTAGACACCGTAAGTGTTTGTTTCGACTACAGAGAATCACTCTAGCCAGACAAAGAGTCTTTTCTTTAGATCTTATCTTCTTCGCAATTTACTCAATACATATTTCAGTATATTTTCGAAAGTTTCCTGACAGAAAAACCATTCAAAATTCATATCTTCATTATTATATTGTAAGCTAAGAAGAACTTTTATTTCAAATAATATTGCTTCATAAAAAAATAAACTACTGGAGCTGAAATCAAAGTAAGATTCTACCAACAAGGAGTCTAGTCTATCCCACTTTATCAACAGATTCCACTGTATTTCTTCGACAACAGTTCCAATTTAAATCGATTGGTAGCTTGATACAAAGAGAGAGAGAGAGAGAGAGAGAGAGGGAGAATTGTCTTTCTCCGTCTCTTCTCTTCTGTGGTCTTAACTTTTGCTCTTTTTCTAAGACAAACTTCCATTTCAATCGAGTGCTTCGTGTGCTGGCACTATACAGTAGTTAGGGGCCACAGATACTTGTAGTTATATGGGCATATTCCGCCCCCACGTTGGCAATCAATATGATTACACCTTACGCGGTGACACCTTGGCAAGTAGTTGTCGCTGTCTTTGACTTGACAAACTACAACAACAACAGCAGCAACAACAACTCGAAGTCATGCTGCCTTTGCCCTGGCAACCTTGGCCGCCATAATTATGGTAACAAAAAGTTTCGCTCAATACACACACCCATAAAAGCGCGCACACACACACAGGCACACTCAGAGACTCACACACACACACGCACACATGCACGGAGACACGTATACACACGTAGCACACACAGGGCACAAGGACAGCGCCAATTAAACTACACGCACTGCCTACAATCGCCCCAGCAGACTGTCCTGCGACAGAGGCCTGGGGGCCTGCTTGCCTAGCTGGGCTGCCTGGGCCCGGGACACAACCGGGCCATGTCCGGCATATCCGGCATAGGTAGGTGCATGAGGGAAGGGGAGGGGGGCGTAGGGAGGTGCACAGGGCTAGGGGGCAGAAGGCACGCTCTGCCTAATGAAACTTCAATTTACGAGGTCACGGCCTGTGTACGGCCTGCACGTGTGGGGCATAATTTGAGTTGGTTATTTGGTTATTTGGCTGCTGCCTGTACTGCCTGTGCTGCTTCTGCTGTCTCTGCTGCAGTCCTAATGATTAACAAATACAAAATACACATACGCCGTGTGCGCCCTATTGATTTTTCTTTTCCTTTGCTGTGTGTTCGTCTTCTGCTTGTGCTTCTGCTTCTGCTTCGAGCTGCTGCTTATGTTGTCAATCTTCTGCTTTGGCTTTTGTCTCTTGTCTTTTGTCTTTCCTTTTTCCCTGCGTAAATCTTAATAAGTAATTACGACTGACAGACGATATTAAGTCGTTGGCATTGCTATCGTGTCGCTCGAGATATATGTGTAGGGTATATAGACAGCACACACACACACACACACACACACACACACACACACACACACACACACACACACACACACAGACACGGACAGGCATTTACCCCTACCTATATACAGATATAGTATTTATTGTGGTCACGACAAATTGAAGTTTGGAAAAATCAATAATACGCATACGCCATGTGCGCCGCGCTCGTCTTGAGGTCAATGTTAATAAAGAACTTGCACTGACTGCGGCTTGTTAAGTCATTTAGCAGCAGTGCCTGATGTTGTTGTTGCTGCTGCTGTTGTTGTAGCTCTTGTTATTATGCCCCACACACGAACATGGAGCAAGAGTGCGTGTGAAAAGTTAACGTACGCGCAGCTCGTTGCATTGTTTGTAGTAAGTTGACGCGTAACTTACACTAAACAACCAGATTGAAGAACACAATCTGCTAGAAAATGAGCAGCGAAGTTTCTGAGACGTTGCTGTGATAAGGTTTTGTTGGAGAAGATTCTAAAAGAGTGTTAAATAGTAAAAGGTGTTGGAGAAGATTTTGAAAGAGTGTTGAATAGTAAAAAGTGCTCCGAGTTAGTTTGGAACTTTCTTTTTATCAATTACCTTACACTACCCTATAAGTTGCAGGATTTTAGATAATTATGTTAGTCAGTAAGGGCTTTTCAACATGTTGCAGAACGAGTTTCCTTATTTGAAGCAACTTCAGCTCAAAAAATTTTCAGCTTTTGAATGTTTTCCCAAATCATTTGTAGCATAAAATTTGAAGGCGTAACTTTTTTGATTAGCTTCAACATTTGTTTGCGAAATAACTTTTAATTTGTTGACCTGTGTTGCATAGAACAGCAGCAGCAGCAGCATAAAGAGGAGAAGGGGAGCCGGAGGGGGAGCTGTGCAGGTAGGGACAGTAAATAGCTGGGATTGCCAGTTGGCGGGGTCCGAAATGAAAAGCAAATGAAATTAGTTTTAATTACAGCCTTCAAGTTGCTGCAACAAAACTCGTAACTCATTTTGCCTATAAACGCAGGGCTGGGTAGGAAGATAGAGGAGGGGGAGTCAGGGAAGAAGAAAGCAAAGGCAGCAGGCAATGGCAAGGTCAAGCATCACAAATGGGGGTCGTCAGTGCCAGGATTGTCTATTTCCATGGCTGACCACCCAACCCCTCTCCTGGCTTCCCACCGCGTTGCCACTTGACAGCTTCAGCTGCAACGGGAACGTGCAACGTGCTTGGCACTTAAATAAGTTTTGATACTCAACTCGGCGAGGCGCGCGCGGCAATGGCATTTCTTATTATTGCCAATTTCGTGTCCGAGTCCTCTGCTTAAATCAAAAGGGAAGAAAAATAGGAGGAATAAAATATTGAGCAGATTCTACTTGGCGCTGGGATACCCTATGAATCAGGTTGGGATATTTAAGTGAATATATAAAGGTCTAACTTAGATATTATGCTTTTATAAGTCTCTCTTCTTTCTATAGCATTGCCATTTTATATAGTACAATCAATTTGTTTAAAAAACTTTATCTTCATCAAGAAGAAACTTCTTCATAATTAAAGTGCTCTCCTCCCAAAGGGTATCAAAAACTTTTATTCATCATAAGGTGTGCGTTAAGGGTCTGCCTAGCTGTGTGTGTGTGTGTTTATGTGTGTGTGCGTGTGTCTGTGAGTGTCCGAGTGTTTGTGTAGCTTGAGGGCAGCGCAATGGCGCATAAATTTTCAAGAGCTCATTCAAATTGTGTGCAGACAACATTATCCTCGGCATAGTCCAGGAATATACCCAGGCAGATATCCTGGCTGCAATTCATTAAGTGACTCGGCCAATTGGCTGCCAGGTTGCAGTTTCAGCTTTCATCTGCCAAATTGCTTAAGTGGACAGCTTCTTGTAGTGCGCACAGTGGGCAAAGGTACAAGTTTAACTAGTTGTTTAATTGTATAAGGCAGAAACTCAAGACATTTTGTAAGACTTTGCAGTTTTTAAGTTTAATTTGCTGTTCTTAGCTTCATCTACGACCTCCTTATAAGAATATCTGTACTAAACAAGAACGTTTGCTGAACTTTGTCAAAACTGATTACTTATTACTGATTACTGATTAATAATATCGGTTGAAAATTTAGCTAAAAACTCTGTTAAAACCTTCGACCATTGACCATGGTCTACAAACAGACAGAAGGAGGCGTTGCAGACCCCATTAAGAAAACATTCTTGCTCAGGATCACTAGTTAAGTCACCGTCGGTCTGTCTATCTGTCGGTCTGTCTGTCCGTCTGTATGACCGTCGAGATCTCAATTATTATAATAGCTAGAGACACAAAATTTAGCATTTAGGGTCATACAATTTGTGTCCAGATCAAGTTTATTTCAAACTTTGTAACCCACGCCTACCGCCCACGCAAATCAGCATTTTACGATTATTTACCAAACTATTCAAGATATAACATTCTGCTCTGAAATATAAATAGATAGCTTTTTAGCCATTAAATTCTCCACCCCACTGTGCAGTCAAGAGACGTTCATCACAGGGCATTCCCGTTGGCCAAATTGCTGTGTTTAGCTACTTTTGTGGCTGCTCTTGTTATTTGTGTTGTTGTTGTCTGCTGCCTGCTGCTCTTGCGGCAATTGTGGTTTGTGGTTAATGAAGAAATTATGTGAGTTGTCATGGTCGGAGCACGGTCCGATTCCGTCCACGTCCATCTTCCGTTTGCCAGCTCTCTACTAATAATATCCTAATGAATATATGCCCCTGTCCGCTACTGACACACACACAGATGTGAATACACTCACTCGTGCAGTCACTCGTATTCGTGCACACTCGTAACAGTCGCCATATGCCAAGTTCGAAGCCAGAAGTGCTTGCAGCCAGGCAAACATTTGTTATTTATTCATTTCCTGGCGCTTTTTTTCGCCTCTTTCGGTTCGCTTCTTTTTCGCTTTTCGGTTTTTTCGTTTTTTTTTTTGGCGCCACGCGACATGCTGCGACAATATTTACAATTTGCGGAGCGCGCGCGAGCGAGGAGAAATCAAATAAATAAATAAAAAGGGTGGATGTTTATCTGCATAATTTCTGGCTAAGTTTACGACAATGCCGCCATCTCTCTGTCCCCATCTCTTCTCTGACTGTCTCTCTCTCTCTCTCTGTCTCTGTCTCTCTCTGTTTTTATAGCGCACCAGCACATCGCTGTGGGGCGAGTGGATGGGCGTGCTGCACGGCGATGAGATTGAGTACTTCTTCGGGCAGCCGCTGAACACATCTCTGCAATATCGACCTGTGGAGCGTGAGCTGGGCAAGCGTATGCTCAACTCAGTCATTGAGTTTGCCAAGACGGGGTAAGCTTTCACCAACAGCTTTAAAGCGTTAAGCTCTTGTCCAAGCTCTGCCATAAAAGCTTAGCAAGTAACTGCACCACATTTTTTTATAGCAAACTAATGAGCTTTCTTTTTACACAGCAATCCCGCACAAGATGGCGAGGAATGGCCAAACTTTTCGAAAGAGGATCCCGTGTATTATATTTTCAGCACGGACGATAAGATTGAGAAATTGGCACGTGGCCCATTGGCAGCACGTTGCTACTTCTGGAATGATTACTTGCCGAAAGTCAGAAGTTGGGCAGGTGAGTAACCGAAATGATATACGAGAGAGCTTCCTCAAGTACCTTCTTTATATTGTAATATATATATTTGTGTATATTCTACAATTGCTTTGTGGGAATTCCAAGTGCGAGTGTCTTTTAACACTTTTGCTTCCTTTTGTACACACTTAACACAAATAACACATACATGGAGCATTAACGACACACTCCTCTAACTGACAATTAGCCACACCTCGAACAGAAATACAACGCACAAAGCAGATGCCTCTGTTTGTCGTCTAATCTCCTTACTTGATCTCGTACATACCCTGTACAATATGTGTAGACAATACGGAATGTTGCTGAGAAAAAATGTTTTTCTATGTTACTTGGACTGAGCAAGATTTTATACAATTCTTTAGCGCCTTCTGCTTTATCTCAATATCTTAGTTTTTTATTTTTCTCTGTTGCTTAAAAATATATCAAATATATGAAGAATTTTCAATTTATTTGATGTATAATGAAAATTATGCTAAGTTATCTGTGCGTTTCCCACTTGAAAATATAAAATGTTTATTGATAAGGTGAGTAGGGCTGATAAGTTAAGGTTATGCTACATTAAGTTGAGGTTAGGTAAGGCTAGACATGTTAAAGTAAGGTTATGTGATAAAGAGTTTATGTTAGGTAAGGTAAGGTTAGCTAAAGTAGGGTTATGTTACATCAGGTTTAGGTTAGGTAAGTTAAAGTGAGGTTATGTTTCATTGCGATGAGGTTAGGCAAGATTAAGTTAGGTTATGTTACAAAAAGTTGAGGTTAGGTCAGATTAAACAAGTTAAAGTGAAGTTATACTTCATTTTGATTAGGTTAGATTAGTTCAAGTGAGGTTATATTACATTGAGTTAAGGTTAGAAAAGTTAAAGTGTGGTAACATTACATTGAGTTGAGGTTAGATAAGGTTAGGTCAGTTAAAGTGAGGGAATGGAACATTAACTTGAGATTAGGTAAGGTTAGGTTAATGTGAGGTTATGTTACGCATATTTGACTATCAAATAACCGTAACAAATCTTGATAATTATTTCAGACTTCTGATTTGAATTAAATGAAAACAGTTAGCTGTTGTCTTCATATCTTCAAGATTGTTATAAATTATATCTAAAGAGAAAGTCTTATGTAGATAGTAAGATATAGAGGCTTACTAAGCACACTACTGAGTATTTTCACGTCTCTCACACTGCCTTTGGCACATTCTCACACGCCTCAACTGGTGCCTTCTGGTGGTATGGCACGAAGATCGCGTGTCAATTAGCCTGACAATTCGTAAGTTGTTCTTCCCGAACAACGAACACGCTCCATTTGCAACGGCAACCGATCGGACGAGACAGACGGAAACTACAGTTATTACAGAGTGTCCAATATGCAGCACCGAAAGTGCCTTTTGCTTGGACTGGCTTAGTGACAAGTGAGATGAGTCACCTCATCATCGGTCGCATTTTATGGTGACTGGTGAAAGATTTTTATAGTTTTTCTTCTTATTGCTAATGTTGTTGTTAATTTTAATTTATTGCATTTATGCGTAGCAACGTGCGCAATTTTATTTATTGCCTTGTCTGTATTTTAAAATGTGCTCATCAATCAGTGAAATGAGTTTCAGTTTTGAGCTTCGTTTCAATTTCGAGTCGTTCGCTCTTCAGATCTGAATGCCGGTTGACTAACTGACCAAGTGACAGCCCTGACAATATGGACAGTGTGGACAGACAGTGGACAGTGGACAGCAGTGAACGATGGATAGCGGACGAGTGACCGAAAAAGAAATTTAAATAATACATATACGATGGAATGGACCATGCATATGCATGGGCCGTGACAATGATAAATCAAGACTGCGACTAAATAAAGCATACATATACTACAGAGATATCTCGAACAGAGCAAAACAAACTCAAACAGATACATAAAGATTACTCGTTAATATTGTGCCACAGTGTACGCTCGCGTGAGTGAATATCACGTGCAGCTTGTCAGTTTGTTGCACCGGGAAGCACAAGTATTTGGTGGGAATTTAAAAGATACGAGATCTAACACATAAAGAAGTGAGGGAAACGGAGTTCAAGCAGTGACAATGGGAGTTAAGGGAAGCTTCTATAATACTTACGTGTACTTGTAGCCTGATGATGGTTAGAAGTTAAGAAAGTAAATTCTAGAACTCTCTTTAGGTAATGAGAATACATTTTTGTATAAGGAAAAGTTTTATGTTTTGTATTTCAACTTGTGGAAATTTCTTAACAGTGAATCAAGTCAAATTTTTGAAATGTCTCATTACATACGAAAATGATTCGTGTGCATCTTCTCTAAAACTTATTATAACTCTATTCAAGTAGTTCTGGAGAAGCAACTACATGAGACACTCATTAGGTTATAGCCCAAACTGTATTTCTGATCCAAATGAAATATTAAAATAGAAAGAAGAGATAAATTCAACTTAATTTCAATTAATCAAGCATTTTTCCTTAGAAATCTAATCAATGTTATAAAAATATGCATTATTTCTAAGAAGTCTTCTCAATTTCTTATAAATTTGCATTATTCCTAACAAATCTCAATTTGCTATAAATTTGCATTTTTTTAGAAATATTCCTTATCTTTTCAAGAGTAAATGCAACAATTTTAATAGCGATTACTGCAATTTTTCCGGATCTATAAAAAAATTAAACACCAAGTTTTTAATTGAGATTGAGGAGCTTCGAAAAAATCTTAAATGAGATCTTAAATGTACAGCCAATTAACTTTGAAATGTCTATAAAAACGATCACGTTTTGTAACTGATTAAGCTGCTCATCTGATCGAGCTTCTTATTATTATGTTACATTTATTGTTTAGTTCTTTTTGGGTACCCTTTATGCAGTGCACCCTGTACTTGTGCTAGTAATGGTGGGCGTAAGCGGGCTGTAAAAGTTTTACTTAAGCGACTCCATTAAAATGCGTGGACAAGTTTTATGGTGTCAGGTGAAAGATGACTCTGAATTGTCCGCGCAGTCGCTGTCGCTGTCGCCGTCGACTGTGCTGTCGGCGCCGCAGTGACTGTTGTAGCTGGCAACGGTCAGTGGTCGCGCCACGATGTCTGGTATGGTCTGGTAGTTCGGGCTCCGTTTCAACTGATACAAAAGAGAATTAGTGTTTCACAAATTAATAAAACTTAATTTATGCTAATTTCGAGTGAGTGTGTCTCTACACTTCTCTACATCTTCTTCTTCTTCTCCTCCTTCCTCTTCTTCATTCGTTTTCTTAGTTGATTTTGGCTTTGGCTTGTTTGATTTTACATAAAAAGCGAGGGAACGAACGAAGCGATCGATCGAGTATGCAAATTTCTCGATATCTGGCCGATTGCCCCCGATAGACTCCCCTCGGCGCGCATGGGGGATGGGGAATGGGTTTGGCAGCAGCAGCAGCACAGGCAGCACCGTCAGCAACTGTATTGTTGATCCCTTGGCTACGATTGTAACTCTGGCAGATTACACGGCCCGATCGACGTCAGTTCGACAGAAAAAAGAACCTTCGATTTGGTGACGTTGTTCGGGGAGGAGAGACGAGCGAGAGAGCTAGTTGACCGGTTCCCGGTTCCTTTGGTTAATTAATTAATTTGCATTTTGATGCTGTTTTTGATACAACTGATCAAAGCGTAACCAAACCCAAGCTCAGGCAAGCCAAGCCAAGCCGAGTCAAGTCACCAGCAACACGCGCCTCATTTGGCTATAATGAGCATTTAAAATTTCACCAAAAACGTCAGCGTGCTATTTGTGCTAATCCATTAAAACGAGAACTGGTCCCCCCCCCCTGGTCCGGCCTGCTCCATCGTCCTGAACCCGAGCGGGTCGGGGCTGGGCCCGGCTGGACTGGGCTGGGTTGCGCTGGGCCAGACTGGCTGGCACCGTGCATAATCAGATTATTATTATCGCCAGCCATTTCAAGTGTCAAGAGACAGGCAGAGTCACAGCCACAGTCACAACTAAAAGATACAACAGTTGTTGCATGGGAAAGAGGTATGGGAAGGCAGGGGGAGGGCAGGATGAGGAAGAGTCAGCCCGATTGCCAGGCATGTCATAACTCACGCGCACGCGTGAATGCCCCGTTTGCCCGCGAGACTGTGTTGCCATACGAGCAAAGAAATAAAGTATCTTTGTCTCTCTGTCTCTCTGTATCTTTGTATCTTTTGCATTTGTATGGCATTAGGCTATTGTATATACATGTTTGTACATGGATACACATGGCCTTTTCTCTTCGTGCTGCCCTGCGCTGCGGTTTCGTTTTGTTTTCTTGATTTGCGCCGTTTTTAGCGACACGTGTTTCAAATGTTCACTTTGTTTGATTTTTGATTTGTTGCTGTTGTTGTTATTATAGTTAGTGTTGTTGTTGTTTTCTTTGATTTTTTATTTAACGCTTGCTGGCTTGTGCCAATTTATTTGTTGATTATCTGTGCATATAATCTACGATTTGGTCAGCCTTTTAAATTCAAATTAGCGGGCATTAAATGCACGCGACACGGCCACAGATACAACCGAACAAACGCAGATACATTTGCTCATTTTTTTAATTTATGTTGCCAAATTGGTGTGGAAACCAAGATAACATAAACTAACTTATCCCTAACTTAACATTAGCTTGCTTTTATTATTTGAAAACCGAAAGCAAACCTGCACATGCACTTTATGTATAATCGTATCTTTAAGTCACTAAATGTATCTGGAACTGGAGAGGATCGTAACTTTAAGTCTTTAATTTAACTGGAACTAGAGAGGAGAAAGATGTCGGCCGACATTATAGAAAAACAAGTTTTTTTTATCTTTATATTTATATGTGTATTTAAGAAGAAATAAATACTATTTAAAGAGCAAACTGAGTTGGTTCCCCCCTTTCCTAACGAGTTTGCCGTCTCTCTATGTTCTTGTATATACATAAGTATATCTCTATATATATATCTATATATGTATATATCTGGTATGTAGTTAGAGGGCAAGCTGAGTTCTTTTGTGCTGAACTGAAATTCGATCAGTTTCTGTGTGTCAGTTTGAAAGTTATTGTTATTACTATACGATATATAATATACTATATACGATGTTGACGAGAACAAGTTTGCAATGTATTAGCGAGTCGCTCATAAATTTTAATCAAAAAAAAAGAAAGAATTATAATGCGAACCACACAGACAAATTGCTAGGATTTTTAGTTAAGGTAAGTTCGCGTAAAGTTTCGTTTTTTTGATTTCGAATGCACCAAAAACCGCACCAAAAATAATGCTTTCATTTAAATTATTATTTTCTAAATTGGCATCAATTTGCAATTGCTTATCAAGTAGTAAAACGTATGCAAAAAAAAAACAAGAGAAAAATCAAAGTGGAGGAAATGAAAATTATAATTTTCTTTTTTGCTTGAAAGTAGACGGAGGACACCGTGAGAGAATTTGTCGGAAGCAGCAGCAAGCTACTGCAATTAACATACTACATGTATTATCCACATACTTACTTAAATCCATATGATCATTCAAGTCAAATCATAACCCTTTTTTCTAGCTTTTGGTATTGCTGTTCAGTTTGTTAATCGAATATTTTCTCTTCTCTCACGACTTCTTTCAAGGCTTAGGCTGCGATGGCAACTCCGGTAGTGCTTCCATAATGCCCAGAATTGAGCTGATGCTGGGACTTGGACTGGTGCTGTACGTGCTCGGCGCCGTGTTAAGGATCAAGCGAGTTTTCTAAAAGAAATTCTTCGGCAGTGTAAGCAGCACAGCACAACAACAACAACAACAACAACAGCAACAACAACCACAACACACATACGGCACACAGACGACAAACCTATATTATATTTAGATTGTGAATGTGAATGAATATAAAAATGAAACAAAAATGAAATCGATGAAACTGTAGAGCACAGCAAATTATGCAGAATTGTGAAGAGAATGGATAGAGAGCTGGAAGAGAGAGTTGAGTTTTAATTCGCATTGTATCGGAATTGGAGGATATTGATAATTGTGCCAGGCTTTTGTAGACTTGGCTGAAACCCAGCTGAAACATTTGTACATGAATTTAGTGTTGCACGCACCCTGCACGCACACGACGAGAGGCAGTACGCATACGCATAGTACGCATAGGTAATTGTAGTTGTAGTTGTTGCAAGCAAGTAGGGAACATCTGCGAAACGGGCTAACGATAGATCGCTCAATTGATCGATTAATGGGGAAAACGGCATCTTTTTGCACTCGGCTTGCCACACATATCAGGCGAGAAGTTCTGCTGCCTTTGGCGGCGAATCAATGTGCGCCCGAAATACTTCGGCGTGCCTTGTTTTATTTACACATACACAGAGAGACACATACACTGGCACACCCACACAGAGAGATACTTTTGTAGAACGCCGCAAATTGCTTTATTTGTATGAAATTGGCCCAAATTGAACCCAAGGCCCAAGAAAACCAAGAAACTGTTTGAAACAAAATCAATCAAGAAAATTTGAATAAACAATTTATTTGTCATGCCAGCCAAAGAAGGGCATTCCAAAATTGTAAATCTCGCTCAGACGACGATGATGATTATGATTACGACAAATACTCGTAAGAGTCCAAGTCTGCCCTCCCTCCCAAACGATCGAATTGGAAGTCGAGTAAAGCGATTTAACTTTGCTTTTATTTTACTTGTTTTATTTTTGTTTTATTGCTACAAAATCCCGTTTGAACTTGGCCAGATGAATTGGTTTCACATTTGACATTTTGTGGAATGTTCCAATCAGTTTTTCGATCGGTTTTGTGTGTTTTTTCTTATGACGAAAATGAATTAAATTTGGAAAAATAGAAATCGAAATAAAAATATAAAAATTGTATTGTTGAAAGCATGTGACAGTTTTATTGAGCACAAATGTAAACCAGTAAAAAAATTACTTACAAATTTTGTAACGATGAGAAGACGAATCCGAGAACTTGTCGATGAATAAGAAGATACAGAAAGTTTGTAGACAACGTAATGAACAACATTTAAATGGCAAAACATATCAGTATATATACATTATATGGATACAAAAGAAACAAAAATATATACATATACATATATAAATATATATATAGTGTAATGATAATACATATATATGTATGTACATGTATTGTTGTATTTGTACTAAACGTTTTACAAATTGGCTTAGTGAGAAAGAAAAAAGAATAAATAAGAAAATAACTTAAAGTTTTATACACATAGCAAAATTGGAACCAGAAAATTATGAAATAAAAATACAAAAACAAATGTGCTGTATATTAATGTTTGGTATGTCTATATCTATAAATGAATATTCGATAATAATATTTACTATAATGATTACAATAATAATCAAGAAACAATTGTCAAAAAACATCTAGTTCGGTGTACGTACGTGGGGCAGACTAACTCGAAGATAATTAGAATCGTAACTCTTAAGGGCATATCAGTACATCTCGAATACCCAATCACACTGATATTAACTAAGTTATTTTTATTGAAAACCAGATAACTTATGATTATAATGACGCACTCATCGCAGGCACACACAAAGTAAAAAGTATTGGACTTATAAAGAACAAACGAACAATTAATTCAAAGCAGAAGAATGAGTATGAGACAGACAAAGAGGAACAGTAACTGTTTCTTGCATGACATTGATTAATATATACTTATATGATTATATACATATATTTCCACACACACGTACAAGTATATGATATGATATGATATATTGTTTTAGCCCTAAGTACATATGTATGTGTATGTAATTGTGGTCATGCCTATTTGAGCGATGTTCGCTTTCAACTGTAGCAACTAGGGACAATTCAATGTGAAATCTAACTTAACAGATAATGAAATATTTAGGACTCTTAGCTATATAATATCTTTATCAGGTTGGCTTAACCAAGGACACTTCCTGGCACAATAAATCGAAGGAATCGCAAATCGGTCGATCGCATCGAGCATTCTTCGTCGAACCAACCTGCCAAGAAAATCTGGACTCGCACGTAGCTTTTAAGCTTGAAAATTGAGAATAATATAATAGTGTATATCTGTTATCTTCTGACACACAACTAACATAATACTAACTAATACTACTATGTACTACTAGAACACCAAGGACATGCAACGAGATAGTAAAGCTCACTTATGAACTCCATACTTATTACGATACAATGATTAGTTAAGCTAACCCAAGATCACAAATCGATTCGTACTCATACATATATTTAATAAAACTAATAAAGGCACATGATAATGATGAAGAACTCATTCCTAATTTACCAATTATATATCAATCGATTCAATTACTTTTGAGAACTAACAAAAAATGCAAGAAAACGCAAAAAAACACTAAATGGAAACGTTTGTAATAACTTAAACGATTTTTAAATATATGTGAACATTTATATTTTTATACCATGCAAGGCAAGCTGCAATTAAAGACAACTGCATTCAAATACTTATAAAGAAGGCGATGAAGAATTGTATTACATAAACATTTTTTACTGCGTGTGGCGAGAGTTGCAAATAAAAATATACAAAAAAACAAAGAAGAAAAAGAAATGAAAAACTCGTTGACTCCAAACATGAATTAGCTTTAAAAACGAATTAAAGAATGAGATACCTATCCCTTGACCTTAACCACAACCTAAACTCCTTGGCCCATTCTGCTAGAGACTTACATTCCCATTGTACTCACTGTGCTACCAGGCAAAGTCTTTTCGCGCAGTGTAGTTGCTCCCAGCAAATGCTGCAGTTACTCAGGGCCGAATCGTAGTACCCTTCAGGTAGACCTCCAATACCAGGGCATTGTTTCTGGCACCTTTGGCTCCTGCAGTATTTGCTTGGCCTCCCCAAATTCCTCTCCCTTCTCACAACTAGGGCGCATAGCTATTAGGTACATTTATATGAGAAATTAAGGAATTTACTGTGTATTATGCCTTTTGCCTTTTTGGAAAACTAAGTAAACAATTTAAGCAGAAATAAATTACTATTTAAATGTTGTCTGCGATTTCTTTTATGTTTTCTGATATGTTTCAATCTTTTGGCATTTTCGTTTTTTTGATTTTCTTTAGTTCTACCTTATCTTTCTATGACTACCATATATCCATTGGATTCCTCTTCTGAGAAATATATACTTTGTCATTTTGCATGGTTTTCGGCTCAAGCCAAAGAATTGACAATATAATATTTCGCCTTAGGAGCAAAAGAGATAACGAACGAGAGAATAAAATTTCAAGTGTTATGCTTATAGATCTAAATTTTTATATACACACAGTCGCAAACACACACACAATTACATACAATGAAATGCATCTACATGCATTCATTCTGCGAAAAAGAAAGTGAATATTTAATTTGGCATTTTAGATTTTCTGTTGCCGTTCTTCCAAAGCCCAATGATATATCGATGCATACATAGTTCATAGAGAAGAGCACTCCAAGAAGAAAATATATCCACTGTGTGCTTTTGATATTGTAGTCTGCTATTTGTAAAAGAATTTATATATATACAGTATATACAGCTAATAGATACTTATACGCTAGAATATACACGAACACACACTCATATATGGATAACAATATTCCATGTACTGGAGAATAAGCGAATATTACGATGATAATGCGGTCACATCCCGACAGATACTCTCCAAAACATTTCATAGCAAATCTGCCCCCCGCTCTCCCCTTGAATTAGTTAAGCGTCTGTATAGGAAAATATATAAATAGAAATAAACGATATTTACGTTTTTGGGTTTTTACACAGAGAACAAACAAAACGTAAACCGAACCCAAGTTTTCCTTTCGGTTCATTGCGAATTAAGAGAAACAAATAAGAGAGAAAAAGAAAATCGAAAAACAAAGAAACGTTACTAATTATGTATATCAGCTACGACATCTGATAATAAAGAAAATCGCAGTTCTAGATGGTAGACGACAAAGTGTACAATGAATGTTAAACGTTGATTTGCGATCAATGCAGATAAATAATCGAAAAATACTCAAAATACACTATAAAAGATAAATAAAATACCACACAAAATACCACACAATGTTAAAAGCCAAGCACAGAAATGCATTTGAAGATTAAACATACCAAATACTTATACAAGAACAAGACAACATACTCACAAACTATATACATACATAAAAAATATCAGATCGATAAGGTGACAAAAATTAAAAAAAAAAAAAAAAAAAATACCAATTACTTAACGTATGTTAAACGCATGTTTGGTCAAGTTTAAGCACGGTTTTTTTAAGTGTAAAAATCAAATACATATCAATATATGGCCTATTGTTTATTTAGTTTACTTACGAGTATTAAAATACTAAAAAGATAAACGGAGAAAATAAAAAAAAAAACCAAAAAATACTTAGCTGCAAGTGTAAGGCTCTGATTTACGACTTTTTAAGTAGGCAATTTGTAAAATTTAAGACACAATGACACAAATGTAACTGTAGCATTTGCCGTTGTGTGACAGTGTTGCAAAAGGAAAAACAGAAAACAGAAAACAAAAACAAATTGTGGTTAAATATGTGTTCTTACTTGTTAGTGGTAATAAAAGCCAAAAAACCAAATAAACCAAGCATAATGCATAACGAATAATGAATACTGAATAATGCATAAAGTATATACTAATAATTATAATTATAATAATACCTATAACTAACTATGTTGTGTCAACATTCACGACCTAAGCGAAACTGTAGCTTTTAATCATGCCAAGCATTTCGATATGATTTTAATTTACTGCGATTATGAAATTTTGTTCTCTTGGGTTTCCACATACACACACACAGAGACACCTACAAGGCTTTTTTTCGAGAGTAGTAGTTGCCACTAAAAAGATAATACTTCATTCGTTTCTTGATCTATTGCAAAGTTTAACACGAATAACAAATGAAGAACCTCTCAATCAACTTAAATTTTTAGATAAAATCAAACGAGTAAACTAGATTGAAATTACCAACAAGATACAGATATATATACACACATCTACAGCTAGATATGCATAAGTTTAATACACATACATATAGTAAATACACACACACATATATATATATATATATATATATATATATATATATATATATATATATATACATAGTATATATGGCAGCTCCAATGATTTGTTTCGAGTATCTTTTGTGCGGCGCTTCAGTGTTCAGCGAAATTGTATTTGTATTCGTGTAAGTTAAGACCGTTATGAAATGCATTTGTTTATGTATGTGTCTATAGCCGATTGGAAAGCCGACGATGCAGTTAATCATGACTTACAATTGCAATTATAATTATTATTGTCGCAGAGATTACTTTAAATTTAATGGGAATAGAAACCACACAAACACATACAGACATACTGATACAACACACACACACTCACACAGACACACACACACACACACACACACACTCACACGTGCATAATTAATTATTGTTCTAAGGTATAAACAATGTATACACAGATACATAAATACAAAATTATGTCATGAGCATACAAAAAGTAGGGATCATTTTACTGAATATATATATATATATATATACATATATATATTACTAAATACTATATGTAATCTAAAAGGAAAACAAAAGGAAAACTCGAAAACCAATTCAGCTACATAATAAATGGAAATAGTTAAAATAAATAAACCAATCAAGAACAATTGCTAAATTAAATACGATTTGCTATAATTCAACCAGAAGAAAGAATGAAACCAAAATGAGAACTACCAATAACTGTAAACAATTAAAGGTAAATCTAAAAAACAAAAAACAAAAAAAAGAAAAGAAAATGAACAAAATCTAAGTGAAATTATATTATACGAATATATTGTATATCGAAACAAGATGAAAGTAAGTCAAATAAAAAACTTATGTATCATGTATTAAACAATTAATCGTTGTTTTACTTTATGAATTACTTTGGCAGAGGCTTTAAATATTTATTTGGTTTTTTAAGGATAAAATACAAGTATCCGATAGCCTTTCCTGTGTATTAAAACATTCTTAAAGTGCCTGCTACCTTATGCCGTTTCTATTTAAATGGAATCTGTTCAAAGTGCGCCTTAAATATGACACTCTCTTAATGCTTTGTATGGCATGCACTATTCATGAATAACTCATCAGTAAATTACAGGAAGCTCGCAGAACAACAAGTTGATTAGCTTGCTTTATTGGCTGCTAATTGCAAGTCGACTGCAATATTACATGGAATCGAATACAGAGATGCAAAGGCAATGGCAAAAGCAAAAGCTGAAATGATAAACACCAAATAAAATCGCTTATTTATGGCTAAGCTCGGGCGCATTTGCGAAGCGTTGACTACGCCATTTACTATGCACATTAATTTATGCGCATTCAACAGCTTCCGTATGGAGATGCCGTATGCAGAGTGTCTCCCCTCAATAAGCCCCAATTAATCAAAGAGACTTTAAAGTGGAAAAGCACCTTAGTGCGAGACCCTCTCTCTGTGGGCAACCCTACCCTAGCAGCCCGTTGAAAGGCGATTCAAAGTCAACCAGGAAATTTGTCATTTTGTTTTTGCAATTCGGTGAGTCGTAAAACCTGGTCGGGATTTGCGGAATGTTGGGTTAAATAGATGCAGTTTCCATTTTCATTAGGGGTTGCTCAGCGACGACTCTGTAAAATGAAATAAATGTAAATTACGCGCACTTAGCATTCACTGCAGCGCAGTCATCGTCGCACAGGTTGCCTTGTCATTTTATTTCAGCATATAAAAGAGCCTAATCCCTGGCATATCAAATAAACTTTATGTTCTTTACACTCTCCCCTCGCTTTCTCTCTCTCTCTCTTACTCTAAATATATATCTTTTCTTGCAGAATTTGCGCTGCAGATAACACAAGTGGCTGCCTCGGCGTACGTCTATCTGCGAGCCTGGCTTATAAGCGGCTGAGAACGGCACTTAGGAAACATTCGAGATAACTATACATTATACATAATATCTTTTCAACCTAAATAGAAGTACATGATAGCGGGTTTTTTCTCTTAATGATCATTTATAACATGTCAGAGAGTGTGTCAAATATCAGGGACACAGAAGAAATTGATCCATAAGGCTTTGAAAACTGTTCTTCCGTAATATTATGAAGTTGAAAACTTAAAAAACTTAAGAACTATCAACTTATTTGACAGCACAATAAGAAGTTCACACATATTGGTTTCTAAGGATACAAACAAATACTAAGTGTTTAACACAACATATCCCAATAGTACATTCTACGACACTCTCTGACAACATTACACTTCCGCATAACTGTGAACATAAACACTTCTAGAAAACACTTCCAAACTTAACGCAACACAAAGTCTGAACATGAGAATAGAATAACTCGCAGCAATTGGAATCTGAGAGACAAGACGTGGTGCCTTCAAAGGGGCCAGCGACAATAAGCAGCAGGGCTATATAGGCTATAAGAAGTGGTTAAAAGCGACATTCAATGTGCTAATATACTAAGATTATATCGAATTTAAGATTGAGTCAAGTCGAGTCCTTGGGTCGACTGAAGGCTGAACGAGTCGAGTTGGGAGCTGAGTGCTGGACACCCTCACAACCATAAAACAAACCATACTCGTACCTACTATATACAATATACATGCATAATATAAACCTAGAAGTTAACCAAGTAGTTGAGTGTAAAAAATGATATATATGCTTCATTAAAAGTGCAAAACTCTTAACAAGATCAACAAATGATTTGTGCTTTTAATAGACTCGAAAGTCCCAAATTAAGACTAGTATTTCCGTTTCTAGCCGGTTCCACTTGGTTTTTAATTGAAGCGCAGACAATCTTAAGATAATCTTGCGATCAAATAAGTTGGATATATAACGATTTACACGTGAAAGGCTGCATGAAAGAGCAGCAGAGATGCAGAGTAGCCTTCAACTTGACACATGAATAATTTCAGCTGCTTAAAGACCAAAAGCAAATCGAATCGAATCGAGTCGAATAAACCCCGACAGTCAGTCGTAACCCCGCCAGCTAAACATCGTTCTGGCCCGTTCATGTTCATTGACCCACCATTAAAATAATGACAGCCAGACAAACCGTCAGCGTCTGAGAGTCTCTATATCATGATGCAGAAAACCTTTAGTCAAATCAAATACGGCGAAAATATAAAATCAAAATCGAAAGAGAAATAATAATAATAAACAGATGAACATAAAACAAGTGAGAGCTCTGAAGTTGTGATACATGTATCGGCTTGATGTTACCCAGTACTGGAGCAATGAAGGAGGTAATTTAATAATTTATATTATCATCTATTGTGGGTTCTATTTACAATTACATAGTACAAGTTGTTGAGAGTTACTGCAATAAAGATTTAAGATAATGGATTTTAAAACGAAGTGATCATATAAGGTAAATTTCCAGTTATTTGTAAAATAATATACCCCACTTTAACCTCTAACTAGAGAGCTCGCAGTCACAGCAAGAACTTACTTTTTATTTACTTAGACAAATGAGCCAGCGTTCGTCGGAGACAACCAGTCACCAGTTGTCGTATATCTTTGGATCTCCTCTTTTCGGGGGATTGTGGCAAAAAGCAGCTTCTCTATCTCGACAATAGAACCTGTTTCCAATTATTGTTTCTTCTTGTTTGATTTTTTTCTTTGAATTTCAGCCAGGGCTTTCGCCGTGTCGTCCAGTCACACCGCTGTGGGCTGCAACTGGGTTGGGATCTATCTACTAACTTTGGGCTCTGACTTGGGGACACTAAATCTGGCGAATGTTCAATTTTTAAATGCCAACATTTGTGCTTTCGTTGTTCCCCGCGCTTTTTTGAAGTTTTTAGTATCAATTAACATATTCGATATGACCGGATGATGTTTTATGGCAGCCCCCAAATAGCAGCACCGTAGCAGCCACAGGCACAGTGGTGCCAGGCTGACCAAACCAGTGTGGCGCTCAGGTGTCAAATGTGCCACGCTACAAAGAAATCGCGCTACGCTCTTACCAATTAGCAACCAAATCTCCGAGAACAATAAACAGCGAATGCGAATTTCAATTCAAATTTGAATTTTAATTCGAATTGCACAATATTTTTTTTTTTTTATTATTTTCTAATTTTATTTGAGTTTCCATTTATGAGCGTACTAATGATTACACTTTATGAATGAGCCATAGATTGTAGTTGAAAGCAAACACTTTGCCGAGAATAATGAGTAATTCGTTAATTTTATTCGCAGGCTAAACCCAACGCGTAAGTCGGCAGAGATTCGCGTGAAATCGCCAATAAAAGTCGTACTTATATTTTGAGTAAATATTATTGTCAAAGCTCTCCTACGAATTGGCTTGACTAATCTATTGTGGCGGTAAAATCCAAGTTCAATGGAATTGTTTATCTCCGAAATTTCCTTCTCTTACCTCCTCATTCCTCTCTTTCTCTCTCTTCAATTCGCTCACACGCGCTGTCGCACCCACACGCCGTGCAGGCGTTTGCGCGTTTCTGGGTCAATATTAACGTTAATAGGCTGTTTCTCAAGTGGGTGACAGAGTTCGGTCTATATGGGGCTGTGGGTCTGGCCAAATACAGAGCACATCGGCACATCGGCTCTGTATGACTTGATTCATTGCCAAGTTCGTTGGCACTTGGCTAAGGTCGCTCTGGCTATAAGTATTTGGTCCAACAAATCAATCCGTTGGCCATGCTGCGCTGGGCTCTGATACACATTGCGCGGCCCAAGGTCGATCTTTATCTGTTTCGGGCGTTGACAAAATCGTTTGTTGCCCCTCAAGCAAAATTAAATATTGCGACTTTGACCCTGCCCCCAAGTGCGATACGTACGCGAAGCTTCCGTTGTGTCAGCAAGTGCGAATCAATAGTGTTTTGTTATTATCTTAGATACGAGTACAAATAATGGCCTCAAGAGTAGTTGAAGAACTGGTAGCAGGTGAAGTACCTACTTAAGTGTGCGGCACTAGAAGATGAGAGATTGCCTTAAGCCGAGTTATTGACAGCTTCTTATCAATATTCGGCTTAATTGACATGCGCTTGGGTTGGATTCCAAGAAAATAAGTGTGGACTGAAATTTTTTTGGATTTCCCCTCTAATTAATTGTGTAGACCCAATTCAAATCATTTATAATTCCAAAACTTCATTGAGAGAATCCCACAAATGTTTTCGTATATACAACGTAAAACAGCCCTCAATACACGCTGTTCCACAGTGTGCAGCCGGCTTCTATAACAAGTTTTCGTGTATCAAGTGTTTCTTAGAACATCGTGACAAACTTATTATCATAGTTGATAAGGGTGTCATGGCGATAAATTGTGTTATGTTTCATAGTTGTTCCTTCTTGTTGCTGTGAACCGAAATGAACCAAACTACAAGTTAATTATACAGACAGAAAATATCACATAAAGAACAAGAAGCAAACCTGTTACTTCGAAAATATCAATTAAAAACATATAGAAGACCCCTTAAACTATATATATTCCACACCAGCATCAACAGCCGAGTCGATATAGCCGTGTTCGTCTGTTCGTCTGTCCGTCTGTCTGTCTGTCTGTCTATATGTCTGTCCGTCTGTATGAATGCATAGATCTCAAAAACTATCAGTTCTAGGGCTACCAAATTTAGTGTTAACATGTGTTATTATCTTACGCAGAACAGAATCATTTGATATTATGCCCACGCCCACTTCCGCCCCCGTAAATCAATAAAAAACGAATTCTACGCGTAACTTTAATGCCAGATAGTACGGTAACCACAATTGCTATAAACAGCCAAAAGATTTCTGAAAATTTGGTTGCGATCAGATAATTAAGATAGAAGTTATTTAGGAAATTCTAAATATGTACTGATTTCAAAGCGCCTCCCTGAAAGTATGCAACAGAAAATACTCAAAACAGAAATTATATTTTAAAGTAATCGTTTTTGTTCGTAGTGTAGCGGGTATATCATAATTAAGCACACTCGACAGTAGTTTTCGTGCTTGTTTTTGTACAATTTTAGTTAGTAATATGTATGTGTGTGTAGATTGTATAGTAAATACTTTTCACAGAGGACGCAGAGTCGGAGTACGCTTTCTCTTGCTTAGATTGTCAATTAGAAGTATTACCCCTACAATACTGAAACCTGTCAAATATGAAAGGACTTTCCAATACTCATTCGTAGGTGGCTCGAAGTTAGGATCTACTACTGGGGCGTCTCTAACTAGAACAGCTCTTTGCTTTGAATTCACATTGCTGCTGCGTGAATCTTTAATACTGCGTACTTTCTGATATCGCATTTCCGTCTGGTTCTTCCTCCAATTGCGATGCATATTTTGATGCACATGACTCATCTCAATGGGGGGCACCACAAATAACTTTGCTTTCGATCGAAAGTCGTACTGATTACGCGAGGCCCGTTTGTATAGCACTTGGTATGCCTCACAGACCTTTACAAACTGCTCCGGATCACTTGTACTATTGTTGCCATCTGGATGGTATTTCTTTGATAGTTCGATATACGCTCTTTTTATTTCCGATCCACTGCAATTTCTGGGCACCTTCAGTACATCATAATAGCTCTTGATGGAGCTCAATATCGGATTGCTGTACCTCGATTCATACGTTGCCATACAGCGCAACGTCTGCATCGATCCACTTTTCAGGTGTTTTAACATCTTGTTATTGAAAATCAAAAACCGCTGAAAACTAACAATTTTGTATTGTGTTGTGTATTTGTTTTCGGACAAAGACAAAATAACAAATTTAATTTAAACAATACTTGATAATCTGAGTGGCAATATCTTAATTTTTTATTTACCAGACGTAAAACATTGGGTAACTAAGTAATACAAATATTCAATTCAAAGTAAGTTTTAGGTTTCATACTTAACTTTCTTGATATAACTTACTTGTATTCTGTATATATATCTGGATCTGATAAAAATATAATTTTACAATGTCTAATGCAAATGATTCTTCTTTAGTATTCTTTTGAGATCTATTCTATGTAACTTCTTTCTATCATTCTTTTGTTTTGGGTATGTGAGTTTCGCGTTTCTTTTTCAATGATTTCATATCTATTAAATGCGATCGAAATGCGTTGGAACTTCCGCAGAGCTTAGTCGAAGCGTGACCTTTCCTCTCTCGAGCTTATCTACAATCTAGTTAGATGAGCAGCCAGATAATGGATAGATGTATGCGTGTATTTTGACTGAGTTATGCTATATTATTATCATTATTTCGGGTATTAAATAGACCGAACAGTGGCAACGATTGCCAGTTCTAAGTTCCCCGTTCTCAGTCTCAGTCTCAAGGCGAGCGACTTCCAAGCGTGTCGACTATCAATAGATGGTGAAGTGAAGAAGGGGAGAAGGAGAAGAATAGGAGGAGAGGCTGGTGAAACCGTTAGTCAGGCGGTAATAATAGTTTGTTAATTTGTGTATTATTTATTATTATTCAGCTCTCTGCTGTTTGTTTATCTTTTCCGCCTGGCAGCATTTGATAAATTATGCGTAGCATCTGCGCTTTGATTAAGTTGTTCGGCCTGTTGCAAGAATACCAGTTCGCAGATACAGCTACAGATACATATACAGCTACAGCTACAGCCACAGATACTGTAAGCTGTACAGTAAGCTGTGCCGATGTATCTTCCGATAGCCAATGCCCAAATGCCACATAAATCAATATCAGCGCAGCGAAATTCAATTCTCAGATCTCAAAAGTGAGATTCGGACTCCCAAGCTCCCCCAAGAGCACTCCCCACTCCGCATACACTCCCCGTTTCTCTCTTTTCTGAGATCCCATGGCGCATGCGCAGCAGTTGCGGTGCGATAAAGAGCGTTGAAATTATGTTCTGTCGCCCGATGGAACCACTGAATAAATACATACAGTGAACTCGGCCATAATGAAGCCTACTAAAAAGCAGAATCAGCTCAGCAAGGCGCAAAAAACATGAATAAGACTGCGAGAAAAAAAACAACTCAAAATTTATTGAACGTTGACGGCTTTTTAATGAAAATCACTGGCTACCAAAAGCGAATTAATGAAGGTGTGCGAGCTGCTCCAGGTACGACGATAACTGTGTGTGTGTGTGCCAGTATGAGTGTTTGTCTGTGTGCGTGTGTGTGTGGACATGTGGAGCCCGTGCACAAGTTGGTTTGCTTTCTGTGCCGGCTAAGTTCAAAAAAGCAACAAATCGAATACATTTCATATCGTCCCTCATATCAATAATATGCTAACTATATCTCGATATATATCTTATATCATTCGAGTGTGTGTGTTGCGTGTGTATACATATGTCATTCGCAGATTGATCAGCATATGAATTAATTTAGCATAAGAATCAAAACGTTTCTCTAATGAAAATTGTTTGTTTTATGGCCGTTCATTCATTCATTCAAACATTCATGTTCAACATGGCTTATTCGTTTGATTTTCAACTGATTTTCGAACGATTTCGGTTTGTCTTTTTTGGTCATTTTGTTATTTTATTGGTTAATCGCTTAAACACTTGGCAAGTGTGAGGCAGGCAGGCAGGCCAGTTAAATTCACTTTTTATTGCACGGGCTTGGGTATTTATAACAATATATAACGAATTCATTTCGCGACGATATCGATTCAATATTCAATATATGTTCTCCTAGCCTACTATACATACATATGCATGTTATGTATGTGTGTGTGCTGGCAATTCCGATTGCGCGAGTATGTTTCCGACATACTGAAACTGATTCAGATTCGAATTGGGTTTCGGCTTTGGGCTTTGGGTTTGCCTCAATTTGTTAATGGTTCACTCTCACGCGCTACAACAACAACAACAACAGGTACAACAACACTACGACCTACAACAATACGATAAATAACAACAACAAGAATAACAACTGAAACTTCAAACCGTATGACATTTTAATTATGTTGCTGTCAAATTGTTGTTGTTGCTGCTGTTGTTCCAACGTTGACGCTGGCCGCGACTGCGACTGCGACGGGTCTCAATTGTAATTAATAATATTTAATAACAGTCGTTGGCATCGCTGCCGCTGTCGCCGTCGCCGTCGCCGGCGCCGTTGCCGTTGCCGTCGACGTCAAGTGCAAAGATTGAAATGTTATGGAAATGTTTTGTCATCGCATCAACTGGAGACGGAGATGCCTCGCAGTCACATTCGATTCACAGCGCACGATAACTGTGAATGACAGTCGCTGCGAGTAGTTAATTGCCAGCGATCTACATTAATTGCTCAAAATTAACTGACGATGATCTAATTTATATTATCATTTCAATAAGATATATTTTTATGCATATAAAAAGAGTTTAGACAAGTATTGCAGTATTATTTGAAGATTATATGGGGTGTTTCATATAGTAAACTGTAGAATATACATATGTTATATGCGTTTAAGCTGATAAGTGAATTTCTCATGGCATTTTAATTGGAGAAAGTGAGAGAGATTTACAAATCTAACAATCAGTTTACCAACAAATTATGAAAATGAAAATGTAAACATATTTTCTACTAACTTTTAATATATTATATTTAACGATATTCGTTTTAACTCAATTAGTACTTGAAGCAAAGTTAGTTTATATATTTTAAAATATCCATACAGAGGCTATATTCATTTGGCCAGGAGTTTGCAACGCACCTTAGAAAACGTCTCCGACCCTTTAAAGTATATAAATATATTCTGAATCAGCATCAACCTGGGAGTCGAGCTTGCCATTTCTGTGTGTCTGTTTGTCTGTCTGTTGTCTGTCTTTTCTCTGTCTGTTTGTGTGTCTGTCTGTCCGTGTCTCTGTCTGTCCGTCTTTCTTTCCGTCCGTCTGTCTTTCCGTCGGTCTGTCTATTGCAAGCCAAATAAGTCACATAGTTTTAAAACTATCTTAATGAAACTTGGCACACATGCTTCTTTTTACTGCACGCTATAAATAAGTCGGAACAAGACTGTATCGGACCCATATATCATATAGCTGCCATACCGATCAATTTATAATATGCCTATAAAATGTCATCACTTTAAGTTCCTAATCTTCCAATCTATTGGACAACATACATATCTACATATCTCGTTGTCACTATATGCACTCTTGCTATTCTTGTTTACAAAATAGTTAAATGATTTTCCTCAGCTTGTTGTTGTTGCGCATCACTGAAATGAAAACAAGCCGCTTTGGTGGGTGTGGGTCAGTTGCGCTGTATTTGCTGGAAGATTGATGGCGCCGGAAGTGCAACGAGACTGACAGAGTGTGTTGCTGGCGCTGGTGAGGCAGGGGCGTGGCAGGTCAACGGGGGTAACGAGGATGCGCCATCGTTTTGACTGACACTGATGTGGCCACTTGGCAGTGCAGCCCCTGAACACCCCCAACACGAAAGTCGTTAACCGTCACCAGTTACCAGTTACACACTGTCCTCCGTCCTCACCCCACCTGCCACCCGCATGGCAATCAATGGCAATGCAAGTGTTGATAAATGACAATATTCTAGTTCCGCAAACTGATGTTGCCGATAAACAAAAGTGTGCAAATATTTTCTCAATCGGCAAATCGACTGATTAGAGAATTTATCAGCAGAGGCGACCTCGTTGTAACATCAAATGGAAATATTGTGTTTCCGTCGACCCTGTAGATAGTATGTGGGGTGTAGTAGGCTGACAAACTAAACTATCAAGTTGAATGTGTTTAAACTGGAACAGTTTGCATGGTTTAAAAGGAAAGTTGAGTCAGCTCAATGTGAAACTGAGTCAGTTAACCGGAAAAACGGGATGAAATCTGCAATCCTCGATTGAATATCAATTGACTCGTTCATTGGAAATTGTGGTGGGGTGCGTCATTGGTCAGATTTGCAGACAGTTTCCGCAACTCGAAGATAAATCGATAATAAATGGATGTGGCAAATGATCTGAGGCTTGACAGGATTGCAATGTAAACAAGTTTTTGTTCTTTTCGCTTCCGTTACTCGGGCCACATGTAGCAACTAAAAAGAACAAACGAATAAGCGAATGAATAACTGAGACTGAGCTGAGCGACTGTCTGAGTGAGTGTTGAATGCTGAGTGCTGCCTCAGGTGGGTGGGCAAGTGAATACAAATTGAACAGCACGCGCAGTCCAACAAAGACTTAAATTGAGTCATAAAACGGCACAAAGTAAACGACAACACACGCAGATGCTGAGTTAAATGAGGTGCTGATGCTTTATGCATACCCTGTAAGTGTAAAAGTTATTTGAAGTAGGAAACAGGCAAAAGCGAACTTTGTACAAATTCCACTTTAAACTCACAGCAAAGATTCACTTACTGTATCTTGATCAATTTTATCTTGAATCTTGAGCACCTGTTGACTAAAGATCATGAAATTTGGTACAAAACTCAACAAACTCCTTATGTAGCGCAGTGTTGTGTCTATTTATGCATATCAGAAGAAACAACTGTCATAAACAAGTATAGCCAGGTCAGCTTGAACTGTTCAACAGGGTATCTATTAGCACAGCACTTCGCTTGCAATCCAGCTAAACATGCGTACAATTGTAGACACTCTCAGACGCAGATGACGATGCTCAGTTGCAGATACAAAGATACAAATGTAGCTACAGCTAAAGCTGAAGATTGAGATTGACCAGCTGAGTAAGACAGAAAGAGACAGAGACAGAGAGGGAGGGTAGAGCTCAGACCGGACAGGCGCCGCCAGCGAAGGCCAATAATGTTTGTTTAAATTTTTGCTTTAGCTGCATGTATTACGTGTATGTCTGTGTCTGTGTGCGTATGCGTATTGTTTAAGCGCAAATAAAACGTAATGAAGTGGATGGTTAAGTAGGAAATGTAAACTAGCAAAACAGAAAGAAAACAAAAGCAGAAACAGGCAAGCAAAACAACTGACAAAAACAACTGAGAAATAAAGCAGAAGAAGAAGGCAGCAAGAGGCACACGGTGGAAGAAGGGGGAAGACGGGGGCAAGGCGCATACAGTCGGTGATCATCTAGATGTTTATTTCATATTTCTGTAGAGCACAATTTTTAATATTTATGTAGTTTATGTGAAATAAAATAAATCAGCAACGCAGCTAAGACGTCACAGGCAGCCCCAGTAACGATCCCCAATCCCTGCCCTGCCTTATTCATCTCCGACTGCCACTGCAGGTCTCTGTCTTGAGGGTCTCTGGCAGTGCAAACGTCATGTGTGGCATGAAAACCAGTTGCACAGTTGTCCAGTGTTGCCCCCGCTGCCCAAGTGGGTCGACGGAACCCCTTCGTTGTCTCTGGAAGCCAATCGGCGCAATCGTTTGTACTTGTTAATGGCTTTGTACGCGTAATTATTTTGCCAAGAAGCCGCGTTTCGCGAAGCGGAAACCCAAACCTGGTCCAATTTTCAGCGCGTATCCCCCCTTACGCATATTCCCCCCTCCCCCCGCAGTTGAAGTCATGTATTCATCGCGTAGCCTGTGGCCACGTTATCGGTCGAGCCACAGCTGCCCATCTCAGCTTGGTGAAAGGCTCCAATTGCGATTTGTTCTGGCGTGTTCGAGTTTTGATTTTGCGCCTTTTTGATTTTTTATATTTAATTGGGTGTTTTTATTGGCTTTTAATGATACGCGAAATGATCGAAACCTCTCAGTGGCCGCAGGCCAATCTACTGGGACTGCACCACAGTGCTACCACGCCCCCAACGTGCAGCAGCTGCAAGTGATTGTTGCCCCAAAAACCGGAGCAGCTGCCCCGACGTGAGCTCAATCAATGTCTCTGCTCGCAATTATTAAAGAACACAATCGTTTTCGATACAGTACGAATAAATGTTTTCAATATTTTGTAAGTATTTCCTTAATTAGTTGAAAATATATTTTGCTATTTTTATAATTCTTTATGAAGAATTTTGAAGTTTTGCAAATAGTTTAAAGTTTTAAATTATCAAAGTATTAAGTATACACATGGTAGAATGTTCATAAGACAGTCTGAATTTCAATTGAATCACGTTTAACTTTCCATAAATATTGATAAACGTATTTTGAAGTATTTTTGTACCTGATCCTTTTTACGATTAATAATTTATTCATGGAGCTTAACTTTGTTGACTATAATGTAAAGTGGTCCAAAAAGCTTAGAAACATTTCTTTAAAATTTTGTATTACCCTATGATTTGTATTCAGCTTTTTTGAAAATCCGATGCATTTAATATTTCGTTCAAAAGAGATTTTACTAATAAAATAATAAATAAATAATAAAAAATCACATTTGTTTTACTTTCTATTTTTATAACTTTCAAATACTTCATTATTTTTTTCTTTTATCTTTAATTTATTGTTATTTTAATTAACATTTAATTGTCAACTTTAAATAAGTAAACTCAGATAAATACAAATAAAACTGATATCAAATTAATATAAGTTTTATATTATAATGTTATTTTATATTATTTGTTAACATCATAATGTATTAACTTCAGTTTTCTCTTGCTTAGCAACTATTTTCAGCAACATGTGAAGTTGGCAACATGTTTGCAACTAATTAAAAAAACTTCAAATTAAAATTGATATTAAATATAAATTTAAATTAAACTTTAAAATATTATAAGAAATTAAAGCACTAATTTTGAATTTGACAAATAATATAAATTTAAAATATTATGTCTGTCTCTTGGGCAGCACCAACTGTAGCACTTGCAGCCGCCGAGCAGACTGAGCTAACAGTGTGCGTCGCAGCGACGCTGGCAGCGATGTGCCGGTTCGCCAGCTGATCGTGGAGGCAGCGCAGTCGACGCACACGCTCACCTGCTGTCGACGCGTCGCTCTCAGCCGGCAACAGGTTGATCGGCGGCTTCTTCTACGCTGTTATCTGCTGCGTTCGTCGCTGTCTTTGCCGCTGTCGTCGCTGCTGTCGCCGCAGTCGCTGTCGCAGTCGCCGTCGCTGTCACCGTCGCCGTTGGCGTCGCTGCTGCTGTTGGTATAAAAACGAATGCGTCGCGAGGCGTCCCATCAAACAGACGACGCCTTCAAGTCTAGCTGCACGCACGAGAGTGGAGTTGGAGTCGTCGGCTAATTTCGTGGCGCTATAATTTCTTTTTCGGTTTTTGGCAAAAGTATCTTTCGCAAGCCTACCCCCCACCACACCACACCCCACGGCAGTGTCTCAACTTGTGGCAAACAAAATTCTCAACAAAATTCAAACAAAATCAAACTAAAAGTGCAAAACTAAGCTGTCGTACATGAAGAGCTTAAGTTGAATAAAAAGGAATAAAGTCAAATAAAATTTTAAAATCAATTCAAATTCTTAAAGTGTTTAACAAAGTGAAAAAGTGATAGAAAGTTTAACACACACACACGCACACACACAAAATACTAAAATGATGCAGCAAAGTGCGTTACTTCCTCTGGCCCTCTTGCTGATCTCCTGCGGAGTCGCCTTCGCCTGCCATGGAAAACTGATCGGTAGGTACTCACTGGGTATTCATGCAGAATATTCACTTGACTTGGGTATTCATAGGGGGTACTCACTCGCCCCACTCCCAATTCCCGCGTTCTATTTCTCCACAAAAGCAGCATAAACTGCGCCCCATTCCGCCCACTCGCTGCGCATGCCAATTAAGGCGTTTCGAAGTAATTTCGGGCACGTTTCAAACATTTGTTTTATGAATGAAAAACAAATCGAAATAAAATGCAAAAATGGGCAAAAAGTTGGAATAATAGGGGGAGAAAGGGGGGAAAAGCAGGGCATACACAGCCTGTCAACTTTGTCTGTAGAATTTGTGCAAATATTTACCAATGTTTTGTTTAGTTTTGTTTAGCAAAAGCCTCAGCAAATGCCACACACTGTGTGCTGCGAGGTGTGCTCGAGAACTTTGTCGTATGCCTGATTGGCGTCATTTGCCTGTTCGAAACTCGAACTCAAGCAAGAGCAGCTCATTACATAAATTGTATAATTAAGCTTGGAGGGGCCGTCAACACAAACTAAAGACTAATTTAGCGATAAACCGGTTGGCAATTTCCAGTTTATATAATAATTTATATATAACGAAAACTAAATATAAATGCCATGGTATATTTGATATGGGTTTCACAGCGCAGAGGCGTGTACAGTTAGTTTTGCAGCAGGGGATGGCAGACAAACCTTGCGAGTTTCAGTTTAAAATGTAGCGACATAGTTAACTTCTTGACAGATCTGTATGTAAACTTGCTATATATGCTATGATATCTCCTTCTTTTCATTTATGTGCTAATCTTTCCCTCCACCAGGCCTTTGCCAGCGCCTTACACACGCAGATAATCCTCGTCGATCGACCGATTAACTTGTACAGATGATCGCAGGGCAATCAACCCGATACGATCTGAACTGTGCGCAAATCAACAAATATATTAGAAATAATTTGGCAGGCAGGCAATCATAATTAGCATAAAACAATAACACGAAAGAATAACAATAACAATGGCAAACATATGTACCATAATTAATGAGGCTGTGAAAAGTGAATTCGTTTGAAGAGCTCGTTGAACTTTGCACTTGACGCCACTTTGACGCGATAATTGGAGGCGTAATAGATCGCAGATTATTGAGGATCAATCGAAATGGATTCCGATTGCTTTCCCCCCCCCCTCATTCAATTTCGTTTGCTTTGTGTTCTGCACACGCTGGCGCCGAAATTTATTCTTCATCACCTTCTTCTACTACTTCGTCTTCTTCTTATTCTTCTACTGCTTCTCCTCCAGATTCCAGTTGTTTGTTTGTGCCGAATTCGGTAATAATAAAACAAAGTTTTATAGTGCGCGTGTGCGTTGTGATTAATGATTGCTTTTACGCCAAAGAGATTCGAATAACTGAATCAGAATCAGAAATCAGAAACAGAATCAGAAATTCTGGGTGTAGTTTCAGAACAATGACAGACACGAGAGAACAATGAAAGAGAATGACTGAATGGGACACGAGTCGCATTTGAAAAGCGAAATCAATTTCAATGTTAATCAGCAACAGAAGAGGGAGAAATGGGGGGAAGGGGCAACTGTGGATGAAACGTTTTGCTGCAGCGGCATCAATCAAAAGCGCTGCGTGCTAATAATGTAATTAAATATGTAGATGCACAGCAACAACAACAGCACCAACAGCAACTGCTGCAGCTTGGGTGATAATCAGTAAATGATAAATGCAACAAAACATGCTGCGGCATGAACATGAACATGCTGCATGGTACTAGGCGCATCAAGAAGATCCTCTGTTGCAGTTCTCTGCTTCCCTGCCAGTCGCTACGTGTTGCAGGTTAACTGGAGGCAACTTGCCGTTCAAGGTGAAGTCAACGCCTGCCCGACTCGGCGATCAGGCAAGTGCAGTTAAGCACTTGTTAACATATTGTTGGCATTTGTTGCTGCTGCAGCAAGTTTGCCGCTTAAGTCTTTTGCTTTGCCGCTCTTGCGGTTCGTCTTGCTTCCCTGTTTTCTTCCCCCTCCTTCTTTCGTTCTTCGCCTTTTTTCGCTGACGTTGCGTTGTCAGCATTATCGCGATCGCTTGCGGAAACTGATCGACAGCTTTATGTGCAATTTGTCAGCAAAGTTAGTTCACGAATTCATTTGCATAGCGCCGATGCATCATCTGATTGATGCGTATTGACTTAAAGCAAACTTATATTGCCTCAGTCCAGAGAGAGAGAAAGAGAGAGAGGGAGAGAGAGAGAGAGAGAAAGAGATGAGATATCCACACTGATGCTGCGCTGTTGTCCGATCGATCGCCGTTGATCTGCCTACCGGTTTGCTGTTCAATGCTGCAAACCGATATTTATGTAAATATAAACATGCTCCCCCTACTCCCTCCCAGCCACTCCCCCCTCGCCAGGGTTGACTATCCCAGTGAGCACTGTTTGTATAGCATAAGACTAACACGTCGCTTAATTTGACAGCTGCGGTTGAGTTTAAAGCTCAACGACTACGTCGACGAGTTCTGCAAGAGCCGCTCGCTCATTGCTATTTTTAGTTGCCGCATTAACCTTGACAAAGAGACGAAAAAAGAAGAAAAAAAAACTGAAAAAAAAAACTGAAATGAAATGAAATAAACCGTATGAAAGACGGCGCGAAACCGATTCGCGATCGTCTCGAGTCGAGCCGATCAGCAGAGCTAAGCCGAGATCTATTGACATCTAGACCCAGATTTGTGCCGGCCAAGCGTAGCTGTAAATCGACTCAGCTCGACTCGTCTCAGTTCGTCTTACCTCACCTCGTCTCTGTTTATCTCTCTCTCTCTCGTCTGCTCTTTGGGTCGTCCCACGGTCAGGAGTCTGAGCCGATTTAAATGCTGTCACGTCTCAGGGCAGCGCAATCAGCGCCCATCTCTGGCTCCATTATTATAATTATTAAAAATTATTAAGCGCGCGTAATTATTTAAATGAAATGCGGCAGCACAAAGCGACAGCGACACGCCCAGGATGCCTCGTTGATGCAACAGCAACAGCAACAGCAGCGCAGCGTCGTCCTCGTTGCAGCTGCTGCAACGGCTAATTAACACCCTGCAGCAAGTTAGCAACTCGAGACTCTTAACTCGAACCTAAAGCAAGACGCGTTTGCTTCCTCTCTGCACCGAGTTGTCTGGCCTGACACACTTCACACCCCATGTGAGTCAGGCTGCTGTCAGGCGCCGATTAAAACAACGACACGATCTAAGCAATAAAATGGAATTAGCTAATGGACAAGCTGTTGTAGCCTGTTGGCTTAATTGACGCCTTTGAGGCAGCACGCGCCGCTTTCAATTCGCATGTTTATTCACTTCGAATTCAAATTCGCATTCGTGTTCTATTTCAAACCGGTTGCCAAAGAAAGTCAGCTAGAAATTTTAAATTAAGGTACAACAACAAATAAAAGAAACAGTGCTGCCCAAGTCTTGAATATAACCTGTGCTGTGCTGGGCCTACACTTATATAAAAAGGGGGGAACTATAAAAAAAATGTTAATTTCGATAATTCGTTAAAGTCCAATGAAATTTCTTTAAATATAAATCAAACGCGACTTGAATGAAATTTCGACAACGAAATAAGACAAAAAACCGGCTCTCCTCAGCGATGTGGGGGTCATTAGAGAAAGACAGAGAGAGAAAGAGAGTGGGAGAGAGGGAGGGGGAACACACGCAACGAAACTTAAGTTAATATTTTAAGCATATTTTAATTTGTGATAGACATATAAATAGAAATGATAGCACTCCCCTCATCTACTGATCCTCATCTGCATATTCTAATATATTTTATGCTAATCGCGACCTAATCATTTCAGCATCGGGCATCAGCAGCGAGGAGAGATCAATCATCTTGCAGGAACACAATCGCCTGAGGCAACTCGTGGCCACCGGACGCTATCCGGGCCAACCTGGTGCCGAGAATATGCGCGAGATTGTCTGGGACGATGAGCTCGCGGCACGTGCCCAGCAATGGGCAGACAACTGTCAGTTTCGACACGATCCGCATCGCACAATAAGTAAGTTGATAGTACACCAATTCATTTTGGTGATGTTCTTTCGCACCATCCAACACCTCCTCCTCCTCCTCCTACCCAACCAATCATACAACCCCAAGGACAAAGCCGACACTATGACAAGCGGCACCCTTTGGGCTTGAGGTTTGCATGCACTACCGATGAGTTCCTTATTGGTATTATTATCCAATTATTCATTCAAGTCTCATAATTGAAACGCTTTAAAACACTAAAACTAACCTGCCTGCTTGACACATCACTCGCATCTATACGAAAGCTTGGCAACCCTGAGAACGGTTACTAATTGATTCGCTTTTCCCTCTCTAGATCGCTTCACCATGGGCCAGAACCTGGCTGTCATCTGGAGCACTGCACCGCTGGATGCCGACGATGGTGACTTCCCGTCTCGCATTCAGAACTGGTTCAATGAGGTGCAGAAGTATTCGTTCGGCGACGCTTGGTCCCCCAAGACTGGACACTACTCCCAGCTTGTCTGGGGCGAGACGAGTCTGGTTGGCTGCGGCTTTGCAGAGTACAAGGACAATATCAAGTACAACAAGCTCTACGTCTGCAACTATGGACCTGGGTAAGCATTGCTAGCAACCCATGAAGTGTTGGCCTTATCTAACATTCTATCTCTCTCTCTCCCTCTTGCAGTGGAAATGTTGTCGGCTACAAACCCTACGAGGTGGGAAAGCCTTCTTGCTCTACTTACGGCATGAAACCCTCTTCCCGTTACCAAGGTCTCTGCGCGGCACCAGGTGCGGCTGCAAACAGCGTCTACGGCGGCAACACTATCGAAACGTATGAGTACAGCTTCAGCAGCAACTCCAACAACAATAACAACAACAATAACAACATTAACAACAACCACAACAAGGCCAATACACCAAACCGCAACCACAATAATCCCTCCAACCAATATCCCTCCCCCAAATTCCCCACACAGGCAGCGCCATCCCCAGCAGCAGCACCGTCTTCGTTTGGTAGCAAATCTCGCGGCGGCCAGGCCTCCTTCACCATGGAGAACAATCAGCAGCAACAGCATCAGTCGGGCCGCTATAAGCACAAGCTCGAGGCATATCGCCCCAGCGCAGCGGAGTTTGAGAAGTCCGTACAGAAGCACACGATACTACGCACCTATATAGAGCAGGCCACCAAGGAGCAGCAGCAAGAGCAGCACCAGCAGCAGCAGCAGCAACAGCAGCAGCAGCAGCAACAGGAAGCGGGGGCTGACACGACGGTCACACAGAAGCCAATTCGTGGCTGGAGTCTGTTGACATGGCGTGGATAGAGCAGCAACCTCTCTACCCTCTCTACCGCCCCCAACGCATGCCGCAGAATGTATTAGCTCACCGCGCAGTAATAACTACTATGTAGTGTCATTAGAACCATCTTCCTGGGCCCCACCTGATGCTGCCCACTTCTCATGCTCTTTTCTTTGGACTGTCTTCAGCTATCTGCCTGTCTCGCTCTACCACTCGAGTTTATAGCAAATACTAGGCCACTATTTAAACATCCCATAAGCAAATTGCCATATGAAGAATATATAACCTTTTGTAGCATATCTCGTATCCCCTTCTGGAGTAACTGATGTATTTTTTAAATTATTTATATTGCACTGACAATCATCGTAACGTATCATTAGATCGTAATTACTTACCATATAAAGCTCATCAAACGAAGCTCCTTCCGAATGTTTGTATCAAATGTTTGTGTCTATAAAGAAGTGAAAGAGGAACGTCAAGTCAAAATTTACCATTATCGCCGCCTAACATCAACTTGTTATTGTGTATAGCATTGTGTTCCATCAAATAAAATTCAGCAAGATGATATATATATTGAATAATAACTTTGTTTCCTGGGGGGTTGACTTAAGTACATACATTTGGTAAACTGAATGTTCCAAGAATATATTTCTAATATGCCTAATCGGTTTCTTGAGAAGCTATCGCACTACTCTGATCTCTAACTACTAACTCAGTAAACAGCTTCTAACTGATAACGAAAAGTTAATTGCATTCAACGTAAAGAACTATGATTAGAAATTCAATCCTTTTTTTATAGATTTGTCGAAACAGGGAAGCCTAACCTATGTACTATCGCGTTACTCTCCTCCATATTTAGTTATCAGTAGCGTTCTAATAAAAGAAACGTTGCATACTTTTTGGCTGAAGAAATATTAAATAAAAAGGTTCAATATGGGCAGAAATTGACAATTTAGAACTTACATTTTAAATGAACCTACTCATTTAATCAATACTTCAATTGTATCAGTCTATAAGTTACTGCAAGTTTCAATCCCCCACAGATCTGAGTACAATCAAGAGCGTCTATCTGTCTGCACGCACATTATCTAAATGATGGCTTTAGATAGTTGGCTTTTAGATTTTTGACTCTGAAAATCTCGCCAGATTAGATTAGATTAGATTAATTTAATCTGACATGATTTTCGGGAGGTCTACATAACGTAAAGCCGAGATATGTACAATGCGTTACTCAGTTCATTCGATTGCATAACAGTTCAGTAGCATAAAAGGCCGTGTACAAAATATTTTGGATTAGTTCTCGTAGCACCTTCTTATCAAGATGATCGCCGCACCACTACGTCAGCCCAAGAGCGGCAGCAAGCCAACCCCATCAACGACCATCGATGCAACGCAACCGTATGAGTTGACGGGCAAGGGATACGGCAAGGAGGCGGTCAAGTTGATGTACATCAGTCGTGAGGGACCCTACCACACTATTCAGGAGTTCGAGATCTCCACGCATCTGAAGTTGCTTAGCGACCGGGAATATCTGTCGGGTGATAACTGCGAAATTGTCGACAGCGATGCCGTGAAGAACATGATCTTTCTGCTCGCCAAGAATCATGGCATCGAGGGACCCGAGAAATTTGCCATTTTCATTGCCAAGAAGGTGCTGGAGAAGTACCCACATGTGGTGGAGACTTCGGTGCATGTGGAGACATATCCTTGGCAACGCGTTCGCCAGGATGGCAGCACCTCCAGCGAGAACTATCAGCTGCATAACCACGCCTTCGTCTTTACGCCCACTGCGCTGCACTACACCACTGTCATCCACAGGCGTCAAGGTAAGTGCGAGTAGGATATGGGGGACACCTTATATTGTAAACTATATCATTATCTTCCTCTTTATAGATGACAAGCCCACAGTTATCAGCGGCTTCAAGGGGCTGCGCGTGCTGAAGACCACAAAGTCGTCGTTTATCGACTTTATCGATGACGAATATCGCACAACACCTCAACTATACGATCGCCTTCTGAGCACCATTGCCGAAGGTTCATGGCAGTACTCGGACTTTGCAACGGTTGACTTCCCTAAGGTCTGGGAGAAGGTTATACAGATTGTGCAGAATACTTTCTCTGGCGATGCCCTTGAGGGTACCCTCTCCACCTCTACCCAGCGCACTACCTATCTATGCGAGAAGGCGGTGCTCGACGAGGTGCCCCAAGTAGCCTCCATCGAGATGACACTGCCCAACAAGCATTACTTCCATTTTGATACGAAACCCTTCGAAAAGATTGCGCCCGGTGAGAACAACGAAGTCTTCATGCCTGTGGACAAGCCCTATGGCATTGTCTATGCCCAACTGTCGCGCAAGGATATCAACAGTCATATCTAAAGGATCTTACGATAGATATTGTAACTGAGCATATTTTGTTTATTATATAAACTCAGAAATCTTTTTCATACTATAAAATTACGAAAACAGAGAATTAGATAAAAGATAAGAGAGACAACAAAGATCGACAGTTTATCTATTTCTTTCTAGATTTGTCTAGTTATCTCTATAGCAATGGTTCCTTTGTCTTAATCTTTCATGGCATAAACAGTAAATTCAGAAAATTAAGAGCACTGAATCTCGCATGCAAAAAGCATTCAAGGCGCATGCGTGAGAGCGAGGGCGTCTGCTGAATATTCGCTGAATGCCGGAGAGAGCGAGAGATTAGACAGTTGCCCGGCTGATAAGAGCCTTTACTACCGGAATTCGATGCTGGCTTTGTGCTGTGCCGTAAACGAACGTAATAATGAGCTTTGGGAATGCGGGAACAATTAACGCGGATGTGTACACGAAACATGATAACAATAATGGCACTCGAACTCAGTGCACAATCAAGTTGAGGCGAGCCGAGTCAATTCAAGTGGATGTTGCTAATGGGCTTAATGTCCTCGCCGTCCTTTATGCTTGAATAGATGAATGAATGAATGAATCATCTGCCAGCAAACAGGCTTAGGTACACAATGCACAGAGGACACCTTGAGTATAGTTTGCATCTGTTCAAGGTCGTTGCGTGTTATGCAGTTTTGGCTAAGAGCAAGAGAGAGATAAATAGAGATGCGTGTGGGGAGAAAGGAGTGTCAAATGGAGCTCAGCTCTTTTGTTTCTTTTTATTCAAATGGTGCTCTTTATCAGCGTGTTAGCTGTCCCCAATGCCTGACACTTTCACATATCGCACTCATAAATGGCTATAAATTTCAAACTCACACACACTCACACAATGGGTATCAATGCTTGTGTCTGACACGAAATTAAGATAGGCTGGCAATTCTGTCAACTGCCTTATCGCCAGCCAACCCACATACACACACATATACAGTCATTCATCTGACAGCTATAAAACATACAAAGGAATTGTATAATTTTGTCGCATTTTAACTTTCGCAAACGAAACCACACCGAGCTGAGCTCAACTGGACGCACTTCATCATCTCGAGCACTCACAGAGGCTGGCAGCGTGAAATTAACTGCCAGATTCGCACTCGGCCAGCACAACTTTTATTTATACACGGCTTCGAGGCCATACATTAAATTATGACGCGCACTGTGCGCCCAGCACAAAGTGTCGTTTACTGTCACACCAAGATGCTGGCCCTGACATCGCCTGCTGGTGCTGCTGCTTCTGCTTCTGCTCCTGCAGATTCTTATTCTTATGCAGACATTCAACTGTCCAACCGTTCCACTGTCGTCCTTGTGGACGTTCGTTTAATACAAATGTCAATTTACTGCAGCTGTCGCCGGGCCGAATGCAATGTTTGAGCTTATGCTTGAATGAGTTTTCCTCGCTGAGGAAAATTTTAATTTTACAATCCTTGGCAATTAAGCGCATCAGAAGCGAGTGTTGGCCAAATGTCTCTCAGACAAAGCCGTTGGCCCGCATAAAGGCAGCTTATGATTATCATCACATTTACATTATTTCCTTAAATTTTTTATCTTCTTTTTTGGGGTGGAGATTTTAACGCAATGTTGTGGAAAAGGGCAAAAGGGCAAGAGCAATGGCAATGGGAAATGCTGCGTGAAATATAAGAAAATTAAAATTAATATAAGAAAAGAAGCCTATTAAACGTAATCTACAGAACACGTCCAGCAAGGAGGCTCAAAAGACGCAAACCGAGGGTTCTTATTCTCAGATGCTGACATACTCATTGTTTTAATTTAATTGTTAATTGTTTTGTTATCTTTTATTGTTATTAGGTTTGTAGGTTATTAGGTTATATTCTTTTATAATTAGTTTTAAATATGTCGATAACGCTAACTACAGTTAGCGCCCAAATGGGCTGAACTAATAGATAAAAAAAGGACACAAAGCGGATATTGGATTTTCCCCGTATAACTTAATAAAAAGAAGAAATATAAAATATAAAAGAAGCCTATTAATCCAAGTAAAGACTAAGTGGTAAATAAATCGATTAAAATATTACTTCAAGATTAAAAGGGTAGCAATTCGTCGAGCATTTTAGCTTGTAGTTTAGTTTGGACTGCTTTCCTTGCCACCTCACATTAGTAGAAGCTCATTCTATGTTCTTTTATGAATACAAAAAGTGTTAATATTCATAAGAAGTAATATTATCTTAGCAGTTTTTGTTTAATTGCAGAGAAAGAAATGTCTGTTGTGGAGCTTCATCTCAGCCGGCAGCCTCAACGCGAAGTTGAAGAAAGTGTTGCATACTTTTGCATGCTGCAAGTAATTGATAAACAGGCTTTGTCGCGCAATACTTTCAAGCAATATTAACTTTAAATTAGCACTACTCTTTTAATTTTAATGAAATTGCATTTAAATTAGTTCATTAAATTACTATTATATTTATTTTGCAAAATTATTACAGCAGAAAGTTTATTTTGACGCTGCTTTTATCGATTTAAGCTTTTGATGAAAATAATAATGTTAATAATATTGTTCATTGTCTACGCTTCATGCTTCATACCAATAATTACATGCGTACTCAGAACAATTGAAATTAATTCGTAGTTTTAAATCTTTGCAAAATTAAGCAGTTTTCTCATTTATTATTTTCGATTTTATTGAAAATATTCAAATAAGTTACGTGAATTTCAGTGAAATTTCTTATATATTTATCAAATATTACGCACCTTTTATTCACTGGAAATAAATGGAGCGTAGATAGATGACAATGCATTCTCTAGCTTTAGATAGCAGCAACAATAAATGAACTTTCGCTTGGTGGGGACTAAGACATAATATAATAATCCATGCAAGAGATCCACACACAACAACAAGATAAGTCATAGAATATTCTCGGAAATACTGGTGGCATACGTGTATGCTGACACTTTCGTGCCTGTTGTTGTCGAATACTCTGACTGAGCAAGGTAATAAAGACTAAGCCGCTATGACTAAAGAACGGTTATCTACGGCAAGTCCAAGGGCACAGCGATCTGCTGATCTGATATTGCATAAGATATTTCGGGAGTGTTGAATAAAAGAGAAGTTCGCACTCTCGCTCGACTATAGTCATTGAATAGCTCGCGAATCAGAATGCTCGCTACACCTCTACGCAACACAGCCAGCAGGCAGCTGCAATCGTCGCAGCACTCTTCGCAGCTGTACGAGATCACCAACAAGGGATATGGCAAAGATGCGGTCAAGGTGATGCATTTGAATCGCAAGGGACCAGTGCACAGCATCCAGGAGTTCGAGGTGGGCACCCATCTCAAGCTGTACAGCAACCAGGATTACTTCCAGGGCAACAACTCTGACATTGTGGCAACGGATTCGCAGAAGAATACTGTCTATTTGCTGGCCAAGAAATATGGCATTGAAAGCCCAGAGAAATTCGCTCTGCTACTGGCAAAACACTTCCTTAATAAGTACACACATGTGGAGGAGGCTCATGTCCATGTCGAGGCGTATCCCTGGCAACGTATTGCTCAGTCCGACAGTAATAAGCTGCACAATCATGCTTTTGTCTTTACGCCCACAGCACAGCACTTCTGCGATGTCATACTTAAGCGGCAGGGTGAGTAGCGAAGTACCTTTTCTATAGGAAGTTTCCTTATTCTCCTCTCAATCTTTCTCAGAACGCAAGCCGACTGTGATCAGTGGCATCAAGGGTCTGCGTGTACTGAAGACCACGCAATCATCGTTTGTGAACTTCATTGACGATGAATATCGCACGCTGGCCGATCAAGACGATCGCATCTTCAGCACTGTGGTGGAGAGCTCGTGGGAGTACTCAGAAATTGAGGGTGTGAATTTCCTGCAGGTCTGGGAGACAGTCAAGGAAATTGTGCTGCGTAACTTTGCTGGCGATCCCAGTGTGGGTGTGGCCTCGCCCTCGGTACAGCATACGCTCTACCTGAGTGAGAAGCAGGTGCTCGATCAGTTGCCTCAGGTCGCTGTCATCTCGATGACTATGCCCAACAAGCACTACTTCAACTTCGACACAAAACCCTTTCAGCAGCTGGTGCCCGGCGAGAATAACGAGGTTTTCATACCCGTCGACAAACCACATGGCACCATCTATGCACAGCTTTCCCGCAAGGATCTGTTGAGTCATCTCTAGACTTAGGAGTATACGGGGGAGAAGCTCTGCTGAAACTTGATCAGAACTGTTGTGTAGTAAATGTTTTTTAGGAATTTTTAACTAAATTTATAGCAAAGAAATAACAAATTATATAAAGTAAAATTATGAATTTGCTGGGGCAATGGGTGTATCACAACATATTCATTCTGCGTATTATATATAGAAACTTCCCTGTCGATTTTGACATGTCTAGCTTTTATAATAGTTGAGATCTGCGTGTTCATACAAACATCTAAATGAAAAAATTAGTTTAAACTTTACACAATATTTTCTTTTCTTTACTAATTGTGATTTTTGTGCTAACAAAGACAGAAGTTTGTGCTAACAAAGACAGAAAGACATAACAAGCTTGTATATTTTTTCCTATCATTCGTTTTTGATTTATTCTTGTTTCTTCATATATTCTTTTTCGAAATTATTTCAGTTTCATGTATAGATCAATGTTTGACAGTTTGGGGCTATTTGACAGCTATCGAGTGCACTGGGAAATCATAAATGCTACTGCCACGCTCCCCTGCCAACACATTTGCATTGCGTAGAAGAAGCAGAAGATGTGAAAAGCATTGAAATGAAACAATATAGAATATATATTTATATATGCGGATGCACGTAAAGCGGGATGAGTTGGAGAAAAAGTATATATTGAAAAAGTTTTTCAATTTCAGTGAAGCCTTTATTTTCCATGTAAAGATATCGCAGAGCCACACACACACACTCATACAGTTACCTCTTCTCCTCCCCCTACATACACCTCTGAGTTGCAGGCAAATGCAACCAAAACTATTTTGTGTGAAAAGAGAAATCCTCATACAGAAAATTAGAAATGGGGAAAGCCAACAACAAAACGCAAATTGTAAGCAATAAGCGAAAATGAAATGAAAAATCAAGAGAGCAGCAGACAGAGAGAGACAGACTAAGAGAAAGAGAAAGAGAGGGAGAGTGAGAGGAAGGCGGGTTAACGATGAAATCAAACCGAAAAAGCATTTTGCGAATAATATCGGAGGTTTGGGCTAAGCCGGGAGTTTTCTATGCCCGTCGCCGTTGGCCGTGAAATGAAAAGCGAAGGGCAGCATAAGCTGGAAATTACCCCAAAAACCCCCAGCGCAGTTGTATATGCACATGCAGTTCCCCCTTCCCCCTCTTCACGTACTCTCCTCATATCAGAAATTGAACAGACGAAGCGTACTCTGAAGTTTTTCAGGCAACTCCTGTATTTATTAAGCTGCGCTTTGTTTATTTTCAGTTGCCTCTTTTAAATGTTTCCTCGCATGAAATTGGTTGGCTTCCCCCTAATTGGAAAAGCGCTTTAGAGAGAAAATATTTTCGGAAAATCTATGAAATGTGATGCCAATAAAGCAGTCGGTTATGGCAAGTAAATATTATGTGCAATATCTTTTTACTTCTCGACAAAGTTCAGCCAGAGATTTGCACTACTTATGAAAAGATTATGTTTGTCTGCTATAAAGCAATAATTATTATCTTCTGGACGACTTCTGTGATAATCGTGCCATTTACGTATATATGTTACAAAGTTAGTTACGATTGTTGATGAAAATCCCATCTCGTCATGGGATCGCGAGATGACTAATGGTGATTCACAGAAACTAAAAAAGAGATAAGAACAGAAAGAGAGAGAGAGAGAGAGAGCTAGATGCCATAATAAGTGCTGACAGTTTGACGTCGGTGAACAAAAAAGTGAGAGTGCTCCCTATGAAGGGCAATCTCTCATGTTTAAGATAGACGAGACACTATTTCTATTTTTGTACATCTCATACCTATTCTTATGGTATTATGGCTAGACTATGCTTATGCTATGCTTATATGATCACAACATTATAAAACTGTTGACTGTGGCGCAGAAAAAAGGAAATCATTATGATATGCAAATATTTAGAAGAACGTTCCTAAATCAAACAAAGAACTTTAACTGAAATTATCGAAAGGGAAAATCAGTCAAAGTGCTTCAACTCTAAAATGAACACTTTCTCGAGGACAGTACTTGCCACACTTTCCCTCCTCCCTTCTGACTCGTTTTGAATATTTCACACACTATATACGATTGCATCGCACAAAATAAAAAATGAAAAGAAGTTAAAGGCGAATTTCGTTTGTGGGCCCCAAAAGGAATTCGACATAAATCTTTTAGTGGTTTTTCGCTTTGTTAGTCGTGGCTGCATAAGCATTTTAGTATGTGTGGGCTGTAATTCTCGGTCCTGCCACAAATCATATAAAAATGCAAATGGGGCAGCACACATACACACACAACACACACACACATACACACTCGCACACTACACACATCGATCTATCGTTAAATCAAACACAAAAACCTCGAAACCCAAAGAAAGTGAAACGAGCTGAGAATTCTGAAAAGTCAACTTCATGACCCAGAAAATTGCACAATAAGCTACAGGCTGCTCGTGGAAAATTGGGAAAATGGCAAATGGGAAATGTGCGATGGGCGATGGGAAAATAGCCACCTGACCCCAAAAACGAATCGAAAGTTTCATCCGAGTTGATTTTCAATCTGAAATTCATCATATTTACATAATTTTTCGGTCCAGGAAGTGTGTTTAGGTGCCCATGTGTGTGTGTATGTGTGTGTGTGTGGGCCAATCAGTGCGTCAATCAACACTATTATTGTATCTAATAAAAGCCTGGCCACAGCCCTCAGTCTGTCTGCCTCTGTCTGTTTATCTCTGTCTACTATATTTGGTCAATTTCATAAGTAACATCCAGCACTGCCATTGCCACTCCCTCTTCCCTTCCCCCTGCCACCTCTGGGCAATATCAGTAGGCACCGCACGTAATCGCATTTGTCGTCTGTTAATTTGGGCGATTTATGAATGTTGGCTACCATTTTGGGTCATGTAAACCCACAGCTAAACTGACGTCCAATTAAAAGGAAGTCTACACAATTTTGGCAACCACTACAACAGTTTGATCTCAACTGTCACTGCCATAGAGTTCTTAAAAATTGATTCATTAGTTTCGTTTGACTTTTACAGCAAAACTCAATTAACATAAAATAAGTAAAGTAAAAAATTGTATTGAATTTCAGCATGGGCATGTATGGTTGAGTAATTGCAGCGTTCAATAATGCCAAGTGAGTGGAAAGATGAGAAGAAACACAGATAGAGCAGTGGCTTATTTATAACTGGTGCTATTTGACTGCGAGGTGGTGTTTAAAGTCTGCAGAGAGTATTAGCAGCACAACAATATCTGTAATGTAACTGCTAAGGAGACAGAATTAGAGCAGGATGACACTCACTGCCAAACTCGACGTTCAACGTGGTTTGGAACGAAATTACACCAGGCAAGCAGCAAAATCAGCAGGCACACACGCAGCAGCTGCTTAGAGAAGGACAGAGATAGACAAAGTGTGAAGGTTAAGCTCTCTCTCACGTGCAAAGCTCACGATCGTGTGTTCTAATTGGTCAGCGCGATCTACTGAGCGATCTTTGTACGTGAGTGCTTTACTCTCTGCCTCTGCTGCTCTTTATCTGCTGCTCTGGCTCTGCTATTCTCCTGCTGTTCTCTGCCTGCTGTTCTTACTGTGCGCCTGGTGATATATCAACTCGAGAAGCTGCCAAATTGCGTCAGTTTGCAGGGAACATGCTTGCTGCTCTGTCGCTCTAACTCTCTGTATGTCTGTCTGTATGTATTCATACTGCACACTTACTGCTGTCACCTCGCTGTGCTGCCTATGCTTTCCTGCTGTTAACAGTTAACATTTGTGGTCAGCCTGAAAGTATGCAACACATGCTTACATTATTTTCGTAAGTGAAAATTGGCCTGCAGTGAATGCTAGATAAGCGCATTGTAAACAATCAGTCTTATTTACGCAAACGCTGTCTCTTTCTTTCTATCATTATCTCTCTTTCTCTCCTTCTCTAATGTAGCTATTAACAGCCAGACTGCTGCGGACATGGCCCTAATTAATTAATTCGAACTTAAGATGCTTTCGTCAAGAGAAATTTGCAGCTGCAGTTGAAGTCGAAGCTGCTCTAGCATTAATTATGTTTATCCGACTGCAGCACAATTGTTATTGCTGTTTAGAGCTGGCGTCAATTGTTTAGAGACAGACACACCAGGCCCCCTACTTCCAATTGACTGTATCAAAATTGTGGCTAACTTGTTGAGCAGTAAATAATTGCATTTCACTTCGCCTAGATCCAACTGATACAATAATTTAGCAAAGCATCATGTGATTTAACTGTGGCAAGTCTGCAGCGGATGTTGCCCTAACATGCTGCAACAACACGCAACATTTTGGCTCGAGGCAAAGCACAACTTTTGCGGTCCTCTTCCTCTGTCTCCCTCTCTGTCTCTTTCTAGCTGTTTGTGTGTGCGTGTGAACAATTGGCAAAGTGGTGCAAGTGTGCCTTGTCATGCTGCTTCTTTCACTAATTGCTGTTGTTGTTGTTGTTTTTGCATGTGCATTGGCGTAATTAATTTGAAACGGCGTCGGCAACGGATGCGCCGCCATCTTTCCCATATGCTAATTGTGCTCATCCGTGCTCTTCCCCCCACTAGCTCCTGCTCCACATCCGCATCCGTTTGCATGTTATGCTGTAACCATTGATGGACTTGTCAATTTAAAAGTGAAAAACAATAATTTACCAAAAGAGTGAGAGAAAGGAAGAGAGCGAGACAGGCAATGATTGCAATTTTCATTTGCAAAGGCAAAGCAAGTTTATTGCTTTTAATATTTGCATTATTTCTCAATTTGCTGTGCAAATTTTTATATTGCAACCATTTCGTACAGCTGCCGCACTCGCAAAGCCACACACACACTCCCACACACATACTGATAATCCCCTATAGGGCCGCACCCACACACACAGCAATTGTTGTCACTGTTGAACGGCAGCTGCTTAAAATTCAATAAAAGAAAAGCGACTGCGCGCATGCAAATTGCGCCTAATAAAAACCTTCTTCAAGCTGGCCATATTATTTATACATACGCACACTCACATATGTACCCACACACACATGTGCAGTTGTCTGTGCTCAAGGTATGTGCGTGTAAGTTTTAATACACCAAATATCAATAAAGTTTTTTAAGACCAAACAAAATATTTCCTTGTTCAAGAGAAACTTTATGAACCGAAGTAAGATACAGAGACTTTTATTATAAATTTACTATATGTGAGCGGTTTTTCGTAAACTTAAATTTATTTACAGTTTTGTTTATCAATATAAAACACTTAAAATATTTTTTACATATTTTTAGACTTTTTATTACGTTCTTTAAGTGTCATTTGTTAGCTTTCACTTTAGCAGCAAAAATTAGATCAAGGTTTGTAAAGTTTAATTTATGAAATTCATAATTTAAGTATATTGACAGTTTCTTTTATTAACATAAAATATTTCAGATATTTTTAAAACTTCGCAGAACTTTCAAAGAGTTATTTTCCATATATCGTTTCAACTTATACTTGTCCAGCTAAAAGTAGACTTTTAACTTTAGGTTTAGCATTGTTCTTTCACATTTATTGTTTGGTTTATCAATGAAATGTAATTTTAATAATTTAGTATTTATATTTTTTTTTTAAATATTTTCAATTTTATTATATGTGTTTTAAGAGTTTTCAAAGGTTTTTATTTCTGCCAAATTGTTTTGCTTTCATCACATTCATCACAGTCAGCACCTTAATTCTACGTTACTTTCTTAAAAGTTCTTCTTTAATATGCTGAAATATAAAAGTTTTGGAATCATATTTTAATAGGTTCTTGGGATCTCATTTCTTAATAAGCAAATGCGCGTAATAAAAGTGAATTTCAAATGTTTTTCGTGTTCAAAGAGATTCTTGTTTTTACTTCTTTGTTGACTCATGTCACGCAGTGCATAAGATATTCACGTGCATTAGGCAATTTATCATGCAGGTCGCGTTTAGTACATCAACATTTACAGCTACAATAAGACAACAGACGCACACACGCACACTCATTCACACACACACTCGCACATGCTGCGGGCGCCTTGTCAATTGTTACTTATGTTGGCAGACTTTAAATTCCTTTGCTTACTGCAAAGATTTGCCAAGTTTGCTGCCAAGGTGATACCCAGCTGGGTTGGCTGCCAGTGCTACCCATTTCGTGTGCCACTAATGCGGCACACACTAATGAAAAAGTTTTTATTGCCGTCGCACTCGCATGCATGAACTTTCAACTTGAAATTGTGAACTCGCTGCCTAGGGGCAGTCGCATAATAAATGAACTGCTGAGCCTGGCCAGGAACAGCAGCTGCCTCTGGAGATTGATGAGAACAGGGAGGGAGAGAGAGGGAGAGAAAGGGAGAGTGCAGCAGGCTTTCACATCTAATTAAAAACACAAGAGCATCAAATCAAGCAGCTCTCACAACACTCCCAGAGAAACCACAAACGACTCGCACATTACTCATACGTTATAAACACATTACGGGCACTACGGTTGAGAAGGGTGGTGGCAGGGGGAGGGGTAGTAGCTCGGCCAGATATGAGTTAAATCTAAACAATAATTACACATGCGACCCGTGCTCGGGTTTGGACTGGGCAACCTCAGCTCGTGCAGCTTTTACCGTTGTCAGACATGTGTTCCGACGATAGCTCCCCGGAGAGGCCAACAGAGCGAGCTGTGTAGCAAGTAGCAGTAGAAGGCGAAGGCTGAGACGAAGGCTGTGGCGAAGGCTGAGGCTGGCCATAAGCGTAAGTGAATTAACCATTCAACTAGCATTATGGCCATTAAATCATTTTTGCAAGCAGCGCATGCGATGGGCCCAGCAAGGCGACGTCAACCCCCTGAGCAGGGGCGTAGTCAGCAAAGGGGGTAGGTACTTGTGCAAGTGTGTATAAATATAGAAGATATATTGAGAATGTAAGACAAGCAGACTGACATTCTTTTTAGAAGTAACTTCAATATTTAGACTTGAAGTCTGGAGAATTAAAGAGATATTAAATGCAATGTATAGTAGAGCTGGAAAAACATAAATTTTTCAAATGAAAAACCTTAGCAAACATTGATGTTTCTCCAGCTCTAATGTGTAGGCATCTCTTTAACTTTTACCACCTTAACTAAACAGACTGAGATTGTCTTGAAAGTAACTTAAGAAAGAAAGTATAAGCACTTTAGAGTCACTCCAAGTTAAATCTTGAACGCTTGGCACCTTAACTTATCACATAGTTACAGTTAATGCAAGCAGTACCCCAATTCCACTTAAGACTCTACCCCCCCTTTGCTGCGCGCCACTGCCTTCGGTGTACGCAGCCTTGTTTGGGGGCGTGTTGCGAGCGCACAATACATACACACACACACGTACGTACTCTACTTTGGGGTGCAACCGCACAAAAAGAACTTGTGAACTAATTTGCGCCCTCTTCCCCTTCAACACGCCTCCTTACGCTATCAAAAAGGCCAACCGTGCGTGTGTTTTGCAATTGAAATTCAACTACAAAGTGTGCGGCAAAGTGGTGTGGAAAGAGGGGGGCGGTGAAGAAGGGGCGCGGCAGAAGTGTTTACAGCGTTGCAATTAATGGCGCAGCACACGCAACGCACCCCGTCGACGCGCCCCAAACACCTCACAAAAGCGGGCGTGGCGCACACCCAACGCAGGAATTAGATGCGATCGGGAAGTGAAAAGAGAAGGGGGGGGACGCAGCACACCGAAGGGGGTGCCCACGCGCCAAGAGTGGCATTTAAAAAGGTGTGAAATGTTTGGTTTGCATCAGACAAAATCAATTTATGCCGCACGCAGCGCACTTTTGTGGCAACTCAACTCTCAACTGACTGCGGATGCTGTTGATAATAATTTGCGATAAATACATAATCTATGTGCAATTAATAAACGAGTTAAAATTTTGTTCTCCAATGTAAAATATTTGGTTTTTGAATCGAGAAAAATGTTTAAGAATTTCACCGCAAAATCGACAAATTTATTGAAATATTTTCAGCATTTATTTTGTGCGCTCTATAAAAATTTCAATTTATTTATGATCAGCAAAGAATTTCATTGAGATATTCGAGAAATCCATAAATGTGCTTAAAATTGCAAATTGAAATTTATTTATGAAATATTTTTGTGCATTTTTAAAGATATTTCGCACAAATATTTCAATGAATTTATTGAATTGACTTTTATTTAGCATTTTTTCAACCAACTTGTGTCTCCATTTTCGGTTTGAACAACTCACAGCCGGCCTTATCTGGGCGACAGATAGAAAGACAGAGGGACAGACAGGCAGGCAGACAGACAGACAGAGGGACAGAGAGTCAAACAGGCAGACCGACAGAAAGACGACAACCGGAAACAGACACTGTGAACTGTCGAGAGGGGGAATAGACACATCGCCAGCCTTATCGCCTATGCAGGACATTGTCGTATATATTTATATGTTAAAATAAATTTGTTAACGAGCAGCAGGCAAGGCAGTCTTCTTCCCCCTCTCTTAGAGGATTGGGGAGAGGCAACAAAATGAGCCGTAAAGTAATCAATTTGCCGTATGTTTTCATCTCTGACTCCGAGGAAAAATGCAAATGTATGCGAAAAAAATAGACGCAAACGAAAGTAATCTAGACACATCAACATTGCAGACAGGTATTTTAACAGATTTTCGCATTTGCATTTTTGTTTGTACAATATTTGTTTACATACATATATATTTTTCACAATTTTTGCGATGTGAGCGCAAACAATTATCGCGCGCGCCCCAGCGAGGGTCGCCTTTGATAAATATTATAAATAATTGCAAATATTTGTCGCCGTGCACGTAGCACAGAATAAATACGCCAGTCGACGCATAATGCAAGTAAATAAATAATACCAAGCACACGCATACACACACACACACTGACACACACACATGTATACAACTTGCATATGGGATACGTGACGCTGTCAACGTTTGTAATTTTTAATGGCAACCTCAATAATTTATAAAAGCAACTTTGAACACAATTTACGAGTTATTTTGAGGTGTCAGGTATGTAAAAAAAGAGAGGTAAGTAAGAGAGGGGAAGGACTTAAGTATACCCTGCAATCAATACGCTTTGCCTTAAGCAACACTCATTATTATACCATTTAACCATTGAAAATGAACATTTGTTACTGTCGTACACTTAAATACTCTTAACAATTATCAACATAGATCGAAGGGTATCCTACAGTCGAGTGTTGTCTACCGTTGCTCTTGTTTTCCTTTCATGATTTGAATGGCAGTAAAACCTCTTTGTGATCTTTCAACATGTTACATAAAGTGTTATCTTCTTTTCATATTTCCTAGGGTATTTCAGTCGTTCACCTTCAATCAACACTCAGTGCCTCCTCACTTCCTTCTCTCTTCAGCATACACCCAAACAGACTTTGACACCTCAACGTGCCTTCATTCCCTGCTGCCTGCCATTCTCCTTCCCCAATTTGCTTTTACATATTCTACATTGCCCCTTTTGTCCAATTAATTCCTCAGCAGATATGGCAACTCTGTCCTTAATGGACATTTAAATGTCAGCTTAAATTCAAGCACGAACACGCATTTCTCAATTTCCACTGTGAATTATTGGCCGTGCAGGTCGCCGACTCTCATGCCAGGGTCAACTCGACATCGATGCTGGTGACCCCAGCAAAAATGTAGAAAACTCTCAAAAAAACAAAAAATATATGTGAACAAGAGGGCGCAGGGCCACCCTTGGGCTTGGCTGGGAATTGTCTGGAATTAGTTTGAAGGGTGCATAAAATTATGGAAATTTGAAAAGCAAGCGAGCTGTGGAGACTGGGAAGGGAGGTGTGTATGCCCCAAGCGAGGCGAAGAGGGCGTCAACTGGGTCGCATATGTTAACTATAAGTATTTGTAGCATATGTCTGTGGAAAATTTAATTGATTACAGTGCGCATAAATGCGCTGGGAGCGCCAAGAGGCGTATGAGTGATGAGAGGGAGAAGTATTTTACAGAAGGAGCGATACATAGAGATAAAGAAAGAAAAGTGTAGGAAAGAAGCAAAGAAGAGATGTAAATTAGATAGACAAAGAGAAAGAATATATGAAAAAGGAGAGAGAAAGAAGAAAGAGATAGAGGAAGCGGGGCAACAATTGATCGTGGGAAGGGACAAAGAAAAGAGAGATGAGTATGTATCAGTAAGTTATGGGAACACTAAGTTTGAAAGGAAAGAGAGTTGAGGCATACAAGATAAAGATCAAAAAGGTAAAGGAAAAATACGGTTTTAAAGGGAAGAACGCGTGTGAGAGACTGGATGCGAAGGAGACAAATTGTTTTAGAGAGATATATGAAACACTTTTGGAAAAATGGAATAAGGAAAACAATAAGATGAAGAAGATATAAAACCCAAATTCTACAGTTTTCCATATATCGAATAATCTAATATACTATACATAATACCCTCTCTCTCTCTCCTCATTAAGTCGATCAAGCAAGAAACTTAAACTTAGCCGAGTTCATTGGCTGCCAACTAATTTGGACTCATGTAGTGAAAATTTGGTTTATGCACTTGAATGAGGCTCACAAATCATGCCAAAACAAGTGGGTGTGGGGCAGGAGCAGCGGAGGTCAGAGAGCAAAACCAAAGTTGTTGGCAAACGGAAACTTTGCGGGCCTGTTTGCCCACACAAGTATTAAGTCAAAGCAGCCTAGTTGGCTAATTTGGCCAACTTGGCTCAGCAGCAACAAGAACAAACATGAACAGAGCCACTTTTGGGCTACGCATTCTCATTCGCATTCTGGCAACTTGGGGGCCATTTCAGATGCCGTTCATTTGTTAATGTGTGTGCTCTGGGCCAGTAAGGTGTAGCCTCTTTTGTTGCCTCTAATTAAAAGCCACACGAGTACACAAAGACACACTCGCACACACACACACACACACTCGCTTGCCTGGCTGGATGACTTACAATTTAACACTGTCACGCATCGTTTCGTGTGTGGGCCTTTTCACTCGTTCTGGCCAAAAGGTATGGCTAATCACGAAGGGTTCAGGCATTCCCAACTCCCATTCGTATTCGCATTCGCTTAACGACTGCGTTGGCAACACGCCCCGCCAAGAGTTACAATTAGACTAATGAAAGCCGCATCAGAGCTGCGTAATTTGATGGCCAATTCTCATTTGGACCACGTCGGGACAGACAGTGGGGACAGAGAGCGACGAGGCACTGCCAGACAGAGGCGACATTCCTTTGAGGCAACTGTTTGTTCGCCACGTTTCCCCTCGCTATCGCTTTGGGTTTCGTCTCGTGTTTGTTTTGGCGTTGCATTTGCCTTTTGCCAATTAAAATAAATTATAATCCAATTTAGCCAGAAAAAAGTGCTCCGCGCCTGTCGAGAACTTTGCACAATTACGCGCAGATTTATAACATTTTTGTGAGACTTCAACAACAATCGCAAAAAATGGAAATGAGTTGGAGGAGAACACGCGACGCTCACGAGTTCCACGAAGCGACTGCTTTGTCTCTCGGGGGAACCGACAAAATATAATGAAAATGTGTTCAACCATCGATGTCCCGCCGGACAGACAAGCAGCCTGTATTGTCGGTCTATCTGGCAGTCTGTCTGGCTGTCTGTCTGGCTGTCTGTCTGTCTGGCTGTCTGTCTATCTATCTATCTCTCTGTCTGTCTATCTCTCTGTCTATCTTTCTCTCTGTCTGTCTGCCTGGCATTCTTTTCTCTGTTCTTCGCTTGTTTTGCATGTCGCTGCAGTGGATTTTTCTTTATTTTTTCATTTGTTTTTCCTCCGTCTCCCGTCAAAAATAGACTCGTTAAAACACATTTCCATTTGCCATTTGCCATTGAAAATCGACCAGCATTTTGATGGATTAAATGTTAAACGGCTGCTCTACAGTCTACAGACTCCCACGGGCCGCAGTTCGTGGGCAGACAATGTCTGCGGCGTGATTTAAATGCCTTGCAAAACCAAAGGAAAATGTGACCCAAAAATTGTTGTGAACAGCTCGTTAAAGCACGTGAGCGTGTCAAAGGTCAAGCGAGAAAGAAGCACAAAAAAAAAAACGAACAGCAGGTGTGAAAAGAGAAAGTGAAAGCAGCAACAATTTTTGGGTAATTTCACAAGCGAAGCACGCAGAAAGAAGGTGTGTTGAAGAGAGAGAACTGTGAAAATTGCAAAAATTTAAATTAGCCTTGAAGTTTCTTAAGTGCTGCTCTTGAGTGCACATTTTGATGCTGATTGATAAGGACCGGCGGAAAATAAGACGTTTTTTTATGCCTTGAGTGGACGCAAAAAGCAAATATCATTTAAGAAATGGAAATCCCATTGAAAGTATGGGTAGTTGGTATATGGTAATACATAATATATTATATATTTCTTTTATATATTTTATATTTGTGTACTCTTTAAGATTTCATTTATATATTTTATATTTGTATACGCTTGATAATGAATTGAAAATGGTCAAAAAAGTGTATACCTACTTTATGCAAATGTTTGTAAAATTCAGAAGGAGTCGTAGGAAACCCCATAAAGTATATTCAATAGTTTTGGCTACAAAATACAGTGTAAGTTTAAGTAAAGTCTTATTAAATATTATGAATCATTTAAATAAAATCGTAGCCATATTTAATATACCTCTAAAATTATATTGTCAAGGTATATAAAATAGGTGCCTATGCATTAAAATTATATACGTATATGTTAGTTTATTTGTGATGAAACACTTTGCTTACTTTGCGGTTCCAGTTGTCTGCCTGTGGCCTGTCTGACTCTCTCTCTGTTCCTTCTCCTCTCTATCTCCCTGTCTGTTCGTCTGGCATTGCATTCCAAGCTGTGACAGAGTCATCGGCATGGCTAATACATGCTGTGAATGCCCGAAATGAATTTTTGGCCTATGGCTTAGAGTCGTGGCCGTGTCAAGCTCAAGCTCATGCAAGTGTGTGTATGTGTGTGTGTGTGTCTGCTTTGTCTGTGTTGACCAGCCATGTAGCTGGGCAGCTTTAATTGGATAATGCGAAGCGTTGACTGGCAGCTAATTGCCTTTCGCATAAAGTTGCATTGCATTGGCCCGCAACACGCATACGCCATGTTGTGCTTGACTTTTGGCCCTGTAATTAGGCGGCTGCATTGACAATTGCTGAAGTGAAGTTGGCAAAAGTTTTCACCACTTGGCAGCTGCCACGGCAGACTATTTATAAATTTAATGGCAACCGATTTTGTGTATATCTTTTTTTTTTGGCTTCTTATTTTTTTGTGTAAAGTTTCAGCACGCTGTCAACGGCAGCGACGGCGGCGAGTCAAAGTCTCCGAAGTGGCAAAAACTTTTGCGATGATAAGCGTCAAGTTGCAGCTTCGACTTTGCCCCTTTAGAGTGGCTGTGTCTCACTATCTCTCGTCGCACTCGCACTCTCTCGATGGGCGCATAAAAGTATGCAACAGTTTTTTGTTTCGCTTTGGCCAACTTGTTACTCGACTTTCGTCAGGCATTCAGCAGAATGTTGCATCTGTTTTTGTCGTGATATCAGTTTTCGTCTGAATAGACACGTTATCTATACACAATATGGCTTAAAGTGAGCCAAATCCCAAGCAGGTGTGGGCAGGGGCACGGCCAGGAAGGTGGCAGGTGGCAAGGTTCAAGCTTGCTCGTATGTTTTGAATGATATACTCAGCCGCAGCTCGTTAGCTCTGCCAGGCAAATACAAGTCAAGCACGTATGTGTAAATGTGTGTGTGTAAGTGTGTGGCACATGGCATTGTGTGGTAGAATTCTTTTGTATTCACCCTGCTCAGACGTGCATTGTGTCGACACAATCTATTGCACTCGGCAGCTCCTGCGGCAGCTTCTCGCTTTTTTGCTCTTTCAACTTACAAGTTTTGGTCGCTCTCCCTCTCTCTCTCTCTCTCTCTCACTCCCTCTCTCTCTGTGCTGCTCGTTTGGTTTTTGCTTCAGCTGCGAGCAATTATCAAGCTGCAAGTTTATAGACTCCTCTTGCGGCTGCTCGTTAGCCTCATTTGTTTTCGTGTGCTCGCTCATTTCCATGTGTAAATTAATCAAGGCGAGCAAATCGAAATTAAAGCACTTTGCACCTGCCGCACATGGCAATTCAATTCAATTGCATCGTCTTGTATTGAATCGAATTGAAGAGAAGAGAAGAGAAGTGTGTGTGTTGCAACAAGTCGCATTCGTGTTCGCACTCACCATTTATTCTAGCCACATGACAGCAGGATTATAAATTCGATTTTGGGAACTGAAACCAAGTTAGTTCTCGAGTGGAACTGGTTGCTCTGTCTGCACATATCGACAGACATAAATAATTCATGCTTGATAAATTAAACAATATACTGAGCAGACATTACTTATGCATAACGTATACGCCACACAGACAGGAACACCCTCACACACACACACACACACGCAGTGTCAGTGCGGCTGCTGCAACAGAAACAAGCGACAATTGCAACGCCTGCAAAGCCCCGAAAACCGGAAACGGAAACGTGCATAGTGCATGCTATTTGCACAAATGTGACAGTCTGTGTAGGGCAAGAAAACTTTAGAGGAAGAAAGAGGGAGAGTGGAAGGGATTGGAGGAGGGGGATTGCTATGCGTTGCGCTTTATGGCTTGAAGCACGGATGTAGCAGCTGAAACTCTGCCAATTTATTTTGTCTATTGCAATTCTTAAGAGTTTTCGCCAGAGATACTTTTGTTCCAACACACAACTTTAACATGGAAGCGGAAGAGGCTAAAGATAGCGTAGCTCTAAAGAAATTAGAATAGTTTCTAATTTTTGTAAATAAAAGTTTATAGTGTCTGTTTATATTTTGTGTAAATTAAGTGTTCGTTTTACTTTAGACAATTTTCTTAAAGTTGCCTAACTACTAATAAATATTTATTGTATATTTTGGCTGGAACTTACTTTTATTGTTACAAGTTTCAAGCTCTTTATGTTGATTTAAACTTTATCTACATAAATAATAATAATGTTTTTATGCAAACAAAGATATATATATATATTATTTATATATATTTAAAGCTTACTTAAAATGAATTCATTAATTCACTCAATTCTTCTCTCATTCTCCCCTTTTGAAGGGGTAGTTCTGTAAAGTGTCTTGATCTACTGCACTTTAGTTATTCACCTCAATTTAGTTGAATAAATCCCTTGCATTAGCTACAACTGCTTAGGGATCTAATTATGCTCCCTATTGGTCTGCAGACAATAGCTCATCATCATCATTAACATCATCGTCGGCGTCGGGTGAATGCCTCAGCTAACTGCCCCTGGTGGTTGCATGCCGCAGTGCAAACACAACTGTAATTATGTAATGCATAAAGGCAACATTTACCGTTGCACCGACAGACAGCACCAACGAGCAGCCTCCCCCTGGCCACCTCTTTCTCGCAATGTATTTTCAAATGGCGACAGATACTATAATTATAATGAAAATTGCTGCAGCTGGCACGCAGCATTGAATGTGCTATGCGGGTGAATAGTAGACAAGGGAGGCTTGGTGAGGGGGTGAGGGGTCATGCCGCAGCCTGTGGCAAGATGGCCAATGATAGTTTTCTTGTCGATTGTGCACAGCCACACAATAACGAGGCAACTGTACGTGTAATTACGCATACGTCACGTTGCCAAAGTGCATAACTTAAGCCCGCCCGAGAGCTCCAAATATGCCAAGAGGCTCTCCCTCTCTCTCTCTATCTATCTCTACTCTAATGGTGGCAGCGTTGGCAATTTGCTGGCGCTTTGTTGTGCCACCGGGCGGAAGATTTTAATGATGTTGCAACTGATGACGATGATGTCTGATACTTCGCATTGCTTGTTGCTGCAAACGAAAGTTTTAATTGCACATTACGAATTAGAAGTCAGAGCTCGAGGAAAAGGAGCCTCTCTTAAAAGAAGCTTCCCCTAGGTGGCACAACTTCCCCAGCTACTGGCGCCCTTTAAGCAGACCAAGCCCAATTTAAGTTGCAATTAAATTAAGCGGCATTTAAATGCGACAAAGGCAAAGGCAGCAACGAAGAAGGCGGAGATGGAGGCATGTCTGAATTTTTAAAGGCAGATAATGCATTCCATCCTCACACACATACACACACACACACGTGCATCGCTTAAGCTGCAATAATAAAAAAGCAGCCTTGCCGGATGCACTCGCTCGCATCCTGCACGCAGCTCCGGCTGACTTTGGCCCGGGTCGGCGTAAGCATTCATGGTATTCTTTTAATTAATGATAAATATTGCCCGAGCCGAGCACAAGCGCCGAGGATATGGCAGGCCGTTTAATGCGGTAACTTGATTGAGTTATCGTGCTCGAGCTTAACGTGAATCGATTCTCTCCAAGCCCAATGCCTGCTAAGTGTCCCCATTGATTCCTCATAATTTACTTGCAACTGACCTGCCAAACCGACTGCACACAACTTTCTCAGCAAAACTTTGCCCCATTTGGTTACAACAGCTCCAAACTGGCCCGAAAGTGGCCGCTGGCTTCGAAAGTTTCTTGGCAACAGTTTCCTTGTGGCCTTCATGAAATATTCCCACAGCGCAAGCAACTCTAGAACAATGGCAAACCATTGTCGGTTTTCATTTCATTTCAAGCGTAACTAAACTTTAATTTGATTCACATTGCGATCTTCAATATAAATTGAACTTAAGATCCAATCAGTAGGAAAAAGACGAGCACCATCAATATGATACAGATATACTGAAACCATTTCAGCACCCTGATGCAAATGGAATCAGCTTGCAACAGTGACTCGATTAGATAAAGATTGCGCTTGACGTTATGGTGAATTGTATCTGTTGGCAGTATAAAGAACCACTCGGGATACTTATCATTCAGCAGATACATTCCACCAGGTCGTGCCACATTGTCGGGCTGCGCCACAACCTCGGCATTACTGGCCCACTCATCATGGGGTCCCTCGCCTAGAAAGGGTATCAGATCTTCGTGCAGTATCAACTTGTACTTGCAGCGTGGACAATGCGGCTTGTCTATCTGCACCTTCAGTTGCGGCCACAAGCAGGCCCAGCAATATAAATGGCCACAGATCGTGATGACTCCGCCTCGCACCAGCTCCTGGCACAGATTGCATATAAAGGCAGCCAGCGAACGATTCGTTTTCAGATAATGCTGCAGCATTTGACGAGTTGGTCGCGATTCAACTACGAAGTAAAGATCAAAGAGTTTTAATGTTCAATATGCAAGATCAACTCACGTCTTTCTATAGTGGCTTTCATTTGCTGAGTCCTCTTCATAGTATCTTTAATGTCACTTGGGAAGCCTTTCATTTCTTCAGAGGGAAACATGGATATATTGTAGATTAAATCTTACAGAATATGCAATGAGTAGAAAACCTTATAAAATAAGTACAAAGATTAAATTTGATCTAAGATTTCAATATATCGGAAATGTGACTTGAAAGTCAAAAGAAAAAGCAAATAAAATATTATTTATCAAGTAGAAGAAATGAAAGAAATATATGGAAAATACAGTAAGAGAGATCTAAGTAAATGTACAAAGAGAGATAGAGAGAGAGAGACAGATATACAAACATAAGGCAAGCTTAGGTTACTGAGAGAGAGACATATATGCAGATAGGCCATTATAGAAGCAGGCGTAGTAACTCAGATATAAACTCAAGATATTCTACTTATACTAGAAGGCTACAGTTACTTGATTTACCTTCTTTACCTATCCTTAGAATCATGATTGGTGTTGTCTTAGTAAATATATTAAGCCCATTGACAGTGTCTGACTAGTTAACAGGTTTCACTTTTCTGTCCTTCGTAGAATTAGTTGTATTTATCCACGAATAACTCTTCTGAATTGTAGGTCCCCACAGGGTATTGCGTTCGGACTACAATAGCTTCTACCTGATTGTTTCCAATACTTACTCTGTCGCCTCTTTAAAACTTTGAATTCTGTATCACAAATCCCTTTCCATGAAACCCCTTTCTTATCCTTTCATCTATTGCACGCTCGCGTCTTTTTCTTATAACACGTTATGCCTCTCGATCGGTTGGGCGAGAGGTAGAGTTCGTATAGTCAGAGATCCGCGTGTAACCACCAACGGCTTAGTATTGCAATGACTACTTTCACATTTATTATATCGATGTTCAAAGAATTATACAGAGAGAGAATGGGATAACAACATAAAAACAAAGAGAGAGTAGGAGAATGAGAAACAATAAAATGGTTTTTGAAAGAAACTCCACCTCAATCATTGCATTCATCTCAAGCTATTGAAAGCAATCAATAAAATACTTAAGAGAGATATCTTACAACAAGATATATAGACAAGAAAAAGTATCAACTCCAAGCGAAGCCATGTGAAGAAATACACTCCGCATCAAAATAATAATTCAATTGGATTGGAGTGAAATAGATCCTGCTGAATAAGCCAAAGCTTTACAACTGAACTCAGGCAGTAAAATCAGAAAAACCGTAATAATTCAGCAAGAAAACAAAGCTTTTCTTCTTATCACTTTCTTGAGGATTGAGTGTATAATTTTGCAGACATTGCGCGGCGTCTGCCATTGATTGACAGCAGTTTGATTGATGGCTGCAACAGATTGCATTAAACTCGACTCTGTTGCAAGTTTCGCTTTGATCTAACAGTGTGTGTGTGTGTGTGTGTGTGGGGGATGCGGCTGTTAAACTTTAGCGGGGACTCTCAGGAAATATTTATGTCTGGCAGTTTGGCGCTCTGCCAGCGGCAATTAGACGCGACTTGTGCTGCAGCCCGTTTCGGGCTCGTAAATTGCAACCTACACACACTGCACAGCAGCACTTGACAGTCTCTCCAAGTCATAGTGGGGGGCGAGGCGGGTGAATACGCGAAAAATCAGAGAACTGTACGCGGACAGTGTCTGACATATGGCAGCATAATTTATGCGAACAATGAACCAGTGCAATGGCGCCGTTGGACAAGCAGAGATTCATTTTGCATTCTCATCTGACGCAGCAGTTGACCTTTTGCATAGGTGAGTGTGTGTTCATGTGTGCGTGCTGTTCTTGACAGCAGTGTGTGTGTGTGTGAATTGCCTGCCTACCTCGCTATATAATCGACAAGCTCAACGATTCGCAGTGTGTTTTATTTAATTGACCCACAATTCATGCGCTTTTTACATAATTAAAATAAATACAAAATGCGTGCGCAATCTTTTCTCTTCTTCCTCTCTTTCCCCTGTCCTCTCTCTCTCCCTTCCACACTCTGTCATAATTTACTTGTGCAACATTAAAGGGTAAATTATGGCAAGGCATTCACTGTAGCATTCCAAGCAGATGCAAAAGAAGGAAGGAATAAAAGATTTCGATTGAATTAAATATTCTCGAATTCATTTCGATTTCGCATGCATTATGCACATTTTATTATGACGTGATAATGTGTTGAGCACAATTAAATATAAGTATTATCAGTTTATCAGCCTCGCTTTGGCCACACGTGATTTCTGGGCACGGCAAAGAGAAACAGAGAGAGACAAAGAGAGAGAGAGAGAATGTTCGTGTTTATTGACTTCGTTTGTGGCTGATATTAACAGGTTCGTCTAACCAGCAGCTGCCTTGCTGCGTTATTTGCATATAAATAACAGTTGACTCGCAATACACTGCGTATACGTAATAAAAGCGACACACTAAAAACAACAGCGCACACATTAAAGGGCAAAAGGGACAACCGCATGTGCTGCTCATTAAATGCAACAATAAATTCAGCCGAATGTTCAATGTAATCTCCTCTCTCCTCTACTTCCCCTCACTTCTCCCATGCCGTACTGTGAATCCGACTGCGATTGTGTATCCGAATCGACTGTCATGGCATGCCCGAAATTTAATTAGTTGCCATTTAACATTAAACATTTTGCAACTGTTGTAATTGTTCGTTCCCATTGTTGTTGTTGTTGTTTTTGCCGCTACTCATTTCCGTCCATTTACTGGCGCCGTCATTGGCATTACTGTTTTCGGGCTCCACTGCTGAAATACTCTTACAATGGGGTATGTTTGTTATTGTACGAGATAAAAGGTTTCACTTTCTTTCAATGTATTTGTTGAACAATATTCTGGAGAATTTATTTAGATATTTTCTGCCTACTGTAAACTATAAGGTGTGTGAAATAATTGGAGTTTCATATTGTGTAGTTAATATTTAAAAGAGTGATTTATTTTATAGTAATTAATATTGAATATTGTTCAATTAAATTCTGAAAAAGCGTAAAAAGTTAAGTTAGTTAATTATATATTTGTTTCATAGTAATAAATGCTAAAATAATAAATAATACAACAGAGAAACTGTACCCTTCAGGCTGCGTATATTTATCTTGTTGAGCTTTATTTTTTTTACATCGTTGTATCTGTGGAACAATAATTAATTAGTAGTGTCAGAATCAGCCCTCTGCCGGGACTTGAATGAAAAATATACATATTTAAATTGATTATAATATAAAAACTTGTTTATGATTTGTTTAATTTATTATGATCTTAATATGATTGACTAAGGTGGTTTTCCTGCTTTTTTTTAAATATGTTAAGTGAAAATTATTATGTGGTAATAAAATATTTATTTATTTATTTATTAGAATTTCTTGGTTATTTTATTTTACTCTTTTAAATAGTCTCATTCCCTTTTCTTTACACACAAAGAGTAAATTCTTCTCGGCTTTCGCCAAGTCTCTCTGTTATTTCTTGTTTTGTTTTATTTCTTCTGTTTTTTTTATTTTTCAGTTAATTAAGCGCACGCAAACATTTCGTCGTTCTAAATTATACGCAATTAAATTTGAAATTACTTTCGAGTGAGTTTTCCGGCGCGACGAGGCGCACTACGGCGTGGCAATAACTTAACTGGAAATTTTACTGTAAGCCCGGCCGCGCGCCAAATGTCACTTTTTGATGGGGCACCCCTTGCCACCAACCTCCATCCCCGCGTGCCAGCCTCATCTTTCTGCTCTGCCTGCTCTACGCAATGGGAATGCCATTCGAGCGTCGCTCGTAATTGGACAACCCCAACTCCATGACACACTCTATCTCCTTCTCTGAATACTCTATGTCTCCTCTCTGTCTTGCTCTTACTCTCTCCCGCTCTTTCCTTCTTTGCCTTTCGTCTACTCTGTTTCGTGCGGCTCTTTAAGAGTTTCTGCTTTCTTAAACTCGTTTACGTCTGATACTGCAAACTGCGCTGAGTCTGCCAGTTTCATTATGCAAAATGCAGTCTCATGTATGCATTCCCTCTCTCTCTTCATCTCTCCCTCTCCCTCTCTTTCCCACTCCTTCTCGCTTTCTTTTATCACCTGTACAGCTGGCATGGCTGCGAGTCTGTATGTCATTGTCTGCGCCATGTGAAAGCATAAGTATAATATTTATATTATTGCAATATCCTTCGAGTCTTTCCCCCTCTGCCTCCCTTACCCGCATCTGTCGACACCTGGCGACAATACAAAATATTTTGGCATGAAATGCGAATTTAATACAATCCTCCCCCCGGCATACACAAGACATAAAGACAACGACAACAACGCGGAGAAGGAGAAGGACAGTGAGGAGGAAAACGAAGCTTGTTGCTTAGTCTGTGGAATGTCGAGTAGAGTGCTCCTTTTGCTTCTTGATCGTGAGCGAAAGGAGATGTAGAAAGACTAACACCAGCAGCACAATCGTAATTACCACTAGCACCATCGAAATGATGTTGCAGACCCCCTCGTACGAGCTGAACATACCCTCCGTGTTGATCACATCGGACATCGACCAGGCGATCGCCTCCACCAGCAGCATCACAAAGACGGTCAAATTGGCCACGATTATTACGACCAACATGATGAGGAACTGTGTGCAACACATATACACATCAATTGTACAGGGTATTTGGGGTATATTTGCATAGTACTCACCACAATGCGAATGTGCTGGCGCGGCTCATAGTAATTTGAGTGATAGAACCACGTGCTCAACGCGTACAGAATGCAGATGTAGGCAGTGCCCACACTCACTATTTTCTCGAGCACCTGCTCCCACCTGCCACTCGATGGAGTGACATTGCCAAACCAAGCTGCGTTCAATATGCACAAAACCTGCAATGGTATCCGTTATAATGGCATCGGTTATTGTTATCGATTTATTGAGAAGACAAACCGCGGAGATGAGCAGAAAAATTGCAACAAATTCCTTTGTGGCCAACATAATCGCATTGAATTTGGTGCGAAAGTTACGCAATATATAACGGAACACCCCATGAAATATGTATAACGAGAAATTTTCTATAGTATATATTTATTATTTTATTTATTTATTTCAGCTAGAAAAGACAGTGCAGGCAAAGGGAATGTCAAAGGGAGTCAAACATGTGTTAATTAGAGTGATTGCAATCGCATGATATGGTAAGTGAGCTTGGAAGATATTGAATGACAACAGAAGTCTATATAACATAGGGAACTATGCGTTGTTGAGTTGTGATAAGTATCGACTCCAAGTATTTACAAGTATTATATGCAAATCAGATATAAAAATGTTTTTTTTATTAAATCAAATTTCTAAGTAAGTAAAGATTTGTCAGGATGTCATTTGAAGTTGTGTTGATCAATCACTTATAACTTAAATAATATGAATATAAATTGTGTACTTATAATACAAATGATCAAAAGAATATCCATTAGGGAAGCTCCTATTGATACATGATATAGATAGACAGTGAACAAAGAATGGATAAAACAGTGAGAGACACAGTGAGGGAAAGAAAAGAGAAGGAAACACTGAGACAGAGCTTAAGATATAAACAAAATTAATATACCCTCTGCAAGAGTATTTAAAAGTATCGAACAGAGACCTCAGAGAGAGAGAGTGAGAAAAAACGGAAGAGAAAGAGTGAAACCAAGAAGAGAAAGAGAGCAAGGAGACTGTCTAGTGGGAATAGAGTGAAAGGAACAGCTGTCTCAGCAGGCAAATTGAAACTTCTCTCTCTCGCGAGAGAGCCCCAACTCATCACCTCGATATTCCTCATTGATGGCACTTATCTAACGGTGCCAGGCACACGCTGTGACTAACAGGGCGCACACAGTCACCGTTTGAGCAGCAGCAGGAACAGCAGCCTCCAGCCTCGACAACATTTCCATTCATATCAAGAACGCGCCGGCAACCGGCGAGGGCCGGCGCTAATTCATCAACAGTAAAGGCAATTTAGATACTCATCTAACTGGATATCGACAGGCAGCCAGGCAGCCAGGCAGCCAGGCAACCAGACAGACAGTCAGACAGAGCAGTCAGCCAGCAAGACAGACGAGGCAACGAAGAGAACAGACTGCGGAGGCTTGGACTGGCAGGCGGCAGGCCACGGTTGCCGCGTGAGAAGATTGCGATACTGATGCGCCAGTGGCCGGCCGTAGTTTGCGGCGTAGTGGCGCAACGCATCACAGCGCGTCGTTTGGCGTCGCCTCGTGCTGCAGACAGAGTTTCATAAAATATTGATAGACGTGAAGTTGGCAGCGCATGTTCGCTTCCTGTTCGTGTCTGCCGCAGCCATAAATAATTTGCTGTAAATGCAATCGCGGGGTTACATGGGGCGTAACCGAGTAGGTGGGCAGGCACACAGACACACACACACACATACTGTGATAGACAGTGGCAAACAGCAGGATGCTAATGGCGAGAGGCGGCACGGTGCGAAAGTGTTTTATATGAATTATTCGCAGCGAGCCAATTTGGAGCCACGTTTACGAGCACAATTGAAACTCAACACGGCATCGAACGGCATCAGGCATTGGGAATACATGCATATATCCTTTGCTATGTGTGTGTGTATTTGTGTATCTTCTCTGTTGCCTTTTAGTAGCCATTCTGCTCGCTTGACTCGTCGACTGTTGCTGCTTATTGTTGCTGCCCGTTTGTCTTTATCGCCACGCCTGCCCCTGCCCCCGCCTTGGTGTCCTCCCTGCTGGCCTGGTAATGTGTATTTAATGACGCCATATCATGTACAAACCGAGGCATAATGCTCTCAGCAACTGGGCTTCGTCTGTGGTGGCCGCTGTCCTCAATGGCAGCCCAAAAAGAAGAAGCAACCATAGCCTAATGTCCAAGTGGGGCCAGCGCACCGCACTTGCTGCTGGTGCCAATAAAGCAGCCGACTGTGCCTCCTGTTGAACGTTTCAAATTTTTTAATATATTTTAAAGTGCTGCCATAAAACGCGGCTGTTACGCGGGTCGCTATTACTGCCCCCCCTCCTTTCACCATCCCCTTGTTGCCCTTGCTTTCTCGCTTTTATTCCCTTGCAACAGTTGAGGCAATGTGGGCACTCCACGGCCTAATGAAGCCAATAGAATTGGAGGCTTAGAACTGCTCACCTGATTATTGAACATGAATTGTTGCATCTAATTGCAGGCACTTCATTTGTAGACGTTCAATGGGCAATCGGATTGTAAAAGATAAGCTATAGTAACTATTAGTATTAGTATATAAATATAAAATAATATCAATAGGACATATTATTGCTTAAACAAGAAGTTATTTTCAATTGAAAGGCAAAATTATAATATATTTGAAACAAAGCATATTTAATAAAGTATGTTATTATATATTCTTGTATTCTTGTTCAGTAGCAATCAGTCAAATCCAATCTTTCTTGATTTCCACATTTGATTTAGGATTGAATTATGGTGCTCATAGATAGTCATTCTTTTATATCTGCATGTAGCTGGGACTATATTATGTGCACAAAAAATTAAACATGCCATCTTCTAAATTCGCCATATTTGGAGAGGTTTTCTCAAAAACTGACATCCTTTGTACACCTTAAACTTGAAACATACGACTTTGTTTGTATGATTATATTCTCTTCAGTTAGACCTTTACATTAATTAAAAATAAAAAACTATCAACATAAAAGGTTGCAATTTTATTTAAATTTCTATGCTAAACCATTAAACTCTGCATTCTTTGATTGAAGTCCATAAATGCCGTTTCTCAGTATGCGAGGAATATGAAATTCATTAACTTATAATCTTATAACCACTTTCTCACTGTGCATTCATAACTGTTGCTTCAGCGTTCTTATAGAACATCTTAAGCAACTTCAACTTTATCCTCAACGAATAAGGAGCACTGTAAAAATCTGAAGACAGGATTAGCGTCTGTTGAACTGAGTGCAGCACTCAGTCGGGCAGCAACTTCCGCACAATTATACAACATTTTTAGCACAACAACAATAATTTTCAATGGCCATCAACAGTTATCAGCGAGGGGTGGGGAGGGGCAGGAAAAGGGACAAAGCTGCAGCACACAACATAGCTGGTTGCATGCCTGATTGCCCCTGGCGCCAGGGCACATATCAGCCCAGCTCCAGCTCCAGCTCCGTCATTGCTTGCGACTTTGCGTGGACGCTTAAGCAGATTGAAAACAATCTCCGGTGCGGGTAAAAGCTTCAGTCGCTGGCATAACAAAAGCCAAGGCAAGGAGAGGGAGGGGGGCAATGCTTTTTGCCACCTCATTCCGCTGGCAACTGTCAGGCGGGTAATTTATAACGAGGAAGTTGCTTTATTGACAGTACCAGGAGGAGGAGGAGCTGAAGCCAGCTTCCACTTCCGGTGCATTGATTTCGGTTGTCATGCATGCAGCGCGACTGACAATTGGCATAAATTACGCGGCCAAATGGGAAGCAATAAATAGACCAACTATAGAACTGCATGAATTGAAAATTACCTAGAAACGGGGGTATAGGGAAGGGGGGAAGGCCCTTTCCAATCGAGGCAAATAGCAATCAAAATCACTTTCGACCCCAAGACAATTTATACTCGTCACAAAATCATTACAAAGACAGAGAACTGAGACTGAGCTATCAGCAATCAGAGAACTACGGGAGAAATCACAACTATGAGGCCTTAATCGCTGGGGCCAGTCGAGCCTGTCGGATCGTCAGTTGTTTTGATTTATTGCTATTTTATTTGCACATATCCCTGTTCACCCCCCATGTGTGTGTGTGTGTGTGTGTGTGTGTCGACTTATTCCCGGTCAACTGTCAGCTCTGGCGAATGCCTAAGGCTATTTTATTGTTCGATAAGTTATCAGCGGTCGAGCAAACAAGCAACCCAAGGAGAGCCAACACTGCTGCGAACAACCGCACTCGGACTTGGAGCTATCTTGGGGTCTGGCGATATCATAATTTCACTCGACAAGCTGTGTTTATGTTTTGTCCTGGCCTGCCTGGCTGTCAGAGTGCCGTGCAGCGCATAAATCTAAATTAAATGCCTTTTTGAGCGGCAGCAGCAGCAACAGCAGCAAAAGAAACCTTCAGCACGTTGTCACTCGAGAAGGAGGAAGAGAGAAAAGGGACTCGGCGTGTGGCCACTGTGCAAATAAATATTAATCATTGTGTAATAATTTTCTGCTGTCAGCTAAATTTAAGCAAAGTATTCATAATCCACAAGTGCAAAACCACTTTTGACAAATCGTTTCGTCCACGTTCCGCACCGGACAAAGTCAGAGACAGAGACGGAGAGAGTGACTCGACCAAGCTCGAGGAGAACTGCTTATTTATCGTGCGTTTGTTTGCGCCAACTTTTGCTTGGCCCAAACGCAAATACACACCTCCGCCTCCCCCTTGCGCAGCTTTGAGCAACTTGGCAACTCTGTTTGATTTCTTATTTCGCTTTTTGTTTTATTTACATTTGGCTTATTCTCTTTTATTTGCATTTCATGCGATTTTTGTCGCTTTCTTTGGGATTTCCTTAAAGATTTCACTTTGAATGCTTTCTATTTTGATTTTCTTTCTATTTTAATTTATTTTATATATTAATTTTTCTATTTTTAATTTATGTATATACGGAAGGTTGATGCCTTTTTCTTTCCTATAAATCTGTCTGATCCTTTTTGCCATAATGAAAATGTAATAAGGCGCAATTCCTTCACACTGTCTTCAACTTTTAACTCGTTTGGGTCAAAGGCAAACGAAAACGAAAACGTTGTTTATGCAAGCCTGCTGTGCGGATGTGTGTGTGTGCCGAGGGCGAGCAGAAGGAGCCAAAGGACCCTTTCAGGACTGTTGGCATTCGATGCACGTAACGCATTGTTTGAATTTCATGGCGACTTTATGAGTTTTGTAATCAGGTTTGTGAGCAAACACACTTCCGCACTCACTCCCTCACACACACACACATGACTTGGTTAACCTGCACATTAATATTCCTGCCTGCAACTTGTACTCCCATGTGCGAGTGGTGAGGGGCGTGCGGGGGCGTGGCATATTGACAAGCGCGCTGCTTGTTAATGCTAATGAAGCCTTGTGGCCAATGAAATATTAACGCCTTCAACTTGGCCATTTGCTGGCCAGCAATTTGTGGCCACCAGCAGCCGCCCACAGTGCCCACGGTGCACCGTGGTGCTCACCTTGGCGACCTCGTCTCGCCCCTAACGTAGCTGCAAACACTTTATAGCATACTTTGAGGCGCAGACATTTTCGCTAGTCCCAAAATAGACGCAAGATTGTGATTTATTTGTGTGCAGCACTTAAAACTAGACACACACACACACAATAGTTGCCACGCCCCCCTATCGGCACACCTGGTGGGCGAGTGTTGAGCTGTCTGGCCTTTGTTTTCCGGGCAATTCCAGACGAGTTGGCAAACAAAGCGAGCTCAACTTGCTGCAGAAATTAACTAAGCAACAGTGTGGCCCCAAGGCAGCACAATGTGTATAGCCACACACACACACACACACACACACAGACATGACTACCACAAATACCCTGGTTGTCCTCTCAGACCCATGTCCAGTTTACTGTGGTGACTATCGAGCTGCCTGTTCTAAAAGCATTAAATAAATATTTGCTGTGCTGGGCAGGAATTTTTCAGCATAAAGCACAACACACACAGATACATACACAGACACACACACTCGTATATGTACACACGACTACCCGGAAGAAATATTCTAAATATCATATCATCAGCATTTTTCGATAGAGTCGACAACGACGCCACCTCATTTTGGGGGTTGACTTTGCTGGACACTTCCGCAGTGTTTACCATTTATTTTTGATTTGGGTATTTAAGGTGCGGATAGGCACTAATGTTGGCCAAGGCAGGGGGGAGGGCATGCGTGCGTAAACCACCCTCTAGGGAGGGACAGCAGGGGAATCGGTTTATTCACCAGAGTGTTGACAGCTTAAGTGGTATTTGGCAGCTCGAGCAGAACTAACTTCTCTATCTGCACGTGGTATCTGCTTTCCCCAATGTGGCAAGCAGGCAAATGAGCAAAAGGCGATAAGCTTGGTGCCGGAAGAATGATACTAATTGATTGAGGTGAGAGCTATAGAGAATATACTGAATAAAGGAGAAGGTATAGAATATCTAGAGCATATATTGAAGACAAGAGAATGCGTAGAATATAAATAGCTTTTTTATAGACAGGAGAATGTTTTTTTCTATACGAATATACAAATATTAAAAGAGAACATGCTATATATACAGTATGTGCTATAGAGAATATACTGAGAAGGTATTGAATATAAGAATAAATAGAGAATATACTGAGTATATGTACAGTATGTACTGAATACAGGAGAATGTACAGCATATAAAGAAAATATAAGTACTAAACACAGGAGAATGTTTATTTGCATACAAACATACGAATATATAGAGAATATACTGAATAACGAATAACTATGTATATAGAGCATATACTGAGTATATGTACAGTATGTGGCTTGGCTACAGCAAACTAGTCTAGATACCGAAAGCTTAGGTTATGAATTCCTGGCAAGAAGGTAGCCTTAGCGAATTGATCATATATTATCAAATTGTTTGGCCTGTGTGCGTGGCATTCAAGAGACAACATACTTTATATATTTGTTTTATTTACAGCAACAATTGTATCAAATTTGGTATCTTAAGTTCTCAAACTTGCTGAGATTAGCGCGTTCATACAGACAGATAATGCTAAAATAACTCAGTTCATGGTGTAAGCAAACGTTAAATTATTGTTTAGGTTAATATGTATTCTCAGTTTTATATGCATTCCCACAACTTCGACAGTTTGCCCATGATTTATAAAACACTTCTTCATATACTATTTGCATATATATATGTTTATATCGTTTATAACACCCGCTAATCTGTCTGATTCGCTTTCAATAAAGCCGTCGCAATATCGCATACGTGACTGCAAATTTATGTGTAATTCAGTTATTTGCACAGCACATCTAATCAATACGCAGGCACTATAATAAGCACACACTCACCCGCACACACACACACACCCGCAGACACCCGCATAGGCATAACAAAATGTGCGGGGGCGTGCTCAACGCAAATTCGAATTGGAAATAATTAACTCACATGCTAATTAGTTGTATTATCAATACAAAGCAGCTATTTATTGATACAAGTGGGGCAAGGGAATAGCAGTTGGTTGGGGAGGGGTGAGGTATTGAAGAGGAAGCTGCCACATTGTCTATGGCCCACAGGGCATTCACAATGTGATTTCACGAGACGTGCGAGGTGGCTTAAAAAGCCAAACTAACTGTTTATGCACCAGCTAAGTACTCATGAGTATCAGTGTGACTGTGAGTGTGAATGTGAATGTGACTGTATGTGAGTGTGAGTGTCCCCTACACAGTCATCAGGCATCAGGAAGTGCAATATCAGCAAGAGTGCGCGGCAAGTGTAATTTAAGACCCCGCACATAAATCATCTGCCAAGGCAACGGCAAAAACACTTCAAGTGTCCGGAAGAGGTCGTAGAGGGGAAGAAGGGGGTAGGAACTCTGTCGCCTCCTTGGCATGTGTTGAATAAATTTATTGTTGTGCATTATGTTTGCCTAGTGCTCGTTGCCCCGGCCCGGATATGCGCATATATGGTAAAAAATTTCCATTATGAATACAAAGCGCGCTCGCTGCAGTTGGCCCTGAGACCCGCGACCCACCAGAGTTGCCAGGGCTGAAAGTCATCTAAATGCTAAATTGTCGCGACACGCAATCGCTCTGTAATTATGAATATTAATTGTGAGTGTGTCAGCCATGCCCACAATTGCCTGACAGTTGTCAGCGTTTGTCGCATCGCAAACAAACGCAAAACTAATGGCGCAAAAACAGAGTTCATGAATAAATCACAGAAGATTAGGCCCGAAATTATGCGAAAAAGGATGCGAGAGCTATGAGGGAAATGTTTGGCAGATCCTAAGCAAATATGGGCACAAGCTAGCCCCCCCCTTCTACTGTTTCCGCTTCCCCTCTATGCCAGCCATAATAGACTCCAAGCGGAGTACATTCTAAAATAAACAGTGCAAATTCGCAAGCTGACAATATGCTCGCATTTGCATAACTTGATATACGTCAGAATGGTGGAGAGGGGGGAATCTAATGTATGGGAAACTGAATTCATCTAAAAGAGACGCACATCTTTAATTGAATCTATATAATATATATGTTTATATATGTTTACTACTAAGCTATCTAGCTATCAATATATGTTGTTCATTACCTTTACCATATATTATTAATGTATTTAGCCTTTGATCTATCTAATGATTCATTTAATTATATAGAGGTAGTGTTTGGTATACAGATTGAAATAGGTTAAAATGATATGGAAGGGATTACATTTTAACTTATTTATTATTTTATCTACCTATACTAGTCTGTTTATTAATCTATCTATCCATCTATCCATCCATTTATTTATCTATCAATCTAAAATAAAAATAAATTAATTAAATAGGTTATAATGATATAGAAGGGATTACATTTTAACTTTTTTATTATTTTATCTATCTTTTCTAGTCTATTTATTTATCTTTCTATCCATCCATTAATTTATAAATAAATTTTTTTTGTTGATCCATCAATCTATCAATCTTTCCTTCAATCTACACAGTCTATCTATACATCTTAATACATCTCGTGTCTATCTATCCATCTTTCTATGCTTTTCATCTTTCTTTCTGTATATCTGTCTTCCTATCTATCTATCTTTTTGTGTATATATCTATCTGTGTATCCACATATCTATCCATCTATCCATTTATATATTCATTTATATATTGATCCATCAATCTATCTATCATTCTACTCAACTGCACTATACATCTCACATGTCGTGTCTGTCTTTCTATCTTTCTATCCTATTTATATTTCTGTACCATCTCTTTCTATCTATATATATATATACGCCAATTATCTACATAAGTATCTATCTATCCATACATCCTTTTATATACAAATATATTTATATATTTAATCAAATTTCATTCATTTTATTCCATCAATTTAATGCATATTTAAGATCAATTTCAATTCAAATAAAATTTTCAATTTTAGCACAACACATCTTCAAGTCAAGCACCCATTCGTCTCCCCCTCCCTCTGCAGCACTCTCTTTTGGCTTTGTATTTTCCGCTTTTGAACACTCTCTTTATCTCTCTCTCTCCCTCTGTCTCTCTCTAATTATTTGCCATGCGTGTGTAACGAAACTTTGCCATTTTTGTGACAGAGAGCACTTGAAACTTGATGCATCAAGTGCCACATGTGGCGTATGCATAATTTTTCATTCTCCCCACAAGCAGCGAGCAGCGCAGCTGAAGCCTTTAACTGTTCCGTTCATCTGTCATCGCCCGCTGTCATGTTTCACATGCTGTTTGTACAGTGTGTAGTGCTTCAAGTGCCCGCCCCCCTCCACCTCTGCTTCTCTCTCTCTTGCTCGTCCACTCGATCTCTACTTTTTTTAATACGCTCCGTTGATGTTTAGTTTTAGACGAGTCTCCGATTATATAGTCTACATGCATCTATGTAGAGTATATATTTGAAATTTATGCAAATTTTAATTGCTTTGCCATGGAAATTTATGGCCATTTGTCCAGACGGCGAGAGTCATGTGCTTATAAATATTTTAGTGCTGCTAAAATAAATAATACTATACACACAAACACTCACACACACACACGTGGGGGGTGTGTGCACATATGTTACCCGGCAGCTGGTTAATTTTTAATGGCGATGGCATTTGTTAAAAATTTAAGTGCCCTTTTCAACTCAGCCAGGAAATTAAGACAACTAAGTCAACTGTGGGTCAAACACTGAGTTGAGGAATGTGCTGTGATTGAAATATATTCCAAAGTAAAGGGAATTGTTTGAGTAAGGTATAAATAAATTCTATTAAATTAAAGTATAATTTTGCTTTATATTTTCTAGATATATTCTAGATTTTTTGACTTAAACAACAATAAGTGATCATACTTCATTTATTTCTGTTTACAATTCAAATTTCTATTAAATTTCAAGACAAATCTACAATCTAGTCTACATATTACTGCTCTGAACTGTACATAGGGTATCTATTAGCCGACTACATTTGTGATGACAGTTCAACTTGATGTTTTCTCAGCTGTTCTGAGGGATAAAAAAGATTTTCACCCAAACACTCACAGTAAGCTCACAGACACACACAAGTACTGACATACATAGTGCAAAGCACACACATATAGCAGCACACACTCACACACACACCCACACACACTGTCTTGGGGTCACCAACAGCAACTCAGAAGTCATGAGCAAAGTTTCCGCATTAATTCAGCGAAATCACTCAAAAGGATTCCCCTTGTCTGAGCCTCATCACATGAGCGTCACATTGTCGAGCAACTTTGCAGGCTTCCCTCCTTTCCCTCCTCTACCCATCCCCTCTGCACATTTGCTCTACCCCCCTTGGACTCTTAAATTGTCAGACAATTGACTAGTGGCTTGGGCAATGGACCCATTCCCCCGCACCCACTTCAACATAGCACCAGCTCCACTTCTAATTCGAGTTGCCCTCCCCACTTCCACTTCAACTAGCACCCCCCCCCCCCCACCACTTCCAATTCGAGTTGCCTGCCTGCCTAAACGTTTGTTAAATGTCCTTTTGTTTTACTGCCCTCTAATAAAGCCCTCCTAATGGTGGCCCATCAAAAACGCGTCATCAACTTTGGCATTTTGCTAATTTATGCGTCCAAGCAAGGGGCAAATCGCCCAAGGCAATTCAGTTTGCTTTCATTCGATTCAGTTTATAAATTTTGCTAGAATGAACTGCAGTCAGAACACACTGCTTCAAGGTCTTTGGAGGCATATAAAGCATATAAAGGCATATAAAAGAAATCATAAAATTATTGTTTTCTTGTGGGAAAATGATTTTTGAAGAGGCTTCACTTTTATTGATTCTCGCTTCCCCCAACAATTTGGTATGTTTTATCTGTTTGCACGCGAAGGCAGATTCAAATCAGATGAAATGTGTTTTTATTATGTTCGGCACTGTTTACAGAACACCCCATAAAAGCAGAGTCGATAAAAATAATTTATTTATTTCGCATGTTTAAGAACTTCATTTAAAAACATAAAAAGATAAAAAGATGAAAAATTCTCAGTTGAGTTTCAGACTTTTCTTTGCATTTGCGATCAACGCCAGAGGGGCGTGTCTGGTCACGCCCATATTCCATGCAATTCGTATATTTTATGTGCATCAATTTCTGCTTTATTGGCAAAAGCAGCAAAATGTTTTTTACATTTCTGGCCAAGGAAGTCATAAATAAGCCAGAAACTGACGCTGACTGGACAATCAAGCGGGGCGAGCTTCTTCTTCTCATTGTGCCACCCATAGCTGTTGTTGTTGTTGTATCGCAGTTTTGCTGACTTGTATGCGGGGCATGCCCTGCCCCACGCCTCTTCTTTTCTGCTGCATCTGCGGCAATTTCGCCCCATTTACCCTTGTTGCCCTCGAACAATTCACCCGCATTGTGAACAAATCAAGTTATTACGCCCAACACGATGTCCAGCTGCCGTGTGAGTGTGTGTGCGAGTGTGTGTGTGTGCGGGTCACATATGGTGCGCATAAATAGTTTCAGCATTTTCTATATTTTCCATTGAGCTGCGTCGCGCCACCAGGCGGGGCAACAAAGTTTCTTTATGCGCTTTCCATGAACATTTCGTGGCAGGTTTATGTATTTAATGGACTTTCCACAACTTTGCTGTTTTCTTTTCTTTCTCTTTGTTGTAGTTGTTATTGTTGTTGTTGTTGTTGTGCTGGCTTCATGTGCCAAGTTTGCTTTCTTCTTGTGCGACACAGCAACAACAGGCAGCAGCAACAGCAGCAGCAACATTGCTGATGACGACGTCGCATTGTGTCCATTGGCAAAGTTTTGTGACGCCAGCATTTATAACGATTCCAGCGTCCATTTTGATTATTAGCAGGCCGCAGGACAAGTTGGGGGAGGGGAAGAAAGGGAGGGATACGCCTTGACATGCATTTGGGCAACCATTGACGCATTTTATTATTCAATTATGTTGGCAGACATCGACGAAGCCAACTCATTAAAAGGCATCGATGCTGGCGCCAGCTTCACACAGTTGCAACCAGTTGGAGCAGCCTGTACAGCATTCTGTACAACTGTAGGCTTAGCTGAAGCCCTTCTCTCAATCTTCCTCTCAGTTTTCCTTCCCCATCTGCCTTCAATGTTCCTTCAGTCTCCCACTGCTTTCCTTCCCTTCTCTTTCTCTCTTGGACGCATTAATAGTTTCACATTTTATGTTGCCCTTTAGCACCGTTTTTTATCAGCTAAACCATCGCTTAATTTAAACATAACTACCCCTCTCTGCGCCCACATTCACCCCCTATCTCCTCCTCTCTTTCAGCTCACGCCGACCTTGATAGCCTTCGCATTTGAAAGCAGCACGAAAAAGTTCACGGCCAACAGTTTGTGAGGGTTTTCAAATTGCTGCTTTGAATAGGCATTTCTAAAGACAGCCTAATGTCAAGGGTCAGCTGGTATAGAAAGCTAACAAAAAACAGCTTGAAGAAAACCAAGCTACAGCATGTAGTAAAGAGAAAACCTGCTGCGATTGCAGCCTGCCAACGGGGCGTATTAGTTACGGCAATACGATGCGATGCAGGCATCAAAAATTAATAACCTAAGCCGAGACGAGAAAGAACTTTATGCAGACATTGGCAATTTCGTGCGAGACTGTTGGCAACTGGGCGTGGCAACGACATAAATCTCTAGCCAGAGCAAAAAGCAGGCAGCAGCAGCAGGCGGAGCCCTGCATGAGTTGCAAGACTCGTATCAGGCTGCAGTATCAGGCGGCAGCAGGCAGGTCTCTCCTGTCAGATACGCGTGCTTTGACTTTCCGCCCTTTGTCTGGCAGCCGTAATAAAGTGTTGTCATGCATTCCGTGCAAACAGTATCTCATATTTACTGCAACTACAACAACAACAACGAGAAGAGTAGCAACTGCAGCCGGCACCGACAACATCCTGGCCTGTCCTTCGCCTGGCTGTGCTGCTCAAGTTGAAGCACCGAAATAATGTGATAAAAAGAAGTGCATAACTTCGTTTTAAGTTTAATACATAAATTCGACGGATATAGCAGGTGAGTTAATACGACCTGACTGCTTCAAGATAGTCTCGCAGTTCCTTTCCTTCATAACTAATTTGCTCTTCAGTTAAAGTTTCTTTCAAAAATGTAATGCATTTTATAGCATTAATCGAAATTGGAATTGAAGAAAGGAACTGTAAGATGAAGAGTGTTTGTATTCTAAAAGTAAAGTAAACCAAGGTAGAGAGAATTTACTATAATAATTTTAAGATTTTTAAACAATTCAGTGTAACACTTTTTATTTTTTAAATTGATTAACTTCAAATAGATTCATTATGCGCTAAACACTTAAAGAAATAGTCAGAAATAAAATCATATTGCATTTACAATCTATGTCAATGTGTATCACAGTTTAAAATCTTCAAACGCACTTTAAAATATTTAACAGTATTAGACGCATGAACTTAAAAATGTATTAATATATGTAAAAGCATATAAGTCAAAAATTCTGTTTTTAATATGACCGAAAGCATAGTTGCATTGCTCTGTTAACCAAAAATATGTTTCTAGAAAACTTAACATAACATTTTTAATTCAATTAGTAACGTTCTTATTTCCAACCAGTTCTTCCTTTATGATAGCCTGCTATCTGAAATAGAGCATTCCTTATAATAAATATAGTACTACTGAAAATTGTTTTTCCTTTAAATACCCCAGACCTTCTTTAATCGTTGCCAAGTTCGTAGACCATTTGCAGTTTCAATTGGCTGCAGTTCAAATATTTCGATATGAGTCAACATTTTTGTTGGTTTTTGAGGCAGCCACAATCGAAGTAGGCAGAGCTTTGCAGCAGAAAATTAAGGTATTCAATGTTTGCCAGACACTTTAACACACACACAGATACACATACACACACACACACAGACTCAAAGTGACATTGCCATTAAATTTGTATGCTCAAGCGCAGGCAAAGTAATTTCGGCTGTTGTTTTTGCTGCGGCGACTGTTGCTGTTGCTGCGGCTGTGGTTGTTGTTGTTGCTGTTGTAGTTGCTGCTGCTTGATATGCTGCACTTGCCTGCTTCACACTTAGCATCCGCCTCGGCTTTTCCTGCCTGTCGTCAATTTGATTTGTTATTGTTTACGAGCTGCATGAAAAGCGACAGGCAGACAGGCAGACAAAGCGACAACAGTCAGACAGACAAGCAGACAAACAATCAGGCAGACAGCGTGTCTGACTGTCGGACTGCCTATCACTGTCTGTCCGCCTATCTATCGTGTCAGTCACTTGATAAACATTTCACTGCGCTTAATTGCTGCAATTGTCCACAGGAAAGTGGAAAGTGGAAACTCTGAGAGTGGAAAACACTTGGCAAGCTGAGTTTAGTAATGGCTATGCAAGCTGAGGAGGATGAGAAGTGATGAGGCACATAGAGAGTCTCTCTATATGAAAAAGAAGGGATATACAGGGAGAGGGACAGATAGAGAAAGAGAGAGGGTGTATTGAGAGGTAAAATATAAAATAAGCCAGAGAAGAGACGAATGAAAAATAGAGAATTATTATTATGTGGAAATACCAAAACACAACAAATGAAACATGAATATGTAAGGGAGAGGGAAAGAATTAAAGCCTTAAGAAAGGGGACAGATTATTTAGAATCAGTAAAAGAAAATATAACAAATAGAAAGATAATGAGAACATGAAACAGAATTACAAGAGAACGAAACGAGTAATAAAAGAGATACCAGATAAAGAAAGACAGATAGCAAATAAAAGTGCTATTTAAACCATAAATTTAATAAAAGATAATACAAATTAATTTAATTAATTAATTGATAAGTTATTACAGATTATTTAATAATTATTTTTATATCAAAATAATTATATCCTCGAATACAAAGCCACATCAACAGCTTGACACTAGAATAGGTTACTGGATACTACAGATTAACCTACTATGAACCTATAAAGAGCAGTACTGATAGATAAACCTACACCTACGTGATTCGATTCTGATTGCAAACAAATCGATAGGATCCAGCTGACGAAACATCATCAGAGCTATATCAGAGACAATCACTAGTTTTCTCTTACTACACCTAAAAAACTACACTCGATTTGCCGTATACAATTGAATGCTGAAGAAAATAACTGTATCAACAGTTGACTACACCAGCGAGAGCGTCGTCCATTCAAATCGAATGCGAAATTGATGAGCTAGGCGAATGACAGTCAGTCAACTTCCCTGCTCATCCTGCCACACGCCCACTGTCACAGAACGTGCCTTGGAACTCATCAACAGCAGCAGCAGCAGCAGCAGAGCACAATCATCATCACCATCATCATCATTATCATCAACTTCAGCTCGACAATCATCATCAGGCTGGTCCTGTGCTGATCATCATCTTTGCATAATGAACACGCGGCCAACTGTGTTCGATAAATTGTCGAAATTCGTTTTGACTAAAAGTCAATAAAAGTCCACTTAAGGCTTCATTGTTGTTGTCGCTGTCCCTGTCGCTGTGTCGCAACTGTCCATGTCGCACTGGACGGGGAGGGTGGTGGGGTGACAGACAGGGGGCGGGCTGGAGCCAAGTTGTCCGGCGGATGTTGTTGCTTGTGCATAAAAATTGTTTTTTAATGCGCGCACATCAATAGTCAAGCCAAATAGTCCGCGGCGAATTTAACTACAGATATTTTTTGTTGCTCTGCGCTTCAAAAATAACAATAAGCAGCAGCATAGTAACAACAACAATAATAAGCGCAGGCGATAAGCAAAGCAAAGTCGCAAAGAGCAGCCAGCAAAAAGGTCAACGTTGGGGGAGGGCTTCAGAAAGCAAAGCCAGGCGCTTTCTCTTATTTACCTCTGTCTCTGACTATCTCTCTCTTTCCTACTCTCTCTCCCCCTCTCTCTGGGCTGTGCTGCTCTGCCTGCCCTGTTCTGCCTGCTCTTCACTACATTACTCCCCCTTGTATCTACCTTCTTCCTCCTACTTCCCTCACTCAACTCTGGCATTTCTAAATAGTTTCCAATTATGCGCGCTGCTCCCTTTAAGCCTTTTTCGGCTGACAGCGTTGGCTTTTTTTCTGGCCCACAATAAATTCCACTTGCTTCATGGCCAAGTGTGGCTCATTAGCCTGGCACGCGGCTACCTTAAACGGGCTAATGCGACTTTAACAAGAAGTTTTCGGCAACGCCAACTTTGCCTGCACAGGTGGAGCAGTGCAAGGGCTGCTGAGAGAGATGAAGGGGGCTGTTGTGGGGAGGGGATATATGCTGGCATAAGAGCAGCCCGTGTGTGGCTAATTAGAACACATTTCTTCAATTTAACCTCGTCAAGCAGCAGGGGAGGGCAACAAAGGAGATGCTAGTGGCGGGAGAAGGGTGTAGAGAGAAGGGGCGTGAGTTCAGTTCGATTTAATGAAACACATTACATCGCTTCAAGTTGAGCCTGCCATTTTGGGGGTTGTTTGAGGGATGCCGCCATACACACACACACACACCCGCCGCACACACACACACCCGCACTTGCCCGTGCATTTTTGTTAAATCATTTCCAATGAAAACGCTTAAAACTTTTCGCATGAATGTTATTGTTGTTCACGTTGTTGCTGCTGCTGTTGTTGTTGTTGTTGCTGCTTTTGTTCTCGCTGTTCTCTTTGGTGTTGTTGTTGCCCGCTGCTGGATTTAACAAATATTTATGCTAATAAAAGTGCCAACAGTTTGGCTTAGCCCGAGTCGAACTTTGTTGCCGCCAAACGTGTGTGGCAAAAACTTTACGCTTACGCTCAGCTGCAAGGGGTGACCCCGGAAAGTGGGATGTGGGAGGAAGTAAGAGAGAGACGGGCTGTGGTTGCAACTGGCGGCAAAAGCTTAACGACCACTTAGAGCACCGCACAGCGTTGCGTTGCGTTGGGTGATTATGCAATTTTAGTTTACTGCGGAATGGGCGGAAGGTGCGACTGTTTGTATATGTATGTATATGTATGTGTGTGTGTGTATGTGTGTATGTGTGGGGATGCATCTGGATGGTTACTTACATATGTGTGTTCATGAGTGTGATTGCGTTGTGTGCACGCTGCAACTGGCTGTTTGGAACGCCTTTTATGGTTTAATAAAAAAGTTCGACTTAAGGTGTAAAAGGCGCTGTAAACCGAATCCCCATTGAGTTTGCTTCGAGAGTTCTTTAAACCGAATCACCAGTTGCACTTTAAGGATTAGCCTCGTCAGTTGGAAGCGAAGCATTTTATTGCTTATAGAATGATTTGACATAAGAATGAAATACAGAATACAAGTGATATATTTGATCCGTAAAACCAAACAGAGAAAATTCTAAAAACATATTTATAACCAGATATAATATATGTTATATATATTCTTAATCATCATTCGACACTCAGTAATATTAAATATAATAAGCATGGAAACAATCGACAAAGACAAAGTTTAGAGAACAAAGCAGGCCTGTCTATCAAGAGCAATTATTCTTAGGAATAATTCTTGTTTATGGCAGCAGTGTCGAATAAAGCTGCAATTAACGAACATTAAAATTACTACCTAGACTGGATCAATCCACTTTTAAACCCACCCCGCTATTCACATGATATCGATATTAAATAGATATTTGTGCTAAGTTCGTGTTCAGTTCAAAAAAGTAAGCAATTATTGTGAACTGTATTACTAATAAATAAGCAACAAATATAAATAAACAAAAAATGTTATGAATATACTCGCTACATACCTATCATAATCAGCTCTTAAATGTATTTTGTTTTACTTTAAAAGACCTTTATAAATTTAAAAAAGAAAGCGTCATCAAAATTCTCAATTGTGATAAGGTAGAAAGATCACTGGGCCAGCGAGCTATTTTAAATTTACTAACAAAAAAGTAATAAAAATGTAGTTTAATTGTATACGCAAATGAAGAGACAAGACGCGCTCTCATAACATCATTCGCTTTGCAAATTCAATCATTGTTTGTCTGAGAGACATTAGAAACAGTTCTTCACGTAAACTTTGACCATGTGTGGAAGAGTGATACTCATATTTCTTCTTTTACAAGTTAAGACTTGTATATTTGGATATATTTACTGTATACCCAATCGTAAATTCCCCCAAATCTATGGATTCTGTGCAAAGAAAGAGAATTGTTTGACTGAAACAACATTTAAATGCGGCAGTACAGGGCTGTCCTGCTGTCCACCCATCGGCCAGTCATCTGTCTACCCAAGGATTTCAATTGTGGCCACAGTGCTATATATCACAAAAAGTTTGGAGTTTAATCATACGAGGGATTCACTCGAAGTTTGTGCAGGGTCCATCATTAGTTCGCTTTACGTAATTACCGCTGCACATTGTGTAGTTGGAGCAAAGGCTCGACAATACGGGAAGGTGTAAATTCTTTACAGATCAATGATACAGTATATTCTAATAATTTATATTATTTCATATATATATTCTGCTTGAACTTTCATTGACAGAACTGCTGTGCGACTGCCTGATTTTGTTTTGGATGAAAATGGACAACAATGCGATTTTGGTGGAACCGTCTGTGAGTCTTATCAGCGCTTTGTAGTTGTAGAGAGAATTCCCCATCCAGACTTCAGGGAAGAGAACACAGGACTGCACGTTAATGATATTGCATTGCTTAAGCTTATTAGGGAAATTCAGTTCTCTGAGAAGATTAGACCAATTTGTCTACCTTCACTTGCGGGACAGTGGAATGGAACATTAACAGCTATTGGATGGGGTAGTAGTCTCAAGCTGAATCATACATTCGAAAAGCGCATTGCTGAACTAAATGTCTTGAATAATACGAAGTGTGTGTTTTCCAACAAAGATAAACATATCTGTGCCGGAGATGTAGGCAACAACAACACGTGTGAGAGGGATTCTGGTGCACCATTGATGCGTTTCGAAGGGCAGATGGTACTCGAGGGCATCGTATCTCAAGGTAATCCCTTCGGCGGTTCTTTACCAGTAATTGGTACCTCAGTCCGTAACTTCCTAGACTGGATAAAACAATATGTAGAGCTAACTAATACTGTAATACTGATAATAAACAGAATACCTTTTGAATTCAGTCTTAGGCTATAAGAGCTGAAGTAATTGTATAAGCAATACATACCATACTTTTGCAGAGGGCAAAATAATTTTGGCCAGGAGTCTGCAACGCATCTTAGGAGATATCTCCCCCCGTAAATTATACACATTCTGAATCAGCATCCCCAGGAAAGTCGATCTAGATATGTCTGTCTGTTTGTCCGTCCGTCTGTCGGTTGAATCGCAAGCTAGTCTCTCAGATTTAGAGTTATCTTTATCCAACTACACATGCTGCTTATTGCTGCGAGTAAGTCAGAACGAGCCGCTTATTTTGCCATACAAACTATCGGCCTTCTTTTGTTATTTGGCAAGATATTGCAACCAAATTTACTACATCGGAGTCTTTCGGACTACTATAACATATAGCTGCCATAGGAACAATCGGCTAAAATAAAGGTTTTTTATGTATACCAGTTTTGATTTTAGAATCAACTTTACTTATCAGAGCCAATCAAAGTGAGACACCATTCAACCGTGCCTTTTTGCATGACGAAGGCAGTCTTAGTTACTTCCTCCTTTCCATGGCTCTTAAAGGTTTCAAAAAGAAATCTCTCCTGGTCTCCATTGTCAACCTACTTAAAGTCCAACTAGGCCTCCTACCTCGCAGCAAAACAATAGTCGAGCCACATTTGAATACATCAAAGTCGGTGAGTGGCTTTTGCTCTTAACGTGGCTCAATTAGAAATGCCGCAGAGACACGCTCAGTAGCCAAGGGGAGGCAGCAGTAAGGGAGGGGAGGGCAAAGCCGCTGAACCACAGCGATAGCGCGGACCGAATTTGACTTTATTAAATTAACGTTTCATGTTCGTTTAATGAACAAAGTAAAGATGAAAATAATGATGCAGCTAGTGAGAGCGAAAGAGGGGAGTGAAACACAAGAGCCAAGAGGGAAGGAGAACGACAAGGTGTGGAGGGGGGAAGGCGAAAGTAAACGTGTCGCTTACACGAAAACAAAAGACGTCAAAGCGAAAAATGCCGCAAGATGTTGCCGCATTTTGTTGCTGGCAACGCGACACGACGCGCCTCGCTGTGGCTTGCTTTTTGCGTAACAAGCCACTCTAATGACAATATTGGCACTTACAACAATAACAACAGCAGCCGCAGTGCCAGCAACAACAGCAACAACAATAATAATTTTTGTGGTTATTACCAAGATTACAACGGGAACAGCAAAGGCAACTTTCGCCCCGCCACGCCCACGCCCAGCAAGGGAAACATGTCGCACACACACACACAGCACAGTTGACACGCGTGTGTGTGTGTGAGTTAGGAAGGGAAGGGAAACATTTATAGTCTGCTTAGAATTGGTGAAGCTTAGGCAGGGGCAGCTGAGGGGGAAAGAGAGAGAGAGGAAGAAGAGAGGGAGAGAGAGGGAATGAGGAAGTCGAAGACGGCGCAATGTTTTCATTTTTAATGAAAGCACGTAAAATGCGAAAAACTCTCGCACAGCCGGCGAAGGAATGAGAGACTGAGAGAGGGAGAGAGGGGGATAACTGTCTCTCCCTCTCCCCTTCATACATGTGTGTCCCGGCAGGCATTCATAGATTTGCTTTAATTATAATTCTAGACGCGTTTATCACATCAACAACAATACAAGCAACTCACAAGAAACACACACACACACACACACAGAGTCACACACACACTCACACACAGACAGACAGAAACACATAGAGACGCACGCACACTCTGCATACGTGTATTTTGGCTGAAGTTCAACTGCGCACTTGTACTTGAAATATTACACGGCCACGCACACACACACAAGCCTATAGACACACCCAGTTACACACACACACACGGGCACACGCACACTCGCACATTGTCGCAGACAATGCGCCATTATGCCTGTGTAGCCACAAAATGCGTTTTTCATCAGCTAAGCCAAAAAAAGGAGGAAGCACACACACTAACCCATACACAACAACAACACATTCACAATGAAATGCACACCCACACATACAACAACACACACACACACACACACACACACAACAACACTCACTCAGGCAAACTAACAAGCACACGTTAAGAAACAAAACAAAATGTTGCTGACATTTTTGAATATTCTGTAGCAAAAATAAGAGAAGAAACACGCAGAGCACAACTTCAAGTATGCCCTATAAAATCACATATTGTTATTTAGTTTTTAAAATGACGTATTGCATAAAATATTTAATTGATAAATAATTAATTTTCAGTGTACTTTCATGTTGAATTGAATAAAGTAGGAAATCAATTATATTTATTTGAAGATTATGAATACATATCTAACATATATCTGTGAATTACCCTCACAATTGTTTAACTATTCGAAATTAATGGCAATATATGAAAGAGGATTATTTAAGATACATTTTAAGATCTGGCATTGCCCAGTATGGGATGTGCAACTCTATGTAGGCGCCGACTCGAAGTTAACAAGTTAAGGTCTATCAGTTTATCGAAGTTCTTCCTTAAATCAAAAAGCTTTTAAAACTTATTCCAACATTAACATATTTCGTAGGCTTATTTTATAATCAAATCTCTTTTATTTGATACGTTAATTTTGTTTTCCTTCCCCTCCAGGGTATCTGTGCACTCGAGCATGTTAAAGTTTATGCATTTAAACCGCATTATTCTTATTTATTTGTGCAGTTTTGTTGTCGTGCCTCCTGTTGCCATCACTCTCTCTCTCTTTCTCTCTCTCTCTCCTCTCTCTACTGCCCTTTGTCAGTCTCTGGTTGCTTCTCAAGCTTTTCATGTTATGGCTTTACTTAGTCCTTTGTTCATTTCAAATATTTATGTTGTTCTTATTGTTGTTGTTGTTGCGAGTATGACAACAATTTTAGTCTGACTACCTTTTCTTTTTGCCCACTCATACATACATAAGCACTGTGAATTCTTTATGATGTAATTTCTCTGCACAATCAAAGACATTTCTCAGTGCTCAGCAACAACAAGCACAACAATAAGAATAAGAATAACAATTGCATGAACTGTAAAGTTTAAGTTTCCTCTCAAATTGCAATAAATAGTTGAGTTCACTCAGAGTTGACTCTGACCTGAGTCCTGGAATCTAATGCATAAATTGAAACTTCAAATGTTTCACAAATAAATCAGAGAACTGCAGCAAGTTGAAAGTGAGGAAATTATTTTGATAAATTATTTGAAATTGAAAAGGTTCAAAATAATGTGAAAGCAATTTGATTGTGCTACATTTTGTTATTGTTTGATTTCAATAAAGTATTCAATAATGATTTTTAACTCTAAATAAAATTATGAAAACATATTTCGTTTATTATTCCAAAAATAAACAGAATAAAACAAAAGAATTTTAATGATCATCATCAAAATATTATTCCTAAAACTAAGCAGCTTATTTTTGTTATTTTCTGGTATTAGGGTGTGCTTTATAGTGTGTGTGTGTGTGTGTTTGTGTGTATTTGTGTGTGTGTGTGAATAATACTAGTATGTGCTTTATGTGGCCATTTTTGTTGTTGTTGTTGAGAGTTTTTGTGGCGAGCTTCTCTTTTAAATGCGGCATATGCAACATGGAAGCCTTAATCCTAATTAAGCTCACCATGCAGCTTATGCCAGCTGTGCTTTGTACCCTCTCCCCCTGCTTTCCCCTTTTCCCTGCTCTGCCAACAGAGTACAGACCCCAACTAGTTATTTGCATAGATTAGGCAACAATGTAATAAATATTTATGCGAGCTATTCACAGCGAGTTAAGCTCTCGCCTGATAAGCACTTGACTTTCGATTGTGCAACAACACTCGAACACACACACACACACATATAGAGAGACTGGCCAACACCTTTGTGTGCTGAGGCTAAGCCAAGTCAAATAGAAATATGCCAAATATGCTGCAGAAAGAAATATGTCAGCAGCAGCAGAAAATAATATTTATTTGATGTTTCCGTTATCAGCCACAACAACAACAACAACAACTAAGCTAGCTTGCAATGTTTGTGCAAGTCTCAAGAGGGGGGGAGGTTGAAAGGCCACTGAGCTGGGGGAGTGCAGTTGTTGAGAATATGCTTAGGCATGCAATAATCTAATGTGTAAATATGAACGGTAAGTGGAGGCATGCCACATGCTGCCTGCCTGGCCTGCCTGCCACCAGCTCAATAAGTAAAGTGGCAGAGCCGGAGATTCCAAAGTCAGCAGGCAGGCAAGTCGCCAACTACAGCCAGACAGGGGGCGGGGTGTGTGGCACGTGCACTTGAGAATGGCGACAGCCACATGAGATGCCAAACGAGTCCCGCCCCGACGAAAAAAGTCAATAATAATGTGTTGACGAAGGAGGGGAGGGGGGAACAGGAGCAAATATACATGTATGGTATACAGGGGATATATATATACGATATATACAAACTACGCAGACAAATTCGTTTGAAAAGGGTAAAGGAATGTAATAATGCTTAAAAAGTTGAAATTTGACTCTGTCCGGTGGGGTAAGGGGAGGAGTAGGAGGAGGGAACAAGAGTACAATGCGTACCGCAGGCACAACTAGGCGTATGAGTTATATGCCAAGTTGAACGAGCCTCGCAGCCTCCACTGTCTGGCACGTCCCCGTCTGCCGTCTGCCGACTGTCGACTACTTGACTTCTAAGTGGTATTTACCCATGCCACACTTCACTCCACTATACTCCCCTCCTCACCCTTTTGACTCTCTCTTTCAGCACATACGTATGCGAGGGCCGTATTGTATTGCAGTCTGTGAAGCCGCTTCGATTTGTCATTTTGCCTGCCTGGCGAGAGTCAACTTCAATTCTTCGCATACTTCTGCCTTGCGTGTTTGCCGAATTTCGAATTCAATTTCTGACACTGAAAGGTTTTTAATCTTGTTATCCCCACTGCTTAAGCCATCGCCCTTTGCTGCCTCTACTCCCCCTTCTGCATTGCTTCTTCTTCTCTGTTCTGGTGTGTGCAACCCTCGTTATTTGGCGACCAGTTGATTAGCTTAAGCATATTTGAAGGACCTCTTTACATACTTTTGTATGTACCCTACTTTATACTATATAATACAGTTTATTCTACTATATATACTTCAGTTTAGTCTACTATATACCCCATTATATACCCCTATTGGTAAATAAATTATATATTGCTGGTCGCTTTAAAGTCGAATGAGCAATTAGAAGGCGAGCGAGCAAGTCGTGCGTTAAAAATGAATTTTGCAGCACGTGCTAAGCGGATTAAACTGCCCATTGGCCACATTGCAACATGGGGCAGTGTCAAGCGAGGGCAGATTTTAGATTTTTAATTGATTTTTGAGCAACAGACACAGGCAGAGGCACATATAGAGACAGATAGAGCTGCATGCAGTGCCATGTCAAACGTGCTTTTTTTACGCAGAGACCACAAAAATCAAAATTCAAGTGGTATAGAAAAAATCCCAGAGGGAGAGAGAGACAGGGAGACAGGGAGAGAGAGAGAAGGGGTTGAAGTGGGCGGCAGCAGAGAGAAAGCGATACAGGATGATTTAGGAATTTGCGTGGAAATTCTCTTGGTAACGCTACAAAACGCTACAGCTGCGGCAAACCAACGTGTACCGTTAGTCTGTGCACGCATTTTGCAAATTTACCACAAAGCGGCGCGCAGCTCGAAAACGGACTAGGGATGCCACAACCATTGCCATCACCAGCTCCAGCTCCAGCTCCAGCTGCCGGTACAACTACGGCCTGTGTGTAGATTATAAAAAGGAACCTGCGGCCACGTAGCATCGGGATATAAAGCGTAAACTCACGCACACATTGCGAGCAATAATAAAAGAAAAATAGAAAACACACGCAGCGCAGCGACCACGTAACGCAGCGTACAGAAATCACACGACTTCCCCCTGCCACACCCCCTCTGACACTCCTGCCCCCTCTTCTAAAACGCCCCTTACCATTTCTCAGCAAAACACATTAAAAATGGCAAACAAAATGGCAGACATATTTTTCTGAGCCCAAAAGGTGAATACAAATAAATGCTGCATACTTTTTGGCGCGACTGAGCCGCGCACTTCCTTGCTCGCCCTCTCACTCCCTCGCTCCGTTTCCCACTCTCAATCTGCACATTTGTTTAGTGCTTAATGCGCTTTGCATGCCAAGCAGGTGCTACATAACTTATCAGATCCGTTTGTGCCCGCAAAAGCAGGCGAAATGAAACTGATTTATACACTGAAAGTAACATTGCGAAATGTTTAAGCCACATGCGAGTGTCGCCAGTGCAAGGCATTGGGAGGGGCAGGCAGAGGGGGTACACAGTACTGTGGCAAGTCTGTCATGTCATGTGTAACGCATCAATCACGGCGAGTTTTTGTCGGAATAAATATGCCTAGGCAAGTCAGTTATGCAGACCGGCAATTGATGATGTAACTGTGCAGAGTAGGGGCACAAGTGGGATTTATATTATTTAGTTATAAGTATTTAATATAAAATACTATTCAATATTTAAGTATATGATTAATAGAACTGTTTAAATTGTTAAAAGTATTTTATTTATCCATGAAACTGTGCAAACACAGTTGCCTAAGATATTGACAGCCCTTTAGGTATTATTTGCACCCAGAAATAGCACTTTTATTATTGCTATATATACCATAAATTGTACTCCTTATATATTTAATATAGTATAGGAAAATACAACAGATTAATAACTTATATTAGGGAGTCCTGTGTCTTTAGTCTTGTATAAACCATTCACAAAAATATCAAGAATGATTATTTCAATCTTTATCTCTCCTTATCTTTCCTAATATTATCACTTAATTTAAATTATGTTTATTATTACATACCAACATTGTGATTTTCAACTATTATTATCACTTGCACTCTCAATTCATATTTTCACTACAATTATTGTAAATTAATTTAATCGTCCTTGTTCTTTGTGCACTTTGTTTCCTTTTTATACCCTTCATTTCTCCCTCGTTTTAAGTAACGAAATCAGACAATGCGCATTGTTTGCACGCACAGCACAGACACCTGCTGTGTCCGTGTGCCCGTGTCTGTCCCCACTGTCCGTCTGTCTGCCTGTCTCTCTGTCTGCCTGTCTGTCCAAACGAGCTGCAATTGCATTTGCCATCAATTTAATAAATAAGCCTCGCACTGGCCAAACAAAAAAGCAGACGCTGATGGCGCCGCAGTAATTTTGGTTTATAGTCGCGCAGACTCTCTGCTCTGCTCTTTCGATCTGTTAATGCGCTGACTGTTGGTCGCCAGTGCAGTCGATATGGCCGTGCTTCTTCCCCGTCTACACCCTGTCCCCCTTTAGGGCAGAAATTACGCTCATAAATAAAAATCACTGAGGCTTGAATTTTGCATCGAGTCTTTTCGTTTGTTTTTCTTGCAACGAGGCGCGCGTGAAAATTGCCCGTGTATAAATAATGGAAGCCAATGGCCATGCCCAGTACGCCCACAAGCAGCTGATGATGCAGCTGCCACGCCCCTTACTCTCTCTTCCCTCCCACTTGAGCTGCATTACGGTATTTACAGTTGCAATTTGTTAAAGTGATTTACGGCAATTGCGGCGTCGCAACCCTTTTTATTGCCTCTCTGTTAACAGCCTCGCAAATCGGTCTACCCCTGCCCCTACCCCTCTTTCCTTATCCTTCCCTCTCCCCCTTTCCCCTAATAGTTTCAAATAAAAGTAATTCATTTACGTAATTTTCTTTATGATTTTCCTAAGCCGCGTAGACAAAAGTTTTCCCTAGCAAATTTCACGAGATTAGAAACCGCATTCTGCCTCACATAAATCTCGCCAAAAACAGCCTTTCTGGCCGTGGCAAATTTATGGCTTAACTGCCGATTCGTTCAGGCTTATAGCTCATGCTTTAATTGGCCAAAAGGCGCTGAGCGAGTCGCGACTGTCGATTTATTTATGGCATCTTAAATGTAAAATACTTTGGCAACGAATCAAGAACTTCCGCCTATGCTAAGTCATATGAGGGCATGTGCCACACCCCTCCCCCCCGCATGCAACGCCCACAAAAGTCGAAGGGAAACTTGGCAGCCATTTGGCTAATTATTGCAGTGCAAAATGGTCTGAAAAAGGCAGCCTAATACCCCAAAAACAATCGGCTTGATGCCTGCTGCCCTTGTCGGACAAGGAGAAGGAGAGGAAGGGAGAGTAAGTAGTGCAACAACAACTGTAGAATCTATACCAATTAGCCGAATTGTAAGGGCAGCAAAAAGGGCAACCCTCATCAGGGTTTAAACGTGGGAAATGTCTACAAAATGTTTCATAAGCCGCTTCAAACCAGTTACGAGTTTGCCAGTTAGCTCTATTGGGCGTTAAAAAACCCAGACTCAAATTGCCATTGAGCAGGGAGGCATAACATTAAGGGAAGTGGAGGCGGAGATGGTGTACAGTCCACCCACTACTTGGACAATAATTCACTTTGTTTTCAGGTGCAAAAAGAAGCAAAGCCCGCAAAGAAATGTGTGTCAAAAAGTTGAGCCAGAAAAGGTAAAAGAAAAAGGCTAAAACGAAGCTGATGGGTCAGTCGGGGATTTATGGGACAGACACATATGTAACATAGATCTTCTACTCTTTTCATATGTTTTTATTATATTTATTATAATTAAATTATATAACCGAATATGATGAAGGTTTTTGCTAAGAGAAGAGAGAAATTTTAGCATAAATTAATTAATTAATTTATATTTCTTTTTCTTAAATTAAAGAAATATCTTTGCATGATACACTTTAAGCAATCCCCATAATATAATTATATATGTACTATAATATAATTATAATATTAAATTATAATATTTCATTATAGAAGCTTCTAATACACTCCGCTTTCTAAAAGTTTCTGAAGTTTGTCAAAATTACACATAAATTTATCAAACAATTCGAAATGAAGTTAGGATATATTGCTAAGCAGATTGCTCCTTCCTAAATACAACATTAAGTCGAGCGTTCGAAGAAGTTTTAATTAAGTCAAATCCACGCTTCATATGTACACATGTGTGCATACACATTCTGTCCGTGTATGTGTGTGTGTGTCTGTGTGAGTGTGGCGTATGTTTTTTTAAGTAGGTCGACAAGTTAACTCGGATTTGAGAAGCGGCAAAACACTTCAAAGATATCTTTGCTGTTTTTGCTTTGATTTCCCCAAAGCCAGGCAGAGGACAGTGAACTGTTTTTGTCAACTCAGAGACAGGGACAGAAAGAGAGACAGAGAGAGAGAGAGAAAGGGAGTGGAGAGTGTAAGAGCGAGAGCAAGCGATACCCACTCACATATAATGCTCGCTGCTCTACAGACAAAGACAACAAACTTTTTCTGCCCAAGTGTTTTTCTTTCTTGTGTCTTTGCACCCAGCCCTGTTTTCTTAACACTCCACCCCTCTCTGCCCTTTCCCTGCCTCAGCCTGGTATGCTGTGTTTATCACACGTCAAAGACGCTTTTTGTCTTTGCCCAAATCGGCTTCAATTTAAGCTCTGCCCTGACACAGAGGCACAGGCAGAGGCAGAGACCGGGAGGCAGCGTGTAAAAAGTTCCGTTGTATAAACATTGTGTGATTGTTAGAAAAACATGTGCCGCTGGCACACACACCACACACACACATACACAGACACACCCACAATCACAGGCAAACACACACAAATGAAGACAAAGACAAACTCATCAAACTGCGCCATCATCTGCATATGCGATTGTCCTCTCGCTCTTTATGATGAAAAATCACATCGTTTTATGCAGCACAATCTCGCTGAGTGAGTGTGTGTGTGTGTGTGTGTGAGTGTGCACGTGTGTGTGCCTGGGCATAAAGTTGCTTTTATAGTCCCCAGATTAGGTTAATCCTTTCGCTGTTTGCCATTGCTAACTGCCGCTCTTTGTTCTAATGATGGAAAATGCGCGTTAAGATCGTGTGAAAAGCCTGCGCTATAACTCTTTTCCGTCAGCTTTCTAATGAAAGCTGCTACAGTTTGCATACACACACACATGATGAGACATGCTTAGACATGCTCAGACATGCTTGTGTACCTTATGAATAGAGAGGGAAACGAACTGGGCTCAGGATAATCGCGCTGCACGTCAACTTCAAATCCAGCGCGTCTTTTCAAGCAGCCCTCAGCCCATTCTCTCCCCTTTCCCTTCCCTTTACCAACCTCCTTCGTCCCTATTCAGCATAATTTACGACGTATTAAGCGATTTTAAACATTAAGTTCTTTTTGTTGCCCCTGCTGCTGCTGTAGTGGGTGTGGCAGCTAAGCACCAGGCCCGCCTCCCTCCAACTCCGTCTGCAGTTGACATGTGCGTCGAGGTTGATTAAATTAATGAAATAAATTATGAGCTGACGTAACCCGCCTGCCACTCCCTCCGCCCCCTACCCGTCTCGCTGCTTTTAAAATTGAGCGCGCGCCATCTTGAAATTAATAGAGTGCCTGCACGTTGAGGGCGTGGCAACAGGCAAGGCAGGACAGGGCAAGGCATGGAAGGTAGCCTGCCTTCTTTTTAATTTCATCACTCACAAAAATCCACGTAGCAGCAGCCGATAAAGCACTAAAGCCGACAACGATAAGCAGGTGACAGATGATGGGAGGATGAGGCTGATGTTGTCTCGGGCAATTGATGAGTTTGCAGCAACAACAACTTTATGAATACTGTAACATATGCACTTACTTAACCCAAATCTGCACTTCATTACGCATACGCAGCGTAGGCAGTGACTGCAACAACAGACAGGGAAGACTCTGGTTGGAATGACAGACAAGCATGACGGCAGGCAGTGGACAGTTTGAGGATTCATATAAGATATAACTACGTTATCTTTGATCATGTGACTTGATAATGATTTGAAAATTGATTTAATACAATATATAACTCGAATTTAGAGAAAAACTATAGATTTGAATTTGCAAACATCGTTTTTAAACACTTTTTTAAAGGAGGACCAAACCAAAGTTATCTTAGTATATATTTATCACTTGATTATCCCTAATTTACTATGTTTAAATTGCTTGTAACTTTGACAACATAAAGAGAACAGATTCAATAAAATGATGGCTTGATTTCTAAGCAAATTTGAGCTTGGCAAGGTATTCCTTTCCGATCTTAATTGTAGTTCCATCAAAAACTATATTTAAAACTTCTATTACTTCCAACATTTCTGCTCATCATAACTTTAAGGCAATCAAAGCCTGGTCAACGCATAACAAGGCATTGTCAAAGTTTATTTCACTTCACAGCAGAGAAACCCCCGAAGCCGGCTTAAGATTGCCACTGAAAGAAGACACAGTCAAGAGCCAGTCAACTAAAAAATCGTTTGGGGCATCAAGCGAGAGAAGATTTTCGGCATTTTGGGGCACAACTTATGAGGTGCATGTGGCTTATTGCCTGCTCAAGTGAAATGCAACACTTCTCTGGCAGCAGCTAAGGGAATGCGACAAATACACATACACATACACACACACATACACATACAGAGAGGAGTGCACTCACATATAGGAATGTAATGCATTAGGGAGCTGGAGGTGGAGAATGAGTCTTGGGTCGTGTGGGTCATGCCCTGCAGTCAGCTTGGGTTCAACTGGTCGCAGTGCAATTTCAAAGCGAGGACAATGACGTCTCGCTGTGCTGCATGTGTTGCAGCAGCAACAACGACAACGTGGTGGAGCGAGGCAAGCATTTTCAACGTTGAGTTGTATTTTTGTGCCCGACCTGAAATGGATGAAATGCAATGCAACTGCTGCTGTTGCTGCTGCAGTTGTAGCTGTAGCTGCAGCAATTGCAGCACAATAACAACAATGGATGTGGCATCAACAAAAGCCACCAAATTAGCAGACACACACACACACATGTACACACGCACACACACTCACAGGGACACACGCACTCGCACACACAATGACAATCGTAACAGGATGGGGCTATGCAATGGGCTCCTTGACAATGGCCGAGCACAAATTGCACAGGCAGGGCAACAAGCACATACCAAGAGAGGGGGACGAAACAGGAAGAGAGGCAGAAAAGAGGGATAGGGAGGGAGGAAAGAGGGATAGTGTGGGAGGGAGAAAGAGAAGAGGCAGGCTTAAAGAGTCAGAGGCAGAAAGATATGTGAGGGAAAGGGGAAGAAAGATATATGAGGGAAAGAGGGAGGAAGGTGTAGAAGAGAGAGACAGGGAGAGAGTGAGAGAGCGAGAGAGAGTGGTTACTGCCCGGTGCACCTTTAACTGCGGCACCACAGTCCTCCGGCATGGGACTTTTGTTACCTGCCAGATAACTTTCCCTGAGCCAGATGCAGTTTCACATCTCCCAATGCATTTCATAAGGTGTCTCACCCATGGCACACTCTCTCTCTCTCCCTCTCTCTTTCTCTCTAACACTCTCTCGCTCTCTCTGTGAATGAAAATTAGTGTGTTTCATTCATGGCATCCAGTACGTGTTTGGGGTTTTAGAAGTCTTCAGTTAACACTATATCCATCTCTCACTCCCCTTGCCACTTACACCATGTGTAGAACTAACTGAGGTAACATACACCTCAATTTAGAAGTGGAAATTTGAGGTTAAGTCAGCTTTTGTGATATGGCATCTGTTCAGTTTGAACTGCGATTGAAACGTGATTGGTACAATGCAGACAAAAAGGAGTTTCAGCTGGTAAATTGTGAAGTATAGTTAGAAATATACAATTGATAATAAATAACAGAAGGACTATATATATTTATTTTGGACTGGAGTAGTTTAAACTATTCCTCATATCCAGGTTATTTATAAAGATTATATAGTATGAGTCTTCAAGAAAATGGAATGATCAGAATTATACTATTTCTTTAGAAGAATTTATGCCAAGTCCCGGTCAAACAGGTCTTGATGCTGGTGGCGTTTCAGTCTATTTCTCGTTCTTCTCCGATGGCTGGCAGTTGTTTGGGCTGCAATGCTTAGTCGCCTAGCCAGGCTATCAATATCTCTGGTTTAGTGAACTTTCGAAATGTCATCTGTAAATTTAAGTTTAGGTGCCTATTAAAATTGGTAGAGAAGTAGGAAAACTATAATGAAACTCTGCAGTCTTAATTGAAACTTACCCGTAAAGACGCGTAATTAAAGCTCGTTTATTTTGGAATTTTTTTTTCTTATTTACTTATTGAGTCTCGAAAACAGACTGACTACAATGTAAACATTTGGAATGTAAACATAATCTAAGGGGAACAGTTAACACCTACACTGTTCACTGTATTAGAACGATGTCTACAGCAACGAAACTATTTACAATAGATTCTCCTCCATTAGTTTCAAATGATTTCTCAAATCTATTCTTTAAAATTTCAGCTTTATTCAAATGAAAATCAGTTTGGTACATGTATAAATTATAAACTAGAAATCAGCGTCATCCTCGTCGTCATCGATGACAGCAAGACGACGTCGCTTTGCCGGCTCGGATGTTGGTGGATTTTTGCGTGCCAGAAAGTTGATATCCTCATCGTCATCATCATCATCATGATGATGAGAGCCCTTCTGCGGCCCTTCAACGTGTTGGGCATCTTGTTCATTGTCGCTGCGTGGGCGTTTGTTTGCCTTGGCAGGGGGAATGGCGCCAGTTGGAGCAGCATCCTCCTCGTTGTCGCTATCCGAGTCAATTACATTAGCACGACGTGTGCGCGAGGACGTCAACGAGGACGACTTGATTGTGTTATTCGCATGCAATGTGGCATTCTTTTTGCCCGCCTCCTGCTCATCATCAACATCCTCCTGTTGCTGTTGTTCCTCCTCTTCCTCCTCCTCCTCCTCCTCCTCCAGTTCCAGCAGTCTGGCGCGATAGTCCTCCGAGTTGAAGTTAAATGCATCATCCTCCTCCTCGCCATCTTCCTTGTCCTGCTGCTTGTCGTTGTCCTCCTGTGCCGCTTCAGGCAGAACCATATCGTTCAATTTGATTTTAGTGGCGCGTTTAGCTTTCAATTGTTCAAATAAATCATCCGTGTTGGGTTTGACTGCTGCCTGCTCCTGCTCTTGCTCTTGCTCCGACTGCGACTGCTCCTCGCTGCTGGACACATCAGGCTTTCTTTTTTGCGTGCCAATTTGCGCGCTATTTCATTCACTTCCTCCTCGTCCGACGACGAGTCCTTTTGTTGCTGCTTACGCTGTCGCTTTCCCTTGCCCTTCTCTGTCCCTTTCTTCTTCTTCCTGTCCTTGTCCTTGTCTTTGCCCTTTCCGTTGTCCTTGGCCTTTGTCAGCGGCGCACGCTGTTCCGCCTCATCGTCGCTCTTGCTGTACATGAGACTGTCCAGCTTGCGTTGCTGCTCGGCTGTTATATTGCCATTCGCGGCCTGCCTACGCTGCCTGCTGTGCTTGTCCAGATAGTCCTCCTCCTCCTCCCCATCCTCATCCTCTTCAGAGTTTTGTGCTGCCACCTCCTCCTGCTCTTCCTCTTCGGAGTTCTCATCCTCCTCTGGCTCGCTTTCATCCTGTTGCACCTCTTCGCCGGCCAGAATTTTGGCCCGCAGCTGTAGGTCGGCCGCATTCAGATAGATTGGTATACGCCAATAGCTCTCCATGCCCACAATGGGCGGCTGCATGCCCAGCGCCAGCAGCAGCTTCTGAAAATCCTGCTGCTCCATGGCATCTTTTTGCACCTCGAGCAGCGGCAACAGCGGCACCCCGTCATCATCCTCGCCCGCCTCCTCGCTATCCTCGCTGGCATCGTGGAGACTCTCCTTCAGCCATTCAATGGCCTCCTGCAGCGCCTCACTTGTGCTCACCTGGGCAATCAAAGCACGCACTGTGCCCACATCTAGCGGAGTGCGCACACGGCGGGGCTTGGGCTTGGCTTTGGTTTTGCCTTTGGCTACAGCTGGCTTCGGCTGCCTACCAAATCTCGGCTCCCCGTCTCCCTCCTCCAACTCAAACTCCAACTCCTGCTCGTCCTGCTCCTGTGCTGGCTTGTGTTTGCCTTTGCTCGGCTTTTTGGCTGGCAAAATCTCCGATTTGTCCGCTATCAGATGCAGCTGCAACATGCGCTTGATGATCTGCTGCTTGTTGCGACGCTCCTCGAGCTCGGCCACAATGCGAGCCAGGCAATCTGGCCAACAGGGAATGGGAATGATAGTAAAGAAAGGGAAATGCTGGCTGCGGGGCAACACCTACCTGGCTCCATGCGATGCTGATCGTACAGACTGGTCAGCTGCTCGTCCTCCTCGGGTTTCCAGAGATTCTTGCCACCCAGTGCCGCTTTCGTCGAACGTTTTGTGGGCGCCTTAAAGAGCAGCCCCATCTCCTTCAGTTTCTTGAGCAGACCACGTCGATTGCGCGTCTTGTCCACCAAATTTTCTAGTATCCAATCAATCACATCTGAAAGAGCACGCACAATTCAGTTCCAGCTCAGTCAACACCTCCCCTTTTCTCCCCCCCCTTTCAATTTAACTTCAATTGGATTTTAATTTAAGTCTGTAGTTACCCTTATCTGTCTCTGGATTCCGTTGATTCTCCTCAAACAGGAAGCGCAGCTCGATCTCCTGTTCCTCGCTCCAGGCGCCTTTGGTGCCGCTGCAAGACAATAGAAATGGACACCAATGAGTAGAGGGAGGGGAAGAGGAAGGCAGACAGAGAGCGACATCATTTATCAAGCAGGCGGCAAGTTGCAGACAGCCAAGCGGCTCAGTCAATCATGTGCCCATTGTGCTGATGGCCCTTTAACCCCAAAACTGAGAGGGAGTGAGGAGGTGGCAGTCTCGCTGTCTCTCTCTCTCTCCCCCTCTCTCTCTCTCTCTCTCTCTCTGCTGCTGCCTGGTGTCGCTTTCCATACTACTTACGTCTCGTAGGCATCACAATAGCCCGTCTCCAGCTCGTTTGCCTCCCGGATGCCCTTGTAGAATAATAACTCTGCATAGATTTTTGGATTAGTCGGCGCCACTTCGACAAATTTGCGCACCACAAAGATGGCCAGACGACGCAGCTCCTCCTGATGGGCGTCACGTTCCACGCTCAGAACTTGTTGAAAGATGCGAAACAGCTTGGCCTGATGTGGAAAGAGAAGAGGGAGAGGGGAGGGGTTTGGGTTGAGCAAATGCCAGTTCATATATTCATATTCAAATGAAAAGTGCCGACAAAGACACAGCTAGCCACAAGTTGAGTGGTTCGGGGACACCCTGTGGCCTGCCCTGTCTGCCCGCCTGCGGTTCGACCAGGCTGTGCTCCTGCTCCTGCTCCTGCTGCTGCTGGCACTGCTGTTGCTGTCGCTGCTGCTGCCAAAGCAAGATATCATTTGCAGTCGGCAAAACTTTATAAATGCTCGTCTCGCATCTCTACCAGCCTCACAGCAGCAGACAGCTGTTGCACAGTGGAGCAAATCATAGCTTTTAGCTACATAAAATGGAAGCTAATTCACTACTTTATGGGTGACAATTAATACTAACAGTGGCGTATCAAAATATACATATAAATTAGTTCAATATTTCAATTAGTTTCATTTTCAATTAATTATGAATTTATATTTAATTTAAATATGGTATATATGTAAAATATAAATCTATTTTAATCACAATTTTATGTGAAATAAATCAAATTTCAAAATGAGTTAAGATAAAATTCTTTCTTTTATGCACTTGTTCATCCTGCTTGCCCCACTGTGCTGGGGTTGGTGTATCGTTGTCCTTGCTGCTGGCTGTGTCGTACGTATTTGGAATTTAATTTATCCTATGATTGCGCAGACCCATTAGTGGTTTTGACTTTGCATATGATGCTACTTTTGTTTTGCTTGGGGTGACTAAACCACTTCAAACCCCCCACCACTTCCCAAACTGATACACTCACTATCTATATCTGTCTCTTTCTCTCTCTCGCTCTGCTTCTCTATTTGCATCTTTTGATGTGCGCTGGACAGACACTGAGCTGGCTTACATGAAGCTGTCTAGCAGCCTGGCTATCTATCAGTTTTCTCTCCCTTTGTCTGTCCCTATCTCAGTGCCCCGTCGGTCTGCCTGTCTGGTTAGCAGATACTTTGGACTCTACTCATATGTCTGGCCACGCTTGGCTTTGCTCCGCCATTTTTCGTTCATTTCTTCTTTATTTTATTTTATTTTATTTTCTCTTTCGTTTTTCTTTCTTTTTCTGGTTCGCCAATCAGAATTGTGTCTAACAAATTCTGGCTAAAGTTACCAAATGTTGGCAGCAGCATCAGCATCAGCAGCCGCAGCCTGGCGCTGAATGTGATTTATGAACTCGGCTCCAAGAAAAGTTTAATTGCCCGCCGTGAAAAGCAGCAACGACGTCAACGCACACAAAGGCAACGCATAAAAATTCGAAAAGTGAAAGCAGTGCTAAGGAGGCTGAACAATTGATACTCTATAAACTAAGCTGGGAATGTCAGAAAGAAATATTTAATATGATATGAAATGTTTTAAAAAAGGAAATCTATAGAAAACTGTATGGGAAAACTACATAGTTTGTTGCGAAAGAAAGAGGAAAGGAATCTGATAAGGAAGATTTTATTAGAAAAACAAAGGAAAAATCGTATGCAAAAACGCAATTTCTTCTTGAAACACTTCATTTAATTTGAAATAAAGGAAACTAAAACAATAGGAGAGAAAGAGATAATGGCAAAAGTATTTCCTTATGCTTTCCTTTGAATTAAAATTATATAAATTCTTGGATTAAAACCTTTCTTCTGTGGTCTCTGCTTATATGTTCAATAAAAATACTGTAACAAGTTCTTCAAGACGATCTGTTGTTGCCAATCAATTATTTCTTGAGCCTCATTGAACCACTATACATCCCTAAATTGCAATGCGATCTATTACACTTAGCAATATTCTCATTTGTAGAGTTTATCTGTTAAATATCAGAATACCCACTCATTATCCTCCTTTGGCGCAGCTTTAGCAAGCAAATGAACTGCTCTACTCTACACTGTAACTCAGCATGAGCAGCAGGCATATTTGAATGTGGGAATCCCAGTCAGTTGCCCCCGTCTTCCTGCAGCAGTTAAAAAGTAAAACCCGAGCAACTCTACGGCTGAAAGCAGCGCGTAAAAGGCTTAAAAAGTTCAAATTCCAGCTGACAGCAGAAGGACTAAAAATGGGACAAACAACTGAAGGCAGCATGAGAGGAGGGAGGAAGCGGGGAGCTGCTACAAAAGAGCGCTCAACTCGTTGAAAAAATATAAAGAACGCGTAGTAAATATCGTTTGTGGTTGCGAAACACACAAAAAAAGAAAGAAAGTGAGAAAAAAAGGTTCGCTTAATTTGTACAAATTACCATAAAAATGAAACCAGTAGAAAATGCCGAAAACAGAATGAGCAAAGGCAAATAGGGAAGGGAAAGGAAGAAACGGGACGGGAATAGGAGGGAAGAGGCAGCTAAGCCGCAGTGTACTTTATGCATTTGACTTTGATTTATGTGCGCGAGCAGAGGTTCTGCCAAAACAGAATTAAAAACAGCAGGCGAACAGACGAGCAGGCAGACAGAGGGGACAGAGGGGAAGGAGGGATGGACGAACAGTGGCTGTCGCATTAAGAGGTTACGCCACGCCCACACCCACTCACCTGGTAAAGCATGCCGGGGCAGGAGCAGCCGTAGGCAATGCGATGCAGGATGGTAACAGCCGCTTTTAGCGCCTGGCTGGGTATCTGTGTCCAGTCCGTTAGCACCAATGTGCAGGCGCGCACAATTTTCGGATGTAGCAATCTGTGTGGGAGAGAGAGAGAGAGGAGAGAAGGAGAGAGGGAGATAGGAAGATTTAAGCAACTTTAATGAAATTATGCAAAATTTAATTCGAATTATGATTTAAGCAAAGTTTTGCGCAAACATTGCCACAAACAGGCAGCACAATTAGAATAAACCCCGATGCCATTTAATTGTTGTTCTTCTTGTTGCGGACCATTTAAGCACGCCCCGCCCCAGGCTTAACTACCACTCGAACATCCTTCCACTCAGCACATCTGTGCTGTGCGCCGAAGTTCGCGACCATAAAACTTTTGGCACAAGTAATTTCTGACGCTAATCCTTAATTAGTAGCCAAGTACTGCGTCCTTCGTTGTCCTCTCCTGCCTTTCAATTAAAATTACAATTAGAATTACAATTACAATTTTCAACACGACCGCCAAAACCGAAATGCCAATAGAACTTTTTCAGCAAACGCCCCGCCCCGCCACTCCTTCTCTAAACCCCTCGACTGCCATCAACAATAACAGCAATAAAATTGTGGCCAAAATAACGAACAAACTTCAGTTGGAAATGGCCTCAAACTCTGCGTGTGCACGGGTTTGGGTTCAGGTTTCAGTTTTCAGGTTCAGTTTCAGGTTCAGTTTCAGTTTCAGGTTCAGGTTCAGGTCCAGTTCTAATTTACCTGCGAGCAAAATCGTCGAATTTGAACGTTTTCTCTGTCAGTCCATTATCTGTTAAGGGTGAGAGAAGGAACGAGAAAACAGGCAAATGCCATTAGTTGACAAACATTTGGCAATCTTTTGCCTTTTTACGGCTGGAACTCAACACTTGCCTTGTTCCTCCTCGAACTCCTCGTTTGTCATATCGTCAGCCTGATCCTCATCTTCCTCTGCTTCGGGCTCGACTGCAAGAAACAAAATTGAATCAATTAATTTGCGAGTTCATAAAGCTTTGATTTGGGTACGAACTCATAAAGGTCATCTATATTAAGTTGTCTAATTTTAAAGCAAGGTGACTAGGAATAATTAAAATTATATATATTTAGATATATTTATATTTTAATTTTTCCTTGTCACTTAATTAGTGCTTTCGACTCAGTAATTTTCTCGTCAAATCTAGTTTGCTAAAAATACATTTCTATTTTGCACGCTAAAAAGCATGCTACACATTTACTTTTAATCAGCTGCAGGACGTTAATATGTAGCACTAAAAACTATGCTACACTTTTTCAAAAACTCAGTTGGTTTCTGCATTAAAATTTAGCGCTGAAAAGCAGATTACACCTTTTTACGCAAGCAATCACTATTATACTTCTGTTTATTTATGTAAATACTTTAATTCTGCGCCATATTAAAATGATAACACCGTAATTTAATTAAATATATCTAAAAAAATAACGTAATTTAATTTAAAAGCTTAAAAAATTTAATTTAAGCTTGCCTCTAAGTCAATTTGGAACTTAATTGAGACCGTTTAAAAGAAGTGAATCATCATCATGCACTCAATGCAGAGTCGTTGTGCTCACAACTGAATTTGTTTGGGGACAACAGACAAGCGCTGGGCAAATGGCCATTAACAATAATTACGACTGCAGCAATGCACAGACAAGTGCACTTCAGAACACACATACAGGAACATACGCACAAGTGAAGTGCGCCCTTTAGTGACGAAGCGGAAGGGGAGGGCGACGGAGTCAGGCAGGTCATGTGAGGCAGGTAAGCAACTGCAAAGGGAACCTAACATGGCAACAATGCGCAATACAAGTCGCACTGCCAAAGGATACACTGCAAAAAGACATGCCAAAAGGATATGCTTTGGCTCCAAAAATGCCAGTCGAGTCCAAAGAGAGCAACAACATCAACAACAAAAAATGGCCACCGTGCGAGTTACAACTTCATTATGCAGCTGCAACTTGCAACAGGGCGAGGCTTGCATCAGCAGCAGCGTGTATCGCTTTATTAACATCTTTGGAGGGTAAGGCAAAGGGAGGGGAGCATGCAAGGGGGCTAACTCTCTTTGTTAGCAAGCCTGCACAGTGGAAAGAAAGGAACTGCAACAACAAAGAAAAAAGAGAAGTTGAGTCAGTTAAGGTGAATGATAATAGAAAAGGAGAATATATATTGTACATTGATAGCAGTGAATAGATAATAATTAAATATACTTTATAATTGTTTTATACATGTTTAAAATTACACTTTTCTGCGCATTCTGCCCACTGTGCACTGTGCACTGGGCTCCATCATTAAAATACAATTTTCTGTGTCAGGTTCAAGCTGCAGCCCTGAAAGCGAACGGTGACAACGAACATGAGTAGACAGAAGCGCTGCTGCTGCTGTTGCTGCTGGGACTGGAAGCGGGGTAGAGGGGCCTGCGTGCGATTTCAGGACTAGAGCATGTTGCTGCATGTGCTTTTTGGGGGTCTGGCATAGCATACACAAGGCAGCAACTAAGGAGGCTGGCTGGCAGGCAGGCAGGCGGGCAACAACACGGCCATTAAACATGAACCTCGTTACGGCTTCAATGCTGTTGTTTAGCTTTTGTATGCGCCCTGCACTTGCCGGCCACACTTAATGACTTTTGTGCACACACACACACATACGCAAACACTGCCTGTACCTGGCCTGACCTTGTCCATGTGCTCCCGCTCTCTTGTATGCTGTGGCAAACGTGCTCCTTGTTGAATTTGTGGTCTGCAGCAGACAGCAACAGCAACAGCAAACTCGCCCGCATCGCAGCCAAAGCAGGCGACGCGTCGCTTATAACATATTTTTCGGCAGCAATTAATTTGAAGTTTAACACGCAGCAATAGCATAGACAGGATGAGATGCGAGAGAGAGAGGGGAGATAGAAGTGAGAGGGAGGTAGAGACAGACAGACAGAGAACAGACGGAAGACACAAGCAGCAGACACATTATTACATAATGCGAGCAGGACAAAGTCAACACGAGCTTGCCTTGCAGTTTGACTTCAGTTCAAGGAAATGGAGAAGTGAATGGGAAGAGGAGAGAGGGGACAGACAGAGTATTAAACTACAGGCGCAAACTAACTGTCAGTGTTGTCTGCATTTGTTCCACACTTGACGCAATTGAATGACAACAGAAATGAAGTCAATTCAGTGACATTTAGTAACACAGCTGAAGTGAATGGTTTCAATAGATATAAATTAAAATGAATGAGTAAGAAATACTCAATCATTCATAATTATTCAAAAAACAAGAAAAACCCACCGATTCTCCACAAAAACCTCATCAAGTTTATTGGAAAACTCCCAAACTGAACTCAACTTGGCTTCGACTGCTACCCAAAGCTCTTGCTGCTAAGCAACTGTGGTCCATAGACAATAATCTTGCTGGCACCACATGCGTACGCAGCACAGTAGCGCAAAGCAGTAAACAGTTTCAAGGACTCGCAAACGCAAACAGGTGATGACAACGACAGACGCCATAAACAAAATAATAACAAAACAAAAGGCAGCAAAACAACAACGCAAAGAGCAACAAACTAACAGAGAGAGAGAGAGCGAACGGGAGAGAGAGTACAAGAGAGAGAGTGGCCAAGAGAGCGGCAACTACAGCGCAGGCGCCTTCAACATTTTCGAAGTTCGAAATTCGATATGAAAGTCGCCTTAAAAAGCATGTCCTGGCCGCATGCTGAGTTCAGTTCAGTGCTGAATTCAACAAGGCAAAGGACACGCGCTGCCTCAAAAACTGTAAAACATTTTAAGCGAGACGAACACTCAAGTGATCCCCGTGCCAAGTCGTGTGTGTGTGTGCCTACGTGTGTGTGAGTACGCGTGTGTTCGAGCGTCTAAGGCGCAACCAATTAGACAGCCTCAAGGCAATTAAAAGGAAAATTTCTGGCTTTAAGTGTAAATGAAAATACAGCTTCATATGAGCAGTTGTTGTTGCTGTTGTGCATGTTCTTCTTGTTGATGTTGCTGTTAGTGTGTTGTTGTTGTTGTTGTTGTTGTTACTGTGCTGCTGCTGTTGTTGTCGTTGCTGACTCCTCCGGCTTTGCGTGTCGAGGCAACGTCAAAGTTTCCCGACAGACAGCAAGGCGTCAATGCCTGCCAGCTAACAACATGCTGTGACTTTTGTTGTTATTGCCGCCCCTTCTCTTTATTACTCTACTTACACACACACAAACTCATACTCGTAGACACACATACACATACAGCGCAGGCTGTCAGGCTGAAATGGCGCTATTTTCGTTTAGTCATTCATATTTATGTAGCATACTTTTGCGCGATGCTAGTTTTTTACGTCTCTTCCCTCACTTATTTTTAGTTGGCTCATTTCCTTTTGCTCTGCTCTCAACCTGCTCATTTCCGTCGCACGTCAGTTGAGCACATCAACACACACACACACCCACACACCTCGAGCAGCTTCAACTTCAACATGCATTTAATTTCAGTGAATTTAAAGCACAAAAACACAAACGAAAACGTGCAAAGCCAAGCGAAAACAAAACAAACCAAGGCAAAACAAAAGCGAAAAAGTACGAAAAACGTAAAGAAAAACACGAACAAAACGTGAAGAGCAAAGCGAAATTTAAACGTCTGCATATTAATCAGAGAGAGACAGACCCCACTCGGACTTCGACTCCGACGCGGTCTCGGACCTTCCCCACAGGAGAGGCAACTTATCACGAAGGATTTACAGGCGACGAGCTCACAAAGCCGCTTAGACGTTAGGGACGACGACGACAGCGCGGTCGAGTGGCCACAGGCAACGCTAATCAACGGCAACGGCAACACCGGACGCTGCCACGCCGCCAACAGCAACAAGCGTCGCCTCATTTGGCCACTGCGGATTATGTTAATTAGGTAATTTTTGCTTTGATTACGCGTACCTTGAATTTTTGCTCTTGCCACTGTCCCAGCACCCTCTCGCCTGCTCCTGCCCCTCTTGCCAGTCTCTGCTCTGCAATTCTGTTCATGTTGCTTACATATTTATGAAATTTTCATGTAAATCGCGCTAATTCATGCACATTTTGGGGTCCTGTTTCCCCCTATTTGTCTCTCTCTCTCTCTCTCTCTCTCTCTGTTTACATGTATATATAGTACATATTTTATATGTATATTCTATATGTATTTGTGTCTGTTTGCCTTCTTCTCTGCATATTTTTTAATAATTAATTCTTTGCCACCTTAATTGCTGGATAATTTTTGAGCTTGCATTGCTTGAGTCATAATTAAAAATGTTGTGCTGCCAACTTTGTGCGTAAATTAGAAAAGTTCTCAAGTGATTTTTGAATTATGCATTCGCAATTTGTCTTGTCTGTCTGTGCAGGTAGTTCAAGGCAAGAAAACAAAACAAAATTCCTTTTCAACCTAATTACATTTAAAACTTGCAATTTTCAATTACACTTGAGCAGAAATTGTTTTTTTTTGAGTGTAGAAACATGATTTGTGGCTCTGACGTGCTAATGACGTTTATTAAGAAGATTTTATTACTTTGAAATTAAATTAAAGTCGTTTAGATTAAATACTACTTAAAAATACTAAATATATGTGTATTAATAATATTATTTCAAAATAGTGAATATATCTATTTAAATACTTTAGTTAGTGTTAATAAATTCCTCACTAAAGAACCAACAAATAATTAATTTTAATGCATTTTCCCTTAAGATTTAAATTTAATTTAAAATACTTTTGTTAGTGTAAATAAATTGCTCATTAATTAGATACATAACCTCAACAACTTGCATAAATAATCCATTTTCCTTTAACTTCAATTTGTTAAGTCAAGCATATTTTTCAAATTCCAACTAAGCTTCAAGTCTTTCAATTATTTCAGTTCATAAATACCAAATTTGATTATAATAAGCCCATCATTAATTTTGCAACCTGCCCACACCGATCATAAATCATGCAAACTATGTGTGAGCCCAACATATGCATAATTGATTGATAAATTCGTCGCATAAATGAAAACTATTTACCAAAGCGAAAGTTCTGCCAAGGTGCAGCTAATGGATAATACTATCTATGCCTTGATTTGTACTACCCACAACATTCCAACAACAACAACAACAATGACAATACGCAAATACGAAATAGTTCGACTGGCAATCAATAAATTTGGTTTATTTGAAACAATTCAAGTGCCACAGGCTGTCAATTGTGCAATTTGATTAATTAAAGCACAATAAATGCCTACACACACATAGGCGCACTGCATGTGTATAAATCATTGTGCAATTCCAGTGGGAAAGGGGAGAGAAGTGAACAAAAGTTGGACAAACCAAAATGGAAACAGGCAGCTGTGCTGCAGGCTGGCTAAAAACTTTATGCAACTTCAGACACTGCCTCTGCTTTTGCCTCTCCTTTTAGCTCTGCCACTTCTTCTGTCACTGCTCCTGCCTTATCATAATTAAATTAGAAACTCCTACAGGGCCTGCTTAATACGTAGGTCAATCGATGTGTTAAGCTTGGGCACCACATCTATTGTTAAGTTGGCAGCATTCAACTGTTTAATATGCTGAATGATAATACAATCCATACCAACTGAAATTGAATATTTAATATTTTATGAAAGGGCTACAATTTTTAGTCCAGTTAGAGGATTAAAATGTTGTATACTCTTTGTGCTATCAAAATTTGCTTTTCTTCGATTAAACCAGTTTGTTGAATCCGTGACATCAATATATAGTGAAGTATTTTTTCCATATTTAAAGGTTATTTTTAAATATTAAACATATTTTCATATTTTCATTAACTTTCTTCTTTTTTTTTTTGTCGTCACAAAATTTATTTATGTATTTATTTTATTTAATTAATTCAATACAATTTTTTTTTTAGACAGGCTAACGTCCGAACTTATTTCGCAAGCTAATAAGTATGCAAGGATTTTAACTCATGAAAGCAGTTCCTGCAATATTTTTCACAATTCCATCTCATTTTCATAGAAACATCCTTTTTTTCCCGCTAAATAAATTTGTTTTCTAGCTAAACAAAATTGTATATTATACTAAACTTAATTCATTCCTTCCATTCATTCCTTTACAAACAGCTAAAGCAGCCCTTGCTTAGTTGGGTGCAAATCTTTATAGGTTTTTCGAGCAGCTGCCGCACTCTGCAAACAGTCGAATCACAATAGTTGTTGTTATTCAGTTTATGATTTTCAATTTAATTTTATCGATTTTCGCATTGTTTGTGCGTTCTCTGGCATATGAAATTCATGCGAAACAAGAGGCCAAAGCGAGAGAGCACAAAGAGCAAAGCAGAAAGAATGGAAATTATGCATGCAAAGCTGTTTCTGTTTTTCTGTATGCGAAGGGCAATAAAAATGGGAAGAGCGAATGCGAATACGATTGCAAATGAAACAAATAAAATTTCCTTGGGGTATATAATTTATTAATATCCACAACCGCATAGACTACTATATATAGCTGACTATATAGTAGAGTAGTAGTGAGTAGATTAGGCACAACGCTAATTTGACTTTTATCTGTGCCATAAAAACAACTCGAAAAGTTATAAAGTTGCAGCAATTAATGCGACCACAATGTCTAATTAGACGACGCCCAGATGGGGCACAGATAACGCACACAGGCACACCTATACACACCCACACACACACACGCGCAGAATGAGAGAGACTCGGAAGTACATCCCTGTTGGCAGCTGGCTCAATTAGAGACGGCAAAGGCGCTGGGCGAGTGCCACTTGAGCAGCAGCTAAAGCGACCGCAACACGGCGTATGAGTTATGCCGTGGCAGTTCTCCCCGTATCCTTCCTCCCGCATCATGCATACCTTAGACAGCGCCCTTATACATACACCCCTCTCGCAGGCCACCCTCCTCCCACGCAATACAAACAAAGCAGCGCAGCAACAGTCTAGCCGAGGTCTTTGGGGTTGCCCCGGCCACTTGAGCTCGCATTGTTTACCGTTGGTCTCCGTTCCCCCCTGCCCCGCAATCCGAGCGTCGTCTTAGCTGCACATAACAATCAAAATCGTTAGCCCTGATGGGGTATATGCGGCAGCCAGTTGAACGTTACCACAGCAGGTAGCACAGCTATAATCAAATATTCTTTTCCGAAGGGCAACTTCAAAGCCTCAAAGAGTAGGAGGCGGGGCAGGGAAGCCGCGAGGTATAAAGGCAGCTGCAAGGGGAGCAAAAAGGGGAGCTAAATGTGGCGTATACTTTTGTTGTTGTTTGGTTATTTATAGAGTATCACAGAGATTTGTTTATCATAACTCAAGTTGGGCAGTTGTGCCTCAAAGGGTAGGAGGCGGGGCAGGGAAGGCGCGAGGTATAAGGGCAGCTGCAAGGGGAGCTAAATGTGGCGTATACTTTTGTTGTTGTTTGGTTATTTATAGAGTATCAAAGTAAGCGATTTGTTTATCATAACTCAAGTTGGGCAGTTAAAGTGGAATTTATAAACTGTGATTGGGAAGGGTTGTGGAAGGAAACGCTACTGATAACTGAACTGCTAAAGATACTGTAGGTATTAAATACCTATACATATATAGCATAAAGTATGTTTTATATACACTATATATATATTCCTGATTCTTCTTTTTCTGCACGGAAGAACATCAGAGCTTCTTTCAGTTCGTTATAACTTTTCATTTTTGCAGCTTTTATATTCGGCAGCAACCGCAGTAACTTTAAGAAAACTGGAACACGAATGAAGATGAGAGGAAAAAGAAGAGCAAGGGAGGGGGAGGGAGAGGGAACTGTGCCGGAGTAGCCGGCTGCAATTTGCATATTTATGAAGAAGCTGGCAAGCTGCAAGACAAGCGACATCGCTTTAAGCTGCTTCAAATTGAAAAACGCGTTCAGGGAGAAAAGATACAAATGCAAATGGTTTCGTCTAATATGGAGGGGAACAAAGGGGAGACAGAGGGGAGTGGCAGCAGTAGCAGGGGGAACTGTGTAAGCGCAACAATAATCTGCGCTGATTTACGATTTACAGGCGCGAAATAGACAAGCAGCTGGAAGGGAGGTAAAGGGAGGCAAAGGCAGGCAGTTTAGGCTGACAATTTGCGTACGCAATTTGCAGTTCATGGGCGGCACACGCCCACACTCAATCCTGCTGCCACCCCACCCCACCCCGCACTCTTCTCTCTTTCTTTTTTTGCAAATGCAAAAAGACAAGAAGAAAAAATATTACACAGATTTTGATCGCTGGTTTTTAGCTGCCTTTTTGAACATTTTTAAAAGCACTTCAAATGCAAATTGCGTGCGGGGGAGGGAGGTAGGCAGAAATGAAAAGCGAGAGTCTGCTTCCCCCTTACTCTTCCCTTACTGGCATCTTTTATTGCTGCTGTTGCTGCTGCGGATCTGCTGAAATATGCAGAGCTAGTAAAATTACAGCACAAATGGAGCAATTCAAGGCAACATTCGCTTGCCGCTGACACATTGCTTTTTCTCTCTTCCCCACTCTCTCTCTGTTGCTCTGCTTTTATTGCAAGAAATACTAGAGCAATACAGTTTGTTGCTTGCAACGAAAGCAACAACTGGCCCAAACATAAATCGAAAATATTATTTTATTCATTTAGTCGAGGTCAAATGGAACCAGCTCGAATCCTTTTTGCCTGAGTGCACACACTGAAAGTGCTCGATCTTTGACACAAATATTTCGACAAAATGCTTTAGTCGTGAAGTTAAGTGACCACTGAGAGAAAAGGTTAAGAAATATATGTATTTATTTGTTTTATTTACTGTGACTGTAAAAAAAAATGCAATTTTATGTTTGACTTTTTAAACCCTTCGAGTAACTTTGCTGAAATTTATGTAACAGGCAGAAGAAGGCGTGGCAGACTCCATAAAGTATGTATATATATTCTTGCTTAGGATCACTAGCCGAGTCGATTGAACTAAGACTGTCTGTCGGGCTGTCTGTTCAAACACACAGATCTCATATATTATAAAAGCTAGAGACACCAAATTTGACTTCCTCTAGACTTTGCGCAGATCAAGTTTCTTATGACTTTGACATGTACTTAGCTGACTTAAATATCTTCCTCTCCACCAAATTTCAATCCGATCGGACAATAATCACAGAAGTTTTTCATGTCACCTTTGTTCCTAAGTACCAAGCAGAGTTCTGCCTGCGCTTGCTATTATACGCTTGCCTGCTTATAACATATGTGTTAGAGTGAGAAAGCAATAGACGGTTAAGGATTTCGTCTTTGGAATTGTCAGTGTATTTGTTATGGTTATTTTAAATAAAGGTCGAAGAATTTACAATATAATTGTCGGGTTTGGTCCGACTGTAGAGTTCGTCTGATTGTAGCATACTTTTTTGCGCAAGGCAAATTTGTGTTTGACAAGTTTTTTGCACATATTTCGCTAGGTGCACTGAAGAGTTTCGCCCTATTCCCAAATGTAAGCCAACAGAAGTGCCGCTTTGACTCTAACGCACTTCCCCGCTCCTCTCTTACCTCTCTTACCCTCACTCTATGTCTCTATTAAGCTAAGAAGCAACGCGCTCAAGAACTGAGTTGGTTACACTTTCCACTTCCTCTGCTGCTGTTGGTTGCACTCCACGGGGCTCGTGACTTGAAATAATTTAATGTATGTGTGTCGCAAGCTTATACGTCTGCAGGTGTGTGAGTGTGTGTGTGCCCCTCAGTGTGTCTAAGCACAATGCAAATGGCGCACAATAAAAGCAAACACAGGAGGCACACGCTGGCAAATCTTGCGTTAATGCCTAATCCCTGACATTAAAGTGTTGCGCCAACAAAGTGATTTGTTGTAGACAAAGCGACCACACTATGCAGACCCTGTCAGCGCCCCCCCTCCCCCCTTCGCACTCTTACTGCCACTTCCACCCCCGCTGCGACACAATGGCAACGAGGCATTGCAAATAATCTTTGCAGTAAATACGCAGCAACAACAAAGGCAACAAGAGAGCACAGGAAAAAAGCAGTAGGCAGAACGGAAAAGGGGGGAAAGAGGCAGAGAGGAGAGCAGCAGAGGGGGGAGGCATTGAAATGGCTTGGGATGTGTCTGGGGATCATTATTTGCGCAAGTGGGAAACAAAACGTAGGCAAAAAGGCAGCACTCTTCACCCCTCCACAAACCCTGCTGTGCCACAGCAAATGTCGCACATGACTGCGGCGAATGTGCGCGAGTGAGCATGTGTGTGCGTGTGTGTGTGTGCGTGTGAATGCGTGCCGGCGTGTATTTGAATGTGTAATTTAAGCATTAGAGAGATGCGAAAAACCTTAACTCAGGCACAGACTCAGCGCGAGCCGACGAACAGCAGCAGCACGCACACACACACACACACAAATACAGTCACATACACAAGGCGAAACACACACAGAGACATGAAAATTGAATAAATTATGCGTGTCATCACATGCCGCCAACCGGCTGTGAAGCAACTTGGGGCGGCAAACAGAAGGCGCTGTGGCAGCAGAGCAGGCGGCAGGGCCAGAGGCTGTGGCAAAGCTCCTGCCCCGCATCATCCATTCAGCGGCATTGCTCAGCAATTTGTGCTCGTCTAGCAGCAGCAGCAGCAGCAGCAGCAGCAACAACAACAGCAACAACCACTGAGAGCGACATTTAATTAAGCATTTTGTATTCATCGGAAATGTCATAAAAATGACGGGCAACGTTTGGCAGCAGCCGACGGCATTGCGCGGCATAGGAGGCTGCACACACACACAGCAAATGCACATATGTTGCATATAGTATATGTATGTGTGTGTGTGTGTAGGCATTTACATATGCATGTGCTGCGGCGTATGTAGGCATATTATTTGCAGTTAGTCGACCGGAAAAGTCGACTGCAATGCGGCAAATTGCATTGCCAAAAGGGAGAAAAGCAAGCAGCCAGAGGGGGTAAGCCGAGGGGGGAGAGAGAAAAGATATGTGAGATAAACTCATCAGACAGGCAAATACATTTTTCTAATACTTTTGCTTAAAGCTTGGCAAACATAATTGGAAGAGTGGAAAAGAAAGAGAGGGAGAAGAAATTTCGAATTTTCAAGCCAAGGCAGTTTTTGCTAAAGAATTCCTCTGTGCACAAGAGACAGCTTTAGTTTATGGGAAATGTTAATTTTTATACAGCTAAATTCAGTTCAAAAAGTGCAAGAACTGCAGTTTGTTGGTGGTTCGAAGTGGTTGTACGAGCTTAGAAATGATTCATAATGATGTGTTCAACAAATAATACATATTTCAAATAAAACTCAAAATACCCTTGCAGAGTATATAGTATAAATTTTGGCGAGGAGTTTGCAATGCACCTAAGAAGACATCTCCGAACCCATAAACTATATATATTCTGTATCGGGTTTCGGCATTCCAAAGTTAGCCTTTTCTTTTGCTTATTATAACAAAAACAGCAGCTCAGAGTATTCAATATTCTATATTTTATATGCAAGAAAAAAATGTCTTAATTTTCTCTTTCCCTTTTCACTTTATAATCGAATAAAGTCACTTACCCACTTGCTGCACTTATCACATTAGTCAACTGACAGTTAGATTGGGTAATAACCGTGCTAATAGTGGCAATAAAAACTCTCGACTCCTGCTGGCATATCAAATACCTCCCATCCCTATCGAGTATGTCACTCTCAATTACAATCGCATAGTCCCTTCTTCTTCTTCTTCTGCTGCTGCTCAGCCAAGAGGAAGCTATATATTTGCATTAGTCTGCATTGGATACCGATGAGAAAACACAGTTTATTTTGGCTGAACAGGGGCTACATAAATAATTAGAATGTGGCTCGAATTACACGATGTTGTGCCTCCTCCTTCCCTCTATCTTTCCGCTCTTTCACCCCCTTTCACACACTTTGCAAATTGTTGGCCTAAAATGGCGTTCGCAGCGAGTTTACGTTGATATAACATAAATTGATAATTTATTTATGTTTCTGCTGGTGAAAAAGGCGCAAGAGCAGGGCTAGGAGGCGAGGGGGCAGGGGCAGGGGCAGGGAAAGGGAAACAGACACTCCGCTGTAGCTGTCGCTGTGGTTGGTGGCCCCGTCTGTGGCAAAGTCACGTAGCCGGGCGACCCGTTAAGAGAAATAGTGAAAATATGCAAAGTAGTCGAGAGCGTGGGTAGAACACTCTCGCTCGTTCCCTTTCTCTCTCTCTCTATATCTCCTTCTCTCTTGCTGACTCTATCACTCTCCCTCTGACGTATTCCATTTCAAGGTTTTGAGCAGCAAAAAAAGAAAGCATAAAATAGAAAGCAAGCGAGCTGGCAATCCTTGAAAGTGGCAAACAATAAGCGAAAAGTTTTTGGTCGCCCACGCACACATACACTGACATACACACAGTCAGACACTCACAGTCTCTCTCCTCTCTCTCATTTACAGTGCCAACTATTTGTTTGTTTGTCAAGTTATCCTTGAAAATATTTAGCAAGCACTCAGCTGCGTTGCGTATACGCATAGTTAACCTGCCATCATGTAGGCGACGCTACCTACAGGGCACCTTAGCGTTGCTCGATGCTGGAGGGCCAGTGTGCACGTGTAGCCAGAGTGTGAGTGTGTAGTAGAGAGTGTGTGTCTGTGTGGAGGTGTGTGTGTGAAAGTTTTCAGCTAACCCGCACTTTGACATCGATTTTTTTGCTCATTTCTCTTGCTGCTGCCTTGAAGCTACTTATGTTTATATTCACGCGTACCTTGGACACACACACACACACACACACACACACACACACACACCGACACACGCTTACTATTCACACTACCAGCAGCAGCAGCAGTATCATAATTTGGTATTCAACGTAGCATTAAGGTCAGGATATCTCTGGGATTTATAAGTTTTGTCAGCAGTTTTCGCTTTACGCATTCCCCGTTTATCTATGCAGGCTGAGAGAAAGAGGAAGAGAGGGAGGTTGTGCAGACCAAGGGGGTGTGGCACATCATAACTAACAGCTGCTTAGGCTGGCATCTGTTTTGCATCTATTATTTAAATGGAAATTAAATGCTTGCAAAGTCCCCTTAACAAAATTAAAGTCGCTTCACATCGACTCATGCCTGGAGTCTCTCGAAAGTATTTCCAAGCGTGCATAACTTTTTGAACTTATCGCTTGTTCGACAAAATACTTTTCACCAAACTGTATGCGCTGCCACGCCCCTGCGCCACAGTGAAAATGACGTACGCCTGCATGCACTTTCGACACTTTTGCGCTGCACGGTCAAATGGTTATGGCTTATAATGAAAGCCGATCCCAGGCGAGGCGAGCCAAAGAAAAGCTCGCACAATAAACGCTAAGAATCAAGAAAAACATGCAAAGCAGGAGGGGGAGGGGAAGGGCGGAGGCAGGGGCGTGGCTGGCAGCAGCAGGCCAGGCTTGCAGGCAGCTGTGCGTAGCGTAGGCGGGCACAACAAATTAAAAACTTGCAAGGGGTGCAAGGGAACACGAAGAGGGATGGAGAGATGGTGGGGGGAGGGGAGGGTGAGCAGAGGAGGGGGGGTTGCCTTTTTTCTGCTTCTTCTTTGGGCTTTTCTTTGCCAACAAAATGTTTTCCCATTAAAAGATGAAAAATTGCGCAATAAGTTCGCTTCGCCCGAAGGCATTTAAAAAGTATGCAAAACCGTCGAGCAGTTAACTATTCCTAGCCATAAGGTTGTCGGGATGAGGCCCATATTTATAGGGGAGTTGGAAATCCTTCGCTTCCCCCCCCGTTGCCCTCTTGCAAGCTATGCGAGTGCATCTTAAAGTGAAACGAGAGTGGAACGCAAGCAGTTGCAACTATGCTCAAGTGGCAGGAATTCGAGTAGTTGCCGTTTTATAAGTTGCCAGTGCAGATCGAACATTCCCTTTGACAGCAAGAAATGTTTGATCTGTTGATAAGAACTTTTGCATATATAGGTTATAGATATTATAAGCAACTGTTCCCTAAGACAACTTTCCTTTGATAAACCTTCTCTATCTCTTCCACTATTTTAGAATCTATTTCCACTTACCATATATATTTTCAAGTAATTCTTCACTTCAATTTGTAGCCTGAAGAATTACAGGGTGTTTTGATTTATGATAATTGACTAGATTTGGAAAGTGTCTACTTTTAAGTTGCAGTCTTGGCATTGTCCGCGGAAGTCTTTGGCAAGTTTGCTACGATGGCCAAGCAGTCTATCGTAGTATCTGATGGAGTGGAATGAGATCTGCCACTCCACAGTACTCGTTTTTATATCCCTTTTTCTGACGTAAAAAAAGACTGAAATTTTATAAAGAATATTATGAAAATAGAAGGAATAGTTTGATTGAATTGAATACTAACATATATTTCCTGCTAAATATATTTGCACTTCCTTTTCTTAAAACATTTACTTTTGCTTTCTCATCATTTCAAACTATTCTTGCTACAACATTCTCTATTGTTGTCTGAATTGAAAATTATGTATTACTTGATGCTGAGGCATACTCTTACTACTCTGATATAATTCTCTACTACTAATTATACAGTATCGTTTAAGACTTACTCATTTATTCCAACAATTTCAAACAACAAGTTAAACTGTAAGGTAGTTATTAATGAACTCTATTTTAGTTACTACAACACTCTCTGTCTTCTAAAATTTCTGCTAAGAATTCCGCTCTAGTACTATCACTTCTGCTAGTACTATTAATACATCTACTACTGTCATTTCTACTTGAGGTAATCACTAGCAAAGCACACCCCTTTCAAGGCATCTTCCCATTATGCGCCTTACTTCAACTTATACTCTCTTTTACTTCTTCTCTACCTTCTCTTCGACCTTCCCTTGGAAAAGACTCCCCGTTAGTTGTGTGACAAATCAATTGAAAACTTTCTCGCGCCATAAATTGGCAGTTATTGTGCCAAACGTGAGGGGACAGCAGAGGAGGTAGCGCAGCATTAGGGCACCCCAGTTGGGTATAGGCTAATTGCCGGGGCCAATCATCGGCAGACAAAAGCCTGGCAGAAATTACCAGACATATATCATGATGCTAATGCTCAAGGCACGAAGAACCCGTTGCCAGCTCCAGCTCCAGTTGAGGCTCAAGCATTGCGTGTTGAACTTGTGATTTCCGGCACATTAATTTCAATTTCAACAAAAAGACGACCAAAAAAGCGTTCACAACAGCAACAACAAAACGAGCGGCGCACTCGAGAGTCTCACTGTCTCTCTCTCTAAGCCAGGCCTTGTTATAGGCAGAGGTGGAGGAGGAGTGCCTTGTCGAGTACACTGGCAAAAAGGGGGCCCAGTTGAGGACACGGCACATTTGGTAAATGCCTTAATGGCCTAATTTTTGTTTTGCGAACGCGCAAGGGAGAATAACAAGAGCAGCGGCAGGAGGCAGGGAGGGGAAAAGGGCAGAGGAGTGCCTCGAAAAATACGACAGTTATGCGTGTAATATTTTTTTCTTTTCTTTTTTCTTCTGTTTTCGAGGAAATTATCATTGAAAGTGAGTCTCGCAGGAGGGAGGAGTAGGTAGGGCAATTTTAAGGGTTCAGCGACGTCGCTTGTGGGCCATGAAATGATGTCGTAAATATTTAAAGTTTGTTGTCTGCCCAAAGGCAGCTGCCTTTAGGCCTACTTCCCATTCCTTCTTCACACACTCCCTGGCTTCCTTTCCCTCTCCCTCTGCTACTCTCTGCCTCCTTTACTGTTGCCTGCAATAATTTGCTACTTGAAAAATGTAGCATAATGTGCGTTAATGTTAATGGCGCGTATTACTGACAAGTGCCTGCTCTGCCTGCCTGCCTGCCCTGCCTGTCTGTCTGTCTACCCATCTGCTTGTCTTCCCCCTGCCTTTTGCTTACCCTCCTCACTCCACTCATACCCCAACCAGCAGCAGACTGCTCTAATTGTTAGTTAGAACGCGAGTTAGACCCCAACAAACTCATTCCATTGCTGAGCAAACTAGTCAATAGTGCAGCGCATTGTGAGGGGATGAGGAAGAAGGGGGAGGGTCAAACGACAACCAAAAGTTGCACAAATACACAAAGGCAACTAGAGGAAAGTCAGCAAAAGAAATAGCAACAGCGCAGGGAGCTCAGGCAAGAGAAAAACAAAGCGCAGTCCCGTTGACAACCGCAATCAAAAAAACAAAACGGGTGAGCGGAGCAGGGAGTGGATTGTAGAAGAAGATTGGGAGGGGAGGCAAGCAGCAGTGGTAGCTGGGCAGCTAAGAAAAATAACAAAAAATGAATTCATATTCACTGCCAATTTATGAAACAGCTGTGGCAGAAGGGTCGCTTAGTTTGCAGTCAAGAAGGCGGCAAAAACTTGATCTAATATCTATGGTAAATAAATTAATAATTAAATAAGTAATTAATTTATTTATTTAAATGAATAAAGCATAAACTAAGAGAAAAAACAGTTCACACTCTTTGGAAATGTTAAAAATATTTCTGAGATGTTATTAAATAATTAAAAACTAGTAAACAAATATTACAAAGACTTCTTAACGTAATTCATTCAATTTATTGACTTATCTTTATGATCGTATTGAAAAGTAATGGAAATGTATTTTAAAAATTGTTTCAACTTCTTGCCAATGTCAAAAATATTTCAACATTTTTTTTTGTATTTTAACACTTATTTTAATAAATACTATTCAATTTTATTTCTGCATTTCATTCTCAAACTTATTTCGCTTTTAGTTTCTTCTTATGATTTGAATAAGCAATGCAAGCTTTTATGAACTGTCAAAGCAATGTCAATTTGCATACACAAGACAATATACCCCACTACATAACTGTACAGGGTATTCTATAGACAAGCCAGCTTTGGTTTTACTTGTTTTTGTTTAAACGCTTTTTATTGTTTTCTGTTGCAGGCCACGTAAACAGAACAATGGCCCAAAGCAACAGAGCAGCCAACCAAGTCAATGCCGCAGACCCACCACACACACACACACACACACACACACACACACACGTACGCTGAAAGCCGCACACTTATGTGCCCACACACACAAACATACGCACATACACATTCATCAAGAGCGCACTTTTAGTTGATGTTTTTTCTAGAGGTTTTTTTATCATTTTTTTTAGCTCAATATTTTGCTGAGAGGCGCATGGAGGCGTGACAGGCACAGCGAATCGCTTTCAATAGGAAACCACTTGAAATACGCAGCCCAACGCAGTTCGAAGAATTATTGATTTTGCACTAGTTCCAGATTTTGTAGATGTTTTTGTTGCTGCTCTTTTCTATTTTTGCCAGAGATTTTTCGCACATTCGACAGGGGCAAAACTTTAAGTGACAGCTTTAACTGCTTGCCAACTGTCGATGGCGAAGCTGTCTTTGCGGCTCCTGGGCAAAGGTCTCAAGTTACGCTTACATATCTCTGCCTCTCCTTCTCTCACTCTCCCCCCTGTCTCTACTTATCCCTCTCTCTTCTGTTCTTCGCTGTATATAACAGTCAAACTGAGACTGAGACTGACAATTTCAAGCACATAATGCTAGTGCTAGTATGTCACCGTGTGCGTATACGTAATCTGGCAACTGCCTTCCCCACTCTCCGGCCTGTCGCCTCTTCTGTCCGAGAGACACGTATCTCAGATTTAATGGTCAGGCAAAGGCAATTTGGCAAATTATTAGAAAATCATTGTGCCACTTTATCGTGTGTGTGGCCAGGACAAGAAAATATGAGTGCCCAGCACCAGCAGCACTTCCCTCCCCCTCCTCCCTCTTCCACCGCTCCTCGACGCGGCCTGACAGAGTGGTCAAGCTGTCAAAATCATTAACCGAAATGCAATTTGTGATAGGCTCGTGTAATGTTATATAGAGCAGACCAGGCCAGACTAGAATCAGCGCTGAAGTGGGCAGCTGCGTTATATCAAAGATAGAGAGAGGAATTTGGCCTAGATAGCCTGGCCTGATGATGAAATTAATATGGCCTAATGCTCCTTCCGAGTGCTGGGCCAACAATTTATGCGCATTTATTGAAAAAGTTTTTCAATTTCATAGAAAGCTTTAGCGAAAAACTAAAACCACAGCGGCATCAAGGGGTTAAGATTCGGTGGAAGACAATCAAATTGAGGGCGACTGTTTAAAGGGGAGAGAAGTAGATGAAGGGAGAGTGACAGAGAAAGGGAGAGAGCGAAAGAGAGAGGAAGAGAGAGGAAGAGAGAGAGGGAGACTAAGCGAGACCGTCAACATTTTTATTAAAATATCTTTTGTCTTAGCTTCAAGGCCCCCAAAGAGCGCTGCGAGCAACCGAAATTGGGCTACCAAAATAAAACCAAAGACGAAGCCAAGCAGAAAAACCCAAAACAACAAACACACACGCACACAACTACACACATACACAGCCTGCGTCCACACAACCGTCTCTGTGGCTCAGGCCTTGAGCGATTTTTCACTATACAATTTAACAAATAAAAGCAAAGCAAGAGACAGTGAAAGAGAGCGAGAGATGGGGAGAGGCAAAAATCATACAACATGAAATTCTACACATAAATAAAACAATAAAAGGCACACACACAGACAGACAGAGATAGAGACAAACAGACAGAGACAGACAACAATAAAGAAGAAGAACAAGTTTATTACGAATTTTACTTATGTCTTTTCGGCCGGGGCAGGCACAATCAAGATGGGGAAGGAGAAAAAGAGAGAGGGAGAGAGAGGGGAAGGCGGCGCAGCCACAGCCTGCTTTGCCGCAGGGCATTAATAAAGACAACAAGCTGGCAACGTGCAGGGAGATATGAGAACAAGTCATAAGCAAAAAGTTGCCTGCAAATGCTGCGAAATATGTCATGAATTTGCACTTCGATTTGCAGTTGCTGCAGGGGTTTTTAATAACCTCTCGAAAGTAGGCAATGAGATACTGCTCAATAAGCAAAGGGCAGAAATTCCTCAATACGCTCAAAAGTAGGCAACGAAATACAGCACACGTTTATTTCGTTTGATATGCGTTCAAATTGATCAACTTGAACATCCATTTGATAGTCATGCATGCCGGCAAATTGTCGAGCACATTGTATACAGTTTTTTTTAAAGCTTCCAGCAATTTCAACGCCATTTAAGAGCCGCAAAAAAGCCAAAAAAAAGGAATCACGCAATGCAACGCGCAAAGTGACAAACTCGCACGTCCTGGCAATGTTGACATTGACACAGATGCTGCAGCATCCCAATTTCGCGTGGCCTGACCCCCCCCCCGCAGTGTTGAAGTTGGCTGCCTTAAGCCCGCATTGAATGCATGTCAGACGCAGCTACAGCTGCGGCAGCCAGCGACAGCGACAGCAGCAGCAGCGGGCGGTAGACTCAATAAAACTTGCACAAAGCGGAAGTTTATTAAAACAGCAGGAAAGAAAAAAAACGGAACGAGCAGAGAAGAAAGTGCACAAGGCTCATACATGACAAGTAAGCATGTGGGAAGGTCGGCAGTGAACGAGGTGGAACTGTAAATACCCTGCAAGTGTAGAAAGTCAAGGCAGAAGTAAGAGAATATGCAAAGGCATGAGGAATGCAATGATAGAAAGATGAATTCAGTAGGAGTAAGATGATATTGTTGAACAGAACTAACGAATAATATAATACCCTATGTTTTACTGCAGTTGAAGTGAATAACTGTTATACCTTCTTTCCGATGATCTATAGGGTATTGCAATGCAGGAAACGCACTTAAGCAAAACATGCTGGCCACACAGAGCAAAGCTAACTGAGTGAAAGGGCAGCAGTCTCAGCATTTTTACGTGAGAGACACACAAATGAACACACACGCACACACAAAGATACACACACAAACACACACTCGCAGACGAACTGCAAATGCTGCATAATGTATGCGGCAAGGCACAGGGCAGCAGATACAATTTTGTATTTTGTTGCGCAATTGAGCGCGCAACTGAAGCAAAAAACTGTGCGAAAGAGAAGGAGAAAGAACTAAAGAAGAAGCTGGCAAAGGCACTCAATGGAATGCAGCATAAGTGGGAGGGAGGAGGAGGGGGAGCACTTCCCTCATGCCATCAAATGGCATTTGCATTCGCTGCTGCTTCTGCTGCTTGCAAATCGGCTCGACTTCCCTGGCTACCTACTAAGTCTCCACTATATATATAGAATAAATCTTTTGGTTGCTTGTGAAATCCAATTTCAGCTTGCTGCACAATGGATTTCATTTAAGCAGGCGCATCTTCTGCTCAAGTTGCAAGCAGTTCGATTAACTAAAGTAAAGAAAGAGAGGAGGAGGAGGATGAAGTGCTGTGCTATAAATATTCAATACGTTGCTGGCAACCCTCGCTAATGCTCAATCATAAAGTACAGACAGAAGAAAGGAAGCGAAAAGAAATATGGCAGAGCAATTCGCAAATTATTTTCATGCTGCCATTAAATAAACTGACAAACGCAGCAACCCTGCGTAAAAAAAGCAGGCAACTCTGCAAGGGGAGAGCGGGCAGGGGACAGACAGACAGTCGAACAGACAGACAGACAGCTGTCGCTGGTCATGTTGTTGTTGTTTGGTCTTTAAATCGACTTTCATGTCAACCAAGTTGTGTACAACATCTATCTACCCTGACAGGGAGGAGTGCCAGGAGTGGCAGGGGGGTGTGTGTGTCACTGTGCCACTGTGGCAGCAAACTTACGCAAACGACAAGCGAAATGAAATGCCAACTTCTTGATAACATTTGTCAATAAATTTAATATCAACCAGCGGTGCCTATAAAATTTGTTTACTCCTCTGCTCGCACACATGTTTGTGCTTGTTCAGCGTGAGCGACATTTCGAATCCTGTACATAGTGGGCTGACAACGCAGCGATGAGTACCCTAACTTTGAAATATTATTTTAAATTTTTTAGAGGATTTGAGTACAAATAATAACTATTTGAAATTCTTCAAAACCCTTAAATACCAATAAAAGATTATTAATATTTTGGTACATTTTTTAAGATAACAATTTAAAATTTAAAAAAATTATGAATACCTTAAAAAATTATTTCGAAACTTTTTTTGACATTTTATAAGTACGTAAACAAATGTCCTATTTAATTAATAAAAGGAACAAAATCAAGAACAGATTTTTGTTATTATTATCTCATTATATTTAAGAAATTTCGACGTTCAATTTGAAAACCTAAATTGATATACTCTTTCAGCCACAGACACTGCTTAAGTCTGTCATTTAATTGGGTTAATATGATCTCTGTTGCGTCTCAAGTCCCACTGGGTGTGTCTATGCAGCACAACAGACTCAGGCCTCTGCTGTGCTTGACAATTTTGACTTTAAGTAGACATTGACAAATTAATTTCAAGGGGCGCATGCCAACCAACGCAAAATAAAAAGGTCTAGCATACTTTTGGGCATCATTACGTGGTTCCCCCTGTGCACAAACATGAAGTAAATCAAATTTGCTTTGGGTTTTTTTCCCCGGTTGCTTGTCGCTTGTACAGCGAGGCTTCACTGTCACTTGTCTGCACCGGAAATGAAATGACCCAGTTAAATGATTTATAGCACACACACACACACACACATACACAAACACACATACATACATGCACAGTATAACCCACACATACATATGTTGGGTTTATAACCCCAGCTTAGTGGCAAAGCGGTCAAAGGCAAAAGGTGCTATTGCCACTGCCTCTGCCCTTGTGGCGCATGTGGCAACGTTATGTGCCGCACTCTGGACTCACACCCAACGGGAATCATGGCGCGTTGTTAAGCGTGTTGAAATTATAATTTCATTAGCTGCAATCAGCATAAAAATAACACTTAAGCAGAAGTGCCAAAGCGCTTTCAACTCGTAAAGCTCAAGCACAAATTAAAAAGCACGAACAGCACAAGAAGAGGCAAAAGGAAACAGCAAGAGAAGAGAAAGAAACAAGCGCAAACTGAGCAAATTACAGAGAACTTTACCTTTTTTCACATGGTCCTTTGCATGCAAAACAACAATACAAATAACAACAACAATAAGCGTAATTACAAATTTTTTCCACGTTTTTATTACAGATTTCAAGCGTCACAAGGGACGAGGCAATTGACGCTGTAATGTGACAACAGTTGACTGCAGCAACAACAACATCAAGAGTCAGAACAACAGCAACAGATAAAACAACAACAGCAACAAAAATAAGAGAAACAACAATCAGCAGCGCATTACAACAATTGGAGGTGAAGCGATGCGCGCTTTTTAATTGACATTCACAGCGATTTCTACAGCAATTAGCAGCCTGATAAAGAAACAAGAAAGAGGCGACAATAAAATATAATAAAAAAAAAAAACAACAACAAAACGTAGCAAATTAAAAAAGGCGACAGCAACAACAACTACACAGCGCTATCCAGCTTGATATTTAATTAAAAATTCAGCATTTTTCAAGGTGCCACCGAAAAGTAGGCAACGTTTTTTTTCGTTTCTTCGTCGACTGCGCCGCCAAAAATGGCCGCCATTGCGGAAACGAGGGCAACGCAGAGTCGCAGCAACACGTCACGACTGTCAAACTGTTGACAGTTGTCACATGCTCGACCAGTGTGGCACGTGCAACAACAACAACAACAACTAAGGAAGTACAACAACAATCAAGAGAGAGAAAAAAGGGCAGCAGAACGTGAGTGAATGCGCAAAGAATAAATGGCCCCAGCACTGGCAGCATATTCAAAAATTGAGGCAAACGCAACGTTAAACAGCCGCACGTACAGCGCATAAATTTTAAGTGAAATTAAAGGCAGTTGCCCCCCGCCCCCTTTTACACATTTACCTACCTACTGTGATCTGCTGTCAGCCATGCTGCTGCTACCTCAGCTGCTAATGCTGCTGCTGCTCCTCTTCTGCAGCCTTCACTGCGACGCGCTCTCGCTAACCAACTTGGCGGCAGAGCAGCAGGAGCTGCTACTGGCACAGCAGCATCATGTGAGCTTTCAGAGCGTACGCCGCATGTTGCGAGATGAAAATGCCAGCGCAGGCAGCCAACGAAGTGAGCTGCGTTTCTCCTCGCCACAGCAGCAGCACGCGTTGCACAAACGTGAAGTCACAGAGGCAACGACTCTTGTCGTGCTGAATCTGACACGACAGGGACTGCAAGCATATGATGCGGCACAGAACTATCCGGGACAGGGACAAGAGCTTGTCACTGGACTCGATCTGAGTCGCAATCAGTTGCGTTGCCTCAAATTACAACAGTTCACGCAGCTGCAACAGCTCGACGCCAGCAACAACATGTTGACCACATTGCCAGCGGTGAGTTCGACGGCATTGATGATGTTGGATTTATCCTGCAATCGATTGGCTCAGTTGCCGGCTGCTGGTTTCTTTGCACAGCGACAGCCACAGTTGCGTCATCTCAATCTGGCACACAATCGCCTGGGCAACATCTCGCGACAGGCCTTCTTCAATCTGATCGGACTGCAGACACTGGTGCTGAGCAACAATCTAATTGAGGACATTGATTATGAGACCTTTCTGGCGCTGCCTAATCTACAGTACTTGGATCTTTCGGAGAATCGTCTGAGGGGATCTGCAATACGCGCATTGCAGGGCATACCCGACTTGGTGAGCCTGTCGATTGCCTACAATCCGCAGGTGGGTGCTGCCATGCAGGAGTTTGTCGCCTCGTGGAGCCTCAAGGAGTTGGACGCAAGTGGAACTGGACTCTGTCAGGTGCCAGCTGCATTGGCGCAGTCGGTGCGCACATTGAAGCTCGCGCACAATTGGCTCAAGGTAACGCAACTTTTTTTTCTAATCAATAAAGTGGAGCTACATCCTCGCTCTTGCTCCCCCCACTCTCCCTGCTCGCTTTGTGTGCAACCAATGAACCGCAATTTTGACGCTTTTGCTGGCAATTAACGGTACATTTGCTGTGCCCGTTGCCCCATGCGCAGCTTGCGTATCTTTTACGCCATTGAGGTTACAGTCTACTTCCCCCTTCTCCCTTTGCTTTCCCCTGCGCTATCATTAATTAGCATCTGTTCTGTGGCCCCGACGCGGGCTGCGTGCTTGAGTGCGTTCTCCCTCAGCCAACTCAGGGTCACAGCAGCAGCCTCTGGCTAAAATCTCACCCAGGCGTATGATTTACACTTTGTTATTTTTAAATTTACGCCGCCATTTTGTTGCCTCTCGGCGCGCAACTTCCGCAAAAGGCAGCAGCAAGAAGGAGCACGCAGATAAGCAGCAGAAGGAGAGGGGAGAGGAGACTGTGCCCTGCTGGCAACTTTGTCGCCGAGTTTCAAATAATTTGTATGTGCAACATGGGGGGATTTCAGTAAGCGCGCATAGGAAGCGCTTTCTCTATAAGCATTATTGATTATATTAGGCTGCCTGGCAGCCTCAGGGGAGAGCGAGGAGGAGATGTAGGGATACTATTATTAGCCCCGTCGATAAAATAATTGAAATGCCATCGAAACACATTTCCAAAATACGGAATTGAGAGCTAATTAATTTTGTGCGCTGCGTATGCCCCCGCTTTATTATCAAATTCAAATTAAAAACTGAGCGTAATTTTTGGATATTTTAGTATTTTCATTTATGACAATCAATTTTAAGCTGTGGTTACATTTCAACTGTCAAATTGTACTCTATTATGTTATTTGTTATGCCTAATCGGATTAATGAAATAATAAAGTATGGAATGATGAAGTAAAGCTACCCTGGCAAGTTTACACTGATTATACCCATGATAATTATAATATACAGTCATTAGATAATGATGAAATTTAGAGAAAGTGTGGTTGCTGAGTAAAGATGAGAAGTGTCCAGTTTTGAAGTGATAGCATGAAGCTGTACCGATGTAGGCCGATGGTTTCTATGCAAGGTGTACCATATATTCAAGTATTAGAGTCTCTTTTAAATGAGCTTTGAAAAGAAGATTAAATAACTAGGCTGCACTTAAGAGAAGCATCTGCTAATGGAGTCTACAGTGCATGGTGTAGAAGGCATGGTAAACTTGAGATGTTTGACTGGGGTAGCATGTAACTGGACCGACATAGGCCGATAGTTTCTATGCAAAGTGTATGAAATATATTGAGCTTTAAAAATAAGTTAGAATATCTACTTATAGTTAGACCCTCTTCTTCGTACAAGTGTTCTTTAAGGGTCTATTCACTGGAATACACCGAAATTAATATATAATTTTTATTTGGTGAGAATCATATCAATAACATTCAAAAGAACAAAAATAAACTGATATATACCTTACCAATTACGATATTACCAACAAATACAACGTTTATTCATAGCAATGCAACAAGTGCACAGATACATAGTTTAACTAGCCGTCCCAATCACTTTATAGGAAAATAATTCCATATCCTTTAGAATCGTCGGTGCCTGCTGCCAGCGTAAATTGAAATATCCTTCACAGGACTGTAAAAAACCCAGATATAAACGCTGCTTAATCCGTTTAATCATTGACTCAGTCAAGCCCTCAGTTTATAGCTCTGTTTATATCCTACCTCATGCCCTACCATTTTTTAATGCCTCTCATAAGCATGAAAATCTTTTTTTTTCTGTTACTGTATTTTCTTGTTTTTCTGTGTCTGTTTCTCTGTTTTGTTTTCGTTTTCTTTTTTTGCTGTGTTTTGTTTACATTTCTCAAGCCGCACTTAATTCGTTGCATTGTTTTGCCGACGGTTTTACGAGCAGTTAGACAGGGCACTTAGTCAGGCACTTGGGTAGTGCTAGAACATAATTAAAATTACAATGCAATGCACACACAGAGAGAGAGAGACATATAAAGAGAGGGAGAGAGAGGGACAAAGGCAGAGAGAGAGAGAGGAATAGAAGTGCAGTTAACACTTTTCACAATTGCTCAAGAGACAAAGCTAAATAAAAGGCGCTTCAAGATTTAATAAGCATACAAAATGAGTGAGACAAAGACAGATAGAGCAGGCGATTAGCGCGATGCAAGAGAAAATATGATAGAATAGTGGTAAACAGATTTATAGAGGGGGCATAAAACAACATTGTGCCACGATCACGCAGACGACGTTGAGGTCTTAACTAAGCTCAGAGGGTTTAAGGTGTCTATAGAATGAAGGAAAGGAGAGAAAGGAAGAGAAAGAGAGTGGGAAGAGGGGAAGGTAGCAGCAACTGCGGCTCATAAATTGTTGTCGATTATGGCAAATGCCATAAAAGGTGCAAAAGCGCCATACAAAAGCTGTATACAGGGCCAAAAGCAAAGCAGGATGAGCAGAAGAGAAGGCAGAGCAGGAAAGGGAATTAGGGGGAGTGGAAAGGAGAATGAATAAGGCTAAAACAAAAGCGCAGCCTCGTCTAACGTCAGCCTGTTAGGCGCATTAATAAAATAAGGATAATTGGCATAAGCATAATCACGTTTAAGCCAAACAGGCAACACGCCCAGCTGAGACAGGGCTAAGACTGCGGCAGCCTAACTAGTTGCAATTGCCAACGGATCCCGACGCCTTTGTCTGGCTATGGCTACGACTCTGTCTATGCCTGGCTGGAGCTGCACAGAGTCGGGCATTTTAATTTGTCTGCCGGCTTTTTTGCCTTTATCGGCAGTCAACACGCAGCCTTTTCATGGCAAATTATGGCGTTTAGACGAGGCAAAAGCCCCGACTGCTACTCTCTTTCACTCTACCTCCCTCCTTCTTCTTCCTCTGCCCCTTGCCTTCTGTCTGCAGTCAGTACGCTGCCCCCGAGGCTGACTGGCTGTGCCTGACGCTTGTTTCGTTTAATGAGTCACTCTGTCTATGTTTACTTTCGGCCCCAGACGAGCTGCGCCTCAGGCAACTTCACTTCTACGTCGCCTTAGCCCGTCCGTCCGTCCCTGCTGCCTTTTTTGAAGTAATTATAACGGCTGATTCTAGTTAATTTTTAAACAACGTCAGCAACTCGCTTACTCTACGCACTAATCAAATTTCCAAAGCTACTTCAGACAGGCCACACCACTCAATACAGTCTAGTCGATCAAAATGTGCCCTCAAAATGTAAGTTGAGGTAGTAAGTATGAAAGAGTTTGCTCAGGAAAAGAATTATTAATGACTTACTATATAAAGAGCACATTCTACGCTCTGCAACAACTTCAGACAGAACTAGAAAAGTTTCAAGTGGAAAACGAATAAACATTTCACAATCCTTTTTATCTTTTTCTCTAGAGTTTATTTTTTTGAGGGAGGAATCTTAGTTTATAATAAAAGAATAGTCTTTCCTCAACAGGCAAAGGAATTCTTGAGCAACATTTGTATGGTATAAAATGGGTAATTGAAATTCAGGTATACACACTGAGAAACAGATTAAAGACGATTTGTATACGATATGTCTGGTACTTATCCTCGACCTACAACATTTCTATAAACTGTTACACTTTCCCTTTAATACATATAATATGTGTAGCTTCGACTCTGATTAAATAGAAATAGAAGCCCAAAAGTAGGCAACGAAAGAGAGGAGCGAAAAGAAAACATTTATAGAAGATCCTTGAAAGTATACTATAAATATTATTTAAATATTCGAAGTAGTTGGCTACACTTGGCCTCTGGGCCAAGTATAATTAGGAGAAAAATACCCAAATATTACCAAGAGGTCACCTGAACTAAAAGTGCAATGGAAGTGATCATGGTTGGGTGGGCAAACGTGAACTCCTTCAACACCTAAGTTCGCCGGCATACCATTCTAGGCTCCTATCCTCTGTCCTATCTTTCTGTTTTGATCAAATTTATCTGTCTTTGGTTGCACGCTACATATGCACTTGTCCAAGGGTGCACAGTGTCAACACTCCTCTTTAATCTATACTACAGTCTATCTACAAACATCTCAACTCACTTGTGAATACCTTCCCTTCCCATCTCTCTTTGCAGTCCATCAACTGCGGCGATCTGGACAGTTATCCGCTATTGCAATATCTCGATTTATCGCACTCTCGCATTGCGCACATGGAGGACGATGCACTGGGTCGGCTGGAGTTGCTTGAACTGCTATTTCTCGATCACAATCTGCTGCAACGTGTGCCAAATAGTTTGCCCCCCTCGCTGGAGCATCTCTTTCTGCAGCACAATCAGATAATGGAACTGCAGCCACAGGTATTTGCTGGACTCAGCAATCTGAAAACACTTGAACTCTCCGGCAATCGTTTGCTGTATCTGCCGGCATTGCCATTGCCCAAGTTGCAGACACTCAACTTGCAGGCGTCGGGCATTGAATCGGTCAGTCAATCCATTGTACACACTCTGCCCCAGCTGCGGGATCTGTTGCTCGAGGAGAATCCAGTGCGATGCAGCGATCTGCTTGGCATTGCCGAGTGGGCGAGTCCTTGTCGCAGTCCAGAACTGGGTCAATCTCCAGGTCGCATTGACCTCAAGCAGCGCTTCGAGCAGCAGCAGAACTTTTATGAGCATTTCAATGGCCAATGCAGAGGTGGAGGAGGGGAAGGCGCGACGACAGCAACAGCAACAGCAGCAGCTGCAAATGATTCGATGCCGCCCACTTGCAGCACGGCAACAACAACAACAGCTGCAGCAACTATGCCAAAAGTGAAGAAGTCACAGACAGCAGCAGCAGCAGCAATTGTTGTAGTTGCAGCAACAGCAACAGCAACAACAACGCAATCAACCGCAAAAACTTTGGGGGCAGCTGAAACAACTTCGTTAGCAAAACTGCAGCGCCAACAAATGCTTGGCATGCCAACTGCAACAACAACAACAGCAGCAACAGTAACAACAACAACATTAACAACTCTCACAGCAGCAGCAACAACAACAGCAGCAACTCTCACATCAGCAACAACAACAACAGCCAGTGGCATGCCAAGTTTGCCGGCAACTCGCGTTGCTGCCAAACGCACAAACATTTTGGCAACAGCGCCAGCAACTAGTTCAGCAACGATGCCGCCAGCAGCAACCAGCAGACAGACAGCAACAACAACAACAGCAGCAACAACAACAACAACAGCAGCAGTTGCTACACTGACGCTGCCAACAAACATTAGCAATGTTGCTGCGGTTGTCAGCATGTTGCCACAACCGACAGCAGCAACAATAGCAGCAGATGCGGCAGCAATTCAAACAGCAACAACAACATCACAGACAGCAGCACAAACAACAGCAGCGACAGCAGCAAACGAAGCTACAACAGCAGCAGCAATTCAAGCAGGAACAACAGCAACAACAGCAGCTGCAGAGTTAGCAACGTCAGCAACAACAACAGCAACAATAACAATACCTGGAGCAGCAGCAGAGACAACAACAGCAACAACAACAACTACAACAACTCCAACAACAGCAACAGCAGCAGAGAGAGTCAATGTGCCACAAACAATTTTGAATGTTGCTACACAGCAACAACAACAACAACAACAACAACAACAGCAGCAACAAAGGCATTTCGATAATGCAGCCAGCAGTTTATTAAAACAGACAGCAACAACAACAGTAGCAACAACAACATTAGCACCACCACCATCAACAACAACAAGAACAATAGACGCCTTAGAGGCCAGTGAAGTTGCCGGTGGTGAAGAGGCGCCACCGATGCTGCCGCAGCCGTTGCCACAACAGCAACACAAGCACGCCATGTTGCAGCTGCACATTAAGGATCGCCATCTAATTGGAACGCCGTTGCTGATGCACAAGGGCGACAACCTGCTGGTGGACGCTGAGCAACTGCTGCTGCCGGGCACGGCAACTGTGGCGGATGCGGAAACATTGGACGGCAGCCAGCAACGGCGGCAGCAGCTGAGACAGGAAGCGACTGATAAGCGGCAGCCGGAAGTAATAAAGGGCGACACAAAGGCGACAGCAAGCGAAGAAGAAGACGAGGAGGAGGAGGAGAAGCTGGAGAAAGAGGAAGAGAAGCGGGAGAAGGAGCAGCAACAATACACAAAGCACTTGGAGACATTTCACGCAAAGGCAAAGAAGCCTTCGTTGAGCATCAAGAAGATGACTTACAGCACTAAACACGGCACAACAGCAGCGCCTGCAACAACAACAACAACAACAACAACTGAGTCAGCCACAAGTGCAACAATTGCTGTTGTGTCACATCACCAACACAGCAGTGTAAACACACCCAATGCAGTAAGCGCCGAGCTGAGCACCTTTGCACAGCTCAAGGCATTTGTCGAGCTCAAAACGGAGGCCTCCAAGTCGGCACAGTTGCTGGACAGACGCCCCCAACAGCCGCAGACGTTGCCCGCCAGTCATCCTGGCCTGATGTTGCTGCTAGCCTGTGTGCTAATGATTATCCTGCTCGCCGGCCTCGCCCATGTCTATCGCTGTGAGCTGCCCTGGCAGCGATCTGGTCGCCCCTCGGCGCATCTGCGTCCGCATCATCAGCGACAACTCAATGGTGGCGATGATTTGCATAGTTTCTTGCACTATCCAGGATCCTCAGGCGGGCGTGGCTACGACTCCTCAGCAAATCCCGCCCAGTTGCAGTCGTGGCATCACAGCACCAGGCGCGAGGCACCATACAGTTCCCCATTGCACAATCTGCAGGCACGTGAACTGCAACGAGAGCAGCAAAAGTTGCAATTCTACAGCGCATCACTTGAGGGCAGTTGCAGCAACAACAACAACAGCAGCAGCAACTCCTCAGGGAGCAGTCGCAGCAGCCTGCACTCAGCCAGCCAGGAGGATTCATACTACATTGAGATGGCTCCAAGCAGTCCGCATGTGGCAGCAACACAAGTGTTGCCCAATTTGCCCATGGAATTGCTTAGCCACAGTAGAGGCAGCCACAGCAGGTGCAATAACAACAACAGCAGTTTGGCTGCCACTGAACTGGGTGCAGCAACAACAACAACAACAGCAACTACAACAGCAACAACACTGCGCTCTGTCAGCCACAAACTGATGGCGCCCAGTTCGCGTCGCTTGGGCATCTGGTGACAAACCGTTTTTGGGCAGCGACAATACGCAACCTTACAGTAAATCAACAAGGAAAATGAAGGAGAAGAAGGAAGAGCAGGAGAAGCAGCAGAAACAGGCAAAGCAAACGCACATAGCAGCTATAATCATTATTCTTAGTTCTAAGCAGGGTATTCCCCTGTGCCAGCTGCCAAGTGAGTAATAAGGCAGCGCAGACACTCTTGGGTGCAGTCGGTGACGTTTGTCTGGCCAGAAAGCAGCTAGAAAAGTGCTAGGCAAGCCGCTAAAACTGGCAAACATACGCGTCTAAATGGGCAGCACTAATAGAGCTATAGAGAGATATCTAAGTATATATAGCATATACAATATATCTTTATACTCTCTCATTCTTTATTTTTCTTCTTGTACATAGTCAGACTTGATTTATGGCCCTGGCTGGCTGCACACACACAAACACACATACACACACACGCTTACACGTGTGGCCAGCAGTGCCTCTTAGCGTCGGCAACAATTTGTCATAAAGTTACGTTACGTATACGCCAAGTGGGCAAGCCAACATTTTATGGGCCATCGCTGCCCTTCAATTTCTACATTCTATGTCCATCTTGTGGTCGTATTTGGGTCACTTGGCGTGGAGTCTAAGCGAGTCTGAGTGTTTGTCTGTGTGTGTGAGTGTGTGTTTGTTTGTCCGTGTGTGTGTGTTTGTCTGTGTGTGTGTGCCTGGGCCAGTTAACTTTATGTGTAAGTGCATGTCCGTCGGCCAAGATTAAGTGCTCTGATAGTCATGCATATAAAAATGAAATATCGATAAAGTATTAAATAACAATTTAGTTTATGACAACAGTGAGAAGGAGAGAGAGAGTGAGAGGGAGAGGGAGAGAGAGAGAGAGAGGTGTCAGCTGTCTTGCTCTTACTCGCTTAACAATGCAGATTTCAGTTTCAGATCGAACAGAAACCAAGCATAATGACTCAATTTGTTGTGGATTATGTTAGGGAACATATTCTGTTCAAGTTCCCCGACAACAAAGTTGTCAGTTTTGTGCTGCAAATTGCTTCAGTTTTGGGTTAGTTTTGCAGTATGTTTGGCATGTTGAAATACAGTATTTGTGGGGCAATCTATTAGTTAGTTTGTTGTGGAGACTTTGAAGTAGAGCTGCAGAAACATCAATGTTACATAGATAAGCATCGACATAGATAAGCATATATATTCATATTGATGTAACTATAGTATGCTATATTTCATATGAACAACCTCGGCAAACAAAGATATCTCTCCAGCTCTACTTTGAGGTATTTTTGGAAATAGTTGATAATTTAAAGACACATTCACACATTTCTTGCCAAGTTTCCTGTGGTTTTTTTGGCTTCTAACCTTGCAAAACATTAATTTAAAGAATACTCTCAAAACTTGCCAAGACATTCAACTTAATTTCTGTTAGAAGTGATTCCAATATCTGCTTAGATTCATTAAGTTTTTCTCTCAAAATTAGGCTGCAAGTTGTTCGATTAAAATGAAATGGATGCTACCAAATTTCACAGATATCTTCCTTATTTGCCGAAGAAAGCATGCAGTAGTACTATTTTCTTTCTGCTTTCTCTTTTTACTCTATTTATCAACAATTTCCCCACAATAATCATTGCCTTCCCTTTTTATCAATCTGCAACTCTCTCAATTTGATTACTTTGATAGTTCGTTTCTCAGAAATTCATTACTGCTTTAAAAAGGGAAATCCTTTTGGCAACAACATCGATTGTTTTGCACTGGCAAAGTAATTACAGCTCTGATTTCAAGAGAGCCCCCTCACTTTCCCCTTCTTGAGCACCAAACTAGGCCAACTAATTTCGCAGTTAATCTAATTGCAGTACAAAGCATTTGGTTTTTGTAAAGTGCACATACTCCTCATGGAATCTGTCAGGCAGACAACAACAAGGCAGGCATACACACACACACATAGAGAGAGAGAGGGAGAGTGAGATTTCCACGTTGCAGTCTTTTAAAGTCGCCCCTTAGTTAACCCAGTTGCCGACTTTGTCGAGCAATTTCAATCTAATTAAAAATTTTCGACTCGATGGGAAAACACTTCAATGAAGAAGAGGAAAAAAAACACAGTTGAGTTTTCCTCTCGATTTTGCACTGCTTTTCCCCCCATTTGCTTCATTTCATCCCCCTTCTCACGAGTATTTGGCACTTGTCGAGGGTGTACCACGCCCCCCCACGCGCCTGCTACTTAACCTCATTTTATAAATTGACCGAGACAACACAGAGAAAGAGAGAGAGGGGGAGAGAGAGAGAACATATGGGTGTAAATCCCGCCAAATGGCCAGACAAGCAGAGCAAGCTGGCTAAGTCGGCGCAGCAAATGTTGTAAAACTATTTGAAGATATGTTAAAAATGCCCAACAACAACAGCAGCAACATTAACCTCAGCAGCAGCAGCAACAGCAGCAACATCCTAAGCAGCAACAACAGCAACCACATCGAAATAATGTGCCAGCAAATCAAATTACAAGACACGCGCCCCTCAAACACCACACACAGCTTTATCTCGCTAGCAGAGACTTGCTGGGGTTGCTCAGCACACCCCACACACCCCCTCACAGCCATTACTAACAACCACTTTCCCCTGCCCATCCTTTCTCCCCGCCTGCCTGCCTGCCTGCCCAGTGCAAATACAAAACACAACAATTACATTAAGACACGATAAAAAGTTGTGCAACAATCTTGGAAAGAGAGAGAGTGAAGAGGGGGAAGGGAAGACAGTAGACTGCTGGACACACAGCAGGACCACAGTCATTGCGCAGTTTTTCAACTTTTTGTGGCTTTGTAATTGGAATACAAGCAGCAAAGCACACGAGCAACAGGAAGACAGATAAGCTGGCAGAGCAAAAGGGCAGAGGGACAGAGAGGATAGAGGGAGGGAAGAAGGGGCGCTGCTGCTAACAACAGGCGTTGGAGCGTTCTTCTTAAGCAATTCAGAAGGATTTATTTTTGGCCACAAAAGCGAAATGCCAAGCAAAGCGGGCTAACAACAATTAAAGTAATGCTGACCAACAATCCTAGGCGCGATTGGGAGGGATTAACAGCAGCAGAGGCAGAAAGCAAGATAGGGAGACAGGGAGATAGGGAGAGAGAGAGAGAGGAAGAAAGAGAGAAGTGCCATAGACGCACAAAATCTTAATTAAGGAAGTTCCAAGTGGGCAAGTGTCAGGCTAAGCAGAGGCAAAGGCAGGGGCAGCAGCAGCAGCAGCAGAGGCAGAGGCAGCCTTTTTTGTTGTACTCATTTAGCTGGCACAGCAGAAAACTGAACTACAATGGGAGAAGAGACCCAAGAAACCGAAGCATTGTGCAACTTAATGAAGGTTTGAGGGAGCAGGGAGAGAGGGGTAGGCAGTGCTGCCCTTTGCTTATGACATGCCCAGCTGGTTGAAGATTTAGTAACGCTGCTTGAAGATGTCCCCCAAGGAAACGAGAGCACGCAATGAGTTAATTCGATATTTGACACTTTTTGGGTTCACATTCCCCAGTTGCCACACTCCCCCCTCCCCCCACCTGCCTCTCTCTACACTGCCCTTCACTCTTATAGGACTCTTTCGAGCAGTTAATAAACTTTTGTCGGACTCAACGTAATTATTTGGCAGCCTAAATGGCTTTTAGACGACATTTCTGGCCCATAAACGGACAGGCGATTTGCCCGAGTTATGTGAAAATAAGTTGCCTTTTTCCTCCACCACCTCCCCGCACTCCCCCTGAACACTTGGCAGTTGGCCGCAACGTAAATAACGGCACATAATTGCAAATTGCCTCCCCCCTTTCTGAATCTCCCAATGCGAACTCCAACAATAATTAAACTTAATTGTGCTGTACAACACTGTACAACAAAAGCAAAAAACAAAGACAAAAACTCAGAGTGAAAAAAAGAGCAACATCAGTAAATTCAATTGAATATATTCCCTCGAGAGTTGAATAAATATTAAGATAGAAAACAATAAAATATAAAACGCAGCGCAAATATTTACATTTCATTTTGCGCATTTTACCAACACACAATACAACAACAACAACAACTAATTGCCAAATATTTGAAGCGAAAAACAAATAAATAAAATACCGAAAAACAAAATACTAGAAATACGTATGTGAACAACAAAAAAAAGAAAAGAAATTGTAGAATAAAAGCAGAGCAAATAATTATTAAATAAATATCTTCTATTTACAGAGTTCGAATATTTACTTATTCAGTTTAGAGTATAGAGTAAATATTCGATATATATATATAGTATATATATATATACAGTATATATATGTTTAGAGCACTTGCCAAACTACTCATAATTTCTATGTGTGTATTTGTAAATACTTAAGTCTCGATGAGTCTAGTCTAAAGATCTATGTAGTCCCCTACAAAATTCTAAATAAACCAAAAAAGAAAACCAATAATAATATTGAAACACATATATATATATATAGTACATATATATTATCTGTATTATGGTATATTGTACTAATCCATAAGTGCGAGAGAAGCCAAACATTTTATGAGAACTTCTCGTGAATCAAACATTTTAATGGCAGCAACAGAAACAACAAGAACAACACAACAAATGCGAAATAAAAACTGAAAATTATTTAATTACAAAAAATATATATGCAGTATTATTTTTTGGTTTTGGGGAATTTGCATTATGCGGACGTGTTTGTTAATGTTTCTTTTGTGTGCCAAGTTTGTAATTTATACCAAACTCTTTTTTATTCTGAAAGCATCACAAATTTGCTATATAAAGTTGCATGTAAATATTATTTTTGATTAAATTTTAAATACTCATGCATAAATTATACACCAGTGATAGCACTTGGTAGAGGGGAAGAGGGAGGATAAAAATAACAGATAAACTGATCGACTGTGATATACCCCCTACCTATCTGATTAAAACGATCTCTTAAATATATAACTTCTATACTTTGTGTTGCATACACTAGGGAGCGATAACTCTTAAATTTATTTCTGCAATAACTTTTATAATAATTATGCGATCGCAACCAACTCAGAAATCATTTTGACGTTAATAGTTATTGTGTTTACCAAAAATGAACTGTCCTGCATTGTCCGGTTTTTATCGATTTACGGGGGTGGTAGGGGCGAAGTCATAATTTAGAATAAAGTTGATCTCAGAATTTAGAAAATTTTTGAAATTTTTTTGGTAGAACTAGCTCTCATAGTCTTCTAGATCTTGATTTTCATACGGACAGACGAAGATGGTTATATCGACACTGCTCTTGATGCTGATTCCAAATATATATAGTTTGTATGGTCTGCCACGCCTCCTTCTGCCTGTTACATACATTTTCGGTTGGCACAAAGTTATAAAAGCCTTCTACTCTATGGGTAGCGGGTATAATTAGCTAAGGAAATGTAACCATGCTGGCAAAAAATATACCACCTCGCATTACCTACTAAATATACAAAATATCTATCTTCAAGCTTGTCCACAATGTCTACAAGTGTTAAGCTCATCTCTTAAGCAAGTTAATGCGCTTCAATAAAGCTAGCCACACTCTTTCCTTCTCATTTCCCCTCTTGCTCTCTTTCTTTACTTTTCCCTTTACCTCTTCTCAGTTAACATCTTGACTACTTCAGGAATCGAAACGCACACAGCAGCAGCGGCGTCAATCGGCAATCTACATTAATAATGAAGAGCTGGACAAATGCACAGCGCAATAAAAATAAATGTTAAGTTAGTGACGCATGCGACAGTTAAGCCAGGAATTGTGCATAAAAGCAGTCCCTTATAGTAGGCCAATAACAGAAAGAGACAGACACACACACGCAAGCCTCTCTTTCTCTCCTTCTGCTTCTCTGCCAAGGACTAAACAAAACAGCGAACATTTTTATTTCAAATCCAATTATTTCACATTGAACTGCAATCAGATGATTGCGTCCAGCAACAGGAAGTGTGTGTTCCTGTGTGGGTGTGCGTGTGTGCGGGGGTGTGTGTGAGTGTGTGGGTTTGTCAATTGCTGCGCTCGGCAAACGACGCTGTGAAAATTGCCGACAAAATGAAAGTCAATTGGTATTTTTCCCTTCGCCCTTTGGATGTCGTTCTTTTTTTTTGTTCTTTTGCTTTTTGTTTTTTTCTCGCAGGCCGAGCACAGAAGTCGCCACACACGCACACCAGCAAAAGACATTTGTGTGGCAAATGAAATATTCAATATTGCAACAAGATGAACGTGGATTCAATAACATTAAAATTCTCATCCGTTTACGGGCCGATGGAGGCCAAACAAAATGTCAATGCGAAATGAGAAAACGAAATGCGTTGCCAACTGTTGCCCATAAAAAGGTTAATGACAACAGAAGAGCGAACAAAACAAATAACAGAAGAAAATGTATATAAATAATAATGCAAATAAACAAATAAACATAACGAAATGCGTTGACAATTCAATGTGGAGCTAAGCTTATGAGGGAGAGCTAAATTTGCTTTGGTGTCGTCGGAAAGAGGGAGAAATAAGTTTTTATGCGTAACGAAAGAAATACTGGAGAAGAAAGGATGAGAGTATGTGGTAAGTAGAAGTGGGAGAAAGTGTGAGAAATAGGAAGAGAGATAGAGATAGAGAAATGAAGACACAGAACGATATTGACGAAGAGATAGACATAGTTGAATTGAGATAGACAATAAGCATAGAGGAGAGATGCAATTAGCAGCAAATCGAAGCTAGAAAGTAGAGGATTAATTAATGAAAAGGGAGAGGTATATAAGAAATAGCCTTTCATTGTTGTTCTTCATTAGAATGAAGGATAAAGAGTACCCAAAGGCAAAGTATGATCAGTTTTATAGCCGAGGTTTTCTCTGTATACCTATTTAATTTACAAGTTTCATCTGTTTCAGGAATTAAGGACAGTTTATGCACTTTCCAACGCAAACCTGCAACTAATTTTCAGCCTAATCAGCATAAAAACAAACCAGCCTAACAATCTCGCTTTCTTCTTTCCATCGCGCCTAACGAACTCTGATTGACCTTTACAGCAAAGCAAGAAGCAGAGCAAATTATGAAAACAAAAAATGGTTTCGATCCACGACATAACTACGCTAATGAGGTGAGCGCAGAATTGGCATGAACAACCAAATTAAGAGGAGGGGAAGAGAGGGAGAGAAAGAAGAAGAGAGATAGGAAGTAAGAGAGAGAGAGAGGAGAGAGAGTTGGAGGGCAATGGCGGCTCTTGAGCAAGTTAATTGCTTGAGCAAGCATTGAACTGTTAATTTTTATTCAATTTACAGTCAGCCAGAGTTACAAAGGGAAATTTAAATTTGTATTCACAGCAAAGTGTATATATAATATGTGTGTGTGTGTGTGTGTGGGGGAGCATACAGAAAGAAGTGTACGTGGAAGGAAGTGTGTTTGCGCGTCTGTGTGCAGTTGTGCAAAAAGTTTCGTCTAATTGATTTCGAAGCCGCGGTGCAGTGCAGGCAAATGGCGTTCCATTAGCGTCAGACAAGTTGCAGCAGCAAAGAGGAAGAGAAAGAAGAAGGAGCAGGAGATGGAGGAGGAGGAGAAAGAGTAGGTAGCAAAACGAGCGAATGAAAGAGCAGAAGTCAAACTTACGTAATGTGTGAGCGCTTTTTTATAAATATGCAAACAATTTTTGTGGCTGTTTGAGCCTGCAAAAAAGTAAAAGCTCGCACACACACACACACACACACACAAACACACAAACACACAGACACACTACACACACACACAAACACAAACAGACACACTACACACATATACATACTCCATCACACACACACAACTTTAAATTGCATTCATATTTAATGCAGCGTTGCCGATGGTGACGCCAGCGGTGCGGCCGCATTACGTATACGCAACGCAGTGCTCCATTGGGAGACATTGCTTAATTTCTCTCCCTCTCGCTCTCTATCTCTCTCTCTCTCTCTCTTTGGGCAGCGGAGGCAAGAGCAACCATGTGTGGTACACGCACACACACCTACAGCATCTACATAAAAGCAAATGTCAAATGTGAAGAGCAGCAAAGTGAAAAAGGCGCAAAAAATCGCATAATGTATACGGAATTTTTGCTACATTTGCGCGTGCAGAGCGACAAAAAAAGCAACATCAACATCAGCAGTAGCAGCGCGGCCAGCAGCAACAACTTTTTGGGGGGCGGTCTGTGGGCGTTAACGATTTCATTTCATGGCTTTGCACTCGTTATGACTTTTGCCCCACACGCCTTGCGCCACTGCTTGCTTTTTATTGTCGCCCAGTTGCGCCGATTGCGCTGCTGCTGCTGTTGCTGCTGCTGCGTCCCCAAAGTGTGCATCGTTTTCTGTTTACCAGAGGTGTAAATCGCCTTGTTCTGCACCACCCCTCCCCCTCCCCTTAGCCAGCCTAACCCAACCAACGCCTAACGTACTATTCGTTTTTTTTTTGACAAATTTTATTTAAACATTTCCCCAGCGCGCTGCAAGTTTTGTTTTTCAATTTAAACTTTAAATTTGCCATGTTTTCTTTGGAGAAAAACATTCCGAATGTGTCGCGCCGTGTCGCTGTGCCAGCTGCTGTGGCCTGCCCTCCTTGGCCACGCCTACATCTCCCACTTCCACTTCCACTCTCTCTGCTACTCTCTAGAGAAAGCTGTTTGCAGGTGAGGCTTAAGAATACGTTTTCAACTTGTTTTAAGCGTCGCAAAGTTGAGGTAGAACGCTTCGATTGAGGCGTGAAAAGGAATTTTCATAGAATTTTCAGATTAAATACAGCATTAAGTATACGCACAGTAGAGCGCACACTGAGAGAACTTGAATCAAGAAGAATTTGCCAAATAATGTCAGAGGAAAAAGAATTTAATATGAATAGATTGAAATGTTTACCTTAATAGAAAATTGAGTAAGCAAATATAAAGTATACGCAAGGTGGCACACTAATAAAGACGAGTAAGAATTTAACAAGCATTGAAAGAGGTTTCCACATACGCACAGTCAATTTATTTAAATATTCAAGTACTTTGTTGATATAATAAGTATACGCACAGTATACTTGTTCTCTATTTACTATGCTACTCTATCAACTCATCCATCAAGCATACGCACAGTGTATCCCATAGTTATATAACTGTGCAAATATATCAACTCCATATCGTATATCAAGTATACGACAAGTAAATCACTATAAATTACAACTTTAGCATTAAAACAAATTAGACAAGCGATTGCCAACTGAACTACACAAGTTGAACTAATCACAGCGCCAACTCAATCAACATAAACTAAGCTAGAACTGCAGTAGCTGCTAAAAGGCAAAGCTCCAAAAAGACTGTGGCAAATGAAAGGCAAATCTGTGCAAAGGGCTACAGCAGTTCGTGTCACCTAATTGAGTAAGTATCCTTAGTCGCAGAGTCGCTGCGTTGGACTAACATTCTCCTTGCCTGCTCCCCCTCACACACACACACACGTGAAGGGTAAGTCGCTTTAGCGCATCCTCGCAGCGCCGCCAGAACTTGTGGCCATGTCAAGTTGCAAATGTACTCGCGTGTGTGTGTGTGAGTGTGTGCTGTGTCGTGGTATATTTTATATCATTTTATTGTATTTTATTTGGTTTTTTTTTTTTGCAGCGCACTTTCTGTTGTTCTTCGTACGCTACGCTTTGTTGTGTGTGCTTTTGTTTTTATTTGTCTTCATAACATAAACTTTGTATTTTTATGTGCCAAACCAGGGGAGAGAGAGAGGGAGGAAGGTGAAGAGTGGGCAACAGCAGGAAAAACAGCAACACAGCGGAAAGCTAAAGCCCAGGACACAAGAGCAGAAGTCCAACTTGTTTGCGCTGGGAAATCAGTTAAGAACTTGGCTTGAAATATACGTAAATATATGTATATATATATATATTTATACATATATTTGTCGGTATATGTATAGCTGTGTGAATATAAGTACCACACACACAGACTGTCCCCGTTAACACTCGACGCTGTTGTTGTTTTACCACTTGAGTGGATTTTTGTGTTATTCTTGTGCGCGTCTTGAAGCTGATTTGACTCGGGTGCGCTGGGCAACAGCACAAAGACAAAGACCAAGATAAAAACAGAGGCGAGCGAGGGGCATCATCATTTATTATGCGCGCCACAAATCGAAATCAGCAAAGCGACTTGATTAAGATTTAACTAAGCGTGCTCATTCTCACATTCACACACACAGACGCATAAGTCATATTGAATTAAATTGAAATTGAAAATGAAATCGAAATTGAAACAATGCGAGGGCGGGCACAGACAATGGCCACGCCCCATCAATTATTTTAAATGCGAATTAAGCGGCCCAAAATAAAAAGTGAGAGCAAAACAACAACAACAAAATACAAATACGAAATGGAGAAAAAAATGTTAATTAAACGCAAACCACAGAGAGGCCACATACAATCTGCAACGTTGCAACATTGCCACCACCACCAAGTACATGCAACATGCAACATGCAGTTTGTGGTTGCTGATAATTAATAAAATCCGCTGCAGCGAAATGTGCACAAACGACGAGAAACACAACGCGATCGAAAAGCCACTCGGGGGACACTTTTTTCAGGTTACGAAGGCATTAGCGCGACACATTAAATATGCGGATTACGACAAATACCCTGTACATATTGAATATGATGTGTGCTGCAAACGGAGTTGTTATGAGAGATCAGAAGATGATCTAATACTAAAAAAACAATATAATAATATTGGATCCCCCTTTTATACCTTTAAATTTATAAATAAATAAATAAGTTAACAAATAAATAAACAACTAAATAATTGACAGGTTTTGTTTTGTATATTATTTGCATCTACTTATCACCACTCTTGACAAGAACTTAAAGGCAGCTCTAAATAGGGCATGTAAGAATCTAAAGACTCTCCTGTACAAGCTACCAAACGATGAACTTGCGGACTACCTTCAAAATGGCGATAGAGCATAACCCTAATAATTATTTTTAATTTAATTAATTAATTAAAAGTGGAAATTGTTGTATAAAATACGCAATTGTTTTTTAACAAATCCAAAACGTTTTATTTCGTAATATTTTAATGTAGGTTTCTTAAAATTAGTTAGTTCTTTAGTTTAGTCTTTAAATTGTCGTTGCTAATCTTTTTAATATTCAATATGATCGTCGTTTATTCATTTATTGAGCGTCAGCCTAGCTCTTTCACATCTCATCTTTTCGCATCGTCATCGAGAACTCTCTGCGCTTCTTCTTCTATTTCTACGTCGTTGCCAGTCGGTCGACTGTTACTTGTGCCATTGGACTCGGCTTTGCCAGATCATTCTCATACTAATAATATTAAATTAAATATTTTCCCCAGCCAACTGGGTATCTCTTAGTCATGGCTACCCAGTTTTTGGGTTTTTAATTTGCCTACGTAGTTCTCATTGTTTTTTCTTTGCGCCATTTATTGCACAATGTTAAAACCCGAACCCTGTCAACTGGCCATCAATCTATTGGTCAAACGAGTGGAGTGAGGAGTGGGTGGAGGAAGGGGAAGGGGAAAGGGAAAGCGAAACTGAGCAGGGACCTGCAGGTTAGGGGCGTTAAGCTGTCAAGCAAATCCCATGGTTACTGTTAGAATGAGGCGCGGTTTTTTGTGTCACAGTGAAGAGTAGAACAGCGTGGCTTAACGAGCTCGACGCTTAAAATGATGACACAGACACACACAAAAGGGTTGGAAACGCTTTGAGCGAATCGAGTTTACTCTTTCATCTGGACGTCGCTGACAAAGGCACAGCAGTCGCTGCGGGGCATAGACAGGCAGACGTCTAAACAATTGCAAAGGGTTACACAAAAAATAAAAGAATTCGTGTGTGTGTGGATGTGTGTGACAATACGTAATATCAAACAATGCGCAGATCAAACGATTTACAAAAGAAAAGCTGAAGGATGAGTTGGTGCAGTGTATTCAATTGCAGAAGTTAAAGAGTTAGGAATTTTAAAACATTAAGTTGAGAATGGCCTGCATAATTAATAAGCTTCAAATATGTACAATAATATTCGAAATTTGGTTATCTCTAAAGAAGAAAGAAATTTGGACAAAGTACCTCATTATAAAAGCAATAACAACGAGAAAGAAAGGCTACCTTCGACATGCCAAAAGTTGTATACGTTTGCAGGTTCCTATCTCTTCCGATCGCTCCAATACCAGTTTTATATAATGGTGCAGAACTGAAGGATATTGTGTATATTCAAAATATATGTATATGTCTCACTTTGATTGGCATTGATAAGTAAAGTTATTTCTATAAACAAAACTAGTCTTCATGCAAAAACCTTTATTTCGGCCGATTGTTCCTATTGCAGCTATATGTTACAGTAGTCAGATTTTGATTAAATTTTATGTGCATATTATAAATATAGAAGAAGTTCGATGTAGTAAATTTATTTGCAGTAACTTGACAAATTACAAAAATTGGCCGATAGTTTGTATGATAGCTATACGATATATCGATCTGATCCGGCTCGTTCCGACTTATTAAAAGCGTACAGTAATAAGAAGCATGTGTGCCAAGTTTCATCAAGATAGCTTTAAAGCTCAGAGCCAAGTTTGCTTTGCAACGGACTGAAACACGGACATGGCTAGCTCGACTTCCCTGGTGATGCTGATTCAAAATATACATATATAATTATAGAGTCGAAGATGACTCCTCTGCAAGGATATAATTATACATATTATATCATAGAATATTATGAATTACAAAAAAATGTTACAAAACTCAAATATTTGCACTGGTCGCCGCTTAAACTTTTTAGTGAAAGAGATCATAAATTATACTCAAAAAATAAAACCAATTGTCGGCGGAGATGCAGCAGAGAAAAAGTTATGGAAACTTTTGCTTAGCCCCTGACTGTATATATATATGTATATAGAGTACCTACACACATACAGTCACACACATATACATATGCACATGGGTTATAGCGTGATATATGCGCGCGTATTGCATAAAAGACTGTCAAGCGTGAATGTGTTTTAAAAGGCTTGTCAAAAAGTTCTGCTTGCTGCAAGGTGAACTCAGCAACGTCGACGGAAGCTGCAACGCCAGCTGCAGCTGCATTGACAGCGATAAGTCAGACAAGCAGGAAAATATACATATATATACATATATATATAGACACACATATATATGCATACTTGCAACTATAAGCTGCATGTCGAGGAGCTCGCATAAAATTGTTAGAAAATTGAAAAGTCATGTCAAGTTGCAAAGCACACGATATAGACACGATAAACAAGATATATATAGAATATATGTAGATATGCAAAATATTGATGCAATATATCTGAATGTTGCCTAGACTTTTCAATCGCATCGAAGCGACAGGGCAAACAACGAAATTTTACAAGCCAATGCACTTGGCAGAGCAGCCAATGAGACAGAGAGAGAGAGAAAGAGAGAGAGAGAGAGGGCCAGGGAGAAAGAGAGTAACCCAAATTGAAAGAGTGGAAAAAAAAAACAATTACGCGTTAAATATATTTTCATTTGGGGAAAGAGAGAGCAAGCAAGAGAAAGAGAGGGGGAGGGAATGAGTCCGTTCTGTTTTTGACTACTGAATTACAAAGTCGCGCAAAAAGGAATACGATAAAGAGTGGTGACAGGGGGGGGGGAAATGGGAAAATGGGCAGTCGTTCTGCGTAGTCCTGTGCTGCCATTTTTTACTTTTAATGAAGCGCAAAAATTTCTGCTGGATAATTTGTTAAGCGCAGGACAGCCAAAAGGCAAAAAGCCAAAGGAGCCAGCAAAACACACACACAGAGACACAGAAAACAAGGAAACTTAGACTTGCAACATGGACACAAAGAGGGAAAGAGAGAGGGAGAGAGTGAGAGCACTCGCTGAAACTTGCGCTATAATTTGGCTTATTTCGGACAACAAATTTATAGAGTCCAAATGCAAAATAGAGCGCTAAAATTAGCCAAAGACAGACAGAGCAAAAGGCAGAAAGACAGTAAGAGAGAAAGGCACAAAGACAGAGAGAGGGGGAAAGAGACACAGAGAGAAAGTCAAAAAGAAAGAGAGGGAGAAAGAGCCAGAACGAGATAGCTGAAGACATTGCAAGATAAATGACACGCAAATGTTACTTGGCAGATTTTCATTTTTAATTAAAAGTACGTTACGTTTCGTTGATGTGGACAGCTCGGCCAACCAACCAAACCTTTCCCCCTACTCTTACTCTTCATTCCAGCAACCACCTTGCTAATGCATTGCCATAAAACATAATTAGCAAGAACTTTCACTTACCTGCTGTAATGTTGTGCATGAAAATCTCACGCAAAAGCAGCAATTCATCTTCCGGTGCAGCAGTGTATGAGCCAAAGACATCGTTCTCGGGCCAGACCTCCCTGTGTGGATGAGAGAATCAGCAATAAGTTATATTATACAAAATATCAAAGAGCGAGATACGAAGGGAAAGCTTGAGCTTGAGCTTAATTAATAAAGATTAAATATGCCGCTTAAGTGAATCGATTTAAAATACTAAGAAACAAACCGTTTAGTAAACAAGGTCGATAAGTTGGGTCAACTGTACAGGAATATATATATGCGTGTACATTCGGGTTAGATACAAATATCACTTCTATACACTTGTATATTAAGGTTGATGATAAGTTCATACTAAAATAGTGGGCAAATCGATGAATTTAAGCAAACTGAAAAAGAATGTATATGTATATATCTCCCGATTATACAAATGTTTGCATTTAAATACAATCAATATTGAGTTTAGCAATTTACCCAAACCAAGCTTAACAGAAATATCAAATCGAAGCGTTTGGGCAAACTGTACAAGAATATATAGGCATATGGATGCCGACTATATTAATTTACATATCTATAAAGACATTATATTCACACAACAAGGTGATTTAGACTCAATAACTAAAGTAAAGCTCAAATCGAAGAACATGGCCAAATTGCACAAGAATATATAGGCATACTATATGGTTTCCAATTGTACATATACATAGGGATACTGTAACTTTACAATAAGACAATGCAGTCTAACAAGCTAAAGAAGATGAAATCAAAGCACTCTGGCAAGCTATATAGGAATACATATATATATAATATAGGTCTCTTATATATTCTGAATATATATAAATTTGTGTTTTAACTTAAGGAGCTGTGCACGACTGTATTTAGACACCTAAACGCAGTTCTTGACTATATAGAAAAACGATATGCCTTAGCGAACTGTACAAGAATCTATAATCATATATATGCATAAGATACCCTTGCTAAGATAATTGAAAAATCAGCTCAGCTGCATCTGCCAAACACCAGCCCCATGAAGTGCCAAGTTTAGACACTCCCCTCACAATAACTTCTCATAAAGCATTGCCCGCCCACCATTTGTAACTGCTCAACAGCTTACACAGTTCCCTTTACTTCCCACTCCCCCAAAACATATTCAAAGGCAGCTAAATCACATTTGAAATTGTTGCAGAAAAAAAATACCATGTTTAGATTGATTGAAGACGCAACGTGGGCAAAGGCATTTAATATTCACGCAATGTTGCAACGTGAGCTAAAGAAGTCAAGTTGCAGCATGGCGTGGCCTACATAAGCGACACAACTGCATGTTGCATGGAAGCTGCAACCGCCATGTCATGTGCAGCAGCAGAAGCAGCAACAACAACAGTGCCACTGTGTGGCAACAATAACAAACGTCCATGTCATGCTACAAAATCCGAACGCAGCACATGCAACAAGCGAAGCTTTTAGCTTTCACAAAATGAAATTGATGCGTTTAAAATTGCGTTAAAATTTCTCGTGTTGCACACACAGTACAGTAACAGCAGCAGGCAGAGAGAGAAGGTGAGTGGGAGGAAGGAAGGAAGGTGAAACGAGCAGGGAAATCGCCAACGCAGCTCGGGGCAATGCCAACTGCTTGTGCGGCGGCGTGTTGCATTTCTGGTTTCATTTTTGGTGCAGCACACAAATAATCCTTGCGTGCTGCTAGCAGACTGTACAGAGGGTGCAGGGGGGTGTGTGCGGAGGAGGGGGTGTGTGTGTGCCCCAGTGTTGCAGGCTTTGCGCCACTGCCAGTGCTGCTGTTAATTTAATATTTGAAAGCAGCTTAATATGCAACTCGCACACGCAGTTAGAAAGAGTGCGAAAGAGCGAGAAAGAGAGACACAGCCGTATATCGACTGGCAACATGCTTGGCATCGAATGCTACAGCTGCTACTACCATTCCTCCTACTGCCCACCCCCTTCACAGTCTCTGTCTCTGTCTCTGGCCATATCTGTGGCAGCCACGCGGCGAGTTGCAGTTGCCGCTTTGGGCAATTTCGTTTAGTTGCCGTTGCTGTGTTTGCGGTGCGATAGCGCAACTTATGTTTCTCGCTGTCAAGCGCCAATAAATTGACAGACATGGTGCTCTACCGCACACACACACACCCTCTATACACCCCTCTATACACCACTCTATACACCCCTCTATACACACCCTCTACACATCCTCTTTCCCCCTTGTACACACACACACACACTCTGTCAGTTGAAAACAGTTTTAGATTTTGGCCTGGCAAATTATGTAATCCTGCACAGGGCCAGCAAGAGGTCTTTCATTAGCCGTTGCCAAGCATAAAATCACGCTCATAATTACAGCAGTTTCAGCGCCCCTTCTCACTCCTCCCCTTGGGCTCATGCAACGCCACTGGTTTTGTTTGTGGCAAGCGATCTACTGGTCACATGCACTGTTCATCCAAAAGTTATGCTACACATCTGTTTTACGCTCAACTTTTGCCCTACTCAACTGCAATTTGTTGTAGCCCCCCTTTCCTACACCCCTCCCCAGCCCCTTAAATATTGGTTAATTATATACACTGGACAAATCTAATATGCATTCCACTTGTAAATTGTACAAAGCGCACAACGCTTGCATTGTGCGGTCTTCAGTCACAAAGCGTATTTCGCAGCTCCATAAAGGGGGGCAGTGAGAGGGGGAGATAGATAGAGAAAATGAGAGGCAGGGGGAGGGAGAGAGAAATCGAGATAGACAAAATCGGTGACAGATTTGCCAGGACTTCATTTAACTAACACTAATTAGTACAAAGGCGAATTGCGAAAAAGAACTGTAAGCATGACAACCAACGGATGACGTGGAATGAATCTTGTGGGAATAAAGAACAAATGGTTAGTCGACTAGGGAATACCCTAGAGCATAAATGAGGTATGTACATGTGTGTTAGTGTTAATGCAAATAAGCTTGTTAACTTTTGCAACAACGCAGTACAGTCAACTTTAAAGATATACAATTAAAGAATCAACTTATTCTCTTCTGTATTGCGGTAATATTCCCAAAAATGTTATTGCATAGTTATTTGGGCATCTTCTACACTATTATTGCGTCTTAAAATATCTATAAATTAATTGTTATCGTATTGAATTTTGACAGTATTTAGTTTCTAAGTATTTCATTATAAATTAACCAATGTTTTTTAAACATTTTTGATTTTTTTCACCTCTGAAAATATAATAATTATTACATTTATTTAAAATCAATAAGACTAACAAAAACCACTGTTTAATTTATTTATTTATTGACTAAAGTTCATAGTAACATTAAGAACAATGTAGATAAGAATCTTAACTATAGCAAGTATGTAGCTTTTTGAATTTAAAAATAATATAATTTTCTTTGATCCTCAACGATTTGCCTGACCTAAAACTAACATACAAACTCTAAGCACGTTAAGGGTGGATTCCCATAACCTCTAACGTTCAACCATTATGTAAAGAACATGATTCCATATAGTTTCGATTCCAGCTACTATCAAAGATCGTCTGGCAATAAGCGTCTGATAAATTGGTTAAACATGATCAACAAGCTGGCTTAAGGGCTTTAAATGCAAAGCAGACGTTGGCATTGTCAACAACAGCAGCAGACGATGCTGGCTAAAATAAGCTTAGTTAAGAGCAGCCAGTGGTGACTATAGGGAAAGTAGTAAGTAGAGGGACAGAAGTGGAAGGACGGGGACGGGGGGAGGCTAAAAGTTGCAGCTAAAATGAAGTTTGAATAAACATTTTGCGCATTTACTTCACTTAAAAGTTTTTCAAGCTGACATTTCTGTGCGCTCTCGGCGTGGCCATTAAGCTGGCGGCGGAAAAGCAAAAACTAGCAACGTTTTCATTTTTCTATTTATCCTACAGTTTTTTTCCCATGCAGCTTCCACTTTATGCTGTTAATAAAATGAGAATAGAGTTGGAGAGGGAGAGAAGGGGTAGGAGAAAAAAGGCTTGTAATAGTGTGACTTGGCAAGAAGTATTTAAAATTGCTGGCAAGGCACTTACATGCCAGGCCAGACACATATGCAGAGCATAATAATATTTCTATCCCCCTCTCTGTGTCTCACTCTTTCTCTCTCTGTTCTGGGTTTATTTTCAATATTTTGTTTACCCCAAAAATGTTGAGGCAACAACAAAAAACGCAACACAACATAACTCTCCAGACGGCAAAACGGGGGGCACAAAAAAAAAAGCCAGCAGACAAAAGGCAGATGAAGTGCGAGTGGGCGACTGGGCGAAAAGCCATGGGCGACAGGACTTAAGGGCGGGGCTATAGCTGTAGCTGGAGCTTTGGGTGCACGGCAACGTTCTATGCATATCGCATTTTAATTTATTAGCACAAAAAGCGTCTAGACCTTTTTAAGCTGCCACTGCAGCAGCAGCAACAGCTACGACAGCAGCAACAACAACAACAGCAACAACTCTCGCCTTTTACATTTTAATGCAACAATTTTCGTTGGCAACAATTAAAATGCACATAAATTTCAATGAAGTTGCACAATGGCAAGCATTACGTATACGTCATGTGCGGCACAAGGGAACAGAAGCAGAAGAAGAACACAAGACGCAACGCAATCGCATTCGCCAGCTTAGTTCAAAAAGGCGCGCAGCTGCAAAAAGCTTTTACAACGAACTGTTCAAATATTTAATTTAGCATATCTGTGAAGCTTTTGCGATATAAAATAAATATCTACAAATATAGTAAATGTTTCTTAGAGTGCATTAGAGACAGGAATTTCTGTAATAATTCTGTAAGATGTTGTTGATGTTAAAAAATTGATGTATTGTACTTTAATGTCATGTAAAAGTTCATTAATATTTGATTTCAATTATGTATTGTCTTCTCTTTATTTCAATTTTGGCTTTATCAAACGATAATGACGCAGTCCCGCTCCATCAACGTTATTCTAAATCAACTAACAGCTGTGTATCGACTAGGGTCTCACTAAATAACAGAAGACCTAACCTAATAACATTTAACTTAACAGTAAAAGGTTTTTTCAATTTCATACTTTCATAATTTTTGATTTCTGAAGATTTTTCAATTCTCTAAAGAACTTCAACAGTTGTTTAGTCATGCTAATTATCTAAGATTTCACAGATACGTTTTTTATACTTTTTAAATAACATTTTATATAAGATTCTCAGTTTTCTCTAACCATTCCCAGCATATAGAATTTGCTGTACTTTTCCATTACTTTCACATAGATCTAATTGTGCGTGCCTTGACTCAGCATGAATTTGAAATGCGACAGCGTCTCACAGTTCCACTGAGGTAGAAAATTTTAATGATGTTGATAAATAAATGACTTGGAAATATTTAAGCCACATTTGCGACTCGTTCTGTCTGTCTGTCCCCCCTGTTTGACAGCAACAGCCTTTGACAGCGACAGCGACAGGGATACCAGCTGTTTGGAGGGCAACGTCTGCTTCTCTTCGGTCTCTTGGTCTCTTCGTCTCTCTGTCTGTCTGTTTGTGCGCCTTGTTTAAATGTTGACACGCAAGAAGGTAAATGATTTTCGCGCAATTTTCCAGCACAAACAATAAACATTGGAGCTTTACATAATTGAGCTGGCAATTGAATTGAAGGGCAGCATACCCCAACCATTGCCACTGGCACTGGCACCTTGCTCAGCCAGTTAAACCTGCGACAGACTTGATTGCGATGCAGGACGCGGCACATAATGAGCCAAAGGACAGAGAGAATTCCTTGCGCTGTCATTATCTGTAGTTACCACCACTACCAGCAGCGGCACCTGACCGGGTAGCGAGCGTGCTCTGCCTCAACAATAAATAAAAACTATTTAATTTAAGGACCACAGCGTGAGCTCTGTGCTCACCAACCAAGGACAGTCGCCGTGGCAGCCACAGCAAAATATGAAATATAAACAGAGTGAGTCAAGGAGGGCACAAAAAGGAGAAAAACGAGAGACGCTTTACAGCGCACAGCAAGGCCAAAAGAATACTGTAGCCTTGGCGTACCATCTTTTTTAAAATACCCACTAGCTAATTGAAAGAGAGGGTAGCTTGGCAGTATAATATATACAAAAGTTCATCTACACTTCTTTACTATATCTTCATATGTTAACATTCAATAGAATCTGTTGCTACAGTCTATTTATATAGATCTACTAAGAATCTAAATAAATAGAAACCTTTCCAAACCTAGTTTCATTATACTGTTATTTTATATACTAATAATAACAACAATTTGTTTCTCATTCTTCAATGCTCCGCAAATCTACAAAGCTACAAACACACTCTTCCCATTCTTCAAGGCTTACTTTTGAATAATAAGTTACATGAGAATCAAGGTTGCACAATAAGCTGTATAATTTTACTTCAGATCCTACCCAGGATATCCTAGTGTCAACCAGCTCGCACCTTGTAGTTCAACGCGTGCGTCAGTAGCTTTCTTTACTTCCTTTTACCTGGGTTAATTTATTATGCGAATTGCTTTTATACCTTTTCTGTAAGGGCCAACAATGCTGCGCGCCCAGCAACAGTCAATGTCAAGTTATTAAAAGAGAGATTTTTCAAAAGGATTACTGCAGCAAGTTGTTGCGCTCAAATTTCGGGGGAGAAAAAATGTTCGCGAACGTCGCGACAGAGACTCAACCAAAGTCTCTGCTTCCCAGCCCCATCTCACTCCCTGCCTGTTTACCTATCTTATAGTCAAGCCTTACTCACCTGGCAGAACGCAGCAAGGCAATTCCGTGCTCCAATTTACCGTTGCGCAGAAATTTATTTATGCGCATCATGCAATCCTCGCTGCAAGAGAAGAACATATATAATAAACACGTTGTTCTTGCTGTTTAAATTGAACAGTTATTTACAATCGATAACTTACCGTTGCTCATCGATAGACTTCTCCAATGTTGCATCGAACGGCAGCGGTTGTACGCTTTCATGCAATGACAACTCTGTGGCCAGTAACTGACTGATCTCGGCCGCCCTTTCGGCCCATTTGGTGGAGAGTTCTTCCTGAAATTCAGAATGAAGACATAATTATACTATCCATGTAATACTATCGATATATACTTCAACCCTCACACTCTTTTTAGCATTATTTCTGCGATTCAAGTGCCAAATGTCTTGTTCAAAATACTTAAACAACTCCGCCTGATTGGCAAACATGAAACAGTTTATCAATAAAAAAAAAAATGAATAAAAAAAACCTAAAAATTATAACAATGTAAATGCCATAAACGGAACGCATGTTATGAAAAAAGTCTTTAAATGCCAACAGAACGTTCAATTTTCAGCCATAGATTTTTGTTTTATTGTTGTATTTTTCTTTTTTCTGTTGAGTTTTTAAACAAAAGCGAATGAATAATTGTTCATTTACTCGTTCACTTTCGAGTTCGGTCGCTCCAAAAGTCTTTTTCCCACACATGAACATGAACGTATTGTTGGGTTGTCCTGTCTGTCCTTATCGGCCTTGTTAACAATGCATATTTTAATTGCGCTTCTATCGATAACAAGGCCATTGGCATATTTTCGTGTTTTAATACAATACATCGTAAAAAAGTACACACACTCATGTACACTTATGTGAATGTGTGCGTGTCTGTGTACTTTCACATGAAAACAAATACGCAAATGCAATGACAGAGCATTTATTTATTATACCCTGTAGTTAGCATAAAATCAATTATGCCAGGTATGACCAAAGCATCCCATGAGAGTAGTTAAAATGTCTAAACTTCATTTGAATTGCCCATAAGCCTAATGTTTTGTATACCCTGTAATTCCAATAGAAAGTAAGGAATTATAAAAGGTTGCTTTAATGCTTGGGAAGTCATTAGAATAAGTATGTTTAGTTCTATACTCTTTTCATATATAACAAGTTTAAATATCCTTAAAAATGCATCATTAATTCTTAAAGTTTTTATTATTGCTCAAACTTGATAATAGGATATTTATCAGTATATAAATACCATATATATCCAGTTACACTGCCTATATTCATTCATACTCATATTTTGAGCCATTGTTTCATGGCATTGTTTGTTGTAATATTTTAACAGCTTTCTCCGTGGCAGACAAAATCGTTTAAATGTGAATTTGTTGTACAATCGTGTGTGTTTATAATTCTTTTGGGTGTTGGGTTTTGCCAGTACTTGAAAATGCACACTAATTGTCCCAAAATTGACGCACTCGCAATATTTGCATATGTGCGCGAGAGAGAGTGAAGAAGGCAGGGGGGAAGAAGATGGAGCGAGAGTGGGAGCGATGTCAACCACTACAACAAAGCACCGGAAAAGCGAGGGCTGTGCAAATAAATATGTCAAAAATTAGCCCAGTTGAAGGTTTTGCATGAGAAAATAAAAGAAAAACAACAACGAAAACGCGCACACGTCCGTCCGGGCAACCACACGGCCAACGGGCACCAACACACAAAATGGCCGCCACACAGAACTGCACTACGCAACAGCAGCTGCAGCATTTTAATGGAGTGGGCGCTGCAAGGGGGTGTGGCACAAGTGCCAAGCGTTTGGCGTTTGGCCGGAAATCACGCTTGACGTTTTTTCACCCAACGCGGTGGGAAAACAAAAGACATTGTGAAAAGCGTTGGAAAGGTAAGGCCAAAGGATACGTAAACAAGAGAGAATATGAAAATAAATAAATTTAACAAGGAAAATGTGAGCGACTTAAATTATGAAATGAAAGAGATTCCCTATCAAATAGAAAATAGAACATAGAACATAGAACATAGAACATAGAACATAGAACATAGAACATAGAACATAGAACATAGAACATAGAACATAGAACATAGAACATAGAACATAGAACATAGAACATAGAACATAGAACATAGAACATAGAACATAGAACATAGAACATAGAACATAGAACATAGAACATAGAACATAGAACATAGAACATAGAACATAGAACATAGAACATAGAACATAGAACATAGAACATAGAACATAGAACATAGAACATAGAACATAGAACATAGAACATAGAACATAGAACATAGAACATAGAACATAGAACATAGAACATAGAACATAGAACATAGAACATAGAACATAGAACATAGAACATAGAACATAGAACATAGAACATAGAACATAGAACATAGAACATAGAACATAGAACATAGAACATAGAACATAGAACATAGAACATAGAACATAGAACATAGAACATAGAACATAGAACATAGAACATAGAACATAGAACATAGAACATAGAACATAGAACATAGAACATAGAACATAGAACATAGAACATAGAACATAGAACATAGAACATAGAACATAGAACATAGAACATAGAACATAGAACATAGAACATAGAACATAGAACATAGAACATAGAACATATAAAATACAACATAGAACATAGAAAATAGAACAGAGAACATGGAACATAGATATAAGAGTCTGACTAGTTAAGTCTCTTTAATGCAATTCCAATGCCCCAGTACTATAACAAATATGCAGTTGAGCTGAATAAAACATTGATAAATACAGAAATAAGCGTAAATAAATGAAACCGCCGGGCAGTGAGAAAGCCGCGGCGTCGGAACTTTATTTTATTTTTAACCATATTTTCAGTCAATTAAATTTCATGATCAAACCCATAAATCTCTCACACTGGCAATATAGACGACAATTGTTTTTTGAGCCAACCGCTGGCGCTTTTGGCTATTTGTTTTAAATTTTATTGCCAATTTAGAGAATATTTTATGGCGCACACAGCGGGCGCCGACCGAGGCCCCGCCGACGCCACGCGCAGCACAATGTTACCCGCTGCCCGCTATTCCTCTGTGGCCAGTGGCCAAACACCCGCAATCCAAATGATGTCATTTAATGCAGTAATTTATTTATAAGCATTAAAATTTTCAATTTAGCGCTCTCTCTTTATCTCTCTCTCACTTTCACTGCTGACTTACCTCCGTTGGCTGCTCGGTATCCTTCTTTGACTTGGTCGCCGCTTTCTGTTTCTTCTTGCCAGCACCGCCAGCACGTCGCTTGTCCTGCACGAGAACTGCACCTTGACAGAAACGTTCCATCATTTTGATAAAAACATTCGCAGTTTCCACAACATCACGCAAAAAGGCCCTAAAATAGTAAGGGGATTAGTAAACAAGATTATTGGCATACGTTAATTAAATTTCTCGGTCTATGTATTCAAATTGGATCAGTATTTTTCCAAAAAAAAAAAACAAAAACTACAAAACATATAAACAAACATATTGCAAAATTCAATTAAATGTTGCGACTAGCTTTTTTCTCTGTGGGTATCGGACGCTATAGAATCGCAATTAATGCTTATGCTGCAAAGTTGATATGCTGATGACAAATCCATAAAAAATGATGCCCGGATAACAATTTTTTATGGTACATTTGCGTTTTGCAACGTATTTAACAGTTGGCTGCTTGTGGCTTTAATTCAATATGAGTTTAACAATATCAACAATGCACAAACTAATGGGATCCGTTCATTAGTTTCATTAGTTTGACTGTGAAATATCCGATAACTTTTAACTTTGATTGTTTCCGTTACTACTTTGGTTTCAGTTTTGTAGTTAAGGAGTAAGAAGAAAGAAAAAACAAAATTAATTCATTCAATTTCAAGTACATCTTTGAAATCTGAAGAAAGTAATTTAATAATTTGGTGAATTGGCCTTATTTCAAACATTGTCTATACAAAAATATAAGAGAAATATGGAATGCTGTTCAAACGATACAATAATATATAATTCACTTTCTAGAATTATTAAAATATTGAACCTTGTTCAATATTGAGCCTCAACTCGATGAATGTCTTCATATTTCTTCAATTTTAAATATTATTATAATCTTAGAATAAATAAAGAAATAAGTTCAGATAAGTCGGCAATATAATTAATGTATTTTAAATACAAGAACAGAAAAATAGTTAACAAATAGCTTAAAAAACAGCAAAATAGGTTAGAGACAGTGTATTAGGTTGTGATTTGCGTTGATTTCATAAAACGTGATATGCAAATGGTACCTTGACGCTAAATGTTGTCTTTAGCTCTTCAAAGATAAATACATTCAAATTGATAGATAGGTAAACAGATGAAGTATATATTAAGCAAAAAGTCTAGCATACATTTTGGGGCAGAAAACTTTCATCAAGCGTTTCATTTCAAATTCCCAAAATAATATTGCATTGATATTAAAATTCAGAACCATCCCAGTTATATTTATCCCAAAACTTTCAAAAGGCAACACCTCCAACCACCACACCACTCCTTACCACAAAAGGACGGCTTTTAAATTTATTGAGACTCATCGAGCACATTAAAACGTCGAACGAAGCAGTAAAACCAATCGTCCAACTTTGACACAACGGCAACGCCCACCGCCCACCGCCGCCTTCATCATCTCTCTCGGCTGCTCTCGGCCTTTCCAGCCAAAATTGTATCCCGAGTTAACTAGCCAAACTGAATGCAAAGTACATCGTTGACTGATGATGCGGCCACGTTTGTGCTGCCATTGGGCTTCGACAATTCGATCTGGATGTCGATGGCGCCGCCGGCGCTGACGATGACGATGACGATGACGCCTCCAATTAGCAAATTAGCCTAAAAAAGGGAAAATGGCAAAAAGGCAAGCCGACAAACTGCCAAAATCAGCTGTCGTTGTCGTCGTGGCCAAAAACGTGGCGCAAACTTCCGCATTGTATTTAGCCGAAAAGAAAAAAAGCAGAAGCAAAACTTGTAAAAAAGGCCACGTCATTGTGCACGTCAATTTGTTAAAATGATTGATTGCCGTTTGAATAATGAAAATCGCGAGCTCGCGTCATAGAAAAGAACAATGCAGCAGCAGCAAACAGAAAGGCTGAAAACGAAATACAAAACTGAAATATCAAATAAATGATAGACAAAGCAAATGCCCTTTGGCCTATGGCAATGAGAACAAAACTAAAACGAAATTCAAAATTACAAATTCAAAGAAATATTTGTATAGTTTTCTAGTTAAGTATGAGATCAGATGGGGAAATATTTCAATGCGTTTCATAAGTTTACAAATTTGTGCTACAAAATAGACGAATGCAACTGTTTATTCATACATTTTCATTCATATGGCAAAGGTATATGCGCTGACTGTGTGCTATATATAACTTGATTTAACCAGAGAACAGAGAAACAAGCCCGGCGGGGTATTCGAATTGCCAAATTGGCAAAAGTCAAAAAAATTATCGTATAAATTCACAGAATGCAGAGACTATTGTTGATGCCTCGCGCGTCCAACATTATTCAACACTATTTGCATATGTGTGCGTGCATGTCAGTGTACACGTATGTGCCTATGTGTGTGTGTGTTGCCATGCATGCGCCTGTGCGTCAAGTCCTGCTGCGTGCACTCTAATTACGAGTCCTGATCGTTGATATGACATGCAGTGAAAGAATTATGAACTAGCACATACCCTGGAGCAGAGAATTGTTTAAAGATATATCTAGGAATATGTGTATTAAGACTGCTCATACATTTTTAGCCCCACCCTGCCTTGAGTGTACTCACTGCACTCTCATCTCCACTCTTAGCCATTCTATGCTTACAGGGCATGCTCAGCAAAAAACCTTTGCAAGAGAGTAGTACGACAACCATGGCCAAAAAAAAAAAACGACGCTGTCACTGCAGCCCAGAAATTTATGCAAATTCATTGTGAATTTAAATAGGCCCCGCTGGAAGCTGACTGAATTTTCCGAAAATGCGGTCAATGTGCCACACGATGAGACCACGATGAGCACAGCAGGAAGCACAGAAACCAGCAATGTTGCGTCAGGGGAAATGCAATTGTAAATTCGAAATGATTCTTCACACACTGACACACACACGCACAGGTAACAAAGCGAAGATAACTTCAAATTTATTATCATTTAAAGCATTTAAATCTTAAATAAATGTCAGGGAATCATAATCATAACAAACTTCAATCTCAGCTTGAATTTTGTATTAATTAATTAGAACTTTTCCCAGTGTGTGGGTGTGTGTGTGTGTGTGCGCACTTGCAACTCTCCAACACCATTAGGTACAGCTGCAATTTGCTGATAAAGGGCCATTCCTAAACTCCCCCCGCCACCCACAGCAGCACCCTTGTGACTTGTCTGATAATGCGGTTGGCTCATCAAAGCCACCCCCCGCCACCTGTGTGTGTGGGGTGGGGGGGCTGTACTGTGCTCGTGTAGCGCCCGCTCGTTGATAATAACTCAAACGCAATGCAAATCAGTGGCAGCTATTGCTGCACTTGCCACAGCGATGCCAGCGCCTGTGGTCGTGCCAAGTGGCAAGTGGAGCGTAAAAACAGGAACTGTACAGTGGACTGCGGACGCTAAACAGTGGAGGGAAATAGCAAGCGATGCATAGATAGCATGGATAAATAAATTGATTACCTTAAAGTGACTACATTTTCAAAAAGTTGAATTTGTAGTTGGTTTGAAGGTAGAAAGGTGGGCAATAGCAATGGCATAAAATAAGAGGAAATATAAATATGCAGACTAAAGTAGACGATTGGGTATATGACAGTATCTATTATTGGTCGGATATACTAGTATTATATTTAGCAATACATCAAAAAATACATTTTTAGGAGGAAATGAATGATAATAGTAAAATATTAGTAGTGGTAGCATCTTCTTTAAAAACAGTATTGATAGTAGCAATAACAGAAGTAGTATCAGTAGTAGTAGTAGTAGAAGTTGTATCAATAGAAGTTGTAGTAGTATTAGCAGGAGTAGCAGTAGTAGTAGTAGTAGTAGTAGTAGCAGTAGTAGTAGCAGTAGTACTAGCAGAAGTAGTAGGAGCAGCATTATTAGGAGTACTGGTATTAGAAGGAGTAGTAGAAGTAGTAGTAGTAGTAGCAGTAGTAGTAGTAGACGTAGCAGTAGAAGTATGAACAGTAGAAATAGTAGCAGTAGATGTAGCATTAGAAGTAGCAGCAGTAGACCCAGTATTATTAGCAGTAGTAGTAATATTAGCAGTTATAGTAGTAGCTGTAGTATAAATAGTTCAGTAGTAGAAATAGTAAAAGACGAAATGGTAGTGCACAGTAAAAATATTAGTACACCAAACAGTAGTGCACAGTAGAAGTTGTAGTTTAAGCGAAAATTCTAGTAGTTGAAGTATAATGTAACATTGTATAAGTTGTAGAGCTGTTATAATTCGAAGCACTTCAAATAATAGTTGATATTAGATGTACATAGTAGAAATGACAAAGTAGGAGTAGTTGATAGTATAAGTAGAAAGAAACACTATGTGTAATATACAAACAGTAGTGAATACAGCATTATATATTAAAGCCATCACTCCCTCCAGCTATTTGAACTTTAACCAGCTCTACTATACATACACTTGCCTTTCTCTGTACGCGCCTCTTTTCTGCCTCTCTCTTCTCACTCTCTTTCTCATTTAAATTATGAAACTCGGGCTAGATAAATGAAAACTGAAATTCAATCGAGTTTTACTTTATGCCCCAGTGCAAATAGTGCAATATTAATTCTCTCACTTTCCGTCGGCAACTGAATAACTGTGCTCGGGCAGGCAAAGTGGCACATGGCAAGAGTGGTGTAGGGAGAAGGGGGGCAGTAGACAGTAGGGGTAGGTGAGGTTGAGTGACCGCAACGCTAAGCAACCGCAGTGTAGAATGCGGATGCAACAGCAGCAGGAGCAGCAAAGGCAGCACTTGGGGCAGCTACTGAGGCTGGGTCAGTTGATGGTTGCATAACAAATTGCATGCCACAAACCATTTTACAAGCGACAACAAAACGATGTTGCCGGTGACTACCTTGCAACACACACGCAGCACACACACACACACTTGTAGGGGGGGCACTCAAACTCATGTGTTGCCACCAAATGGGACAAAGATAAATCGTTAATAAATTATTTATAATTAATTTGTATGTGCGCGGTTTGTTGCATGCAACACACTGCCACTTGTTCTTGTTGACTTTGTTGTTGCTGTTGTCACTGTTGTTGCTTCTGTTGCTACCGCTGGCGATGCTTGATTTGATATTCGCGTTTACGTTGATTAAATGGACAACAACAACAATGACAACGCCGAGCTGCGCACAGAATTAATTAGAAGACTCCAAGGGGGGAAGGGAACAGCAGAGAATAGAGAGAGATAGAGAGGGAGAGAGAGGGAGAGAGTGCTTTGGTTTGGGCTTCGCCTGCCCCCTGCTACTATGCGGCAAGTTTGAGCGGGCGCATGTTGAATAAATGATAAAATGTAATTGCGCTCTGTCTTGGGGCAAATGGTTGGCAGCGACTGATGCCACCGACGAACGTTGCCATAAGACGTTTATAATGAAAATATTATTAATTATGACAGCAACAAAGTGCCAGCAACAGCAACAACAACAACAACAACAACAAGAAGCGTGACAACAAACACGGCAACAATCTCAACAACAATCGCTGGCCGCAAAGTGAGTGATGAGCGCTGATTGCAGAACCCATTCGCGACCCTCTTCGCTTCCCCACTCCACTGTTGCACGGCGAGGGCAGACTCATAAATAATTCATGCAAACGCCGAAAGGCTTCAAGCGACTCTCTCTCTCTCTAGCTCTCTCCCTCGCACTCTCTTTCTCTGTTTCTCTCGATACTGATTGCAGTTCAAAAGGCAAGCAGCACTTACCGTTATTTTATCACTAATTGCAAAGATTAATTGAAAGCAATGTCTGTCACTATCTCCCTCGCTCGCTCTCTCTCTCTCTCTCTCGCTCTCTCTGTATCTTTCTCGTAGTTGGCGTATAATTTGGCAGTTAATATTTAATCGATCGATCTGATTTTTGCCAATGCACGCTCTAGTGGCAATATTAACGCTTCAATAACACGCCAATTGCAACGACAACAACGACATATGCAGCGCCCATGCAAGCGAATATGTATGTATGTGTTTGCATACCCTGCAGAAATGTTTAGTGAGGTAGTATGAACTACAACATATAATTGAAAGACATGGGAATGCAAGAGAGTAAAAAGTAGAATGATTTCAACTAGAAAATTCTTTATAATCTGCCCTCATATACTCTGTTAATTTTGTGTAGTTATTTAAAAGTAAATAACTTGCTGGAAACCTTCAACTACAAAAATCTTCAAAATCTTCCTTCATATACTCTGTTAATTTACTGTAGGTACTCCTAGTCTTACACACTTAAGAGTAAATTACTTGCAATATGTTGGGTACAAAATATCTTTATCTATACTTATTACAAAATCTTGTTTTATTTACCCTTGAAATTTACACCAGGTTTGCATTGTCTTGCTCATATTTAAGATATACTTAGATACTTTCTAGGGTGTTTTGTCCCTCTTTTCTACTCCTAATCAGATTACAGAATATTTGTTAGACTAACAACTATCACTTAAAAATGCTATGTTATATATTTATCATTCTATTTTATATTATATGTACATTATTTATTTATCTCGCAATGAGCTCTTAATTTCCCTAAAAGTTTTCTAATTATCTTATTATTATTATTACTTGTCTCACATATTTGTCAAGCACATCTACTAGTCGTGCATACCCGCCTGCATGTTGTATGCAGCAGCGTGCTGTCAATTTCATGTTTGCGCGTTAAATTAATTTAGTCCGAACGCTTTGGACATTCTAAATGCAGTGCACTACACTAACCAACATAGTATCTGCGCTGCACTATCTCTTCTCTCTATCTAACCTCTCTGTACGCTTCATCTCTCTCACTTTCCCTCTCTCTCTTACTCCCTATGCTATCCATCTATGTCCATCTCTTCATTTGACTGAATGGCACATTGATAGCTGAACTCGCGCCATGGTAAATTGAAACTGGATTGTGAACAGATTGCACTGTGGAATGGCGGAATGAAAGTGAGATTGGCCCATAAAAGATACAAATGATAAGAAGAACTCTTTGAAAAGAAGGAGAAAAGACATTTAAAAAGGGAAAACTTTTGCTTAGTATTTAAAATAAATAAAAAGAATATGAAAAATTAAAAAATAAAGTAAAAAGAAAACGTTAAGAGTAGCAAGAAAAAGAAAATAAAAGAATGGTTAGGTTAAAGCCGTTCATGATGGGGATAAATATGATATGGAAAATAAAGAGTGAATATATTTTATTATCAAATTGAAGCTAATGAATATTTTATATGATAAAGAAGATACAGCAACTCAAACTAAAACTCAATCCCTGTTAGAACATTCAAATAGCATCAGCAAAAGAGAAAGAGAGACAGAGAGGAGATGGAACTACTACTATGAGTACACTAAGAGTATTAAATAATTTTCAAAGTAGACAACAGGGAATTGAATATTGCATTTTTTGCGCAATAATATTGCAGATTTCCCCACGGTATTGGCTCGCGTATGTGCCGCCATGTGTATTTTAGTTGAGCTATATTTGCAGCTGTTTTCAGCTCTTTGTCGGTCTTGTCTGTGACACAAAAACACACTTTCTATCATTTATTGCAGGTATCTGGTATAGAAAGAGTTACTCCCCCCTCTCCCCCGCTCCATTTGCTTTCTCCACCCCTTCTTTGACAGATAAATTTGTGCATCCGTTTAGAAATATTCAAGTGAGCTTAGTTTTTCATGCCTCGCCAGTGAGCTTAAAAAATTGCAATTATCTAAATGGATTTCGATCGGGTGCGAAATGCACGCCAAAGGGAAAACGAAAGAAAAAGATAGAGAGAGAGAGTGGAGAGAAAGAAGGGTACATCAACCAAACTTTTAAATGGCAATTGAAAGTGCATGCACGTGCATGCAGCATTGCTTTGTGCTCGGAGAGGTAGAGTCGAGTTATTCTCGAGTACTTAACTAAGTGCAGGTAAGTGCCAAGCTCCTAATGAGTCTCCCAGAGAGACAGGGCAAGCAACTGGCACTGGCTCTATGTAAATCGGTTAGCAACTCATACCACCACCACCCCCCCCCCCACCCACCACGCTAACTTGGCAATTAGAATGCAGCCAAGGTGCAAGCAACTGCAGGCTGTCTATCCCTTCTCGCTATCTGTGGGTTAGCAAATGATGATGATTTTGATGCGGGAGCACGCGTGCCGCACATGCTTGTAAAATCAATTAAAGTTTTCGCCGACTTCAGTAGCCTTCCCTCTTGCTTCCTCTTGCTTCCCTTCTGACCCTCGAAAGTGGCCCAAATTCAAAGCGCAACTAGTTCATTTAACCTACAGACCTGCCACACACACACTCACACACACATAAATCCCCTCACACACACACAGATAACAGCGCAAACACAGAGCCAGTCTTAAGACAAAGGCATCCCGTCAAGACAAACAATGCCTGATTGTCGATTGGGGCAAGAGTTTCGAGCTGGACAGTGCGCTGCGAATTCAAACGCATATATATGTATATATAGAAAACGGTTCCTGATTTCAATTTCATGCAGAAAATTTAAAGTTAAAACCTTTAACTATATGTTTAATGTTTTAATAACTATCGAAGTTTAAATCTTTTCTGACATCAACTTGCAAACGATGTATGAAGATTTCACATTCACAAACAATAAGATATGAAAAAGTTATCAACATAATAATCTTAGCATAATATAAAACACATAAAAAGGAATTTACTAACTACTAACTGTAAAACAGGGCCTCAGCTTGTAAGGTATCAATGAAATTTTAGAAAATCGAAGTATTTTTGGCTTTTTAAGAACTTTGGGGTCACGATGAAGCAGGGAATTACGTAAATATAGAAGGGTGCGCTCACTATTGTTTTTAACTAGTTGAAGTAAGTACTAACTTTAGTACCACCACTACTTACTTTACAAACCCAAAGCAATGTGTTTTATCAATATCAATTCAATTTTGTATAAATTTTACGAATAAAAAGACAATTGCCACCACATCGTTAACCAATAAGTAGACTATAGGGTCACTCGGTAAACTACCCATGTAGGGAGTATTGGGGTAGTAGGACAGAACTACAGGGTACAATCCCAGAGTAATTAACAGCATTAAAACTCATAAACTAACAAAATCTTAAACGTTTCAAGGAGAAATCGTAAACGAGAACAGAATCAATAGATGTTTATGCATGCCGCACGTTGAATATTTTGGGTGTTGGTTATCCCATTAGACGATAGTCGGCATGTGTGCGTGTATGTGTGTTTATCTCGCTTATTTGTGACCAACCAACTGACTACTCTCTGCAGCATGTGGCATGCGGCATGCGGCAAGTGGCATTTCTGCTGCCAGTGCTTCTGTTGCTGCTGCTGCAGGCTGGGCGTGCCGTCTAAGTTATTTCCAATATATGATATGTTCACAGATAGTTATATGTATATGTATATGTATTGGTATTGGTATGTATATGGAGGGTGTTTATGGCCCGTTAGAGAGAGAGTGTACTTACTTTGTGCTATGCCCCTCATTGTAGTTCATTAACAAATGCAGTATTGTCTCCCGATACTCCAGCACATAGCAGACATTGTTCAGTAACATATCGAAAAGGCCACGCGCGTTGCCGTCATCCTTCAGCTTCTGCAGTCCCAGCAAGCTCTGCAGCAATTCCCGGAATGTCTTTAATTAAAAAATTGATAAGCATTAACTCACTATTTCTCTCCCTCTCTCTCTCTTTAGGATGCTTAGTAGCTGGGGTGACAATGTATAGAAGAAAGAAGAAAGGACTGCGATAAGGTGTGAACAGCATGAGGCATGAGGTGCCCTTTAGGGCATCTTATTATATTGTTATTTATTACATACTACACTTAAGATATTTAATTAACTTGTAGCACACTTTTCTGCGCATTTGTTAATTGAAAAACAGATGCGTTAAGTGTTTTAATCAGTTTCAATAAATGTTTAAGTACACTTTATGTTTAGATTATTTTTAATTATTTTTGTTCTACAAAGTTAATTCTAATAAAATTTGTTTATACTGTAAGTTAAGTTGTATAATATATTTAACTATCAGTTAAAATGAAGATTTATTTCTTCGTTTGTTTTGGCATGATTTAAAAGCTTTGCAGCTAACAGATGAGTGGTCCATATAAGACCCTCTTTATTTTAAGCAAGTAGCTCACTAATATTTATACTTAACCCCATGTTAATATTAACAAGTGTAAGTTATATTTAACGTTCACTTTAACAAAGAGATGAGTGTTTTAATTTTTTGTGCACACACAAAGGTCAAACAATATAATATATTTATTAGAGTATGTCGATTCACTTTGCACGGTGCTAGAGCCGCGTACACACAAACGCACACACACAAACACACGTTCACACACATACACAGTGCTGTGAAGTTGGCTTAAGCTGAGACTTAATTCAAGGCAAACTCTGAGCAATGGCAAAGTGCACCCAAAAAGTGCACTTACAGTGCCAAAGTAAACAACAACAAGCTGACAGACACACACACGCACACACTCGCACACACACACGCACACACTCGCGCACACACTGGCGCACACGCAGCTTAGCTGACTGCGTTGCATTTACTTACCAAGAGGGCCACATGCAGCCGCTTTGCCCAGAGACGCGCCTGCTTCTTGTCGCACTGAATCATGTCCATGTCATGTTGCATGCGCGTCAGAACCCAGTGGAAACATTGCACGCTCAGCGATTCGCTGCGAAAGAAAGAAGACGAAGATGAAGAAGGGCATAAGCAACAAGGCGGAGTGCAAAATCAAAGTGAAAAGTGGAAAAATACTTGAATGCTTTAATACTCGACGCGTGTTAATAAAGGGTATGCGAGCGGCGGCGCATTAGAGTTAAGTGCAAAGCACAAGCTAAGCAGGTAAGCAGCTTGCAAGTTGCTCGTTGCAAGTTGCTTGTTGCAGGCTTGTGCAGTTTGCACGTTGCACGTTGCTGTTGTTTGCCTCGTCTGCCTGTTGAGGCACAGTGAAAAACTCATTAACAAAATTAATTTTTAAGTAGCGCTACAAATGAGTGGCAGCCTAAGTTGGCCTTCTTCCACGACTCGCCTGATCCCCATCTAACTTTACCTTAATGCCCCCCCCCACGTCCCCGGTCGTATCCCATCTACAACTGCTGCTGCTGCTGCCTCACCTGGCATTGCCAAGCCACACATTTGTTTGGTTTATGCCCAGCTCTTGTTGCACTTGTCGCTTTACTGTTTTAATACTCTTGCAAAGCTGCAAATGTGCAACGGTGTATTTAATATATATAGCATATATATTCTTGTTCTGCACTGACAATTACAACGATCTTGCTACGTTTGATGGATTTTCATTGATATGAAAGGTTATAGTTGAGATAAATTATATAGAGCTTAGAAATCAATTAGATATTGTACTATATAATATAGTGTTAAAGGGATTTACCGATTTTTTACTTAAATAAATGTGATTGGCAAATCGAGTTGAGTTAAAGGGATTTACCGATTATTTACTTAAATAAATGTGATTAGCAAATCGAGTTGGTTGCCAAATCTTCATTAAGTCTTTTGGAACCATATCTTAACCTAAATCTCATTATAGCTGTACGTATTATGGTGCATGGCTTTGCATGCGATATTCTCTAGGAATTCTAGGAATTATACACCACAGAGTAGTACATTTGGTTTTCTTGTAATATATACTACAACCTAAACTTCACTCAACTTGAATAAATGAATAATGCAGATGATATAGAAACTATAAGATACAATTAATCTAAATCTAAATCTTATCCTTGTGGAAAAACATAACAGAATCTATTTTATATGCTATATACCCTAAAAAACTCTATACTATCTGGCTTCCTGTACCGTCCCAAGAGCATTCAAGTTTCTTCAAGTCGAAAATAGACATTTTCGTTCTCTTTGCCATCTCTCTCTCTCTTCCCTCTTCCTCTCTCTCTCTCTCTCTCTATTGCTCTTGTTGTTGTGGTTGCTCTATTTGGCTGCAAGTTGTGCGAAATTAGCAGCGCGACGTCTGTTGTGCGACGGTGACGGTGGCGGCGGCGGTCATTAAAGTTTGCACAGCAAGGAGGAACATTTGAAAAGGCATTAAAATCAAATTAATTACAGTTTGTGCGACAGGCGGCAGGAACTGTAACTCGAATCGACGACGATGCAGCGAAGCGACGCATCTCGAGTTTGCAGCGCGGTTCTCGTCTAGGGAACCAAACTCCAATAAATAAATTATAAAATCAATAAAATTTCCAAAAGGGCAAAACGATAAAAATCGTTGCAGGAAACAGGTGCGCAATTAGCCCAATCTACACATCAGCAACGAGAGCAATAAAACCTTGATATACGAGAATATGATGTATCGTATAATGAGGTGGAACCCATTTGGCAACTTGCCTGATTAAATACACATTTATTTCGGCTTAATTGGAAAGTTTTAACTTACAGTAATTATAAATTAAACAGTTATCGGGAAGGGATTGATTAAGTAGGACTTACTGATACTCTGTGGTCGATTGGGATAATAGAGGGATTTGATTTATTTTAGAGTTTGGTAAAGAGTCGATAGACAGATAGATAAAACCTAAGGTAACTATAAAGCAAAATGAAAGGCTAGGAAGGAGGAAGCAGTTCATTAAATATGTAACTTCTATGTTTAGCGCATTTTGTGTTGCATACTTTGCAGTGGGTGGCTTGAAGTCAGCTCAAAAAGGAACGACCAATAGAAAAACTTGCTTATAGTTAATCATTTTATCCTAACTCAATATTCATAAATTCATAAATAAATCATGCTAAAGCTTTACTCTTTTAAAATTCCTTAAGCATTTTCAACTGTATCTTAAATCAGCGACTAAAGTTGAAAACTCAATGGCACAACTAACTGAACTTACTTCCACTTCTGCCACACGATCATTTGCCTGGTCAATGCGACGATTCGATTCGTTTTGCAAGAAATTCTTGATAAAGCATGAAGGCAGAAGGGGCAGAGAGAGAGAGAGAGAGAGTGGATAGTGTGACCAGAGGGCAACAACAAAGCCTAAACAAAACTGAAAACTCAATTTCACTTTTGTTGCTGTTGTTGCTGTTGCTTTTGTTGTTGCTGTTGTGTAGAACTTTTTGCCGTCTTTTACGCTCATACATTATTGCAATAGCCCATGCTTTATATAGTGCAAAATCAGTTGAAAATGGCAGAGACGATAAAGAAGACGAAGCAGAAACTTGCGAAACGGGCAACGGGCAGCGGCAAATTGCATTTGCGGAAATAAACAGAAACTTTCATGCTCGCCAAGTACGCAGTATAAGTATATATAGAGAGGGAAAGAGACAGGGAGACAGGGAGACAGGGAGAGAGGGAGATAGGCAGATACGTATAGGGAGTGTGGCGACAAAAAGGCATGATAAAAGGCAGTGCAAAAGCAGGGCAAAAATGAAAAACAGCCAGCAGTAGCTCTTGGCCAGAAACTTTGAATAGTGCGGGTGCTCTCCCTCCTTTCTCTTCTATTCCTCTCTCTCTCTTACTCTTTCTTTTCTTGGTCAGTAAGCAGAGTAGAGAAAAGGGATGGACAGTGAGGAGGCAAAGAGGAGGACTATGAAAACTTTGCAGCAACGGAATGACAACATTTTTGCAAAGCTTCATTGTTGTCATTCAGAAACTAATTTGAAAGTAACCAAAACAATTTTAAAGAAATTTCCCACCACACAGCCAAAACGAACAAAGCACAAGAAGCTCATAGTAACATGGGAGGGGGGAGGTGAGAGTGGGCAGATGACAGCAAAATTTTATTAACAGCATGCTGTATAACAATAAAAGACTTGCCAAACCTCCCTGCCTTCGTAAGCCAAGCGGGTGACCAGCGAATTGCCGCGTTGTCAACTGGACTAAGAATATTGCACCAGATTCGTTAGTCATGGGTAACGAATGGAAAGAGGGGAACAGTGGGTAAGGGGTAACCCCGCTTGCACATCCCCTAAGCAGTTGTTCAGTGACATAGGTCAACGAATCGGCATCATGACTTTGATTTGTGCATGTGTTTGTAGTCGCACGAAACACCCAAAAGTTAATGCAATAAAGCTCTGGGCAAATGTTTTAACAAACTAGAGAGGAGCGCGTGTCGTGACACGCGCAAGCAGAAGTTTAGTGAAAAATTAGAAATAGCAATAGAAAATAAAACAAAATAAAAGTTAAGTGTATATTTAGATGATGAGAAATATAAGAAGAGATAGAAGATAATAAGATGCTAAAATATAAATAAATCTTGAAAACTAATTAATATTTAATTGATATTCCTAAATAAATTCTTAAGGTGTATTACTATGATTCTAGATTCTTAGAAACTAATGAAGGATTATTATGCAGTATGATAATTTTTGCAAGTATATGATATATCTTGCTAGATAATATCCAGTATGATAAATAGTACAAATAGTATTTCTTTTTCTAAAATATTGAATTCTTGTAAAAACTTCTTAAATTATAATATCATTTGACAAACAGAGTTCTAAACACTTTTGATAAATATTAATTATTAAAATCCATTAATCCATTCCTTCTATTATAGTATGTAAAAAAGTAACCTATTGATAATATTAAATATAGGTCGCGCACTCACGCACTCTTCTCTGAAACCTGTCAAAACCTAACCCCACAATGACAGACAAATTGTGTTGTGGCCAGCGCAATGTGACAATGCTCCATGGCTCAGAGTACTTGCCATGGAATGAGGATGGAATTTTAAGGGCACCAAGTTTATTTGCAGCTTGCAATGTTCTCTATCCCATCATTTTGGGTAGCCAGTTCCTTTTGTTATGATGCTCGAGGAAAGGTCAAGAGAAGAAGTCGAAATAGAAACCACTAAAAATTTGTTGCCACTAGCTTTTTTGGCATTCCAATGCTATCCTGCTCTGTTCGTCTGTGTGTCTGTGTATGAGTGGTTCGCGGCGTTGCCACGTTGAATCAGCAGAAAGTTCGCAAAAGAAACCATTTCGGATTCGGTTTAATGTTCATTTCGATAGAAAGGCGAACAACTTTTGCCGCAAGTTCCTGGCTAACCCTGGAACAAGAACATTTCTAAATTCCCAAATTGAGTTGAGGGCCACAAACAAATAACAATTGCTTTGTATATAGTTTGAAGTGTAGATAGACTATTGAGCGTAACTGTGGAGTAAAGTAATTTGATTAAAAGCCCCAAACGGAAGCTGTGTGAGGCCAAAGAATTTGCATATCTGCTGACTCGCTGCGAATAGATCATTGGCCAGCATCACAAAGAGCAATTGGTTATGCTGTGCGGCTTTTTATTAGCCAGTACATTTGCTGTGGCTTCTAGTTCATCAAATTCTTTGCACACTGCAGTTTGCAGGGCAGAGTCAAGAGTGAAGAAAGAACCTTTCGATAAGTTTCATAAATTTAAATAAGAATAAACCTATTTTTGTACAACATTTTAGTAAAGTGCATTTTTGAGAAGGTCGCTAAACAATTCTTATTGGCAGTCTGTCTGTCCCTCTGAGATCTCAGCTATTGTAACATTTGGCGGGAAGGTGCCTATATATCATACTTTATATCATACAAATAACTAATTTGCGTTTATTGAGTAATGTTATATACATTACTACATGTTAATTTTTTCTCAAATTGCAATCAGAACGGTTAATAGACACACGAATTATTCAAATTTTTCTAGTTATTTACTTGTTATTATTATTATGTGTTATAGAAAATATATACTGCGAACTAGAAAGAATTATTGTACCCCCTTCTCAGATTAAAGGAAATCCATAATTTTGCCTGGACTGGTCGAACCTATCTCTCCTAGAGATACGCCAGACCTACTGTTAATATGTGCTACGATGTTTTGGGCTCTAGTTTGCAGAATCGACATAGCGCATTACTTACTATTCCTTACTAGGCCTCAAGCTAGTTTAATTCACCTTTATCTTTTCTTTTTTTCACTGCTAATACTTCTCTCATTGCCCTGTCTCATTTTATGATTATTAATTTAAAAGATTACTCTCATTTCTTATACAACAAATCTAGTTAGTACTAACTCATCTACCGTACATCTTCTCTTTCTCCCTCTATCTCTATTATTATCATTGTAATTAAAGTCATACATACAATAAACGAGCTCTCGATAATGTTACCTGACATTTCTTACCTATCAAGTTCAGCTTGATATTCTTGTTCTCTTTTCCACTATCTTTCTCTGCACTCTTTATTCTTGACTTATGGGCATTATCGATGACATTGGCAATTAATTTGAGCGCTTTAGTCACAAGCACTGTGCATAGATATCTTAAGTACAGACAAAGAGAGAGAGAGAGAAAGAGAAGTTGCTTGCAGGCAAATGTCGCATTTGACATTGGCAAATGCAAGTCACATACACCCATTTTCACACGCACACACACACATACAAACACAAATAGAATACCCATCTCCAGCACCCACATGGCCCTCCCTTCCTAGCGCCTTTACTCACCTGACTAGCTGCAATTGTAGACCACTCAAACGATTGAACTCCATGAAAAATCGTATGGCCCACAATAGATAGGAGTCATCGTGACTCGACGAGCCAGCATTGCGTTCGAGGACACGTCGCACTTGCCGCACCAGCGTGTTGTAAGCGGAGCGCAGCACCTCAATGCAATATTCGCGCAGGCACAATCTGCAATGGAGGAGAAGGAGGAGACATCGATGAAAAATGGTTATACCACAATAATATTGATTGAAAGCCAGTGGCCCCCTATCGCAGGCACACACTGACACACACACACACTGACACACACAAACACATATACACTCACACACACTGAGCTGCAGTTACATAGTCCTACATACACACACATTCTCGTTATACACTCGAGAAAACACAGAGAGGAGAATCGAATTTAATTTTGTACTTTCATGCACATTTTTGAAGGAGCTTACACTGAGAGAAAATTTCTATATAATTAGCAAATGAAGTTAACAATTAAATTAAAGCTTGTTGAGTTATACTATTTGATTTGCACAATCCTATAAATATCAGAGGAAAAATAATTGTTATTAAAATATTTAACGTTTAAAAAAATTAACAAAATCTGTGAAGTAAAAAGATAAATACTTTTCAAATTTAACAAAATAACAGTAAGAGTCAAAACAATTATTGTTGCTTATCGAATTTTCTTATATATTTATTAATATTCATTTTTTGATATTATGTAAATGACTGAATGATCTATTTATGTGATATGAGTAATTTTGCTAAGCTCGAGGTCAATATTTCATTTATAACACGTTCTATCAGCGAGAAGTTGAAGTTGTCTTTGATCACCAAGTTTAGCGATGAATACTGAAAATCAAAATTGGCTATTTAGTGATAAATATGTATATTCAAGCCCACTCTTTGTCTTTGTTATTTTATTCTAGAACGATCTAATGAGAATTCTAGCCTCGAGCTTAGCAAAAATACTCATATTTATTTTTTAGCAAAACTTTTCATTAAGCTAATCAAACTAATCTCATAATTTGCTGAAGTTCCTCAAAGTCGTATTTCATGTATAAATTTGATGGTTTATTATAACATTCCTGCAACATTTCTCTCAGTGCATTGTAACTGTATGTGTGTCTTTAACAAATGCGGACGATGCAACGGCATTTGGCAGCGTTTCATGCAATAAATTTGCTGCCGTCCAATTTATTTGAGTAAAAAGCGCTCTAAAAGATCTGCAAACCGTTGCAGATCTTTCGTCTGCTGCTGCTGCTGGGAGCATAAAATCACGACAAGGGGGAGAAGTGAAGAGGGAAGAGGGAGGTAGGTATGGGAAGCAACCGCAGGCCAAACAAATCCATACAAATCCTATGCCGACACAGATTAATTTATGCGTCCCCCACCACCAACAAGGCAGCACAAACAAAGGGAAAGGGGGAAAGAGAGAGAGAAAGAGAGAGAGGGAGGGAGAGCGAAGACAAAAAATGCTGGTAAAGGCTTATTGCAAGTTGCAAGCGACTCTCGTCGAATGGCAACAAATTGTTGTATGTTGTCGAGGGCCGCCGACTCGACACGTGACATTGATGAACTTTGGCACGAGGAAGTAAACAGTATGTGCTTCCCTTCCTTTCCCCTCTGTCTCCTTCTGGTTTGCCAAATATATTGGGCATCTTTTGCGGCTGACCGCCTATTGATGGCAACTTGTCTAATCACAGTCCCGGCCGGAGCAATTTATGGCCGCCAACAGATTTGCTTGACCATAAACCAGGCCAGGAAGCAAAAATGTTGCCCCACTTGGACACGGCACAAGGGCTTACTCAGTAGAAGCAGTCTCTTGCTCTCTGGCTGGCGCCACAAAGATTACGCTGCCGTTGCAGCATTTTTTATCTTAAGTCGCAACTTTACGGCTGCCCGACGACACACAGACACACAGACAAACACACATACAAGTCGCTCTTGGGATGCACTTAAAAGTGTAGAAAAATGTTAAATGAATTCTTATTGGAAACGGAGAAGGCACAAGCAAAGCAGCCAGCTAGCAGAACATGCTCTGCTGCAGGGTTAGGGTATTTCCGAACAGTGAAAATGCATTTTCCGGCTTCAGCATCAGTTGGAGCAGCATCCTGGCGCGCGTATCCTTTAAGTAGTTTGTTGGTTAGCAGAAAATCATAAAATAGCTGCACCTGGTGGCCATTAGGGAGTGCGGCGACAGAGGCAAGGCGCCGCAAGGGCCACGTCTTTGTTTCGCCAGCGAGGCAATCGCCCAGAACCGAGAACCAGAACCAATATCGTTCTAGAAAATAACCCAAGATGGCAATGGGAAAGCAGAGCCAGAGCTAAAGGCAAAGCCAGAGCCAGGCAGCCAACCAGGATTGAGATGGCAAAAAGGAAATGCCTTCATTTATTATTGAATATTATTTTATACGCTCGCTCGGCTACGGCACAGGGTACGGCTACGGCTACGGCTACGGCTTTGGCTGCAGCGTAAAATTGAAAATCAATGACCGGAATGTGGCCTGGGCAGGCGAACCATAACAATTCCGATGCTAATGGGCAACAACGAAGTGCAGGAAGTTGGCCGCAGACAAATGGATACAGGCAACTCATTCCCAGCATGTACAACAATGAGGGCAGATAGCAAAAGGTAGTTTGCCTTGAGTTTACCTGACGCTAAAGGCGCTGCGACGCGTCACCTGCGCCTCCTCCTTGACATGACGATGCGAACGTTTCTGCGCCTGCTTCTCGCGATCGAAATCAATGGCTGAGACACGCTGCAATGCCTGATGGCAGATGACATCACGATCCGAGACAGATTTCATGTTGCGTATCACATAAGTGCCGCCAAAGCGTGAATGACGCCCTGTGGGTGGACGTGCCTGACGTCGAGCGTGCTCGCGACGACGTGCAGCAAGCAGCTCCTGCTGATCGCGCTGCTTCTCACTGAGACTGCGCTGCAGCGAAGCATCCGCCAGAGATTCAGCACTCTAGAGAAGAGGAGAGAAAGCGAATCAGTTATATATGTATATATATTAAACTTTCTAAAGCACACAACTTACCTGCTCGCGAAAGAGCAGACAAATGATCTCCAGTCCGTGCAGATGAAACTGCGCCTCATCCGGCGAGGAGACTATGAACAGCAGCAGATCCAACATGCCTGTCTGATGCAGTGCCCATATCACTTGATCATGCAGACTGGCATCGTTATCGGCACGACATTCTGCCTCCGGATTGGCTGGAACTTGCAACACATTACGCACCAGCACCAGTATGCGTTCAATCAGTAGGTTCTGCTCCTCACTGCGTATGGCAAAGGCCTGGAATGGAGGGGCGGGAGGGAGATGGTAAGCCACATTAAAAGTCAGCATAATAAAAAATGTCTTGCGGCATATCCCAGTGTAAAAATCTAAGCGGAAAATCCCGCGAGTCAAGTTAAAATAATCAAATGAAATTAAATTAAATTAAATTGCAAATTTATGTAGCACGAATGTAAAACGGAAGACGAGCAGAGTTGCCCCCTCTCTCTCTCTCTCCGTATACCTCTCTCCCTCTCTATCTTCTCTTGCAGCTACCACAACAAAGTGAAGATGAAATCAATTTGGATGCCGTGTCCGGACGCAGAACAGTTACTGCTGTCGACTTACAAATAAATACAACTAATGCGGCTTTTGTGCCTACAAGCCAGCTGTGACTTCAGCTCCAGCCTCAGCTTTGGCATCGACATGGACACCAGAGACGCTGTCGAAAAGCCAAGCCATCCCTTTGCCATGTGCATCCCCCTCCACATCTCCTCCACGCCCCGTTACTGTCGTCCCCATTGAAAGGCAAAGTTAATAATGACTTCCGCTTTTGGTTACCCTACGCAACGTTTGGGCCACAATAAAGCGCAAAAGCTTTTCCAGCTGCCGCCACTGTAGCTTCCCCCCCTTTGCCACGCCCGCTCGGGCACGCCTCTGGCTGTCCACTTGGATGCTCGTCGCGTATACATCAAAGCGTGTAAGTCGCAGCCACGCAAATAAGGAAGTAAAGCATAAAAAGTCAGCCGGCGGCATCAATGCTCCTCCAGCTTCCCTCCCCCCTCATTCCTTCTGCCCTATCCTTAGTTCCCCTTATCCAGGCACACATTCATTATCAGCGACAACAGCAGCAGCAGCAGTAGCAACAACAACATTAGACAGCTTGCATATAGAAATTCGCTAGCATTTAAGCTAAAAAACGAGAGTAGAGAAGCAGCAGGAGCAGAAGCAGTAGGAGAAGGAGGGGTAGGGGTAGCAGCAGGAAAAGCGAAGCAAAAACCGTTAGCTAAAAAATGAAAATCTAAAGAAAATCCTCTGGCGACTCTTTCGCTGGCAACGCAGCCCCATGAAAATCCTTTGGAATTGCTCCCCGGAGTGTTATGAATGTCGATTCAATCGGCTTTAAATGAATTTATTTCGCTCTGTAAAAGAAACTTCTCCTTTTTTTCAGCTTTGGAGGGGAAGAGGTTGAGTCGGTGTGTATGTGTGTGTGTGTGTGTGTGTGTGCAAGTGTTACGTGTTGTATTGCAGCTATGATTACAGCATCATCAACATTCATTCGCCCACTCTAGAACTTCCTTTCCTCTTTCAATATCGTTAATTGCCAATAAAATTGTATATAAAACTACAACAAATTTCAGCATGGCACATTTTCATTTTGTAATCATATTTGATAATTGAATTTTGGTAGTAAAAGTGGGAAAACTAAATAGAAGGAAATTAAGTTAATAAATGAAATAAGGCATGGAACTGCAGATTGGGTTATTGGTATAGCAACCAACAGCAATTGTAATCAATGATGTTGAGTCTTTTATAGCACTAAATATAAAGAAAATCTTTAAAAAAAAGATTAGAACTGGTTAAAATGAGAACATTTAAACAATAAATTATGTGGCTTATAACTTTTAACATAGAAAATTATACCAATTTCGCTTGAGTTCTTTTTCTTATATGGATTCACCTTTTTATTAAATAATCATTGAATAAGCATCAAGATCTGAAGATCCTAAAAACTTTCCACTTCTTTCTATGTTTACAATAATGTCCAATTATTTGAAAATCCAATCTAGGCCTCCAATACTTAAAACTTCATATTTGGTGTCAATATAATATTGCACACAGGTCAAGTTTGTTTTAGATGCCCTTTCCGTTCCCGTAAATCCAAATAAACGAATTCCAGGCGTGATTTTAATGCTGCATAGCTTATTTTTGGTAACACACAATAACTATTAACGCCTAAATGATTCCTCAAAATTTGATTGCTATCGAATAACTAACATTGAAGTTATTTAAGAAACAATTTTAAAAGATAATGATTTCCCAACAGCTCCCCAAAGTATGCAGCAGAAAATAAAAATTGAAGGTTTATATTTAGGAAATCGTTTTGTTAACGAGTATATCACAGTCGAGCACATTCGACTGTAGCTTTTAAATACATATAGTGAAACATATAGTAGAAGAGAGGAAGAGAGATTGTTCATCATTTTGCTTCTTATCACATCTTTCCCTCTACAGGGTTTGTACATAAATGTGCAAAAATATCGATAATGATAATTTGCAATAAATAGATAAAGGGATAATCTTAAATAATGAAAACACACGATTCTTGGAATTACTGTAAACTATTGTACTTTCTCTGAAAGCTGAAAAAATGCACTCAATTATGAGCCTTATATGCATAGGCAATTGGAAACATTCTCCATTTCCCCTGCACTCTCTATCTCTATTTCTATTCCTTCTCTCTCTCTCTCTCTCTCTCTCGCTCTTTCTATCACTCTTTTTTCTCTCTCGCTCACAACATACGAGCCAAATGAATTTTGTATTTCCTTTTTTTGGGGCTCAAAAGCAATACGCATACTTTTCCACTCCTCTCCCCTCTTTCTCATTCTACTTCATTCCTAGCCCCCTGCCTCAAGGCTAGATGTGAGAGTATTTTCGCAATTTTTTTGTTGTTGTCGCTGTTTTTGTTGGTATTTTTTTAGTATTCATTTCTTTCAGCTACAATTTGGCAATTGAAAACATTTCATTCTCAGACAGTCACCCACACAAAATGTTACAAATTGTGCCCACAATGCGAAGTTGTTGTTGCTGTTGTTGTTGCTATTTTTCCCGCTTCTTTTTTTCTTCTATTTTGTTGTGGTTTTTCGGTCTATGCCTCACACACACACACGCAGAAAGAGAGAGACTGCCGCCCCTCGAATTTGATTTTGCTATGCGACATTTGGGGCATGTTGACGACGCCTAGGAAAACCACAGATTTCCTTGTGGATCCCCAACAACGTGTTTGATTTCAAGGTGCCTGCTGGGCACTTTTCCTGTTTTTTTTTCCTTTTTTTGATTGTCATTTCATTTTTTTGGCGGGTGTTTATTAAATCGACTTGTTGCGGTTGTTGGGCTAAAAAGTTTCTGGCGTCGATTTGATTTCGTGTGATTTTTACAAAATTAAATTTTTAACATTTTGGTATTTTTGACACGTTTTCTGGTTGCAAAAGAATGCGCACATACCATACACTTGAACTTCAAAGAGTTTTCGTGTTGAATTTCAAACATTTATTTAAGAGAGAGAGAGAAATACTTAAGGAACATAAGATAAAAGAAGGTTGGGCAGGTTAAGGGTGTTTGCAACACGAACTGGAAATACCGTGTCAGTATTACAAACACTTTACTTGAAAGTAGCAGTATTTTATACAGATAACAGATTAACAACTGTAAAACTTTCTATATTTAGATATATTCCAGTATAGATGCATTCTTTATCGCAACCTTAACCTACCCTATGCAATTTAAATGTACAGGGTATTCGAAAACAAGATGAAACGTAGATAGTAAAATGAAGTTCAAATTAGTTATGAAACGCTTTACAAAGACGAAAAAAAGAGAGAAGGCAGCAAAGGCCAAAGGAGACGAGCAACATCAGAGGCCAGAACAGCGACAGAGGCCAAAACAAAAGGGAAAATGTTAGGAAAACATTTTCCAACTTGACTGCTGGCAGCTGGCAGCGAGAACCATTAAAAGTTTGCGACGCCCTCAAGTCCCTCCCCTTCTACCCTCCACAAGCCACTGTTAATAGCGCGAATACTCGCGCAGCGTCGGCTATAAAGATTACAGAAATAGTTTTGCAAATGCCAGACCGATAATTGCCTTGGCCTCGCATCCACCCAATTAACTGCCATAGGGTCCACCAAAATCATATCGTGCAGTTTTACTCAAAAAGGAAGTACAACAAATAGAGGATGCAGTATGATTTCGTTAATTGTCTCTGGTGTCCGAAACGGGACTGAAAAAGAGAATGCTGATCATCAGCACCAGAATGATGAAACGTTGCCACATCGAGCTGACGTAGAAACTTCTCTGATCCTCCTCCTGCCTGAGACCCTGCAGGAGTTGTGGATCCAGTGGCTTGTGACGTGGCATCAATTCCGGCGGACGCTTTACGATGCCGCCCACAATCAAAGAAGGTCCAGGCGGCGTGATTAATGCTTCAATTGTATCGCAATAGTCACGATGCTCTGCAATGGGCACATTCGTCAAGGAGCCATCGCTATTGTACAGCACACTATCGGTCTGATTAAGCGTTATAAAGGTGCTGGTTCCAATGCGTGACTGGCAATACGGACACTTGGGCTTGCCCACATTCATTTGCTTGTTCATCCATTTGCATATACACGATTTGCAGAACACATGACCACAGAAACTAACACGAGGCTTGCGCGCAGTGCCCATGCAGATCAAACACATGTAGTAACAGAACTCTGGTCCATTCTGCGACCCGTAATTACGCTCACTCTCATCCTCATCGGTGGACCCGCTCTCACTCATTTGGCAGCTAATTTTACTCCAATCTACACAGCAAAAGTAAGTCTATCAATCACTTACAATTTCCAGTGCTTGCTTGAGTTTCTCAAACAATGCCGTCCAGATTTTGTCCTTAGCAAAGGCCGCCTTGTAGCCCTGCAGTATGTCGATCAGTTCGAGAAACACTTTGCGACCGTGATTATCATTGGGCGGTCCATCGCGATAGAGCAACAGTGTGGGATTGGTCAGGATCACTAGCAGGCGTATAAGCAAATCCGACAGCTCTTCATGTTGCACATAGTCCGGCAACATGTAGACCAAATCCGTTTGCAACACCTTGGCGCGTCCCAAGTGGCGACGGTACTCGTGATTGTCCAGATCACGTCGCAGAATCCATATCAAATGCTGCAGGAAAAAGAGGGAGAACAGCATATTAAAAATAATATCTTATTAATGCTGTAACTTGACTTTACCTTCAGTCCCTCCGCAGCATCGGGCTCGGCCTGGTAGCGGTTGCCATCGCTTACGCCCAGCGCGGCACAGGTGGCATCAATATCAGCCAACAGCACAGACATGTTCAATCAATATAACAATCACTTTATATTTGTTTTCAATCTTATTATACACCAAACAAAGTACAAACAATTCTTATTTAACTCGCGTAATAAACAACTTGCTGAATTCGCGCGCGAAACTGAACATAAAACAGCTGATCGATCGATAGCCAGTCGACAGATATCGATAGTTGAGCTCTTTTTTTTGTGTTGATATTCTTATTTGGCAGTGCACAGTTTGAAACAGCTGTTCGATCAATACTAATTGATATCGATTGTTATTACTTTTTGTTATGTATTTCTTATTCGCATGAGATGCGACACATCATGTAAAGCACACGCAAAGAATTAATTGCAAAACAGCTGTTTGATCAATCGCAGTTTGATATAGCTTGTTACGTCCTATTTCCCTGCATGTCATTTTTAATTCACGCCATATTGAACTAGTAGAACACGCGCGCAACACTCAACGCAAAACAGCTGTTCGATCGATGGACGCGCCTGATATCGATAGTGCTGCTCATTTTTGCGTTTCGTGAGAGCTAATTGGTTGCTGTCACGACTAACGCATATTGCGTTAACAACGAATATTGAAAATTTATTGATTTTATATTCGTTAATACATAAATCATAATACTATACATATTAAATATTATCAATTTATTTACATTTTTCCCTTTGCAAAGAATAACTTGACACACAGTATGTGATATCTAAAGTGAAGTAACGTTCAACTTCGTTTGCACAATTGAAAAAGCGAAGGACAATAAATATATAATAAAGATACTATAAAGTCAGCAAAGTTTAAAAGCTGTTGCAAGGAATTGTACTCAATTTATGCATCTGTGTATTGATTCAAATCGATGCCAAGCCAGAATACAATACAAATAATAAAGTCGAATAAAGCTCTCTTGGGCTGCTGCTGCTTGTTAGTTAAATTAAACCCAAGAAGACCCAGAAATATTTCAGCAAATTTTCCATTTTTGCCAATCGTATAGAAGTACTCGAATATGCAGTGGCCATTGACTCTGCAAATCATTCGAATTCGATTCAATTTAAAATTATTTGCTTGCATAAGTCGCACTGACACACACACATGTACTTGAGCACTCGAGTGTCTCTCCATAGGGAGTTTCGGTTCGTTCGTTCGTTCGTTGTGTCAAATGTCAATTTGTGCGAATGGAAATAGGTGCCAACAACTGGGGAAATTTAAATCTTTGCAGCGTTTTCATTAAGCATTGAGGCATCAAATTACAAAAGTTTACCGACTGAATTATGCAACGGGTGTGTTTCAGTAATCCAATGCGGTACAGATACATATACATATGTGCATACATATGGGAATGGAGAAAAACGCAAGATTAAAAGCAAACAGCTTTTTGTGCCGGCATATTTATCTACGATATGGACAAATAAGTTGAGCAAACTTTTGGCTCAAACACCAGTTTAATCTTCGGCTTCAGTTCCAGCGTCATTCTGTTCATCATCTTCAGCTTCATTTTCAGTTGCTTCCTTAGGTGCTGTGTCAAGGACCACACGTGCAACATGGCCTGCAGCTAAGGGCTTTTCTCACTTGCCTCTCTCTCCTGGCCGACTGTCATTCCCTAAAGAAGTTGAATTTAATTAACTAAGTAAATGCTCAGACATGAGCCTCCATCTGGCTGCTTATCAGCAGCAGCCTCAGATGATGAACTTGCTAGGACAACAACAACAACAACAACAACGACGACGAGCTTGGTGACCAAATAACAACTAAGGCAAAAGTCCAACTTGAATGTCTGCAATTCGTCCAAGTGCCTCCGGCTCACAGCTCTCTCCCTCTCTCACACCCTCCTTGGACAGGCCTCCTGTGGATTTTCCACCCCGCACTCACTCGACGCTATGCAAACCTGATTATAATGTGTCAAATCCATTATGTCCTGTCAGGGATTTAGGCACAAAAAGCGTTCACTGCAACAAGAACATAAAGAAGAACTTTTCAGGGTCCTCTCCGAGACAAGACAAAGTTCATTATAATTTTATTAGTGTAAGCAAAACTACGTGCCGTAGGCTCAATTGAATAGTTAGCCCCTTCTCTCTAATCCTTGTGATTGCGTAGGTTTTTCATAAATTGTCCATTGGACACAAAATCAAATGGATATTCCGGACGATGTTTCCATTCGCTCGATAAGTCCGGATGGTTCTGATACACCCAGAAGCAACAATAGTTTGTTGCATTTTTTGAAAGATCCTCCTCATTCTGTTCGGAATCGGGCATATGAAGAGTCCGACGTGTTATTCCTCGAACAGGCACTAACGTCGGCTGCTGTTTTGTTGTTATTTCATCGGCATAATCTAAATCCATGTTCCTTAAATTGGAACTTGAAATCAATTCTTTAGCTCGGTAGAGTAGAAGAAATGCTGAAAACAAATGCAGCCAGATTTTAAGTCACAAATTAAATATTAATTAAATAATTTGCTTTACCAAATAATACTATTGAGCCCTTCATGTTCGGAGAGTCTGAAGAATAAATGGATTCAATAAGATTGTTATATACAGTAAAACAATTGTACAATTTTACACGCTTCTTTAACCTTTCAGGCAATTAGTTCTGCTTTTCTATTATTTTACTTAACTTGTTCCGAATTTTACCTTATAGAATTGGTAAATTCTCAGGTTAGCGAAAATGGAAAGAGTTTTATATTAATTTACATAATTCCACCCTATTAAATTTATATATATTCTGAATCAGAGGAATCGATCCTCGAACCCCTGGCCGTCTGTCCGTGTGTCCATCCGTCCGTTTGTTACAACGCAAACTAGTCTTTCATTTTGAAATATGAAACTTGACACACATACTTCTTATTGCTGCACGCTGTATACAAATCAGAATAATATTGATTGGACCGGATATATCGTATAATTGTCATACAAACTATCGGCCGATTTTCTTTATTTGTCAAGATTCAAATTTACTACATCGCTCTTTTTTTATTAAATATGCTTATTAAATTTCATCAAAATCAGATCACTATAACATATAGCTGTCATAGGAAAAATCGGCCGAAATTCAGGTTTTTGTATGAAAATGAGACATAATGTTCTGCAGCTTTATATTATATATCACTACTATATGAACCCGCGGAGAATACAAGAGCCTGCAAGGATATAGAACTTTTCGATCATAGCCTTTCGTTCTCGTTTTTCGTTATGAATAAAATATATGCATTATTACACCCGATAAAAAGAACCTATCCTTATATTTTTACATATATTTTCCCCTTTTCAGAATTTTGATCATTACATTTATTTGCCAAACTCTCCACAATTTTGAGTTTTTGTATCACTTTCACTTTGTTTTTTGGCAATTAACATCGTAGCTAAGCCACTCTCAACGGGAATACCTCAAATGTTTTGCAAGTCACTCGAGCGCGTTTCGGTTAGACGGGGCAATGAAAGCATTTCGCGGCTTTTAGTAAACAAAACAGAGCGAGCGAAACAGGGTGCAGAGTGCAGGGTGCAACGAGGTTGCAGCTCAAAGCCAACACCGGCTAAAAATGTAAGCCAACAACAATAAAACTGTGAAAGAGAGAGAGAGAGAGAGAGAGAGAGAGGCAGAGCTGACGCCACTGACGTCTGTCAGCTTTTGTCAGGCTGCAGCTAGAAACGCATTTGTTGGCTTTGCTTAGCTTGCGGTCGCCATTTTGTCAACATGGCGGCAGCCCGAATGGTTGAGCATTGTTTGAGCAGCGTGTTGCAAGCAGCTTCATCTTGCATTCTGATTGCGTGGCTTAATTGCACAGTGCGCCGTCGTATGTGCCAGATTCTGCCTGCGGAAAGTGAAAGCCGCCCGCACAAACACGAATTAGTCCAGGCAGAAGCAACGGCAGAACGGAAAGAAAAAGGGGGCAACCCTAACAATGCAAGGGCAGCCCAGCAGAGAAGTTCAGTCGAGGGCAGTTGAGCGGTTCGGCATCAAAACAAAGGCACAAAACAATTTCAGAACAAATAAAACTCACACCTGAGACTATTCGCGCCGACATTCCCCAAGCGCTGCAAAGGAAGTGGGTCCCTAACAGGAAGAGAGGTGGTGTATATAGGTTCATTCGAACAGCTGTTCGAAAATGCTGGAAAATGAATCGTTGTAAATCAATTTGTTCAAATTGGCGGAAACAAAAATACAACAATTATATTACATGGGCACTTTGAACGCTGAGGCGTTACAATTTTAACTGGCAACACCTTGAGATACCCTACAGGCAAACTCAAAGCTTTTTCTTTGAGTAAATACTCTGTTAATTTGGTTTGCTATCCAATGGAAGAAGATAACGAAGTAGAGCAAGCGTATACTAATGTTTGTGTACAGAAAAGATTCTTTTAACGGACACCTTTTTTTTAAGCGAACGTGCTCTGCAAGTTCCTCACACTTTACGCTGAAAACTCCCCTTGGCCGGACAAAAGAAGTGTCCGATCAAGAATGTTTTAACTGTGCTGGTTATTTGACGTTCAACTGCATTTAACCTTAGTCTCATTTGCTCTTTAGAGCGTGGCCGGACAAAGGGTAACTGACTAACAAGTGTATAACGTACATATGTATAATATGTATTATTCGTATACGAAAATATTTACACTTTATAAGGCTTATTCTTTTGTTAAGTCTTTAATTCTATCTTTAATATATTTTTGTAGAAATGAAACAATCATTTCACCTGATTAATTTAAAATGCCTTTTTTTGAAAACTAAACAAAAAATATTAAAGCCTATACTATCTTCAATATTTGTATAAATACTGTGGTTGGCTATGCATTGTCTACCATTACTAACGTTACCAACAATTTATTCTGACAGTACCCCTGACAAGGGCCTGTCCATTCTACTGTAAACCCACAATTGGCTTCATTCGGTTTGCCGAAAATGAAATAAAATCTAGTACATTTTATATCGTTTTACAGGGTATATGCACAAAAGATGAAAGCGAAAGTAGCGGCAAGCAACAGGGTCAGTCGCAGCAAGGAAACAATTTGAGCTCAACCCCTCACGCACACACACACACACACACAGACGAAAGAGGGGGGGACAAACAGTCCTCTCACTCCATTTGGTCTAGTCCTCGTCCCTGGCTTCTTCCCCCATCGGGCCGGGCAATGCTTTTGAAACAAATCAAAGAGAAATTGCAAACGACAAGTTAATCTCACTTCAAGCATAACCGGAAGCCATTTTATGACCCAATGGACAGTGTACAATGTACAGTGAACAATGGCAGCTGCTTACGCGTATTTACAATACGGTAAAAAGCAACTGAAGAAGAAGAAAATGAAGATGGTGTGGAAAGAGAAGTAAAAGCAGATGGAAAACGGCATGCGGACTTTGAATGCATCCGCTGGTGGAGAGCTCCTTTAAGATCACCACAAGCCCACAAAGTACAAGTTAAATAAAAAAAATTTATGCGCTGCACATCGAATTAAAGTTCAATAAAATGCCCCCAAAAAAAAAGAAAGAATAAGAAGACGATTCCCCAGTACGAAATACGTGGTGAAAAACTTTTAACGTATGTCGAAAGCGTGTTCTTTCAGCAGCCTTTGGCCTTTGTCTTTGTTGCTCCAGTACCTCTGCTCTTTGGTTACCCTGTAAGAGTAGGAACACCTTAAATAGTAAATTTATTGCTGATTTTAATAAACTAAGCACATTAAGCTCTTTAAAGTAAGCATTTCTGTGATGAATAGCAATACAAATGTTATTTGTTTAAGGTTCCACAGTTCTATGAGGTCATCCACAAAAATAGCTAGATCTCTTCAACTAGCAGAGCTAGAGTAATGAAATTTGAGCTCAGCCTAACTTGCAGTCTTATATTTATATAGAAATATAGAACTCGGAAACTGCATGACTTAAACATATTAAATTTGGCACATTACCAAAGACAGTACAACTTTCCAACTGCTTGCCTTCTTAGTAAATCGAAAGTAAAAGTAATATACCCTGAACTTTTGCATTATTATACAGCGTATCTGGTTGGTAGGTTCGCCGTACTCTAGCCACAGCTACACGCTTTGCGTTTTTCATGATGTTTGCACATTTGCTCCTTGTTATTGTTGTCTCCTTTGTTGTTGTCGCTGCTGCTGCCGCTGCTTGTCGATTGTAAGTTACAAAGCCAAAATCTCGGCACCAGCGCGAAGAAGGCGAAGGCCAAAGAAAAAACCAAGAAAAACCGGCAACGTAACGAAAACAGAAGAGAAGTGAACAGAGGAACCAAAATCGAACCGAACCGAACCGAACTGAACCGTCTGAAATACCTTTTGCATGCTTCATTGGCGTTGCCTTTCTGCTGACTGAACATCAAATGGGATTTGTCGGCCAACGGGGCCACCGACGGACATATGTTGTTCTTCTTTTTGTTGTTGCGTAACAGTTCAATGGTGTGTTAAGCACAGCCACGCACCCACGCCTACACACACACACACACACACACACACACACACACACATAAACACGCACCGAGACTCGACCGAAACGCGCACAGTTTATGTGGCAACATCCAATAACATCGGCCATCGAGCATCGGTTTAGTGTGTGAGATATTTGTGAACTTGCTGCCCAGGGCAGAGGGACAGGCTGACAGACAGACAGACAGACGAACGGACAGACGGAGGTCTAGTGCAGCTATTAGGACTGCACTTATCCAAATTAAGATTGTGCTGAGATTGTCGAGCAACAAAACCAGCGCAGAACATCAAACATTTTGACGCGTGTCCAGGCAGCAAAGCAAAGCAAAGAATCAAAGCATTTTTCGCACAGCCCTTTTAAACGGAGAGAAAGTAAAAATCATAAGGTGTGGGTAAAAGAACGGATACACTTAGTATCATTACGATATCATGCACTGCAAATGAGCCATAATTGAACGTACCATAGTTCAAAGTTGTAGTTTGAATACATATTTATCTCCATTGACCATTGAATATGGGAAAAACAAGGCTATACCTTCTTTGAGGTAACGCATGGTACCATATATTCTGGGTAAGTATTAACAGCCAAGTAGGTCTAGAGCAGTTGTTCAAGCAGAGAAGTTATGTATACTTTTAAATGGGTTGGCTCTTTCAACAACTTAATCTGAAATGCCAAAAATAATCCTTTGGAAGGGAATCCATAACAAATTTATATATTTAGAACAATGTTTGAGAACCTCACTGAGTAGGCTAGTAATATTTAATTTATTTGAAAACTGAATCTTAAATTTTTTGAATTTATAATGAGTTAATTTAAATGAATTATTTGTAAACAGAATCTACAATTATTTGAATTAATATTTTTGTTTGTGATTAACAAATTTTCTTATTACAATTACACTTTAATTGGTTGGATGAATCATTATCTTAACTGTCTTGAGAGATTGGTAAAAAGTCCAAAAATTCGATAAATAGGTGTTATCTTCCTTCTGACGGTAAAGTCCATTTGGATTGCTAAATAAAAAAAAATCTCAGTCAATCAATTTATAGGATGTTTTGTAAATGTAACAACTAATTGAATACTCACCAACGTGTACATGGATAAGCTGAATACCACCAGCCACCTTCGTATTCGAATGCGCAATCGTAATCTTCATGATCGTCGTTATCACTATCATAAGTAGACAACATGTGATTTTCGCTGTGTCTCATTCTGTCTTCGTCTGCATTCCCAGAGTATGTTCCCAAACTGAGCAACCTGTACTTATCATTTTCTCCAGCAATTCTGAAGTTGTTATAACGAGCGTGAAACGTGCTCCCGTTGAATCGCTCCATATGGATATAGAGCTCATGGGGCTGGTCCTTGGTAAGACGATAAATCTTCTCGAGGCCGACGAAGAAGTCACCTCTTAGGTTACCAAAACCATCCTTATATTCATCCCAGTTTCTGCTAAAACTCTCTTTCCCATTTATTCTTTGCTGTATAACGGTCCAGCCTTGACCAGCTATAACACTATCACATAGTGCTGGAAAGGTGTGGAAGCCGGGTATTTTGACATTGTGGATTTCGTTAGAAGTAGGGTAATTAAAGCAACCTATTAATATCTCTTCATTCTCCACTAGTTGTGCGTTTAGTTTGGATACTTCCTGTTTCTGTTGTTCAATGACTTCTGTCGACTTCTCGCTCAGTTCTATTTGACACTCCTTCAAACTTTGATCATTTGATTTGATTTGTGCTTTTAATTCAGAAATCGTAGAAGCATATTGAGAGACGGTATTTTGCAGTTCGATTTTAGAGAGTTCCTTGTTTAATTCTTCTTTGATACAAGTTTTGTGTTGAGCTATTTCTTTGTTAACTGATTCAACATTTTGTTTTAAGATATGGTTGATATTCTGCAGTTCAGAAATTGTAGACGAGATCTTTTATATGAGTATCCTTACTTAAGCCTGCACTCTTTAGTAAAACTATTACATCATCTTTTAATTCACCTTCGGTTATTGTCAATTGCATTTGTTGAATCTTTTCTCGCATATCGTTAATTTCTTTCTGTTTATTTTCAAATTTGTGTTCATTTTGTAGTTGATCAACGTATTTCAATATATCTTATCACATCTTATCCAGTTCTTTGAAAGTTTTGCAATGCTAACAGAGTATAAAAAATATATAAAATATAAGCTGATTAAAGTCTATCTTATCAAATATTAACAAATATTATTAATGCAGGTATTCCGAGGAATCTTGTTGATTGTCTCCACATTCATTCTCTACTTTGCCATTATTTGTTTAATACAGCTTTCGATCAAAGGTGAAGAACCTACCTCACTATTGTCCTCTGCACTAGCAGAAAAGCCGCCACTAAGGACGAGAAACCACAAGAAGATGAAAGCAATTTTCATAATTTCGCACATTTCGTATTATATTAAATATAACTGAACCGCACTCGAACCGATCAAAATATGACTGATTTAATTTTAGGACTGCGCAAGTAAAAGAAGGTTCATTTTAGAGAGAATATATATGATAAGAGCGGGAATTATTTATAAGCAAGTCAAGTTCAAATAATGCGAATATTCCCGAAGAGTATTATTGAGAAAATAAACCAAAATAAAATACAACTGGCGTTATCAGCGTGGGGAATTTCATTGAAAGTACTCAACGTGTTCAGGGGGAAAAAGTGAGTCGGATTTACTATTTCAAAGCTTAGAGCTTCGATTTAAAAAACATAATATAATGTATGTATGTATGTACATATGTATGTACTATATGTTTATATATATTTTCTATTCTAATATATTCCTGGAACTCGTGTATTACAAAGTATCCCCAGCTGCTGCTACTTTCCTTTCCAGGAATTTGTTTTAGCTTGCAACACTGTCACAACTAAGCCAGAATTTTCCGAACTTACATATAATTCTTTCCTGAGTTACCTGTTATATTCTTATTGATTATAAATAAGAAGGCAACTGGTATTTTTAGCACTATGCAGGGCATGTGAATAGAAGCATTTAGAGCAGAAAGAGTGTTGCTGATTTCGCTTCATTAGGCTGCTGATATTGTGTGCGTATTTCTGTGTGTGGCACATGTAACTTGGCGAATTTGCATATATATCTGTGTGTGTGTGTGTGTGTGTGTGTGTGTCTGAGGGTGTATGCGTGTGTGTCTGTTTCGTATTTACCTGCTATTTATTTGCGTTTTTATGTTTTTTGAGCGTCTGCCTGGCGCATTACTCAAAGTGCTTGAGCATTCGATGCCGTGCAGATAATGATGTCGAAAGTGTCGCCCGCCTGCGGGGAGGGAGGGGAAATCAAGGTAAACCAATACCACACACGCAGAAAAATAACATATCGCAAAATGATTTTCATTGCGTCAGATGAGGGAAACAGGGTTTGTCAACGGGGGAGGGGGAACATAAGCGTCAGCGAAATCTGTTTCAATAGCTTTACTTGATAGCGATGCGCGCTTGAAGCGTGGAGTGAGCAGTCATAAAATCGCGAGAAAGCAGCACAACATAAAGCAACAACAACAACAACAACAACAACAACAACAACAACAACAACAACAAGAACAACAAGAACAACAAGGACAACAAGAACAACAACAATAGCATCAGCAGTCAGAGCAATAAGAACCACAAGCTAAGAAAATGCTGGCGACATCATTATAGTAAAATATATCGCTGAGATTTAGGCGACTCGAGTTGAGAGAGACCAACAACAACAACAAGACAAGAAGAAGGGAAAAACAAGCTCTACTCCCACTCAGAGACAAGGTCTGTGCGTGTGCTGATAAAAAAGATGAGAAAATTTGTAAAAAAAGAGTGTTGTAAGCAAAATTGATACCCTTTAGAAAGGCTGTAAAACATTCTTCAAGGCAATAAACTAAACTTTTCTAATCATTCTAAGCAACTTACAGAATGAATACCAAATTCTATGGTATTCAAGTATAGATATACTAAGTTACGGAACTTATACGAAGTTCTAGGGTGTTCAAGTATAGATATACCAAAATTCATTTGTCAATCTAAGCATTTAAGGGAAGTTTCTTTATTGATATTCAAAATAACCTACCTTTTTTCTGTAATTAATCGAAGCTATATATTTGTAGAATATGTGTGTAAAAGGATATTTGGAGCGGAGGCTTAGTTTTACCAATTGAAGCATTTTAAATCCACATGCTGCAGTGCAAATTCATACATTCTAAACACTTTAAACGCGCTTATCTCAACATTTTATTCGGCACTAATACAAAACTAGGGCCTTATCTAACAATTCGATTTACTTCATTTAATTGTCTTTCATTTCAAATGTTTACAAAGTCTCATATAAAAAGAAAAAGGTTCTCAAAACGTGAAGTTTACATATGTATATTGCTCATTTATTTACAATATTCTTTTTAAATCTGGCTATTTTACGGCTAAATATAAAAGAACCTTCCTTTAAGTACACAGCTCCTACTGCAGTCAAAGTAGAACACACAAATTCAAATTTAAAAAGGTCTTGCATACATTGCACATGTCTCTATAGCTAATACGCCCTCTAATATCACTGCCTCCACCTGCAGGGTATACAGGCAAAAGCTAAAAGAGAGTATTGTCTGAGTGTGTCGTCGTATTTGCGCACACACTTCAAAAGACTCAAACAAACAAATGCATAAAGTATAGCGTACACATAAACATATATCGTATCGCTCGCGCCCTCTTTTTTTTGCCCCCGTTTCCCAAACTCTCCGAATATTATTCAATTTACTGTAAATGCTGCGCTTAAGTTTGTGCTGGCGCACATGGCGTATGCGCAATGTTTAACGCCAGCGTTGAGTGACGAACCCATGCGAACAGCGCTGCCACACTTAATAGCTGAAGTATATTGATGACGAGCTGTGCCTTAACACCCCTTTCCCTCCCCTCAACCCATTGCCCTTCCCTACCATCGCATGCTGCCATCAGAAATCTGAATCGCCGCATTTGAACTTCAATGACGCGCAATTTTATGCGTAAATCTTTTACATAAATTTCGCAAAACGTTTACGTCTGCACGAAAGGATTTGCCAAGCGAAGGGGGAGAGAGCTCCTTGGCTTTGGCTTGACTTTGGCTTTCGACTGTTTTGGCTGTTTTGGCTGCTTTAGCTTTTTTCTCCTTTGGCTTTTAAGACACTTTGAAGCCCCAATGAACGAGAGGGAGAGTGCGTAAAAAACGTTAATATGGGCTTCGCTCGTTTTTTATGACATTTACTGTTACAATTTAGCGAAAAGCGAAAAGCACAAAGTACACTTCACTTTCCCCTTCCTCACCCCTCACTGAGCTTATGTAGATCAGCGGCAAATTTAATAAAATTTTTGTATATTTCCCCATATTGCATCATAAATCTGCACCAAGTTATAAATTGAAATCAATTTGAATTTTCCTTGCATAAAACTTTCTCGCTCTAAATGGAAATAAAATTTAAATTTTATCGTAATTATTGTCATATATTTTTGGGCACTGCAAATTTAATGATGTTTTCTGCATAATAAATCAAAGATTAGTGTTTTGATTGGTCTCAAAATTGAAAGTGTTATTGAATTTAGATTTGATACACATGGATAGATTGGATAATGAATTTTCGCGTGTGCTTATACCCGATACACATAAGATAGAAGGGTATTATAACTTTGTGCCAACCTAACAGGCAGAAAGAGGCGTGGCAGACCCCACAAAGTGTATTCTTAATTAGGATCAGCAACCAAGTCGTCCATGTCCGTATGTCTGTCTTTCTGTCTGTTTGTCCGTATGTCTGTCTGTCTGTCTGTCTGTCTGTTTGTTTGTCTGTACGTCCGTATAAGATCTCTAAATCTCAAAAACTATATGAACTAGGTGTACCAAATTTGGTGTCAATATATGTTGTTATTGCACGCATCTAAAGATTTTTTAGATTTTGGCCACGCTTCTCGCCTACATTAGACGATAAAAAGCAAATTCCAAGTGTAATTTTCATGCAGTACTGTTCATTTTTGGCAAACATAATAACAGTCAAATGAATTTTGAAAATTTGGTTGCGATCAGATAATTAAGATAGAAGTTATTTAAGAAATTCTAAATATGAACTGTTTCGAAGCCCCTCCCTGAAAGTATGCAACACAAAATAAGCATAAAAGTATATTGAAGAAATCGTTGTGGTCAGGTGAGTGGCGGGTATATCACAGTCGTTGTTGTGAGAGAGAAAGAAACTAATAAACGAAGGTCGTCGAAAATGTTCTGTAACAAATATCAAAATATTGTTTAATAATTGCTGGAAATGTTTAAAAGAATTTTAAATATAGTTTCGGCTTAGTTCGAAATCTATAAAGTTCTGTATAATATTTAATCATCATTCCCCTTATAAAGTTAACAAATCTGCTTTACATTTTTAAAAAAAAAACATTTACAAAATTAAAAAAAAGGAAAACGAGAAAAATAAAAACCCTTTTAACTCATTCCACAAACTTCTCCGTACACATATAAATTGATTTGCCCAACATAAATAGCAAACCCAAAACAGATTTTCGACCTTTGCCTGACAGCTTTAATTTAACCCAGCCGCAAATCACACACATCAACATAGTACCGACATATATACATATATGAATCTATCTATTTTTGCACTAGTTAAACCGTTCCAATTACCATTAGAACTGGTTGAAAAGGACGCGTCGAAGAGCAGGAAAATTTATTAAGTGATAAATTTTCGGGGGGACATTGCGAAAAATGTCAGAGAGAAGGTCAATTGAAAAGTGAAAGCTCAAGAAAAGGATGCTAAGCGCCTTTTTGGCACCCACACACACAAACACACATACACACATCTTACACACACATACTCAATCAGCGTGCGTTGTCAGGCAAGCAAATGTCCGTCGTCATCCTTTGTCAATGCCATCCCATCCTGCTCTGCTCCCTTCACAAGAAAGGCGCGCACAAAACAAAAGCCGCTCAGAACAAATTACCAGAATTGTCTTTTCTGTAAGTTTTTCTATGCGGACATGGGCGAATGGGCGTCGTCGTCCACGTCTTGGCCAGCAATTGCACTTTCAAACTGGACCAGTTGGCTGACCCATTCCAGGACTGCTTTAATATGTTCGTTAGTTTTCTATTCCAACTCAGCAAGTCCCAGGAGTGAAATGTGTGTACAGCTGCGTACAATAGGGCCAGGGAATTGAGCTGGACATGGGACCAGCACACACTCTCTCTCTCTCTCTCTCTGTCTACCTCTCTCTCACCCTTCTTCTTACTTTCCCTCTTGCTTGTGTTGCCCACTTAAACATTTATGTAATAGGCTTGAAATTTCAATTTGCTTGCCACAAAAACTGCACAAATGTGTGTGCTAAAATTTCGGAACTGCAGCTCCACTTGCCACATGGAAACTAGCACCTGCAACTTGCCACTTGCAACTGGCAACTGGGCACGTATTAAATATTTAAATCGGTTACCATTTCCGTGTCCAACCGCAATGATTCTTGAGCAGCTTAGCTCGCTGCACGTTCGCTTGAGGTCAGAGCTGCAATAGTTAGAGTTGCACAGCTAACCAGGTTAAATGCAGCTTAAATCTGCTGTCGATACCTACAACGAATACTTAATGGATACACTCCTTTATTATGCAAATGCACTCAAAATAAAGTTATAAATAATGTAACAATAAGTATGTTTAAGTTAGTGTCGAGTAACGAATAAAATACGCCAAATACTGATATCGCAACAATAATCTCTAACAGAAAAAAAGGGAAACAACAAGAAAACACTCGACTACTTAATACCCTTTTCAAAATTTTTTTAAACTGTAAAAAACAAGCAAGAAGGCATACGGACGGACAGATAAACAGACAGACAGACAGACGAACAGACAGACAGACAGGCAGACGGACATGGCTATATCGAATCTTCTGCTAATGTTTATCAGGAATATATGTCGGGCACGACTCGTTCTGCCTGTTACAAACATTACATTTTGGCACAAAGCTATAATACCCTTCTACCATATGAGTAGGGGGTATAAATCTGTGTGTCTGTGAAAATCTTTTTTTTTATATCAAGAATTGTATTTTATAAAGTCAAACAACATTCCTCAGAATATATTAATTAATTTGTATACTTTGCCTGAGAGTATATTTATTATCTTAAGTCAAGTTAAATGTCCGTCCCTCTATCAGTTCGTTCGTCTGTCCGTATTTGCTTTCTGGTTTAACATCAAATAATACTTTAAAAATATCCATAAAATCGACCACTTACAAATAGTGATTAGAAACTTTTATATATTTATATTAATCAGTTTATATTTCTTATTGTTCTGTTAGCAAAGCAAAGCTTCCCAGGAACTAGACAATCTCTGTGCATCCCACACATTAGAGGCTGTTAAGTCGTTTGTAAATAAAACTGAACTAAAACAGGAATAAATCAACGTATTGTAAGAAAAGATTCAACATTTGGATCTGACAATAGTCGAGGATAAATTCAAAGATGACCGAATACTTAGTAAGGACATTCATATCAAAGATCTCCGAAATGTGATTTTTAAAATACATAATATCAACAATGGCTTAAGTCAACATGCTGCATCAGTTAATAACGTTAGTTCAGCTCAAATCATTTATCAAAAATTTGTTGAGTAAAGAACTCTCTAAAATTGATTCGAATACTGAAAAACTGCGGTATTGTGACGATAAGTTATTGACTGCTGAGCTGTCTTTGAAAACTTGTCAAATAAGTATGAATGAGTTAGAGTTACAGAACAATACCGAGTATGCTGCTACGGTTTCTGAACTAAAAACACAACTTAAGTCTGATAATGAAATACTGAAGGAGTGTCAAACAACACTGAGCGAGAATCAAGAGAGTTTAAAGAATCAGACAGAAGTCATTGAACACACTGAACAGCAAGTATCCGAATTAAAAGAACAAGTAGATCAGTATGAAGAGACCCCAACTGGATGCATTAATTTCCCAACTTCTAACGAAAATCGCCGTGTTAAAATTGCCGGCTTCGAAGCGTTTGTAGCATTATGTGACAGTCTTATAGTCGGTCCAGGCTGGACTGTTATACAGCAAAGAAAAAATGGGGAAGAGAACTTTACCAGAGAATGGAATGAATATAACGATGGTTTTGGTAGCCTAAGTGGTGACTTCTTTCTCGGTCTCGAGAAGATACATCGTCTTACCAACGTCCAGCCCCATGAGCTCTATATCCATATGGAGCGATTCAATGGGAACACATATTACGCTCGTTATGACAACTTCAAAATTGCTGGAGAAGAAGATTTCTATAGGTTGCTCAGTTTGGGAAAATACTCAGGGAATGCAGGCAAAGACAAAATGAGACACAGCGAACATCACATGTTCTCCACTATTGATAGTGATAACGACGATCATGAAGATTACGATTGCGCATTCGAATACGAAGGTGGCTGGTGGTTTTCGGCGGATCCATGTACCCATTGGTGAGTATTTAGTTCATTAAAATACAAAAGTATATTTCAAGATGAATGACTGTGATTTGTTTTTTATTTAGCAACCTGAATGGAAGGTACTACTCCCACGAAGTTGACAAGATAAAGTCGAACTTTGCCATGATTATTATTCTCTTAAAACCATTAAGATGCTGATTCATCCAATCTGTTGAGAATATATTATAACAACGAAATATGTAAATCACAAACTCAAATATTAATTCAAATCAATTCAGGGTCAGATTATAAATAATTCAATTGTATAAATACTTTATAAATTCAAACAATTTCAAATACAGTTTTCAATTAAATAAAATTTAAGTGAAATTTCTCAACTTTGTTCTGAACATTTTCAATTTTGTATATATTTCTATCGATTCTCTTTGGAATTTCACCTTGAGTAACAACTCAGACACGGCCACTATATTTATCATTATCAACTTAGTGTTATCTCCTCTACTGGAGCAACTGCTATATATATATATATATTTCAATATATATGCCACATGCATAAAATTGTCTCTTACATAAAATTGCATACCTTTTTTTGACCATTCAGTCAAACGGTATAAACGTACTTATGAGTAATGCAGAATAATAATACAGAAAATAAATAAACGTATTAAAAAAATATATTTGGATTGTGTTTATTTAGTTATTTTCAGCTTCTTGATTCTTTCAGCTCACATTCATTTGCAATAAATTCAAATGACTTTCGCCCAACTATCGATAACTATCGATCTGCACGTTACGCATTGATTACTGCAAGCTTAGCACCATTTCGATTTGCGATAAATTCAAATGACTTTCAAGCAACTATCAATAATTTCTTATTCCTATGCAAGACACACTTGATGATAAAATGCAAATACCCTCTAAAAATCAAATCACCAGCTGGACTAAAACTTAGCACAGATTCAGAAAACTTCAATTTGTGTGTGTGTGTGTGTGTGAGCGTCAGTTGGTCGCATTTAATTTAAGTAGCATACTTTTCGGGGAAACTAGCCAGATGCTGCAGCCTATTTAAAATGCGTCGCACGTAGAGTGCGGCACGATGTTGAAATTAAAATAATTTGCACTTGCACTTGCACTTGCCAAAGTCGTTACCGTTACGGTTGCCGTTACCGTTGCCTTTCTCATTTAAGTCGAAATTAGGTTTTTGCATTTGAGAAACAGAAATGCCCTGCAGAACGGTGTGCAACTTTCATTATTAAAGTGCATTCACAACTGTCCGGCAACGCTGGTAGGGAAGAAGTGCAACCACAGAGCTGCAGGGGGAGGCGATAACTCCTACAACTGTTATACGACGTACATACTACAGCGTAGATTGTGCGCTCTTTTTCCTTCTTTTTTTGGGCTTTTACTTTTTCGTTCATTTATAATTTCGACTTCTTGCTTTGCCTTTGGCTCTCGAGAAACGACGAGTCGAGCCCGAGTCGAGTCGAGTTGAAAGTTGCGGTTTGGTTGCACTTAAATTATTGCATTAAGGAAAAGTCCTTGAGCACTGCCATATCAGCAGCACAAAGAGAAGATGTGGTAGCGGGAGGGATGGAAGCAGAGGCAGATGGAGTAGTCCGCCCGGCATCGCAATTAAATAATTTGCGGTCTGTGTGCAGTCGAGGCGTAAAAAGTTTTTGGGTAGAAACGAAATGCACAAAATGCTACGTATGACTTGAAGTCGAGTTCGGCTTTGGCTTGCGTCCTTTGTTTGTGGTAATTGAAAAAGGACAATTAGCCCCGGCCTAAAGAGGTCAACCCTTTATCTGCAGATAGCAGATCTCTCTAAAAAGCCTACTTGCACGACAGGCACAGGCACACACACACAAATACACCCAAATGGCAGGCAATAAATCAATGACACTCACACACACATCATCAAGCGAGCACGCCAGGCATAGTCCCCAGTACATGGACAGGAACACGTCCATGGATACTGGCCAAAGGCGCAAAGTGTTTGTTTTGTAGTTGACCGAAATGCAGACCCCTAAAAAGCAAACAAATTGGGGAAACACACATACATATACAGGAAGCTGTCACTTATAAAAACCATAAATTGTACTTGGAAATTACTTAAAAAGAAATATACAAATAAATAAATATGTATATTGCAGATATGTTCAATCAACTATGTGTTTTAGAGCTGTAAATGGTTGCCTCCATTGATAATGTTGATAGTCTGCACTAGATAGACCAACATATTCAAATTTGACTTAAAAAAAAAGCCAAACCTGATGGAAAAATAGCTAAATAGCAGCAGAGGCCCGCAAATTGTATAATTTTATTGAACAACGGGACTTATTGGAGGCTATATCTCCAAAACTAAGCAGAAAATGGAAAATTTTTACTTAATTTTTTTCAAAATGTTCTATAATAATCAAAATGAGCAATCTTGCCAAGCAGTGCCCAGCAAACTGCAATGCCTGTGTCGGTAATGCAGATTGAGGTGAATAGGCTTTCATTGTCTACAGCCAGGACACAAATGGGATTGTGTCTTGAGTAAGAGAGGTTTGTTAGTGAAAAGCAAGTAGTTTTTCATTTCGAGTAACGACAGTTGTTTCCAATTTCAATTCAAAATTCTTTTTTTTTAATTTCAATTTGCAACTTGCTCTATACAAAAAAGCGCCATCTATGCGTCGTTTGTGCAGTGTTACCACACTGCTTGAATACGAAAACACTGTTAGCAAAGACACACTTGCTCAGCTCGCCGCAGTACTTGTTGTTTTCGGCGCACTTGCTGCATTGACTGCATAAAGTTGGTGTTGCAAATAACAGTGTTACAAAATACACTCAAGCAAAATGGTGTCAGTATTGGCTATTTGAAAACTGTTACATTTCAAGTGTGTACACATGGTCAAAGTATGTACATGAACTCATAATGAATTCACACTAAGTTCATCAAATTTATCAACAAATGAAGCACAAAGAGAACATAAATAGTTCCATAAACAATTTCAATTTTTATTGTTCACCCACATAATAATTTGTTTATTCAAATTAGAAAAATTTACGATTACAATTAATGTTACATTTACAATTATATTTACTCGACCCGCTGAAGATCAATCATCTTTATCGTGAGCTTTGTAAATGGAGAACGGTTCCTGCCTTATAGATTATATACACATCGTTGATTTATGTTAATTATATTCAGTATGCACGTAATTTTTAATTTGTATATGAACAGTGTATACAGCTAGGACTTATGACTAAAATTTAATATATAATTTGTAATTTGCATTCGCATGTTTTTTGTATTTATGTTTTGCTTTTTCTTCAGTTATTTGTTAACAATGATTATTTCCTTTGCAATTCTCAAGGTAAAACGAAACAGGATAGGTTTCTTGTCCAAGAAATCATAATAAAAATAATGTGTTTTTTTTTTTTTTTTTTTTTTAAATATAATTAATTGTTATAATAAGATTAGATAATAATAAATAGTCGTGCAGTTTGAGATTGAATTCGACTGTGGCTCAGCCACATATTACAAATTGAGCAACTGAACGCGGTGTGTGAGGGAGAAATAGAGAGAGAGAGAGAGATAGAGAGATGCGTATTCGATAAATCGATAACATTGCAACAACATTTGGCGCGTTTTAGAAACAACAACAGCTCCCCGCAACCGCAATACCCTGCTAATGCACAAAATCATTGGGTATATAGTGCTGCGGCTCAACAATGACGCTTGTGTAGTGTGGCGTGGCAGCAACAGTTGCTGCTGCAGCAGCAGCATTAACATTCTTAAAGCTCTCGGCAAAGTCGCTAACAACGCGTTGCTGCTGCTGCTGTTGTTGCTGCTGCTGCTGTTGCGGATGCATGCCGTATTGCTGCTGCTGCTGCTGCTGCTGCTGATACTGTTGTTGCTGCAAGCGATGCGGCTGATGTTGCTGCTGCAGATGCTGGTGGTCTAGCAGATGTTGCTGGTGTTGTTGCTGTTGCTGCTGTTGATGTTGCTGCTGTTGATGTTGCTGCTGCTGGTGTTGCTGCTGCTGCTGTGAACTGTTGTCGGAGAAGTAACTCAGCTCGAAATTGTGACTCAGATCGCTGTAGGTGGTCTGCGACGGCGACGTGCCATTCACAATGGACGCATTGCCCGTCGACAGCTGACGATCGCTCTCGGAGCTGCTCGAACAACTATTCGAGTTGGCAGAGAAGGGTCGTATCATGGACGTGGCCACGTCCACGGTGGCATCGTAGTCGTAGTAATAGTGATTGTTGTTGTTGTAGTACAGGCTGCCCGTCGTGGTGTCCGGGTATTGCATCTCCGTGGAGTACACGCCCGACGACGAGGCCGACGCACTGGAACCGCCACCCGCACTGGGTGCCCCCCTCCGCCAGCACTGCTGCTCGAGCTGACAACCAGATCGTTCAGAGGATATAGCTGTGTATAGCTGTGACTGTCGTGCTCCATGCTGCCCGCCTGCTGCAGCTGCTGGTGCCACATGCTCTCATTGTTGTTGTTGTTGTTGTTGTTGTTGTTGTTACTATTGTTGCCGTTGCTAGTGTTGTTGTTGGGCACCGGCGTCACTGCATTGGGTGGCTGTGGTTGCACTGCCAGCGGCAGCTCAGGCTCAAAATATGGATCCAACTTGGGACTGACACTCAACGTTGGCGTGCTCGACGCCGGCAATTGTTGCTGCTGCTGCTGCTGCTGCTGTGGCGGCACCACAGCAACTGCTGCCGTTGCTGCTGCTGCTGCTGCAGCAGCCACTGCAGCAGCTGCTTGAGCCGCCTGCGCTGCCGGGGAAATGGGCTCCCGTTTGACCACTCCCGTCTGGATCTCGTTGAGCACCAAGTCTTTCACCTCTCGCTCGCTCAGCACGTAGTTCACACTCACAATGAAAACTTCGCGTGAGGAGCGCGAGTTGTGCACCAGCGTCGCATACGATTGCACCCAGACCCAGCCGCCGCCTTTGGTCAGGAAGCGATAATATTTGGTGGTTACTTGTCCTTTGTACAGCACTGCAAGGGGAGAGAGAGAGAGAGAGAGAGGGAGGGAAAGTCTGTGTTAGCTTAGTGCGAAAAGGTTTTACTGTTATTGTTGGGCTTACGGATTTGATGGGAGCAGCGCATGGCCATTATGTCCGCGGCGTGGATGTACTGATAGAGCGTCTTCTCGATGAGGTCCTGCGGCTCGTAGCCGGTTAGCTGCGATACGCTGTAAGTAAATAAACAACAACAACAATCATAATCAAGAACAATGCAAGGCACACAATGTGAGGTTATGTCAACAGCAAAAGCGACACTTTTTTGTTGGAACTATAGTGTATATTGTGGGTTGAAATAGAGTATGTGTTTTTGAGAAATATATACCTTTTCTAAACTCAGCTAATTTTGAAATGTATCATCAAAAACACATTTTGGTGTTAAAACTTTTTGTTTCTTAAGATATCTCAACCAAACTCAGTATATATTAGTATTTTGCTATTTTAGGCATATTTACTAAATTTCAATACATTCGGATAATTTTAAAGAGAAAAAATCATTCAATATTGATTTTTATACCCTTCGACCATTGAAAATGGTCAAAAAGGGTATACTAACTTTGTGCAAATATATGTAACAGGCAGAAGGAGGCGTCGGAGACCCCATAAAGTATATATATTCTTGCTCAGGATCACAAGCCGAGTCGATTGAGCCATGTCTGTCTGTCTGTTCGTCTGTCTGTGTGAACGCACAGATCTCAGCTATTATAAAAGCTAGAGTTACCAAATTTGCCAGGAAGACTCCTGTGTACTATAAGCTGATCAAGTTTATTTCAAATGTTAGGTGCCACGCCCACCGCCCCCGCAAATCAATAATTTAATTTTTGAACTTAATTTGTAAGCGCTGTATAAAAGATACAACTTTCTGACTTTAACATATACTAAGCTCATTAAAATATCTACGTATTCTCGAAATTGCAATCCGATCGGACAATAAACACAGAAGTTATTTAAGAAAGTATGTGCATAAAACCAAGTGCTTGTATCAGCTAACAAGGGAGGCGGGCGAGCGCAAAGCGCGAGCGCCATCTGTCGGCAATAACTTAAATGCATGTGCATATGTGTATGTGTACATACATAGCAACGTAGGTCGAAGGGTATCCCACTGTCGCATGCAGCGCAAATATATATCCCGAGACTCATTAAAATCAGACGATATTAGTGGGAGAAATCCTTAAATTCATTATTTTTGTACGTAACTTTTTTGTTTTTGAAGATATCTCAACTTAATTCAGTATCTATGAGTATTTTTCTATTCACTACATATTTTAAAAATTTCATAAGAATCAGAAGAGTTTTAAGGTTATAATCGATAATTATTGTCTATTTCCTTCAATTACTTTGAAAGAACGTATAGGCACTGATTAAAGTATTAAAATATTTGAAAGGGTATCCCAGCTTCGGCTCACTCGAACATTTTCTAAAGTTTTCTTACTTATTTATTTAAACAATGAGCGGAACATTGGTGTTGTTGCGTTTGGTCGGTTTACTTTTGTCAACTTAAATTCAATTATGCAGCAAGAACAGCAACAACAACAACAACAGCAGCAAAAAGGGCTGCTTCGCACTTTGGGGTTGCTCTACACGGGCGCAAGCAGCGCATGCGAGTGAAAGAGACAGAGCACAATTGCTGCCGCGTCATGAGGGTAATTGAGTGACAATAATGTCAGACAAAGTGGTCCGTCCGAAACGACATTGTGAAGATCGAAGAGGCGGACGGGTGGCCAGGGGAGAGGTGGCTGGTACAGGCACTTAAAGGCAACCACCCGCACCCGACACCACCCACCCACGCCCCCTTGTCATTGTGAAACAACGCGCACACAAAGCAAAATCAAGCTCAAGAGGGAAATGATTTGTTTTCCTTTTTGTCCTCGCCTTGCTTAGATTTCTTTTTTGTTAAATTCTTTTCTGTTTTTTCCGTTATCTACTGGGGGATGTTGCGAGTTCTCTTTATACATGATACATACAGACATAGTACGTATATTTGGAAGGGAATTTTCTTCTTATTTTTTTGGACCCTTTTAAATATTTGTCTAGTGTTTGCAAAGGAAATTGAGCCTTTTTTATGGCTCCCCTCTCCCCCTCTGCCAGAGTTCTGTGACATTTGGTAAGAGCGTAACCGTATATGGCTGGTAGATTGTCAAGATTTTTTGGTGACAAATATCACACTGTTTTTGGTGAGTTTTTTAAGTTCAATCCAGTTTAGATTCAGCTCAAGTTATGGTATCATTCTTCAAGCATGTCTAGTATTCCTTTGAGTAAATGTTATCGAAAGTTCTTTGTGCTCAAAGAGCAGACGAATAGTGCAAATTGTGTAAAGAACATATAAATATAGATATTCAAATTATGGTTTTCTTTTCTTAACTCATCAAAGTTCATCATATTAAAATTTTTCTTATCAATCGATTTCCTAGAAAGTTTTCTAGATCTTCAAACTATGTAACTTTTCAAACAGTTCTTTGATATTTTCTAGATATCTAGAAAGTTTATCTGCAATCTTTTTAGTATAATATAGATCCTTCATTTTGCTTACCGTGCATCAAAGAAGATCAGTTTCATATCGAGCTTGGCGCGGAACATGAACATGTTCTGATGCAGTTTGATTTCCGTAATGGCGGAAGAAGGCAGCGAGTGACCGACGGCAACCAGGCCGAGATTCTGTATAAGACTGCCCTGACCATCGCCGCAGTCCGGATAAATACGAGCCTTCAGATAGCCCGAGCAGTGTATCACCTGCAAACGAGAGAGAGAGAGAGAGAGAGCAAGATTAGAATAAAGAGCAATTGCAAGAAGGCATAACTTGACACGCACCTTGAAGCCGGAGGTTGTGAGGCCCGCATTGCGCTTGGCCAGAACACATTTCATGCGCAGGAAGAAGGTCTTCTCAATCTCGATCGTGTGTGAACCGCGATCGTGTCCATAGGCCGACGGATGCTGCACGCCGTTAGGGCTGCCAATGGGCGTGTGCGTCTGCGCAAGCTAAGAGAGAGAGAGAGAGAGAGAGGGAGAGATAGCGAGAGAGAGACAGTTAGATTGGTTGTTTTTCCGATTGCTGTGGAAGAAGACTCTCGACTTACCGGATGCTGATGCATGTGCGGGTGCAGCGACAAAATGGCATTCATCTCATCCTGATCGTAACTGTGAATATACTCGAATATGGAATTGCCCGTCAGCTCGACCTGAGAGAGAGAGAGAGAGAGAAAGAATAATGAATGCCAACTGCAGCCAGGTCGCTGCAAGTGCCAATTAGCGCATGCAAATTTTAGCTCAGCTCTCCCACTTGGGCCATTTCAACGCCTGCCGCCTGCCAGCTGCCAGCTGCTTGACTTGCTAATGCAAGTGGCCCAAAGGGCAAAGGGAATCCTTGCCAAAATTTATGCGCATAAATCAAGCAAACTCAAACGCTCAAATGTCTCACCTGACTCAGGCCCAGATGCACCGATGCCGTCTCCGAGATGTACATGATTTTGCCATCGGGCGCCACCACAAAGATGAAGCCATCCAGCGTTTGCAGCAGATGCGAGCCCAGCTCCTTGATGGTCGCGCCACGCTGCATTGCCGGCGAGGAGCCCCAAGCTTCACCAAGACCTGCAAAGATTACGAAATTGGGTATTACAATGTTAACTGAAATGAGACACTAAAATATGTCAACTCTACAGAAATTCGTCGATTACAATATTAAGAATTATATAATATTATATAATATAAGGTATAATTATAAGAAATTATATTCATAAATTAAAAATAATTAAGATCAACTAATGTAAAACATTATAATAATTATATTAAACAAACTTTAGAATGGTTTTTCTTGATTTCCTCTTACATTTTTTTAAATTTTCATAAATTCTTTGCAATTTTACACACAATTTTGAAAATGTAGTTTAGGATCAACTATATTACAAGTAATATTTATAAAACGAATGTAAATTTGAAATAAAAATTAAAATCTTTGCAATTTTAGTAGAATTCAAAAACAAATACAAAAAATCTTTCTCCCCAAATTAACTGCCGGTTAAGTCGTTTTAACAATTAAATAATTAATGTTTGATACCATTGGCAAATATTTCATCTTTTATACTACCTTATATAAAATGTAATGAACCCATACAATATTTTCTAAATTGATCTGCACTTTTCAAACTAAGCTGCAGTTAACTCTAGCTAAATATTGGTTAACTTGGTAACTCCTTTATAAAACAGAGGTAAATAAAAACCTTTGCAACCTTACAAATTAAAACCTTTGCAGTTCTAGTAAAATTCAAAATAAAATATATATCTTTCTCCATGCATTAACTGCCGGTTAAGTCTTCTTAACAATAAGATAATTAATATTACGTTTTCCAACGGCATAAGATTGATCTAGTTTGGTAATATTTCATCTTTTAAACTACCTTATATACAATGTAATGTAACCCACACAATATTTTCTGAAATTAACCTACACTTTTCAAATTAACCGGCAGTTAACTATTGCTTGATTTGCTAACTCCTTTAATTAAAATATTTTTAAGTATTATAACTAAAAAACAATAAGCAATAGAAAACAAAACCTTAACCCTTAAGAAAACCCAAAGAAAACCATTAAACTTAAAATTAAACTGGTAGTTAACTTTCTTTAGTTGCAATTAATTTTACCAATTTGTTAGCCTCATTTGCCGCAGAGTGACAACTTTCCCAGGTCAAACTAACTTCGCAGCGTGTCGAGTCTCTCACGCCCTGTCGGCCACGCCCCCTGCCGCCCTGCTTCTTCACTTGCATCATTGCGCTGTCAGGACTAAATATTATTCCCAATTAAAGTCATCAGCGCACCAGGTGGGCCATGGCACGAGAGGAACGATACGAGGAGTATACTCACTTATGCCTCATGTGGCAGGCAGTGTATTTGTGTATGTGCGTGTGTATGTGTGTGTGTATTCTTCTACTTCCTACGCTGTTGTTTGTTGCCTATTATTAAAATAATTATTTCAATAAAGCCAGCAAAAGAAAAGCACAAAACGCTCCGCACAATGGCACAACAAAGGTGGCGGGAGGAGAGTAAAAGATAGGAGTGAGAGTGAGAAGAAGCTGGAGAACCGCAGCGCACAGCGCCCATGCGCCACCCCCTGCTACTGGCTGCTTGTGCAACCCTCGTTGTCAGCAGAAAATCTCAGTGGCACACACACACACACACACACACCCGCACACACACTCCCATTGACAACCCACTTCCAGTCGAACGTCTCGTCTCGTCTCGTCTCGTCGCTTTTTGAGTGAAACAACAGAGGCCGCCATTGTGTTTTCCTGACTACCCCCTTGCCACCCACGCCTCTGTATGCAGCATGCTTGTTTATTGTCTGCCCCCCATTGTTGAGTGGTTTTTCCTTTAGCATATGCTTAAAGCAAACATCGCCTTTTAAACTTGAAAAACTCCTCGTCGTCATCGTTGTTGTTGTTTACGACAATTTGACGAGTCTCTAACAATGCCACACGGCAGGACAGCACAGCGGGCGTCCCGTAGAATAGAGCGTATAGTATGTGTATCCCTGCCACATAATGAGCGTGTCGTGTCCGCGTGGCCGCGTGGCTGTCAAAGATTCCATCCACATCATTTGACAGAGCCGCACGTAATTCACACGCCAAGCCAAGAAGCAAAGCCAACGTCAAAGGCGAACAAGGCAAATCGAGCGAGATTTAATTGAACTAATTGGCAAAGAACGATAGAGAGAGAGAGAGCGCAATAGAGAGAGAGAGAGAGAGGGAGAGGCAGAACTAGAGCAAGAGCACCATTGGTTAAACTAACGAAGTTGTAACAGCTTCGCTTTTGATTGCAATCTAATTGCTTTCAAATAAAGTATTTACAATTGAAATTTCCTTTATATATTAGTCTAACACTTGGAGATTCTACTGAAATCTAAAATATAATATTTCAGTTGGAAACTTTTTGATTTACACTAAAAAGATTTATGGCTAAAACTGCCAAATCTTATCTATTTAAGTTGCGAATTTTATTTCTCTACAAAACTCAAAAATATCCAATTTGAGTTTATTTATAACTTGGAAACTCGAAAAATAACTTAGTTGCGATTCTAAAGAACTCTATGGAAAACTTTATATATAGTGTGTTAGTTATAAGTATAGAGGCTTATGGCCTAGACCTAGTAAAGTTTAATTTGAGTAAGGACAAATTAAGATTTCAATTCAAATTCTTTCTTAGTTCAGGAACTTTATAAGCATACTATGCCCTATGTATTGAAAATTAAGGAGTAACTCCAGTAATTCTTTGTGATCTTAAGAGTTTCCAAGAAGATCTAAGACCAGTTTTAAGATACTGTTATAAACAAGTTAATAAAACTGTTTTGAAAATTCAGGATGAACTCAATTAGGTAAATAAAAAAGATCAGAGTTGGAACAAAAATTGTACTTAATTCAATCAAAAAAGTTGTTCCTAATTTATTCTACAAAGTTGTTCCATTTGTTGACAGTATCACAAATAATCAAGAAGAATTTCCAAAAAAAAAATAGATTAAAATACTTTACAACTAAAAACGTTGAGAATTTATGGATATTTTCTAAAATATTTTGAACTTTTATCATGAAATTTGAATTCAATAAAACTATTATAAACTTAGAAAAATAAAACCTTAATTTTATTATAAAGTTAAACCCTTTCTAACTAGAATTTCTCTCAGTGCAATTGAACTTACCATCGGGAAAGACTTGTCGCATTTTCAAATAGGATGTGGTCAGACGTATAACGGATGCCTTATCCAGTTGTGACGTAATCGCCGCCGGGAGCGGTAATAATTTGGCCAATTCGCAGAATTCAGTATTTTCCTTTTCACGACGCGTGCGTGCAGCATTTTTGCTTTTCTCCTTCATGGCACACGTTTTAGCTATATCTGCAAAAGGGGGAGGAAAAAGGGGAAATCGAATTAGTAGCTATAGGGATTAAGATGCAAGCTGCCTCTTGCTTTCTCTCTTTGAACTGAAGGAACACACCATGTAGACGACTCTCATAGCAATCCTTGCGCACTTTGCGTTGATTTGTCATGTTTGCTTGCCAAGTGGAAAATCAAAGGGAAATATCAAGCGGAAAATTTATTGTAGAACGAACGCAGGAACTTGTTCATAGCCCGACGATCACCTGTCTGCAACTGAGCTGGCAGCGTGCACGGCAGACGCGTTTTAAGACACAACGAGCAAGGAACTGACAGGACTACCTGAGGCACTGCTCTCAGCCATTGGGCACAGGAACAGGTAGTTGGACGTAGGGAGAGACTTGAAACTGTCTCAGCCAATTGACTTTTTGCACAGTTTGTAGCGGGAAATGGTGTTGCATGCAACAGGTTGCCAACACGCTGTGCAGCACACACACACACACAGACACTGACGAACTCTACTGAGGCTTGTGGCCCATTGACAAAATAGTTTCGCACGTGATTCCATCGCAGTTTGCCCAAAATGCCCGACAAAACCATCGACTCCTGCTGACTTTCCATCTTCTTCTTCCCCTTGTGCATTTCTTTTTTGGTTTATTTTTTGGCCAAGTTTTTGAAAAATTCGCACGTAATTACAAGTTTATTGACTTAGGTCACGTAGCCGCAAGGTGCAACAGACAGATAGAAAGAGAGAGATAGCGCATATGTGACTTTACTTTATAAGCCAAGTGTGGGCTGAAGAGTAACCCAATATCGCAAATAGCCCGTGTTGGGCTCTACAAATGGAACATTTGTCACAGGGGCACAGGAGCAACAGATTTGCCAAACGATCGTAATCCCAACGTAGACGCGACGTAGTGTAGCATCCGCCGCTAATCCGCAACTCAAATGTGACAACATGCGCCGCATTCGGTTGCCCTCTCCGCCCTCTCTCTCTCCCCCTGACCCAGTCTCGGACGTACCCGGTCGCGGCTAATGATAGTTTATGTTACCCTAAGTGGGTCGCCAATGGCACAGGATATAGTGTGTTGTTGCGCTCGCATACACTCACTCACTGGTATTCACATTCACACAGACACTCGTTCACATATCGAGCGGAAATAAGACAAATTTCCCATAAGATATGAATAGAATAATAGGAAAAATTGCCAGTCATTGTCTTAAATATGACAAAGAATATGCATAATTAAGGGCCACAGAAGGAGAAGGAAATAATAGAAAGAAAAACAGAGAGAGAGTTGAAAAAATGGGGAAGTCCACTGCTCCAATTTAATACTCAAATTTAATGCATCATAATTTAATGTTGAGGGGGAGTAAGCTGGGAATATACGATTAGATATTTTATATGGAACATATAATGCACACTATCGTATAAAATGTAATCAAATGTTACAGAAAGCTCAGCCAACATACTCAAGTAACATAGTAAACATAACATAATAAACTTAGCTTCGTGTATATAATATACTAAGGTACCTTAGGCAGATCTACTACAATTCCCAGTATAAATATATTACTTACGTAGCACATATTTATACCCTTGCAGAGGTTATACTAATTTTGGCCAGGAGTTTGCAACGCAATGAAGACATCTCCGACCCTATCAAGTATATATTATAAATCAGCATCAACAGAGGAATCGAGCTAGCCCTGTCCGTCTGTCCGTTTGTCCGTATATTCGTGTGTCCGTATGTTGCAATGCAAACTAGTCTCTTAGTTTGAAAGCTATCTTGATGAAACTTGGCACACATGCTTTTTATTGCTGCACTCTTTATATAAGTTAGAATGAGCCGAACTGGAGCGATATATCGTATAGCTGCCATACAAACTATCGACTAATTTTTGTTATTTGTCAAGATATTGCAACCACATTTACTACAGCAGATATTTTTTAATATACATATATAATATGCATATAAAATTGCATCATAATCGGACCACTATAACATCTAGCTGCCATATGAACAATCGGCAATCAAGTAAGGTCAGAAAGAAATCGATGTATACTTTTTCCAATTCATTAAAGTAGAAAAGTTATATACTACACTGCGAGTTATGCTAATTCTTCTGACGGTCCTATAAGAACATTAACTATGTAAGGAAGGTAATGAAGTCTCAAATAAGACTCACATTCCGACAGCTTTATGAATAAATGATGCTGCTCTTTTCCAGGAAAACGCATAAACTCAGAGATTCTTCATTTCTTTCTGCACATGTTTCTGCCTCTTCTTTTACTCCTTCTCTACTCAGCCATAACTTGACCTTAATCTGGTTGAAAGCAAATAGAAAACTTTAAAAATAAATCAAACATGCTGAACTTGAAACAGAGAGAGAGAGAGGGAAAGAGGGATAGAGACAGCAGTAGATATACATAGAGAGAGAGAGAGGCAGAGAGAGAGAGATAGAATGGAAAACAGAAGGAGAGCATAAGCAAGAGTTAAACAGAGTGTGTGTGAGTAAGAGAAAGGGAGAGAGAGAGTGTGGAATATAGTTGGCAGTGCTTGTTATCATTGCGTAGGAGTTGCCCCGCAGGCGACAGGTAAATGTGGCAGATTCCCACGCTTGCTGCAGAGCCAGAGCTAGAGCAAAAAGAAGCTGTTGCTGCTGTTGCTGCTGCTGCCATAAAGTAATTAACGGCACATTGGACGCTCGTTTCGTCTCTCCGCTGGGCGGCTGGCACTGCTAATGTGGGTGTTGCGGCTACGCGCCGCATGCGGCAGCGGCGACGTCGCGCTTCCACACACACACACACACACACATGCAAAATGTAGCAAGGAAGGAAGCAAGTGAAGTAAGCAAGCAAAGCATTTCCCACGCTAGCGCTTGTCCAGCGGGAAATTCCACTGTACCAATTGATAAACAGCCACACGGGGAAAAACACCTCGGCCAAGGCGCACATGCGGCCAAGGCAGAGCACAGGTAAGTTTTCGCACAGATTCCCACGCAAGGAAAACGAGGACGAGCCAGAGACGGCACAAGCAATGCTGGGCAGGCAGTGTTCTACACTGTCTCCCTCTCTCTCTCTCTCTCTGTTCTCTCATGTGTTTGCTGTGGAAAATTCAACATACGTTTGAAATGTGCGTAACATATGACATGGCCATAACGATAACGATAAGACACCCTGTCAGCACAGACCCAGCTCAGTACCAGTTACAGTCTGCTGCTTCTTCAATCCACCTCCCCCCCCACTACCACCTCTACCACCCCCTCAGTTGGCTTGTTTTTCCAACGCACATGAAAAGCTTTATCTTGAAACAACAGCCAAACCGGGAGGGCGCAAATTTTAATGCTCAGGCCGCGCTTAATTTTCGGATTATAACCCGTAAAGCAAACAGGCGCAACGCAATGTCCTTAACACCAACACCAACAACAACAACAACAACAACAACAGTAGCAACAACAAGAACACAGGGTGCCACTGCTGCTGCACATTAACCCAATTTCAATATGCTTTTTGATTTGTTTGCCCGCCACTTTAACATTATCAAACAAACGTTTATGCAGTGGTTGAAAAGGGGGCAGCCAGTAAAAGGGAGTGCTCTTTTAATTGCCTGCAATAACAAGTAACGACGGCCATAACACAACAACAACAACAACAACAACGGGTAGCAGTGCCATAATCTGCTTCAAGTTGTTGAAGTAATGCCAAATCCCAAATTCGCTAATTGCCTCAAGTTTTTGTTGGAGTTGCGCCACTTCCACGCCCACTGTGCAAAGGCAACTGTCAATTGATTAGCATAATGATGCTATATATAGTACTCTATATGATTTATATATACATATATTATTATTATATTTATATATTTGCCATCCAGTCTTATAAATGTCTTTTAGCTGTGCCCAATTGGGAGAGGGGAATTTGGAGATTTTGTCTTTGATTTTGTTGAAGAATTTCAGTAGCTTAATTGATTCAATATTTGTAAATTTGAAAAGAAGTTTTCAAGTTTTTAATTGTAATTTGTAAGCTGCTGAATCTTTAATTAATTATTATTTAATTCTTTTGCAATATTTTCAATATTCTTATATAATATAAAACACATATAGAGATGACGAAATCTATAAAAAGTGTAATATAGTATCTATATAGCATATGAATGTATGTTCTAAAATGTCATATATTTTAAGAGAAAGTAATCATCTTTTAATATTTATTCCCCTCATATGAGACATAAGATATAATTCAACTTTTTGTATGTTGTAGATCTTTCGAATTAAATTTTCATTTACACAATTCTCAGATCTTAATATATACTATATGTAAATAACAGTAATAATATCAAACACATATCTATAAATATGTAAATCACATCATTTGTATCTTGATTCTAACTTCAACTCTATAAAACACCAGCATTTCATTATAGTATATGCATATCTACATATCGTTATCTTTAGATCTTTCCGTCATGTCTATATCATGATATCACATTATATATATATATATATATATATATATATATATATAAGATTGAAGTGTTGGAGATTATTTCATATGAATTAAAGATGATAATAATGTCTTTAATTCACATTAAATTATCTCACACACTGCATTCTTATTTACCTAGAATTGGAATAGTACAAAATCTGGTGTTATCTGCTTGACATATATTATAGAAAGTAACTCCATTGAAACTCCCAGGCGCTTCTTCACCTCAACATATCTACCATATAGTATGCCATATAATGTTATATAAATCAATAGCAAACAAAGAGTTAAATAGCAAAATCGATTCTTATCGGAGACCAATACAAAAAGCCTCCAAAATAGCCAAAAGCAAATCAAATATTAACAAAAGAAATAGCAAATAAACTGTAAATAAAGTATACTATACTGTATATTGTCTACTATATATAACATGCTATATAAATAGCTGCAAAACTGGCATTAAATGTGCTGCAAGTGCAGAGCAAATAGCAAATCGGAAAAGCGGAAAATCCAAGCAGAAAACACAAGAAAGATAAACAATGCGAAAAGCCAGACCAGCTCTCAACCAAAGCATAATGCATTATATAATTAATAATAATAATAACAACAACATAATCACTGTATAAATGTGAGTGTGTACGACTGTGTGTGTGTGTGCATTACAATATTTTTCGAAAATAATTATGCGTGTATTTTATTTGTGTTTGTTAAACAAATATGAAGCGTACAAATACGCAAAGCGCGTCGAGGCGCACCAAATGCGAAAGTAAACTTTCAAATGAAATAAAAAGCAACAACAACAACAACAACAATAACAATCAACAACAACAATGAGAGGGAGCAACAGCAATGGGCAACAACAGCAGCCAGTCAGGCAGGCCAGATATAAATACGGAAAATCTCGAAAATATCACGTAAAATCGATCAACAATACAAACTTGCAACCAAATGGCCACTGTACTCCCCCTCCCCCTCCCCCTCCTCCACTCTGCCCCCTCTCATATGACCATCTTTCTCTCTCCCTCCTACACTTCTCTCTCTTTCGCTTTCAGGGCAAATCAAACAAGTCAAATAGCAGGAGCAGCGACGACGATGACGACGGCGTCGACCAAGGGTCAAATCGATAACCATAATTTTATAGCATTGCCCACTGTGTGTGCAGTCTCCCCCCCCTTCTCACTCTCTCCTAGTCTACTTGCCCCTCGCAGGCAGCATATGGAGGCAGGGCAACAACACCTTCCTCCATTATCACTTACAGCTTGTGCCACCGTGTTGTCTCATTGTTCTTGTTGATGTTGTTGTTGCTGTTGTCAGTACGTGATGTTACCCATAAATTTGAATTTGATTTTGAATTTGCTCTAAAACGGCAGCACAACAGGCACAACAATGCACACACATACCCACATACACAAACACACACACACTCATATACACATATACACACACACCTACAAAACACTTAGAGCGACTACCGCGCTGATGGCGGACACTGGGCAAATATAAGAGTGGAAACAGGTAAGTGTAAATACAACCAGACCAACTACAACAACAACTGCAACAACAACAACAACAACAACAACAACTGCGACAACAAGTTGAATAAACATGCTACACATTGCGAGCTATGTAAATATCATCGCCAGCAACAACAACAATAACAACAAGTATAACAAGCATAGTTCCCCCCCTTTGGTTCTTCCCGCAACTCACGCAAAGGCCTTGAGCCTAAGCCAAACTTATAATAATAAAAGAAAACTTTCCCGACATTTTTGTGGCTTTAATAAATTGGGAAAATAGAAAAGAATTTCACGATGAAAGGTTGTGTTAAAAAAAAATATATTGAAAAATTTTAAGGGCAACATAAATCTGCCTATGAATATCCTCAATAATATAAACTCTATTTAAAATTTCATAATTAACTTGTCTGTTGCCAAAGTCATAAGTTTTTCTAAGTGGAATGTTATACGAATATATCTCCTTATTCGTTATCTGCATACTTTTGATAAATTTAAGAACAATATGATTTATTTTTTATCTTTCCTTAATAAAGTCTTAAAGATTATTTATTTTTTTTCCAATGAAAACGTACAAAAATAAAATATCATACAACGTAATTTTCTGTATATTATTAAGGATCAAAAGCCGAGTACGTTTGAACATCGAGATTTCAGCTATTATAAAAGCTAGCGACATCAAATTGGAAGTGAAGGTTCCTGTATACTATGACTTTATCAAGTTTGTTTTAAATGTTAGCTGCGACGCCCACCTCCCACAGAAATCAAGAATAAAATTTCACAATTAAATTTATATGCAACGCATAAAAGCTACAAATTTACAACTTCTTTTTCTATTAAGCTGACTTCAATATCTTTCTCTATGCCAAATTTCAATCCAATCGGACAATAAATACAATAGTTATTCAACTTAGCTCAGTCTCCCAAAGGTGCTGCTGTCTGCGCCTGCTGGTATGCTTCAGTTACTGCAGTCATGCCTGCATATTTGTGTAACAACGAGAATCCAATAGAGAGCAGAAGACGTTATCTTAAGGCTTTCTAGGTGTATTTCTACTGCTTTTCAAAACGAAGCAAAAGAGTATCTTACTATCGAGCGTGCCCGACTGCAGTTTTCAACTGGTTTCATTTATACATTCAACAAGAAATTAAAAATGTTTAAACTTTCATTAGATTTCAAATTTCAATATCGATTTCAGTTTTATTCAATGTCCAAATGTCCAATCAATTTGAAAATATTGTTACCTTTATTGCGTTTTACATTTTATGATATTGGCAACTGCAACTGCTGCCTTGCAACAGTTAAGGCATAGCAACAGCAGCAACAACAACTGCAACAAGAAGCAGCAACAGCAGCGGCAGCGGCAGAACAAAAGCAACTCGAACTCAGTCGTAGAATGAAACAAAAATACGCTTGGAAAAAATCAATACAAAGTCACGTTTTAGAGAAAATCACGTTTCATTAGATACCTACGCTACATACACACACACACACACATACACATATATAGTACACACACACACACACACACTGGCACCCTGAATATAGTTTAGCAATAAAATTCCATTGTTGCCGCAATTTCATTTTATGTAAGCGCAAACTATTTTCGAAAAACGAAAAGAAAAAGAACGAAAAGTACGTCAAAAAGTCGCCATTGAATTGCTTTCGGAATTACTTTGAAATTCAACCTAACCTCTCTGGCGCGGCAGCCATTTTTAATGACTCTATTTCAACGATGCATATGCATGCAATATATGTATTTATATATAGTATATTCTTCTCGCCTCACCTTGAAATTTACGACAAATTTGATTTTATTATCAAGGTTTCACATTTTCTGGGGCGGAGCTCTTAAAATAGACAATATACAGATCACTTTGGGGATGATTCCCATTTGAAATACTTCTGTAGTTCCCCCCTTGTTCATTTTCCAAAATGGTGTTGACAATCTCGGGTTATTTTCAACTTAAGAGCTATTTTTAATGGCGCGAAAGTGAGGACAATATAGTGCACACAGTACTTAATGGTTAATGCAACTGATTTATGGGGTTCCCCACTTGTGGTTTCCCATCAGGCCGGCTACCTAGCTTTTCTAGAGATGGTTTCCTAGAGAAACCAAAGTATTTAAGAGATTATGGAAGCCTTTTTATAGCAATTATTTTTATAATATCACAAACGTTATTCTTTTCTTTTCTGTATGTATCTTTCTAGCAAAGTAAGTAAAGTTGGGGGATTTCGTAAATAACTTATAAAATAGTTGTTTTTCTTATGTTTTCTTCGATTTGAATAATAAAAGCATATTGAAAAAAGTAAAATTTAAAAAAAAAGAGGTTTTCTCTAGTTTATCTGCAGTTTATATATCAATATATCATATTGTAACGGTATGTTATAAACATGGATCAAAAAAATCGTTGCTTTTTGGTAGTTTTTCTTCTTTTTAACAAAAAATTTAGTAAACTATAAATTGAAATAGAAAATTGAAAGTGAACTCAAAAAAAAATAGAGATTTTGTACAGTATATCCAAATTTGATAAGGATTTGTTTCATCTCTTACATTTCTCCAGGTAAATAACACAAATTCTTAAGTTCCTTTCAGATTTTCGAAATCATCAATATGAAAATATCGAATTTATGTATCGTTTTAAACCATTCGACCATTGAACTATCGTTTTATAACCTTCGAACATTGAAAAAGTTTAAAAAGGGTATATTAACTTTGTTACTGATACTGATAAAATAATTATTATTTGTTTAAATCATTCCAGCAGTTTCCAGTGACAACAATATAACCAGAAAGAAAGGTTAACTTCGTCCGATTTTGCTGACATTTCATTTGCATATTATTTATATTATTATAAATTCCCTTTCAATATTATATTATATCATATTAATTTATATCATTCCGATCCGGTTCGTTCCGTACTTAAGTTTATAATTAATTAGCATGTGTGCCAAGTTTTATCAAGACAGTTTTAAAACTGACAGACTTTGAGAGAGTTTGAGTTTATTACAAAATTCTTAAGTTCTTTTCATATTTTCCAATATCAATAATATGAAAATAACAACATGATTTTAATACCAGTCCAGCTTAGTTGAGTTACTGATTGAACAAGCCCCGTTGCACTAAATAGTAAGTATTTGCATACACACACATAAACACACACACACCCACACATACAGACACGCATCTATCTAGCAACATATTCGTTTTGTAGCAAACACCAAAATTACAGAATAAAGCGGATTTCGTCACAAGAAGTCAAACACACACACACACACGTGCAACACACTAGCATAGTTGCTTTCTCTCTCTCTACCCCTCTCTCTCTCTCTGTCTTCCTCACACACACTCGATGCCTCAAGCCCCCAGACGAGTCTCAGCTTGTACGAAACAAAAGCAGAAAAAAGCATAAATCCTCGCAGACCAAAATGCAGCAGCAGCAACAACAACAGCGGCAGCAACAACAACAAGAGCGACGTCGAGCACAGGAAGCAGCGACAACAAAACGGCAAACATAACCTCTACCAGGGGTAGTGTAACGTGAGGGGGAGGGGGGTAGTAAAAGAAAATGGTGTCTACAGCCAGGTAACATTAGAAAGATATTAGGACCGACGCACGGTTCATTCACCGACCATTGCAATACGGCTGCGCTGCTGCCTCTGCCGCTGTCGCTGCTGCTGCCACTGTTGTTGCTGTAATAGTGAACAAGGAGTGAAAAAAAACTGGTTTTCATACACACACACACACACACACGCATGTCACCCTCTGTCAAAAGGCAGCGAGTGCAAGCGAGAGAGAGAGAGAGAGCGAGAGAGGGAGAGAGAGCGCAAGGCATTACACAAATACGAAACATCTCATTGGCTGTCTCGGCGCGTTTAATGCCCCACGAACACACAAACAACAACGCACACACACACAAACAACGCACGCGACGACTGGAACTGGAACTGGAATTGCCATTGCCACTCGCGGTGCCTCGCTCAGTTCGCTGTGTGTGCGTATGTGTGTGTGTGCGTGTTTGTTGTATTTGTGTATCGCGCCTGTTCTACGTCTCTCTCCTCTCTCTCTCTCTCTTTCTCGCTCTCTCTCTCTATCCCTTCAGCTGCTGCCGCTCCGCCCACACACACAGGCGCATAATTGTTGTGTGCACGTCTGGCAACGCCTTAATAATTGTTATTTGAGTTTCATTTTGTTGCCGCTGTGAGTGCGTGTGTGTGTGTACGTGTGGCTCTGTGTGTGTGTATTTTACACTCCATTAGCGAGCATTTCATGCGTTCGAGTGTTAAGCTTTCTCTTTCAGCCCTTTTGGGCACAGAAAACAGTTTGTCATCCTCTTGACGAAGTTGTTGATTTTTGGGGCGATTGTGTGAGTGTGTGTGTGCGTTTCGGGGGCGTGTGGAAACTACGGCCGCGTGCTCTCGTCAAAATTCAATGTCAGTTCTAGCGCCTGCACGTGCATTTGCATTGGTATACGTGTGTGCTTGTGCCGATTTAATGTCTCTTTCTATTTGCATGGCCGCCATTTTTATTTGCAATCACAAACACAAATCTTAAGCAGGCTCGTAAAAAAGAAATGGAAACAAAACAATAAAAAAAGGGTTACAATTTATGTACATATTCCGATTAATGCGAGACGATAACGATTTATTCTTTGGCATTTGTATAACACGTGCTGCGACTGCGAAGAGTAGAACAAGAAATGAAAACAAAACAAAAAAGGATAACAGTTCCGATTAATGCAAGACGATAACGATTAATTCCTTGGAATTTGTACATAATACGTTCTACATATAACACATACATATAACACTTGCAGCGCTTGCATTTGAAACTGTTCTACACTGCAGCTTGACCTTGAAAGTCACTTGCAGTTAATTATTTCACATTAATTCCGTTTTGTTTTCTTTTGCATCTTGCATTGTCCTTTTTGACTTGTTCTTCTTCTCACTTTCAACACGACAAATAAACGCAAATTGTAATTTAATACGATATTCGCAGTCACACAATAACAACAACAACAACAATAAAAATGATAACTGGCGCATGTCCAGGGCAGCTACTGCGCAGTGGCAGCGCAGTAACAGCGCAGCAACAGTAGCCACGTCTGCGGCCAGACAAAACAAATCATTTTTGGAAGCTTGCCCCGTATGCAAACAAAAAGCCAACAACAAAAACAAAATGCTATCCTGAGACACTAAAAAAACAAACACAAAAGCAGCAGCAACAACAACAGTAGCAGCAGCTGTTGCAGCTGCAACGGCAGCAGAGACGGCGACAGCGATGTTGGCAGACATTGTCGCACAATTTGATTACTTTTTGGATCCATCTCTCTCTTTCATTCGGCTGCTGCAGGCTGCATCCTTCTATCTGCACGCGTCTCTGTTATACTTTGTAGAACACTTTTATTTATTGTTGTTTTATGCCGTGGCGCGCGCGCGCGGTACGTTAACTACGGCTCAAAGCTGCCCACTGGCAGTGGCGCACTCTGTTCACTGGGTTGCAGTGCAGCAGCAGCGATGCTCTACGTCGCAGCGACGCGCGCAGCTGAGCTGAGCTGAGCTTTGGCTTAGTAGTGACTGCATTGCGACTGCGCTGCTCTGCTTTACTTTTGATTGGCTTGGCAAAAGTTTTCAATGTCGCCTGGCAATGTCACCACACGTGCGAGTGAGAGAGTGTGTGTCTGTGTGTGTGAGTGTGTGGGGAGAGCCGAAAGTAAATAAACAAAACTTTCGGCGCGGCCGTGAATTGTTGTGCAAAGCGCAGCAAAAAACATTTTGTATTTCACTGGAAACTGCTGTGCTTTCTTTCCACTTTCTTCTTTCCCCCGTGTGCTGCTGATCTCGGCAGAACCAGAAGGCGAAACTCAAAGTTATTTAAAACTGCGGCGGCGATTTGACCCCAACTCAAACACACACACACATACGCAAACATAGGGTTGCCGGATGGGTGTCAGTAGTTTGCTCTCCCACCACACCCCTCTCCCACACGTTACATTATTGAGGAATACGCACAACTTATCGACTTATCGAGGACACTTGTAACTGGAGGCATATTTAGTATATTTAGGTAATTTTTAGTACATATGGCAACACTTTGCAAAAACACTGAGAGAGAGAAAGAGAAAGAACGAAAGCTCTGCTTGTAGCAATAAAAAGCACTAATCAGCGATTTATGATTTTTTTTATTGTTATGCTCGATAAATTGTTGTTATTAATGTTGCTGCTGCTTTTGCTGTCGGCACTTTGCACTCTATTTCGACTATCGGTTTCATTCATTGATCCGACTTATGCCCGATCACGCGTACATATGTTTTGTGCGCTGCTCGCCACCTGGCGGCACATTCGCCCCGTGCCCGGCACGTGCTCTCGATAACTGTGCAAAGTTTTTCGCTTTCTGCCTTCTCCTCCTCCTTTTCTTCATCATTTCGTATTGTTGGAGTTTATCATTGTTGTTGCTCGAATTATATTTCTTATTTTCGACTCAGTCTTAAAATGTTTTGGCTCAGTTGCTACGTTGTTATTGTTGTTGTTGCTGTTGTTATTTTTGGCGTCGATGAGCTAATCGCCGCAATGTGACGTTCACAATTTCTTGCAGGCGTTGCACAAATTGCAACAGCTGACACTGTTGTTGTAATGCTGTCGTCGCTGCAGCGCTGTCGCTGCTGCTGCTGCTGCTGCTGCTGCTGCAATTTTATCTAGTGGCAACGTGCAAATATGTAAAATATTCTTTAGCCTCTGATTGAGACGACTGAATCATCGTGGCGCCCCTCACAGCATCTTGCAGTGCGATAAGGCACCCCCGCACACCTACATACATCTGTACTATGAATGACCCGACGAAGTGAACTTTGAACTTGTCAACAGCAAAACTAAATGAACTTGCTAACTAACATAACGAATTCAATGAGGTTGATTGAAGATTAATTATGTAAGTTAATTATACAAAAATTATATTATATTGATTGAAAGTTAAACAGATAGAAAGGTTGCCTGCGGCATGCCGAAGGTTTAATACCCTTGCAGGTTCTTATCTCCACCGATTATTTCTATACTAGTTACATACATATATACATTAAATAGTTGAATTGAATATTGTGTCATTGACAGCTATAATGACTCGAATCTCTGGATGTTTAATACTTATGAAAATCTTTACTGATTGTTCCTATGGCTTTTACATAGTATATGGGATATATGTAGTCGTCCGACTTTAATAAACTGAAATAGTATACATCGATAACTGAATAAGTTTGTTTACTTCTAATAAGTTAAGTACTATAATATCGAAGAAAACTGGTCTACATACAAATTCCTTATTATCTGTCGATTTTTCTCTATTTCAACTGATTTTTTTGTATTTTCATATGCATGTTATTTTATATGGTAAGTGTGTTGAACTAAAATCGATTGGAATACCTTTTAAAATTACAAAAATCGACCGATAGGTTGCATTGCTTTAATCCGGATTAGATTTATTGTAATAAGAACCATATCTACCCTCAGCTAGGCTCAAAAAACATTGTTAGTTTCCCATCACAAATTGAAATAAACAAAATTAAAATTCTTACAACAATTTAAAATAATTTTACTGCATTTTCTACCTATCCAATAACCTTATTCTATTCCCCTCTTAGTTTCCCTTCATGTTTGGCATGCAAAACACTTAAAAAATGTTCATTTTCATTGAGAAAACTGATGTCCCCTATGGCAATATTTTAAAATATGCCTGCTAGCATAAAAAATCAAAACAGTGGCAACATTCCCATGCCTACATGTCAGCGCTACCCACAGATCTATATCAGACACATCAGACAACGGACAAGACATCATAACATAATAAGTATCACATCATATCGTCTCAAGCAGAGGAATCCCATAGATTTCACACAAAATTCGTTTAACCCTTGCCCTGTAAACGGGGTAAAAACTTACAAGTTCTAAGCGGAGAAGGATGGCAAAATATGAAACGTGTATGCGGGCGATGTTATCCGATAGCGGAATAGAATAGCAGGAACTGCACAAAAGGACGAACTGCTCAGTTTGGAAACAAAGTTGCAGCACTTTTCTCAATCTACGCTTTTTTCGTTGCTCTCTCTCTCTCTCTCTCTCTCTCTTTCGCTTGCAACTTTACTTTCGAAGATCGAACAAATTCGATATCGGAACGCTGGTACGTGATCGAAACAATGCCCCGTTGTGGCAACAGGACCAACGGCATTAAGAACTGGACGAAGGTAAGGTAAATGTGTGCCACAATGTGTGGCACGAAGCGTCGTGTTTACGCATAAATTAAGTACGGGAATATATACCAACGATACCTAAAGTATATGTAGGTGTATATAATGAAAATACCTAAAGTAATTAAATAATTATCTTTAGGGTTCTCTTAACTAAGGTACTCCTAACTAGGTATACCAAAGTAGTGCCTAGTTTGACATAAAGACGATATTTATACTTATATATACTAACTATATCAATCATATATATAAATATTTATGTACATATGTGTATACAATGCAAGTACCTTGTTAAAGTAAGGAAATAATGAGGTATCTTTTGGGATCTTTAGTTAGGTATAACCAAGCACCTTCTTCGACATACACAAGTTAGATATTTATATTCTTTTAAAGGTTTTAAGCCTAAATTTCCATCTAAAGCTTGCAATACACAGAGAGGAATATCTCCTACTCCATATCTATAGCATCAAAGTCAACTGGCTAGCTGAACTATCGTTATATATCTGTTACAACGCAAACAAGTCACACAGTTCTCAGGCTATCTTTATAAAACTCGACACATACCCTTCTTATTGCTGCACATAAGTCAGATTGTAGCAATATATTGTATTTATTTATCAAGATATAGTATTGTTATTGAAAGAAAATATCTGTACTGCGACCTATAAGATCTACCTATCGTCTTCTGAGCTTAAAGCGCCATTATCAACCCAGTGTTTCTTATGAACTATCAGATTTTTCATAGACTGACTGAACTTATCTCTTTAACTAGAAGAAGGTACCTACATTGTGTTGTACATGTTACAATATCACAATCAAAACTAAATTCATCGTATGTTTACCACATCTCTAAGATAATACTGTGATTTCTATAGAATCGCACTCCTAAAAGACTTAGCTGCCTTGGGTACGAAGTGCATACACCTAGTTAAGGTCGACCTTTATAGAGAGGGTCTAATTTGATAAGGATATTTTTAGCTAAACGCGCTGCTTGAACTGTTGCGCCGGCTGCTCGCCACGGCTGACTGCAACAGCGGAAGCTGTTCTTGTTATTTTTCCGGAGTCGGAAAGAAACCCTTAGGAAAGACTTTGGAAACCGATTGGATTTGTGGCAACGCGCAATGCGACATACGGCTGTGCGGCTCAATTACCCAGGCGATTGAGCGTGAAATTGTGATGCCTGATTTGATTTCACGTGACAAGGCGACAAACACACACACACGCACACACACACAGAGGAGACGAAGACGAAGAGCCTCACACACATGCAGCTCCTTCGGCTCGTTTTCCAATTGGACACAGCGGCTAATTTGCTTGGCGCGCGCGACACCTTTACGCAAAGTTCGCCCCACTGTGTCCCCCTCGCATCTCGCCCACTGTGCGTTGCCTTCTCTTGGCGTATATTGTCGTCGTCGTCGCCGTCATGGTCAGTTCATAGCGCTGGACAACGCATCTTCTCCAGCTTCTCCAACGTCGATCGTCACATGTTTGTTTCTCTCTCTCTCTCCCCAGTTTTCTCTTTGCTCTTTCTCTTCTTCTTTTTCATTGCCTTCCTGGAAGTATTACAGTAAATTTCTCGCATATCTTGAAGCGTCGTCAAAGCGACTCTCTTGGACGTTCCGCCCGGAACGTAGCGTTGTCTTCCCTTGCCAGATTATTATTAGTTATTATATTTTTTCCGTTTTTGTCATAAATGCAAATTAGCAATGCACAATTTGCATATTCAACATTAAACACACACGCATACATACATATAAACATACATAGTTTTGAAATGTTTGCGACTTTACGCAACTGACTGAATCTTAATGCTGCATACACTTTAGAGATAACTAGCTAAGAATTGGTTTCTTTAAGTTTGGAAAGAACTTCTATAAGTTTTGAGGAAACTTTAAAATCTTTCAAATTTTTCAGAGAAGTAGAAAGACTCTTTAATCTCGACATTGAATAGAATTCAATTCGTTTCCATGATTATACAAATACAACATTATATTAACATTGAACCAATTCACATTTCTTATGTTTCTTTAAAAACAATCAAAATCTGGGTAATTCTTCAGGCATTATTCAATTCCGACAATGAATAGAGTATTGTTTACATAATTATACAAAGACTACATCATTTCAACATGGAACCAAAACTATAGAAATGTTCAAATTGTCTTAACAAACCATTAAAATCTTGGTAATTTTTTAAGGATTCTTCAATCTCGATCTGGAATAGAGTAATGTACTTATGATTATACAAATACTTATAACCAACAGAAATTCTTTAAGTTTTAGTCTTTAAAAAACAACTACAACTTGGTAATTTTAAAGATATGTCAAAGATTCTTCAATCTTGACCTAATAAAGTAATAAAGTTCCTAGGATTATACAAATATTACATCATTTTAAATTGGAACCAATAGAAATTTTTAAAGTTTGTGTCTTATAAACCTTTAATATCTTGATAATTCTTCAAGGATTCTATAATCTCGACCTTGAATAGGTTAATTTTTTCATGAATATACAATCACTATATCATTAGCATTGGAACTAAAGAACAATAGGAAGCATCTGCTTTATATGGTGCATGGCATTTCAAAGTCTTTTAAAACTGCGTGTTGTAATGAAGTACCTCGATAGGACTATACAAAGTCATCATCGTACTTTTAAATTAATTATTATACACAGTTTTTATAGGAAATTACGTTCTCAATACTGTATTTCTCTTAATTCCCCATAATTTCTACGTTTTACACTGTCCTTTCATGAAAATTCAATTGCTCTAGCAGCATTTAAGATGTTTTAAGTTAAAAAACTCAAAAAATGAATATCCAAAGTTAAAGATTATAAGAAACTCGTGGCAATTGAGAATATTGACAGTTTATAGATTTGGTTAGAGAATAAAGTAGCTTAAAGCAAAGATTGAGACTGAGTACAACGAGCGCGACAAATTTGAAGTTTCTTTGACATCCCATACATAATATGTAAGTATGTACATATGTATGCATGTATGTAGGTAGTTTACATACACATTCGTATATGCATAATTTTATGGGGCCTGCCAACGGTTTCCGTAGAAAATTAGCCTGATGACCGACATGGTCTGTGCAGGCAGCTTGGACCGACTTGGGTTTTGGAGACGCAGACTCGAGAGAGAAGAAGTCGGGAAGAAGAAGAAGAAGAAGAAGACGACTTCGTCTTGAGTGCAATTCGATTTGCTGTTTTCCCCTTGTCGTGATTATAAAACGTTTTGTTGTTGTTGGTTTTAATATTTGCATTTGGCAGTCGCGCGTTTCGCTTTTATGGAGTCTCTCTCTCTCTCTCTCTTTCTTTCTTTCTCTACTCTGATTTTTTCGGGGGTACAATGAGGTTGTTTCTTTTGCTCTGTTATACTTTATTTTTATTGTTGCTAAACAATAATTTCTTATTCTTGGTCTTTTTACGGCCTCGTCACCAGGGCCCTGCAGCATCGAATTACAAGACTACACGACGGCGAAGGCGACGCGCCTGGACCCTCGACAAGCGCGAGGCTATGACGATGACGATGGCGATGACGATGGTGATGATGATGATGATGATGTCAATGGCTCGAGGGGTTCTCTTTGTGTACCCGAGCATAATTACTACAAATGTTTCTTCAAATAGTTTTATTTTCCCTTTTTGCCTTGCTTTTCTTTGGCATCGCCCACAATAATTCGCATTGAATTTCACTTGTTTCGTTTTCAAGGGACGCCTCCCTCCAACGGGCATCGGGTTCAATGCCGACGGCAAAACGATATGCTCGGTACCAAGTGCGATATGCAAATTCTGTTGCCGATAAATATCGCCAGTCCTGCTGAGATAAGCAAGTATTACAATGGCAAATCGATATGCCATTTGTGTAGATGTTGTTGCCGATATATATCGAGCTTGGTTAAGTGCCGAACTAAGCTTAGCTCTAGTCGATATATACTGTACATAAATCCAGGTAGGTTAGGTCGCCGTTATGTTATATGCAATTTGTGATAAATATCGACCTAAACTAAGCTCTATTTAAATAAATATCGACCTAGATTAGGTCGTCGATTTGTACTGTCAAAATATATCGTTCTTTTCTTTATTTAAGATAAATATCGAGCTGGGCTAGGTAGCCAATATTTGCAATTCGTCATAAATATCGACATAGGACATTTTTTGATATATTTAATTTGTATTGTCTATAAATATCGATGTTCCCTCGATTTCAGATAAATATCGAGCTAGGCTAGGACGCCGATATTACAATTTGTAATAAATATATAGACCTATCGTAAGATAAGCTCTATTTGAAATAAATATTAACCTAGGTTAAGTTGTTGATTTGTGCAATTTGTGCTGTCAAAAAATATCGATGTTTACTCTATTTGAGATAAATTGTGAACTAGGATAGGTCGTCAATATGTGCAATTTTTAATTTGCAAATATCGAACTAAACTTTATTTGAGATATGGTATAAATATGTATAGATGTTACTTTCTTGCCCATAAATGAGGAGATTATTCTTCAAATAAACATTAAAATAGTGTAAGATCTTGGGAAAAACTTGGCTTAAAAAATGTTATACTGATCATTCGAAAACGCCATAGTGTATACCTACTATACCCATACCTATTTTACTGACCATCGGTGTAATTTGTGCGATAAATATCGACCTAACCCAAGTTGAAACTCAAAAGGGGCTCACTCACCTTTTGCAGCTATCCGTTTTGTCGTTACAAAATGGCCGCCGTCGTTATTATAAATCCGCAAGCCGAGCGACGGTAGAACAGCTTGAAAAGCGCTTAAATCTGGCTCGATATATTAGCGGCAATCTCCGACGTTGGCTAGAACATTTTGCGACAATTTGTTTAAACAAATTAGTGCGCGTTGCGGCCGACAATAATATCATATATAGTTGAATTTTGTATAGCTTTAAACGGTTGTTTTTCTTTCTTGTTACTGTTGTTGTTGTTGTTGTTGTTGATGTATTTCTCTGTGATATTTTTAACGGCACTTGAACAATTCCGACGACGTTTTTAATTGTTTTCGACAGGGGCAAGGGGGGCTATATTTATATATGTAGGTATTATTCTATATATGTATACATATGTGTATATATGTATATGTATATTGACACTGCACAACGTAAGCGAGCGGTCTCAGGACGCTAACGGTAACGTTAACGGCTAACGACGACAACGACGGCGCAGCTGAACCAGCGAGCGGGCGGCGAACGAATGAGTGAATACTCAAATGGACCGCGAGCTCAGCTGCAGCAGCGGTGGCGGCAGCAGCAGCAGCAGCAGCGCAACCTGGGGGCAGCGACGACGGCGCAGGCAGCAGGCAGCAGGCAATGTGGAGGCGCAACGAGTGCGCACACTCACTCACACAGACACGAACAGCACACATGCACACACACACACACACACACACACAGACACACATAAAGACACACAGAACGGAGGGTGGCGCAGGCAGCTTTCCAGTCAGCGACAGCCTCTCTGTCTCTCGTTGTCTGCGTGACTCTCTCGCTCTCTCACTGTGCGTGTATTAATGAATGAAACGCCAAAATGCCTGCTGCCCTCTCCCTCTCCTACTTCTCCTCCTCCTCCTTCCCTTATTGCGCACGTTTGGCTGCCGCACGTGAGTCTCGCACCAAGTACACTCTGCATATGTATGTGTGTGTGTGTGTATGTGTGTGTGCGTGCTTGGAACGTGCACTGTTTTGATTGGAAGTGCGTAAACGGGAAAACACGCTGCGCCTGCGCTTATCGGGCACTGTCCGTGGCATATGCTGTACAGGTAACACTTCCTGCAATGTAATATTATATGAAAAATACTCAAGAAAGGGTATACTCACTTTGTGCATACCCCATGAAGTACATACTATATATTCCTGATCAGGATAAATAGCCAATTCGATTGAGCCATGTTTGTCAATGCGGCTGTCTGTCTATATGTCTATCTGTCTTTCTATCTGCCTGTCAGTCTATCAGTCTGTCAGTCTGTCTGTCTGTCTGTCTGTCTGTCTGTCTGTCAGTCTGTCTGTCTGTCTGTCTGTCTGTCTGTCTGTCTGTCAGTCTGTTTGTCCGTCAATCTATTTGTCTGTCTGTCCCTTCCGCCTTTTGAACGTTGAAATCTCAGCTATTATAAAAGCTAGTGACACCAAATTTGGCATGCATCTTTCTGTATAGCATAATTTGATTGTGTTTATTGCCACGCCCTCCGCCACCGCAAATCAATAATTTCAATTTGCAATTCGATTTGTAAGCAAAGTATAAAACATACAAATATCTAACTTCATCAAGTAGTTAGCTGACTATAGTATCTATATGTCTTCCAAATTCAAATGCAATCGGAGAATAAACACAGAAGTTACTCAAGTCCCCTTAGTCTACAAAGGAGCTACTGCCCGCCCCTGCTGGTATGCTTTACTGCATGTGTATTACACTGGGAAGGAAGACTTTGTCTCTAACTATGCTAGGTATACAATATTTCTAATGCATTATTTTTTTTTTGTATGATATTTTTAATTTGAATCAATATAAATTGCTTTATCATGGCTTTCCTGAATTATGGCACAATTTCAGACTTTTCGCCACACTGTGCGCTCTTCAGGCATCAAACAGCGTGAGAGCCACACGTTCAGCTGGGCTGCCAATTTTGCTATTTCCCCATTAGATCTACCGTGTTGTGATTGACAAATGCAGTATAAATTGTTAACGAGCTAATGAAAATTATAATTGGTTTAAATAAGATAAATTTACGCCAGATTTTCTTGAAATGCAAGCAGAGCCAAGCAGTTTACAGTTTACTGCTTATCTAATGCTGTCATCGGGGACACAAATGGGATCGTGTCTTGGGAAACGGCCCTTTTGCTCCATTTTCATATAAACTTGTGGTGTTATTAAGTAAGGTATTAAGTAAGTTAAGTAAATTAAGTTTCCTAAATAAACAGCCCGCCCAGGAAAGGGTGGCAAGGACCATTTGCACACTTTCTTCAGTTTCTCAAACTTTATTAAGACAATTTTTTTGAAAAACATATAAACACAGTCAACACGTTGAGTTTTTCAAACGCAACACACAGGGTTGTTTTTACAATAATTTGTAAGCGCCATCTGACGTGCACGCCAACACAATGCACAACACGTTGGGCCACAGTTCTGTTTTAGCGAACGTGTTAAACAGCAGTTGAAATTGCAATTGCTGATTAAAAATCGTTACAGTTTTAGGTTCATTGAGAATTAATAATTGCGAAGTATAAAATACGGATAATTTAATTGTTAACATTATAAATTTGCAGTCTGCGTGTGTGCTGCAGACACTTTCTACAGAATTACAGTCCATGCCGGGCCATGGTGTCGGTGATCCACTGCACATACTCGGCCACATTGGTGTAAATGCCCGGCAAACTGACCTTGCCACAGGAGGTGACGCCCTGACTGACAATGCCGAACTCCACCATGCGCAGCTTGTACTCACTCAAGTAGAGCGCGAATGCCTGCAGCGGTCCCCCGGAGTCGCCCTTGCAGGAGTCCTGCAGATCACCGCCGCCCACACAGAGCTGCGTCGAGGGCATGTCACGGCGGTAAGTAGTGGCGCAGGTGTTGCGTGGCTGGATAGGCACATTGGCCTGCAGCAGCACATCGGAGGTGGAACCATTCTCTGTGGTGCCCCAACCAGTTACAAAGTAATCCGTGTGAGATTCGGCCTCCTGCTTCAGTTCGTCAGTGATGGGCAGGCAGATGGGCTTAATGTGCTCTGTACGAATGGATAAGTTAAGAGAGGACACTAACAGTCCCCGCTCCCCTTGTACCTACTCTCGAATGTGACGCTGGAATTGAGCCGCAGCAGGGCAATGTCATTGGTAATGCGTCTGGAGTCGTATTTCTCATGCAGCAGCATCTTCTCTATGCCCACATCCTGCACCGGGGGAGCACACTTCTGCTTGCGTCCCTGCTGGCGACAGTCCTTGTCCGTGGAGATGCGATGCTCACCCAGACGGATTTCATAGCTAGAGATGACGAAGAGCAATGAAGGGAGCACTTAGAAGATTCTTTGGCTATACTTACAGCTGATCCTGGTAATCATATACGCAATGGGCGGCAGTCAGAATGTACCCTGCAAGTGGATGGAGTAAATTGAATGCTCTGCAGTTATTTATGACTGGGCAAACCTACGATTGTGGATGAGAGTGCCGCCACAGAGGAATCGACTCTCCCCGAGGCTCTGATAGCGCAGCAAAGCCATCCAGGGGCGCGAGGAGAGTTGCACCTCGTACCCATTGGCCACACGCTGATTGAGTATGTTGCCACAGTTGAAGCTGGGCTTGGTGAACACCTCCATGACCTTGGAGTTGTGCTGAATCTGCTTGTGTGCGCAGCAGAAGTGTCGCTACAGCGGAGAAGAAGGAGGGAAATCTATTATAGAAAGTGGTTCTTCCTGTTCTGCAGATGATTTTCTTACCACATTGTCGTACTCTCCACAGGCTGCCTTCTGCAGGTAGTTGGCATAATCCGGCTCCAAGCGCTGCCCACTTCGCTGGACAGACATGAGACGCTGCTCGATGTCGGCGCAGGAGGAGAACGGCATGCAGCGACCGGCTTCCCCGTTTGGCGTGCTGCAGTCGTCGGCGTAGGCTGCGCGTTTATAATAATGAAAGCAATTAAATTGAAAGCGCCAATGAGAACAAGATCGAATGAGAGAAAGAAGAAGAAAACGATAACAAAAACAGAGACTGTGACAGAGACAGCGACTCGAGAACGAGTCATGGGAACTTTTCTAGCCTTACCCGCTTGTGCCGCGCGCATGCCGAGTAGGCAAGCAACGATGGTGCAGAGAAGGAAGCGAGGCATCTCTCTCTTTGAAGTCCGGGCCTGGTTGGGGCTGCGAGGCGCGTCAACTGTCTCAACTGGCGCTCCAAGCGCTACTGTGAGCGCCGCGCTCCCAGCAACAGCTTCTTATAGGCAACAGATCTCAGTGCATGGTGCACATGATCAAAGATTGCGCTGATCTCTAGCGTAGCTACATACGTCATAAAGTTGTTATACAAGCTGTCTAACAACCAAGAAAGGTATAGTCGAGTGTGCGCCACTGTAGTATACCCTTCTATGCATGTTGTATTTTTTATTGCATACTTACAGGTTCCCGAAATCTGTACAACCACTTGAATAGTTTCTCTAATAACTTTTATGTTAATTATCCATTTGCAGTCAAATATTCAGCAATCATTTACATGGTGATATTTGTTGTTCACACCAAAAATGAACGTACTAGCTTCAATTGAACACCTTTAATTCCATTTTTATCGATTTACGATGGCAAGAAGGGGCGTGGCCAAGTTTTAAATTATACGTGCAATAATAAGACATAGTGTCTTCATATTTGGCAATCCTAACTCTAATAGTCTCAGATATCTACGTGTTCATACGTACAAAAATACGGATTCGAATAGGAATATACAAGATATATGTATTTATATGAGGTTGATGTTTCCTTTTCCAACACATTTTATTCCCAGGAATATTGGGTATATAAAATAAAACATTTTGTATCTATCGTAGTCATCACTGACGTCACACCCCGATCTAATCTGATTAATCTTCTTTCTTGCAGTGCTCAGCTCTACTCATCACAGGTTTTCCCAGCTTATAAATAGGCCGAAACACGATTTTGTTGGCCATTCAGGTCTTGCACTCTCTCTCTCCCTCCCTCCCTCTCTCTGTCACTTGACAGTTCCAACCGCTTGTCAATCATTAATAAACACACTAAGATCATCGCTTGAATATATCAAGTATATTTACGACGAATCGAATCTTCTACTCAGAAATAAACTCATTCTATTTACTCACTGATCGCTGAGAGTCTTCTCTCGCAAACTTGTTCGCTCTCTCTATTACTCTCTATAAACTGAAGCTTTAAAGGCGATCAAGCGAACTGGAAATGCTCTTTCTACTTTCATATACCACATTTTTTATTTATAATATACCAAAGAATATAAAGCTTTAATTGGGCTTATCGTGCGATCCTCTGGTATTTCTTGTATGGCAACCGCAGACTCAAAACGTGCGTCATATTGTGGCAATTTGCGAAAACTTTACGGTTCATGCTTATGGGAACAACCGAGTTCCGAAAACACTACTTGAATGCTTGATAAATATAATTGCTTGCAATCTAAAAATAAACATATTTGATTTTCAGATTTGATTTGGGTTTGGGAAATATTCAAATTTTGAGATGACGCAACTTTGTAGAGTGCAGAAATAAACCCAAACTTGGAATAGATGGAAAAACTAATTGCACGTAAATTATGAATTCTTGAATAAGTGCTTGACTTCAGACTAAATATATATTCAAACTAAATATACTAGTATATAGTGTAACAATGTATATAGCTATGCACTCTATATAATATAGCATACATGCATATACATATCCTCGAACTCTTTATACCATGAATAAATATATATATAAGATATACTCTCTATATATTAACATAAAATATATATGACTTAGTCTCCCTCTCACTTACACCTCAATATGCCAACCCCCTCTGTATCTATTTTAAAATGCTTATCTATTAAAGATATGGCAAATTCTACAATAAATCCACTTCCTATAAAAATAGTCAATCACTTGCGGAAGCTCTCGACTTATGCCTCTCTTTCCCTCACTTATCACACTCACTTATTCACTCATTATACACAATACAAAATGCGAATCGTAGTAACCGTTATTAAGTGTTCTTTATTGTTTTATCGCACTCGGGGCTGATCAATCGGTAGAATTGATGGCAGCACCGGCTTCACAATTTCTGGCAAATTAAAATTGACTTTTGTGGTGACAATGGTGACAATAAATTATATAGTATAATAACAAGGCTATTAAATGGCTATTTAATAAATATCAGACATGGATGAACAACAAACATAATCGTTACTAGAGTCTCATATATAAAACTATATATATGTTGTTAAATTAAAACCTTTAACTTAAGTAGATTATTTGTAGTTTTTGTTTTTGTTTTTCGTTATAGTTAACTGTTAATCGTTAAGGTCAACGCGGCTGCTCGTTTAGTTTCAGTTTCATTTTCAGTTTTATAGGTTTGGGGGGCTGATGGAGGCAGAATATCATCATTCTGCTGTCTATATAGATATTGTATTTGCCAATGTAGTGGTTATATGCGGTCGGAGTAGGTTGGATAATTTACATGATCTCTTCGTTCTCTATAAGATGTCAACGAAAGGGAAATATAGCAATAGATCAATATATATTGTGTCAATCAGTCGATGAACTTAACATTTTACTTGAGAGAGAGAGCAGAGAGCAGAGAGCAGAAAGGAAAGCAGAGCAGAGGCAGAGATTAGCGCTTAATGCCGCCCCCTCAGTTGATAAGGTTAGTAGTAATTGATATAGCGATACAGAATCAGTAGTAAGCAGAAGAAGAAGAAGGAAATGAAGAAATCATAAACCAGCAAGCCAATTACGAACTTATTCTAAAGAGAGTAGAAGGAGAAACCAAAGCATAATTTGAAGTAGAATTAAACAATCGTGAGATAAGTAGAATAGATTGAATACATTGCATCGCATTGTCAATATACCGATCATATATAACAATTAACATGATAATTTATACAGATAAAATATTATATACATAATACATATACATATATGTTATATATCTCGAAAGTACATTGATTAATCCATTGTCGCAAGCACACACACACACGTCGCTCGAGTCTCTGACCAACTCTCACTCTGTTATTGTTATTGGGAGTACATATTCTGGCTGGTTTTTTTTTTCTAGTCATCAATGGGAGCGAGCATGGGGGGCACGTGGCGATCGAGAGTGGATCAAATCGTATAGAACATATAGGATAGTGTGTGTTAGCCCGTAGTTGTGGTTAGTGTGTAGTTGTGGTAGTGGTTGGAGGTGGTGCTGATGATACATAGTAGTAGCAGGGTAGCGTAGAGTGGGTTAGAATGCAAAACAGAGGTGCCATCAATCAATCAATCAATAGAACTGAACGAATTGAATTATTTAATAGCGGCAATTAGCGGACTCTCTGCACCTAAATAAGTAAAGAGAAAGAGAAGAAAATTGTTAATACTTTTTTTTCCATAGAGTTTGGTGGGCACTAATTCACGAGTCTTTATGTAGGGCATGCGGGGCCATGTCCAGGTCACCGGCATCGAACACTCGTAGTTAAAGTTGTACAGCTGATCCTCCAGCCACTTGCGCTTGTCCTGCGGCTCTGGGTATGTGGATGCCAAGCCTGAACATAAAGAAGTACCCGTTATAGATACAGTTTGGATTAAGTAGAAGCTATTCTCTGGACTGACCATTGTCATAGGCACACTTGGTCACACCGATGGCAATGTTCATCGACACATCGCGGATGCTCGATAGCGGCGGGTAAAGGGAACCGCGCTCAATGTCACTGGGCTCCACAAAGTTGGCCAGCTCCTGTGCGGCAATCAGGAACATGTCGTCGGGTATGTGGTGAGTGCCAGTGCAAATGACACCCAGACCGACGCCCGGAAAGATGTAGGCATTGTTGCCCTGGCCGGGGTAATATGTCTTGTTGCCCACGGTGACGGGTGGGAAGGGCGAGCCCGACGAGAAGATGACACGTGCCTAAAAATTAAAAGAATATTGCAATCAGTAGCTGCAGTAGATGTGCAATTCCTCCTACTCACATCGGTGTTTTGATAGGCCTCCTCAGCCGTACACTCTGCCTTGCTGGTGGGATTTGAGAGCGCAAAGATGATGGGCCTCTCATTGTTGTCCGCCATGGTGCGCAGAATCTTGGGCGTAAAGAGCCCAGCGCAGGCAGAGGCGCCAATGAGAACCTGCGAGAGAGAGAGAGAGAGAGAGAGAGAGAGAGAGAGAGAGATCAACGAGAGTTAAATGATATTATACATAAACGAACTGAACTAGACTTACACTTGGCTTGACGGTGGAGACAATCTGTTCTAGGTCCTGCATGGGTTCAATGTCCTTGGCGTAATTGATCTTGTGACCCTCCAGGTTGCCCACCTTGCGGGACTTGGTCAACAGACCATCAATGTCAACCATGTAGATGCGGCTGTATGCCTCATCCATGGGCACACCCTCGGCAACCATGCCCTTAACCACGAGATCAGCAATACCAATGGCCGCTTCGCCGGCGCCGGCAAAGAGGAACGTGTAGTCCTTGAAGGATTTGCCTGTGATGCGCTTGGAGGCATACAGACCAGCAACAGCGACGGCGGCAGTGCCCTGAATATCATCGTTGAACGTGCAGTATGTGTTCCGGTATTTGTCTAGGAATCTAAATGCATTGTGATTGCCAAAGTCCTCGAACTGAATGAGGGTGTTCTGGCCATAGCGCTTCACCACGGCCTCCATGAACTCATCGATGAAGTCATCGTATTCACGTCCCACCACACGCTTCTGTCGCAAACCCACATACAGTGGATCCTCCAGCAGATCAATGTTATTGGTGCCCACATCCACCACAATGGGCAGGCACTGATGTGGCTTGATGCCAGCCAGAGCTGTGTACAGTGCCAGCTTGCCCACAGGAATGCCCATGCCGCAGGCACCCAAGTCGCCCAATCCCAAAATACGCTCGCCGTCTGTCACACAAATTGCACGCACATTCGGTTCGGGCCAGTTCTTCATCACATCGAAGATGTGACCACGATCATTGAAGGTCACAAAGAGACCATGCGGACGTCTGTAGATCAGACCAAAGCGCTGGCAGGCCAAGCCCACTGTGGGTGTGTACACAATGGGCATTAGATCCTCAATATTCTCGGAGAGGAAGCGAAAGAAGAGACGCTCATTGCGATCGTGCAGATCACTCAGATACAGATACTTGTTCAATGGTTCTGTATAGCGATTCACAGCAATCTTGCACAGCTGCAGCTGTTCCTCCTGCGTCTTAAAACGCGCCGGCTGCAGGCCGTGTATGCCCAGCACTTGTCGCTCCTCCAGGGTAAAGGCTAAGCCCTGCAAATGAATCAGATGTTGAGTATAAGCAGGAGGAAGGGAAAGGAATTCCTAATTGAATCTGATACTCACCTTATTCAAACGCGGATCGCGAATGTGATCGATGCCGCGCACCTGCGAGGGGCAGATAATGTCGCCGACAACCTCATGATATCCGCGGGCATCGCACAGCGCCAGCACCGGTGCTGGTGTTGCTTTTGTAGTGGATGTTCCGGTCACAGCTGCAGTTCCACTGCGGCATAATTTACCGAATTTTCCGCACAGGCTGAAACAAGAGAGAGAGAGAGAGAGAAAGGTGGCATTAGCTTGGTTGGATTACAATTGCGGCAATTGAATGGGTAATGCCGTAATAATAATAGTAATACCCGGCCCCCAACCCTGCACGCCAGCAGAGCACATAAAATCAAGTCCAAGGCCAGCTGTCTCATGTGTGTCTTTTTGTGTATACCCTGCACTCAACGATCAAAGCCGGCATGATTGATAAGAGTAATGACAGCTAATTTCAGCTACATATCTCAAATACAGTGCTGCCGATTCAGCTTTTTTTCCCTTCAAATCTAGCTTTTTTGTTAGGGCAAATGGCGGAAGAAATTTAGAAAATGCGATAAACGAAAGTGCAGAGTTTTTAAGATATTTTTTCGATTTTTTAGCTATAAAATTAGCATTAAAGTAATTAAAAATAATAAGAAATTATATAAAATTAATTGTAGCGAAAGTTGTAGTAGTTTTTTTCAGAAATAAAGTTAGTTTTTGGCTGCTTTTTTCTTTATTGTAAGCATTATCCGATGAAATTTGAATTATATTATTGATAATTAATTAACTTTCGGTATTTCAAACATTGTCCAATGAAATTTGAATTATTTCATTGATAATTTAAAAATTCTCCAATATTTTAAAGCATATATAACTCGAAACTGTGTCTTAAGGCTCAAGCGTATATATTTCAAAGCAATTTACATGTTTCAATTTATATTATTAGTGTTTTGAATATGTTTAAGCAATTATCTCGTAGAAAATGCTGTTTTTTCTATTTTTTTGCAATGCTTTCCTTGTTTCATCTTTTAATAATATATATACAATATATCCAAGTATATTATGCCATAAGTCAACCTGTTTTATAGGGTATTTACGCCACGACGCTGTGAAATTTGTGCTCTCTGCGTTGTTTATCACATTTGCGCGGGGGAGCAGGGCAGCTGGGCGAGTGCTACCAGGCCTAGGGGGTCTGGGAGAGCTGCCCGCTTAAGTAAGCCACACCATACCGCGCACTATTTACGATGGAAGCTCGATAAGATTCGGAATACTTTGGCGATAACAACAAATGACGACAAATGTTGCTAATGCTGTAGTAGAGACACTTTTGTGGCTGTGCGATTTTGCATAATTGCCGCTAATTGCTTTGCCCCCCCCTTGTGACTAATATTCTGAATGGGGTACCAGACATGGCCTGTTGTCCACTGGGATTATATGGCTAGCGAAACGACGCTCGTAATGCTTTGCAAAACTCGTTAGTGACGCGACACGGTGCGGGAACCACGCGCTGGTGACGTGGTGCCGTTGCTACCACCAGCACCAACGTGGAGCGAAGCTTGATACACTTCAACATCGCTAATTATCGGGAGGTGTGGGGTAGCGTGATTGGTATCATTATCACTCATCGTCATTCGTCACTCTGTTACTATTTGAACAAGTTAAGGCGGGCAAGCAGCGCCACCAACACCACTAACGAATGCGGCTCACATGAGCTTTGAGTGCTCTCCGACTGTGTTTGCGCATATGCAACACATACTTAAGTACAGACTTACACAGCCACAGACAGATAGACAGACAGACATATAGTATACAATATATCTAATCAGGCATCAGTTTGTGTTATAAACATTTCCGCATCTGTTGCATGAGTTCACACGAATTACGCGTTGCGTGAACTTTGTTGCACATTGAAAGAGATTCAAGTTCTGTTTAGATTTTACAGAAATAATCCAGTTCTTGAAATTGCAGAATCATTAGAGAAGTACTTTAATATATCTACGTATCATATTATATATATTATATCGATTTAAACATTTGCACATTAGTTGGAATAAGAGAGATTCAATATTTTATCGACATTCAGCTGAAATAAACATTAATCAATCATTACAGAAGTACTTAAATATCATATACTATTATTATACTTGGTAAAGAGATCGTATAAAAATGTGTTATAAACATTTCCGTAACTTTCCCATCAATTGATACAACAGTCTGTCATATTTTTACTTAACTTATCCAGTTCTGTTCAAAGAAACTCGTTCAATATCATTTAATATTCTAATTTTAATTGATTAACTGTAAATATTTATAGAATATATTTTATTTTTTACTGAATTAATCCAATTGTTTTAAGACAATTCGTTCAAGATCATATGTACAATATTATTATACGTGGTAAATCGTATGTTACAAATATTTCCTCATCTATTTCAACAAGAGATTCAACATTCTCTAATTTTTATACCCTTCGACCATTGAAAATGGTCAAAAAAGGGTATACTGACTTTGTGCAAATATATGTAACAGGCAGAAGGAGGCGTCGGAGACCCCATAAAGTATATATATTCTTGCTCAGGATCACAAGCCGAGTCGATTGAGCCATGTCTGTCTGTCTGTTCGTCTGTCTGTGTGAACGCACAGATCTCAGCTATTATAAAAGCTAGAGTTACCAAATTTGTCAGGAAGACTGTACTATAAGCTGATCAAGTTTATTTCAAATGTTAGGTGCCACGCCCACCGCCCCCGCAAATCAATAATTTAATTTTTGAACTTAATTTGTAAGCGCTGTATAAAAGATACAACTTTCTGACTTTAGCATATACTAAGCTCATTAAAATATCTACGTATTCTCGAAATTGCAATCCGATCGGACAATAAACACAGAAGTTATTTAAGAAAGTATGTGCATAAAACCAAGTGCTTGTATCAGCTAACAAGGGAGGCGGGCGAGCGCAAAGCGCGAGCGCCATCTGTCGGCAATAATTTAAATGCATGTGCATATGTGTATGTGTACATACATAGCGTAGGTTGAAGGGTATCCCACTGTCGCGTGCAGCGCGACTGTGGCTTTTTTATATTTTCTTTTCTAAGATTGCAAGAATTTATTAAACTTTACATTAAAATAATTCAGTTATTTTTAGAAAACTTGTTGAACATCATATAAATTTAATTATTTTAAGTAAAGATCGCATAGTAGTCAAGATTAAAGTATTGCCAACGTGCATCAAACTCGTTTAACATTTATTATGTTTGCCAAAGATCAAACAATACTTGAAAGATTCGCAAGATTAGCACATTTAACAGTGTTACAATTACGTCGAATAATTTGTATTTCACATGACACGATCCACTCAGATTACACAAAAAAAATATAAACAAAAAAGCAACAACAAATAATTATTATAACAAACGTCCTCGATAAGCTTTATCTTGTTTATGTAATTACAGTGATCACTTGCACACACACACACACTCGTAAATTATTTAAAGAACCCTCTTGATGAGGTAAAGCTCAAGTTAAATAAATAATGAACATTTTATAAAAATAGTTATTATAGTTTATCGCATGGGAAACGTAAATAGACGCACTTTTATTGTTGCAATTATTATATGATATCAGGGCATATCCGCATAAACTAGTCCCACTACACACACACATATATATTATATGAATATATGTATATGTATGTATTTGTATATTCACATATACAGTGGGTTTTTCGCGACATATCACGATGTGATATCATAAAGAAATTTTGTTTGAGAACTTAATGCGTCAGTGCCACTGTATGTGTGTGTTTAAGTGTAGGTGTAGTTGTAGTTGTGTGTATGTGTGACTGTGCATGAAGCCGCCTCTAATTAGACGCTTTGCCGCTGCTGACCAAGCCAAGCAACACACACACACACATATTTCTATTTAAGTGTATGTGTTACTGTGTATCGACAGTTCATAACAATTTTGTCGGCTAGAAAAAAAAAGAACAAAACGAATGAAGAAGAAGAGGAAGAAGTCAACGTACTCAGCCAGAAGATTTAACTTCGCTAGATAAATGTAGATTTTTGGAATGTGGCGGATAACGGCGAATGTAGAATGAAAGAGAAGACAGCAAGAACGGGAGAAAGAGAGCGAGAGAGAGAGCAGATGAAGCTGCGCAGCAAAAAACTTTATGAACTTGGCAAAGAAATTAAAAATGAACTAGAAAAAAAAAATCGAAGCAATTACAAAGAGAAAAAACAAATAATAATAATAGGTGAGCTGAACACACACACACACGTATAGAGACACACACACATTCATGTGACTATCTGTATGTAAATTTAGAATTTGGCAACAGAGCAGAAAAAAATTTGTTGCGAATACATGTACATAGTCAGATGAGGGGATGTGTGCATGTGTAAGGGGGTGTGTATGTATGTGTGTCCCTGTCCATGAATATGAAGGTGTCTTTTTCAGCGTTGGCGTTGGAAACACACACACACACACATACATTACTAATGTGGCGTCGTTTGTTTATGTATTGATTTTTCAGCTGTTTTTGTTTTATGTGTTTTTGATTTTCATTTTCATTGTCTCGAGGTAAAGGAAAGCGCATTTGGCTTATGCAATGAGGATGAGACGATAAAATAGAAGAGATTGAGAGATTGACAGATTAGCAGCAGCCTCTGCCCCAGCGACTGTTGCAGCGCAGTGCGAATGAGAGGGTACAAGACGAAACGTGAAAGTTAGGTCAATGCCAAAACATGTGCGAATCAGACCCTCATTACGAACACCAACAAGAAGGACAACACAGTGTCTGTGTGAGTGTGGTGAGTAGTTGTGTGCGCCTGTATTGGTGCTGGCAATGAAAACGAAAGCTGCAAGAGCGGGACAGCAGACTCCGGCGCACTATCGTCTGCAGCGACGGCGACGTTGACAGCGTCTGGGTCACTAGGATTGGAAACAGCTGGGACGCGGCGGCAGCGGAGGCGGCAGAGCAACGTGCAGAGACATGAGAAATTGCATAATACAAATTTCGCACATGCACCAAAAATATAAGAATTCCCTTTGGCACCTGTTTCGGCTGAGTTGGCATTTCTTTTTTGTTGGATTTTAGGGTGCTCACCTGGGTCGTGAAAACATTTTGCAAATGTATGTATTCCTTGAATTGCTTATGTGGTGTGTGTTAACTTTTGGTTGGGGTTTTGCTTTTAGCTTGCTTTGCTTACAACTACGTTATAATACTTTCTGTTACATATGAGAGAAACACACGACAATGACACGACCGATAAACACCCTTTGATTTGTGTGCCTGTGCCTTTATTAACGAAACTGAGTATTCCACAACGCGTGCCACGGGAAATAAACAACCTCGCGAAGCTGTCGGCGAATGATGAACGAATGCGAATACGAAAACGAACGCAACGCAGCGCGGCAGAGATTGAAGCCAGTGTGAGTAAGTGCGCGCGGTGGCAAAACAGTGTTGCCAGATGGGCAAAATGCAATTAGAGATTTGCAATATAACGATAGACACATGGGATGCGATATATACCAAATAGTATGTGATATTTTTTATTTGAAATTAATCGGCCAATTGGTAATTTGAATTATGTGCATTGCGACTATTGCTATTTTATTATTGGAAATAAATCATGTGCGAATAGTTCCCATGCGCACTATTATTTTTTTATAAATAGAAAATATACCAAATATTATCTCATATTTTATTAATTGAATTAATCAGTAAATTGGCTACTTTATATATTGTTTATTATTGCAATAATTGTTACAATGTATATAATTCCAGCTGTAAGTTGCGCTGCGCTGGATACAAAACTTTGCATAGACACGGTATTATCGCCCAATTCGAGATTAACATTGGAATTCTTCTCCACAATAGATTCAAATGTGTAGAGAGCGCGAAATCCGTTGGCTACAAAGCGATCATTGGAATAGAATGTCACCCTGAAGAAACGTCTATCCGAGCGAACCTCAAAATCGGGTAACTTTCCACAATATCTGCTGAACTTACGGTCGGTGCTCATGAAATTCGAAAATTCCACATAATCGCTGGCAGTTTGATGGTCGCAGCTGGAGAAAGTACAAGAAATAAGGGGAATATAGTATAAAATCGATAGTTGATATATCGTTATGACTTACGTGCCGATTCCTTCGACATCGAAGTACGTAAAGCGCAGCACAATGCGTTCGTCGATGCCGTAGAAATAATAATTACACACTACATTCTCCAGATAGTATCCCGGAAAGTTGGGTGAGTGAAAGAGACCGCTAATCCTGTCGCTGCTGTTGTAGACAAACGTGCACTCGTTTCCCTGCTGTACGCCCGATAAAATACCGAAATCTGAAAGGGGTGGAAGGGATTAACTGTCGATGTACATCGATATTCATTATTCGACTCCCCCTTACTTGTGAGAAACTTGTACTCGGCACGGAAACCGTAATATTGCACCTTGTTGGTCATCTGGGGCGGATATTTGCCCACAAACTGAAGCTGCATCCGCTGTGCACTGGACATAAGGGGCTTCGGCAGAAAGGCGCCACACAGCAGTTCCTGTGTCTGGTACTTGCGCCGCACCTCAGCCAGCACATGCAGTGCATCCTCCTCGTGGCAACGACTGGAATTCTCCCGCTCCGTTGGTACATTAAAATCGTGGAATCTTATTTGAATCCTTTCCGGTTTTTGCGCCTCGAACTCATATCGGCATTGCAACGTCACGACAGTATCCATTTTTCTGCCTATCGATGAACCGATAAACGAGCCAAGCAGCTGATTCGACTCAAAGATGCCAGATTTATTGACGCGCGAATCGTACATGTGTCTGCAAGCCTCTGTAAAGTAAACAGCATAATAACAAATATAGTAATAATTGAAATTGTTGAATATTTTCGACTTGAAATTGAACAGCCACTCTCGTGTTTGGGCCACAATTCACGTTGAACAGCACGAAATATCGATAACTTTGGCTATCGTCGCGGCAATAACAAGTTTAACAGCTGTCTTCAATTTTGACTTGGTATCGCGGGAATTACGTTTCGTGCTGAAATCGCCTCTTTTTAGTTATTTTTATTTAATTGATGCTAAAATTGGTGAACAATTTTCGTCTGTGGAACCTAAAGCGGAACTTGAGCAGAGCTATGAGCAGCACGCCGGTACAAAATGAGGACAACAAGCTGGAAACGTTTCGACGCATTTGTGATGAAATTGCAGCCGAGTCGAGTTACCTGCGGAAGGTGGAGAAACTGGAGGAATTCTTCAGGAAGGGCAGCAGCGGCAAGGGTTTCCAGGGCGACATGCTGCAATGGGTGCAGTTCCTCATCCCTGGCGCCACGCAGCGTGTCTACAATCTGCAGAACAAGGCGCTGCTCAAGCTCTTTGCCCGCATCCTGCACGTGGATCAGCAGCAGATGCATCTGGATCTCGAACAAGGTGAGTTGGAAGTGCTATGGAATGAAGTCTCTTCTAACTGAACTCTCCCTTTAAATGTGGCAGATGGTGACATCTCGGAGACGCTGCGCAAACAGTTCGCTGCCTCCAGCAGACTGAAGCCGCAGGTGGAGAGTCGCCTGTACCTGGATGAGGTAGAGAAACTGCTATTACAGCTGGAGCAGCGCACCAAGGAGGATGACCAGGCAGCACTGCTGAAGGAGCTGTGCAAACAAGCAACGGACTTGGATTTGCGCACCTTCATCAGGCTGGTTAAACATGATCTCAAGATCAATGCACGTGCCAGGCACATATTGGATGCATTCGGACCACAGGCCTATCCAGCATATCAATCCTCGCGGGATCTAGAAGCAATAGTTCGCAACTTTGCGGGCAAACCAAATGGATCCGCATCCCCCCGTTAAGCCAGTGGGAAAGAAGGCCACGAAGCGCGCTTCCAGTGGCATCCAGGTGATGACGCCCATATCGCCCATGCTGGCCAATGCCTGCAAGTCTGTCGAAGAGGCGTTCAAGAAGAATCCCGGCGGCCTGTACAGTGAAGTCAAGTATGATGGGGAGCGAGTTCAGATCCACAAACAGGGCGCGGAGTTCAAGTTCTTTAGTCGCAATCTAAAGCCTGTGGTGGATCACAAGATTAAACAGCTGAAGGAGTTCATACCCCGTGCCTTTCCCGGCACCGACGACATGATCTTGGACTCTGAGATCATTCTCGTGGACAGCAAGACAGGCGCCTTGTTGCCCTTCGGCACGCTGGGAGCGCACAAGAAGCAGACGTTTGCCGATGCCTCCGTGTGCTTGTTTGTCTTCGATTGCCTGCTCTTCGATGGCGAGGATCTAACTCAACTGTAAGAGGAGCAAGTCATTCCTAATCTCTACTCTCACTTATCTCTTCTATTCTCCCAGTGCCTTCTGCAAGCGTCGTGAGATTCTGGAGCAGCACATTAAGCCCATCAAATCGCACGTGCAGCTCTCCGAGTCGGAGTTCCTGAAGACCAAACAAGAGCTCGCCCTGATGACGGCAAAGGTGCTGCAGGCGAACCTCGAAGGTGTCGTGCTCAAGAGTCCCACTGGCACCTATCAGCCGGGCAAGCGCAACTGGCTAAAGGTCAAGAAGGATTATCTCTTTGGCGGCAAAATGGCAGACACGGCGGACTTGGTGGTGCTGGGAGCATGGTATGGATCGGGCAAGAAGGGCGGAGTGCTCAGCATTTTCCTCATGGGCTGCTACGATGCAAGGGATCGTCTCTGGAAGACAGTGACCAAGGTGCACTCAGGTCTTGATGATGCCACCAACGATGAGATACACGCGGAGCTGATGAAGCTCACTGATCGCGCTGATCCCAACAAAATTCCCAACTGGTTATTGTGCAAGAAGGCGCTCATACCCGATGTGCTGGCCAAGGAGCCAAAACAGATGCCTGTCTGGGAGATAACGGGGGCGGAGTTCACCCAATCCGAGGCACATACAACAGCGGGCATCTCCATACGCTTTCCCCGCATTACGCGGCTCAGGAGCGACAAGTCAGCGGAGCAAGCAAACGATTTGGAGCACCTGGAGCAGCTCTATGCCTCCTCTAAGAAAAGTGTCAATGTGGATTTGCTGCTAGCCACGGGCAATGATGGAGCAGAGGAACAAGCCAAGAAGGAGAAAACACCATCGAAGCGAGCCAAAAACGAAGCGGATGAGGAAGGCAGCAACAGTGCCAAGAAGGTGCCCAAGTTGGAGACGAAAGCACAACCAAAACTGCATGATTTCTTTAAGCCTAAAGCGCAGAAGGCGGAAACTGCTCCTAAACAAAGCAAAGTGAAGAAGGAGGAGAAGAAGGAGACTAGTGAACTAGCGATTGATAAAGTAGACAAAGTGAAAGATAAGAGGGAGAGTAGATCATCTAGTTGCTTAGCGGCTCAGACTTCCCAATCCAAAATAGAAAATGCTGTTGTCAAGTCTGAAAACTCTGAAAAAACTCTAAAAATTAAGGAAAAAAAGGACAGCGGATCATCAAGTGGCCTTAGGGATGAGACCAGCCAACGAAAAGAAGAAAAGGACGTCACTGTAAAGATGGAAACCACAATTGAGGCAAGCAAAGAGAAGGAGAAGAAAGGAAGCATATCATCTAGCAGTTTAACGAATGAAATAGAAAAGACGAACGTTAAAGCAGCAACCTCTCCTGCCGCAGTAAAGGTGAAGAAAGAAGGCAGTAAATTATTCAATGGCCTCGTGGCGTACTTTGCGGATGAGGTATCCATGACGGCAATAATGGATGAGTTTGTGCGTCATGGTGGCACATTGACCAGGGATACCAAGAAAGCCTTATTGGTGTTCCATAATAAAGCAAAGGAGGTGGAGATGAAACAGCTCAGGTATGTATAATGTGATATATACTCAATTTAACTGATCAGCTAATGGTTTATATTCTAACAGGGTCCTCTACCGTCGCAGCTGTCGTCACTTGCTTGTTAAGTGGTTGAAGGAGTCCCTCGATAATGCCAAACTGGAACCATATCCACTCTATGCCTTAAAAATCAGATCCTAGTCGAACTGTTTAGTTACTTATTATTCAGGGTTTATGGGTTTATTATGTTTGTACAAATTCTTATGTATTTTGTCTGCTTAGATTGTTAAGGGGCAATCAATTAATTATCTCTTAGATAATGTTATTTATTATATTATACAATACCCTGGTACCTATGCTATTGGGTAGACTTTCTGTAGAAACCTTTTCATGTTAACCTGTGTAATTATACTATGATTAAATTTATTAAATTGCCTCAACTTTCAACGTTTGTCTTTAATTTTCCATAAATAATGTCGGAATCATGATTTATAGGAACATGTGGTAATAAATAAAAATTATGCCGTGCTGTAATTGCAAGAGCTGTCATGAATATAATTCTTTCTGTCATTCCAATACACCTACATTAGGGCACAGTAAGTATTATCTTGAATAACTGGAAATTGCATTGATTCCGATTTATGGAAATGCAAATCGCTCGTGCTATAAATTTGTTTATAGCATGTAATTAAATTCTTCAATTCCCCATATAGCTAATTGTTAAGGCCTCACCCACAGCTGATCGATAAATTATTATTGTGAGTTATATCACAGTTATAATGACTTGAAAACCTTTTCCTGATTAGCATGTTTAGTGTATTCCCCACTTAAAATAGTTAAGAGTAGAAAGATAAAATAAGAATCAACACCAGGCGAAATTTAACGAGGAGAGTTCACTGAGATCTCAGAGGCACACGCTGCACCGGCACGTCATCTTCGTGTGGAATACCAGTTTCGGTTTAACTGCCCAAAATTGTTCGGAAGCAGAATCTCTCGGCATATCCCACACGAGCAGCTCGTATAGTGCGATATCTTCTTCGACTGCTCTCTCTCTATTTCTCTCTCTGGCCGTGGGTTGTTGGGGGTTTAATAATTTTAATTTGTGGTTCGTTTTAGTTAGAAAAATTAGCGATTTCGTATTAACCAGTTGCCGCCTGCAACTGCGCCAGGTATAAATAAACTCGACGCGCTGCGGCCTCCGTTCAGTCAAAGCGGGAATCGCGCGCCTGAGACAATACGGAATCGTGTTATATAGAATCGACTCTTGTTGTTTCCTAGCCTCGAAATGGCCTCTGCAATTAATAACTTCTACAAGGACAAAACAATATTCCTAACTGGTGGCAGTGGATTTCTTGGAAAAGGTCTGCACAAAACTTTCAAAATATCATAGTAAAATTAAATAAAAACGAAATTAATTTTAAAGCTTTATAAAGTATTCTAAATAGTTGCAAAATTGTTTGTAATTTAGCGCGGTTAATTTGTAATTGCGCATAAATTATCTGATATTTGTATACGATATGATGCCAGAGTCAAGTGATTGTACCTTCCGAAAGGGTTCATTAAAATAATCAAACTAAGACTAAAGGCCAATTTGCTCAGATTCGCCAATTGTTTGTTAGTTTGTTTGTTTCGAGTGTGTTTACTGAAGATTGTCATATCATGTAGTGCATGAGTAATATTTAAAACTAGTCTGAAACATTATTAGCAACACGCTTTGTCCACAGACAACAAACAAAGACTAATGCTGAGGCGTGATATGGCCATTAAGCGGATAAAGTGGGGAACTGCAATTTGTACGATTTAAATTGCCGAAAATAACAAGAAAGAATTGTCGAGTTAAGTGTTCCCCATACGTGAGGAAGATCTTATAGGAACTTGCAGGGTGCTCAATACAGGATTATATGTATATAGCTATGTAGAATGACGATTGTTAAGATGAATGTAATTGTAATTGGGAATTATTGCATACACCATCAATCTTTTGTTCACCTGTTAACAATGGGATAACCGGTTCTTGGGCTAATTACCACAATTTTGATATATTGTATAAACCTTCACCCAGGGTATTTCATTTTGCGAGTATTGGGAGAACTTTAAAACGATTTCTTACAATCTTAATTTGTATTTTTAGAAAACTTAAGGGAGATTAAGCATTTCTGTATTAGCTAAGGATATCCCGACTTTTATTGCCAGATATACGAAAGAGTATTTTATTTGCAAAACTCTCTTTCTGTGTAGATCTTCACTCTTTTTCATACCCTTCGATAGAGAAGGTAAAAGCGGGTATACCACGTTTTGGAAATTGTATTAAACAGACATACAATTGTGTGGTAGACCAAAATATATATATTCTTGATCAGCATCAACACCCAAGATGATTAGCCATGTCCGTCTGTCTGTGCGTCCGTTTGAACGTCGATATTTCAACTATTATAAAAGCTAGAAACACCTAAATTGGTAAGAAGGTCCGTGTATTTTGAATTTGGGCAAAGACTTTCTTAGCGTCTATGTAATCTTTATTTCTATTTATATTTCTAATCGCAGAGGAGGGAGTACAGGGAATACATAATCAAATAAACTTATATGTATTCAGCTATTTTATATAATGAGTGAAAGGTTTTCTTAGCAATATCTTTTCTTACTATAACTCAAAGAAATGATATGGCATTGACAATTTTACGTATTTTCATATCGCAATACTAAGATATTACACACACATCAAAAATAGAAGAAAGACTTTCTTTTCATACTCTCCTTACACTTCTAACTAGAGAGATATTCAAATAAGATTGAGATAAGATATTACACAAAACTTGAGCATAGTATCTAGTGCAGGGTATTTATCAGTCAGTTACAAGACAGACAGATTGTAGGCAGATTGCTCACCTGTTCTGGTTGCAGTTTGGCAAATAAATAACATCAACTAAGCCCCGCAACCGCACTCTAGATCAATAATGATATATCTGCGTTTTTATTCCCAAAAAGCCA